>CM036942.2:14419374-15665418 GCA_020352615.2 Yoshiicerus persimilis
ACCACAGATATTTACACATTAATGTGTGCTGTACCGTGTCTTTCCTATGTAAATTGTTCTGTCTATGTAAAAGGCGATGTCGGGTTATGGCGTGGCTGATCTTTACGGTAGATTGATACACACTAATGTTAAAGTTATATAGATTAGATCCATAACAGTGTTTTTAAGGGATTTGTATAGTCAAACCCATGAGGAATCAAGGGAAATGATCTCTCGGTCTTTGTATCAACTCTCTTACAGCCAAACAACCGAGCCCAAACTTTCTAAATTTGGCTTTCTCCTCTTTGGCCTGCTTTTCTTATCAAAGTTTACTTGCCTCGTTGCCTCTTAGTTTTGCATCTAAACATGATTCTTATTATCATTATAAGAGAATGCAATATTAACATTACTCTGAGCATGAACTTTAACGAGGGGTATATATATGGGTAGTAACAATAAAGACATATATAATTACCTAAGCACACACATTATAACTCTTTTGCCTCTATGAAGTGCATGCGAATTGTAGAGGTATTTGTCGCATATTATAACAAAACGTGCCTTAAACAGAAAAGGAAACTTTTACAAATGCGCTTAGTTATTAATTACTTAAATGTTCAGAACTGTGACACAACTTAAAAATGAAATTATTCTTCGTATCCTAACTATATGACATTATTTACGGTGCTTCCGTTTCCAGCATTTGATAATACATTGAGACATAGTTGTACCAAAGTAGGAAGGCTGATAGAAAAGCTACTATTATTACAGTTTTTGAGTTTTCGACATTGAGTAAATGTATTTATTTTGATTTTTGTATATTCTCTGATGATGGCATTTGCTCAGTATTGAAAGCTCAGTAACTAATAAATAGTTTTTTATTAGCCTTCCCTTCCTACCGTGTTAAAACTGTCTCAAAATATAAAATTAGTGCACTAAAATGTGTACTAATGGTGACCAAAGTTGTTATTGTAGTAAACGGTGGCTCTTATAAGGTACTCTGCAGTTCAAGTAAGCAGTAACGGCAGTAAGTAGTTGAATAGTTGAAATAAAATTTCAACCTTTTCCATTCTGGAGAGGTACAGTTCCAGTCGTCGCCTTTATGTATTTCACGAAACACAAGCCACATAACACACGTTCGCTTATCTACTCACTCTTTTATTCACTCAATCGCGAGGAGAATGAATGATTTCAATTGCAATAATACCTATACAAATATGTACAATATA
Organism: Yoshiicerus persimilis; assembly: GCA_020352615.2. NCBI lineage: Eukaryota > Metazoa > Arthropoda > Collembola > Entomobryomorpha > Tomoceridae > Yoshiicerus > Yoshiicerus persimilis. The sequence goes on from CM036942.2 coordinate 14,420,583, forward strand.
CATTACATACTACTTCATATTGACTTTTGAGACTCCTTTCCCTGGAGATGAGAACCTGAGAAAAGTAGGTTGAATGGTTGAAAAGATGAGAATTATGTGGATTCAGATGAATGGGGAATGGCGAATGGGATAGGATAGGATAGAGGATGATATTGATAGAAATTTAGGAATTCCCTGTCTTGTTTGCTGTCTGTGTGTGCCAAACAGCATACATATACACATACAGCATACAGCAATTTCCACACAAACAGCGTATACCTAGTTTATGACATCTGTTGTCGACTTCATCGATGAAAGGATCTGCAAAGCAGGCGTCCACAGAATTCAAAATATATTGTCCTGAGATTGTTTGCACTGAATTCGATTGGAATTGAAATCACAAACAAATCACAGGCGATCCAGTTCCAAGTTTAATTCGTAAATAAAAATCACTCGCAGTAAGCAAAGGATGAAGTGCAGAAAATGGACAATGAAAATAATTTATGTTGAGATGTGAATTTTTTTAAATACATGTGCATTATTATTGCCGTTATTATAGTTTAGATTGCAATACATTTTTGAACACATGAGTTAAGTTCAAGAAGCTAAGAACAGTAACCACACCGGCGGTTGTCTTGTGTGTGTACAACTGGACTAAATTTCGTCTTGTCCTTAACCGGATAACATTAATTAAGTAGAATACTTCAACTGATAAATCTAACTAACTTAACAAGCTAATAAACGTACAAAGATCGGGCTTGCTTAGCAGCAGGTGAGTTGGAACTTGTAACTTATGGTAAATAAAGTAAAGACTACTATTTTTAAACACTACTAATATATATTTTTATTATAAATAATTTATGTTGTGCTATTTAAAATGTCTAGTCGCAACCTTCAGCTCAAAAATTACATTTTCGCAATATTGTAAACCATTTGTTTTATATTTTAGGAAGGATGACTGCAACAGGGGAGGAAGTTTTAAGCAGTACAGAGGAATCTTCTAATGTAACATCAAAAGCAGACGAAGAATCCCATGAAGTTAAATTACTGTTCTTTGGAACTTTTTATCACGACAGTAGTACAGTAAGTATTCATTTAATTGCTCATTTGATAAATGTGGCCTATGTTTTTACTGGCACTAGCACCAGCAGTAGTGAAAATAGTGAAATATTAATATTGCACCAATTTTAAATGACTTGTTTTAATGTTTTAGGAGTACAATGTTGATCTAGTACAATTCCGAGAAACTACTCGAGTGACTGAGATCAGAGTGATACCTCTAGGGGCAACTGTAACCCTTCCAAATGGATCATTTCAGTTGGGGTACGTAAAAGAGTTTGAGAGTTTGACCTACTACTCATAAAGATTATAAATAACAATAAAATTTGTTGTGAAACAGGGCCACCAACCCATCAGATTTTGAATTAGAGGTGTACTACAATGACTTACAATGCCCAACCAAATCTACCTTCGAACTTTTAAGCTATTTTAATTTCAATGACAAAAGCCGCATTCAACTCCTCTGTGATCCTGAAGTAGAAGTATGTTAAAAATATGCCAAATCTGTTATTATCGTGCTGTTTTTTGCGTAGTGTTAAGAATCGGAGTTTTCATGAAAATGTTTTGCTTTAAATAGATTATTACTGATGGGATTTTGGTAAGAGGACTTTATTCAACTGTAACTCTTGCTATGTATGGTCACGAAGCTAAAGTTGTTATAAAAGAACCAGTGAAAGAAGACATAGTTGTTCCGGAAAAAGAAAGTGTATCTGAAACTCTGGCGAGTAACACGGAATCCAGCCAACTCAAAAAAGATGCCTTTGAATTTGAAAGAAGAGTAGAGGACAGCCAAAGCTCAGTCATTATTGGTAAGGGAGAATGCGTCACTTGTTATTAAACATATAAAACTATCTGTATCATACAGATCATGTATCACATATACTGTATCATGTTTGTATCGAACCAGTAATTTTTGTTTGGTTTCACCGATTAGAAATTGAATAAAACATGTTTAATGACTATTTAGATATAAGGGAGTCCAAATCAGAAACCCGGGTTTCATCATTCATCCCTCCGATAGATATTAATGACATCCCTCAAGCTATTCCCACCATTAATACTCGGGTTAGCTTTGATCCAATAATGCGAAATCTCCCCCCAGAGGAGGAGGAGCCTTTTGAAGAAGAAATGCTGGAAATGCCAGTGGTTGCTTCGGATGCCGAACTCAGTTCAGATGAACATTTTGAAGGAGCAGCTGATTCTCCAGCAGTGGACTCGACACGTTATAAACACGCCCGGACTTGCTCTGATATTGAATATTCCCGTCATCCACCATTATCCCCAGTTGGGCCTGATGAGGAGCAAATGGACGTGGAAGATATTTCCGATGGCGAAGTTCCATCATCGATGGAAAATGAAGACAGTTGTCCTGGTTTTCGTAAGTTTACTAGTACTGTTAATCATAGTATTAAAATGTAATTAATGTGCTTTTACATGCAACATCTTAATAATATATTTCAGCGGCAATACAAAAATCTTTATCTCCGGTTGGTGAAAAACCAAGCTTGCCTTCTTCTCCCTCAGTGGCTCTAGAACACCGTGAAAGGGAAAGCGGAAGCAAAATAATTCCTGGAGTGGATTTAATTTCCCCTCCTCATGACCAACTCAGTGATCAGGAAGACTCTGATGAATTTCATGACCCTGGATTTGAAGAAATCATCAGTGATGACGAAGTTCCAGAATATAATGAGGGTGATTACTTCCAGTGGCAAGACTTTACTCCCTCGTTGCTGTCTAAACCTTTTAATCACCTATCGGAATCATTTCTAGTCACTCCACTCCATGTAACTAAAAGACTCAAAACAGTAAAATCTCTCATTAAAATCTGAAGCGTTGAATAAAGCAAATAAAGCTCACCATTAATTATTGTTTTTCAGAATCGTACAACAGCAGAATCATTAATAATTTGGAAAAAATCTCCTGAGGACTCTTGGGAGCAATTATTTACTGCAGTTGAAAAATATTCCCCTTCTAGTTTTGAAAATAATATCATGGAAAATTGGGTGGAAATGTTGGAAATCGTCACACAGCACTTACCAGCTACTCTATCTATTCGAGAGAAAAAGGCGTATAGCGACAGAGAACGTAATTTTGTAAACCATGAAATGTTGAATTACTTGTACCTTAATATAAAGAATTTTGAATTTCTATTTTAGAAGTAGAAAAGACTTTGTTGTTCTGGGTTGAGAAAGGGTTAAATTATGAATTGGCTAAAGAACAACACTTGCTGCCTTACAAAGTCCGTCACATTAAAGCCGGAGTTCGACTTGTTCAATGCTTGGTAAACTGTGGAGGCGATGTTACCAAATCACTGCTTCGTCATAATTTTAATGACCTTTCAAGTAACAATGTTCAGCATGTTTTACTTGATTTACTGATGGAGCAGCACATGAACATTTTCACAAAGCTTTTAATTCTTAGAACACTTGACGCTACTGTTACCACTCGGGAAGGTAAATAATTTAGGAGATAATACATACCTAAGTACTGGTCACTAAATATGTGGAGGTTTTAATTTCTCATAATTTCTATTTTTAGGGTATAGGCAATTTATGGGAGACAATGAAAATAACAGCTGCTACCAACGCCTTGTAAATTTCTTGGCATGTGACTCAAATCCTACACGAATTAATTTTGCGTTTCGATCGTTAGTAACAAAGCTAAATGTGCTAATTGGTTTGGAGCATGTCGAATGCAATATCGAATCTATTACATCTGGGGTTGTGTTGGAAGACGAATTGCTTGAGTTACAAAGAATCTATGAAGACATACAAATGTTGGCTCAAAATTCTGGACAAATGCTGTCCCATCCATTGCGTATATTGCCTGCTTCAGTACTGGTTGAGTTACCTCAACTAAGTTCACCTGGTATGGCTAATTAAATTGTTATCTACTTTTTAACTAATTATTTAGATTTTAATAATAATAATGTAATGTATCATGTAGGCCATGATCCAAGAGTGTCATTCATTAGAGTACTTGAAGAAGGAAATTTTATGAAACTAAGTGCTGCTATACTTAGTTCGAAAGAGATCTGCTTTAAGTTTATAAAGCCAATCCGTGAATTACTGCAGTGTCTAGTGGAATGGGAGATTGGATTGGTTTACATGTGCAATGAAGGATCGACCATGACAGATATTTTGAAACTCCTTTTTCAAAATGAAGAGGAAGGTTGTGATGCCGTTGGTCCTTACGTAGCACATTGTCTTGAGGTGCGTATCAGAAACTGGATACTTTTTGATTAACTGTCAGGACTATCAGTTCAGTAACCCTGTAAATATTAAGCTTTTCATTTTCATTAAGTTTTATTTTTTGCTACAGGTAATGAAATGTGTGGACAAACTAAGTGGAAGTAATACTCCTTCAATGACAAATGAAGATTCTCTGGAACAACTTCAGGCACTGCAAACAATGCATTCTTTTTTAAGTACTCCTGTTGGAAGGAAAGCTCTTGTGAATGTTCTTTCAAAAGGCAACCTTATAAATCCCATTGTAGAAATATATATTTCTAAAATTAGTGAAAAAAGACACGGTACAGACAAAGCTGCTCACTACCACAGAATGACCAAAGTTGGGTTCGCGTCTCCTATATTTGTTCATGTTGTGGAAATGTCCGAATCATTGTCATTTTTGCAAAAGGTAAAATGTTTTTTAGTAATTAGAATTACATATATCAAATATATAAAATCTACACACGTTGTATACTTTTGTATTTTTATTTTTGTGTATTTTTATATGTATTTTTAGCATGGAGAAAGAATTCACGAAATAATTTCTAATGTCGATGAAAAAATTGAAGGGAAATTAAAAACGCTGTTGCCATTTTTAAGCATTACTGTAACACCTGCGCTGATGACTTACGATGGAATTGAGCAACTATTTGAAATTTTAAGGAGTAAAAAGGACGATTTGTTTAATAAGGCAAAGGCTGTCTATGAAAACTATGGGATTCCGGCAGAATTGACCGCGATAATGAGAATTCTGTACTCTTTAGGTACTAGTATTATTATGCTTTTTCTGAAATCTTTTATTGTAGTGAAATATTTACCATTGTATTCTAGAGCACAGCTATTTGTACTTTTAGGTGTCCCCAAAATTGATGAAGATATTACCAAGAACTTGCAACTGGAAGAAAATGAATCTGTTAGTAAAGAGTTGAAGCATAAAATGGCATTGGTTAAAATGCATTCTTTGGATTGCATTTCTTTATTTTCGAGCATTTTAAACAGAATCACAGAAGAATTTTCCCAACCCTCTGTTCACGTTTACTTGCTCTGTGGATCTACTGGCGATGCCCTTATTTCTCTCGTTTCTCCTTTAATAAAGCTTCTCAGACGCATGATTTCAGAAGTAATTAAAGTTAGAAAGTCAGGTATGCATTTAATATTTTTTGACCACTGATTTATTGTATTTTTGTTCTAAATTGACTGATGAATTATTCATTTATTTAATTCCGAATTATTAATTTTAATTCCTTACGTAGAATTTCGGGATACTTCGTTAATAACGGTTTTGTTGTATACACATTCATTAATGAATACTTTCCCAAGAAACGCTAACAGTTTTGACAGAGCACAAGAAGTTGCAGTTAACATTATACAAACATTATTGTCATACACTGTGCCAACTTTAAAAATTGGCGAAGAGACTGAAGAAGAACTTAATAAAAGTACATGGACTGCGGCTATTAATGATATAATCAGGTAATTGTTTTCATAATTTATGTAAGTTAATATCGAAAGAAGAATAACTGCTCTAACTGCTGAAAAGGTTTCTAAAACGAAGTTTATGATGCTTAGTTTTGTGATGACCGGGCCCTACACATTTATTCCTGGATTGCATATTTTAGCAGAAATGCTGCCACTGCCGTTACCTATTCTTACCAAAGTACCTTTAAGTGATGAACTTGCCGCTTCGAATGTAAAGTTAAGACGTCTATGGAGTGCTTATCTTCATGGAGCTTCGTCTGGAATTCAAAATGTAAGGAGAAAATAAGAATAATGTTGGACTTATTGTAATAAATAGAAATTTTGTTAAATGTAGCACATTTGCTCTTTCAGGTAATTGGAACTCTATTAGACTCTACAACCCCTGAATTGATAAAGCCACTTCGAAAAGTTTGTATACAATTGGCAGATTTGTCTTCATCGACATGCCTCGTTGTTTGTCGAGCCATTCTTGATCCTATCCTTGAATCTTTGGAAGGAGACATGGATCAAAATGGAGAAACTCCTAATCCCCTACCTGTAAATTCTTCTGTCAATGCATGGGTAGAAACTTCTCATGGTTGTGGCTTGTTCCAGGTAATCATTATTTATACAAGACAGCATTACTTTATTTAGTCGGATTCATGACTCAATTGTACACATTTTGCATAGTGTTCGGCTCAAACAGCAAGAAGATTGGGATTTTTAGTTTTTGTTATCAATCGTTCGGCTGTAATAAAAGGTGGTATTTTGCAAGCTATTCGGGGATTGTCGAAAATTGATGAAAAGTATTCCGATTTGATGTCTCAGTTCTCATCAATAATCATTCCACAGCGATCGAAATGTTCATTACCTCATTTACAGGTTAAAAAGTAAAAATAATTATCTCTACTTCTGTTTTGTAATTCGTTTATAACTGGCTTTAACTGTCAAATCACAGGCTCAAGATCACGTAATTACTATTTTCCAAGTACTTTGTGACCTGGAAATAGGATTATTGATGCCGGTCTTTGGAACAAATACAAACGAACCAGCGTTTGTTATTTCGAATTCTCTGCCACAAAAGGAACATATTAGTACAATAATCAGTTCTCTCTTGGAATATATTAACACAATGCAAGGGGTTACTTCTACAAATGCTCACATCCTTGAGGGTTGTCTTCGAGTATTGGGCTTGACATTGGATACAGATTATGGATTTAATCAATTTAAAATGTAAGTAAATTAGCTAAAACTTTACCTTTTTTATTTTTTTATTCATTTAATTAATAGTGAAAGTCATGTTATGTTATCTTAATTACGCTATAGACAATTGGAAAAGTTTCCAGGTGTTTTTAAACACGCCATTAGACTTCTAACAACGGGAAATCTGGACAAACTTCAAAATTTGGAAATGCTGTGGCCATGTATATCTTCATTATTAGAACTCTTGAAACTGTCGATACAACCATCTCAGGTACTTTTTCCTATAACACGCTATGAAAGAAAAACCTTTACAAAATACTAAAGAAATTCTACTTGTAGGGAGACGCAAATGTTCATTTACCCCTGCGAGGTTCTACTTTGACTGCAAACGAAATATGCAAATGTCTTGCATGGTCTGATTCCATAGAGAGTTCTAGCAAGTCTGAAATGAAAGCCAATATACCGATAGCATGTGAATCAATGGATCTCTCAAAAACAGAAGATCCAGTAAAATCAAAATACTCTGACATTAATGAAAAGATTGCACATAGTGAGATCGTTGGCCTAAGTAGTAACAATTCAGTAACAGCAAAACTTAATTCGGACGTGGCATCACCTAAGGATACTCATCCATTACTAAAACTTCACGAAGCACTGAAGAAATATCAAGATCGCACAATAGAATGCGAAGATTCTAAGTCAAATCGTATGTATAAAAGAATTAATATTTTATGGTGCTATATTTTACGGTCGGTTACATCAATCACAATTTTATTTCACAGAAATACGTGTGACAATATTCGATTGCATTTATGGAGCTTTGGACACTATCCAATCCTTGTTAATTTTGACGAACAAATCCAGTAAATTAGATGGAGATATAAAGGTGTCATCATTGGAATTGAATATACCACCACCGGAACTGCTGTCAGAGTTGTATGCCATTCGTCCTGTGTATGTTGTCAGTGATAGGCCAATTCCAGAATCAGAAGCTTTTGCATCCATGTTGTTGTCCTCTATACCTCCAACGTTTGATATGGACACAGAAGAACCGGAAATGGTAGTAACAACATAGTCTCTTTGATTTTCATATCCAATATTGATTGAGGTTATTTCACTATTTCACTAATGTCACTTGTTTTAGATTCCATATGACCTGAATGACTTGAGCAGAACGTACTTTCAAGATTACGATGTTGTAAAAGAAGTAGAAAGACTGGCAAAGCTCTCAGAACTTCAAAAGCTTCAAGAACCGGAAAAGCGTTCTGAATTGAAATCAAAACCGTATGAAGACTATCATCGCAGGGGAGGAATGAATTCTGGAGGTGGACTTCTCGGCCTTCCACCAAGAAAACCTGCTTTTAATAGTTCTTTAAGAGGAGGTCAAATGAGAGGTGGATTTAGTCGCGGACTTCTTCCTGGGCCGGGTCGTGGTGGACCTCATTTTGATCCTTTCCGATCAAGACCCCCAAATACCTCTAGGCCTCCTTCGCTACATGTAGACGATTTTGTAGCAATGGAGTCTGGTCATGGTCCAAGTAATACCAATTATAATAAGTCTGGAATGCGGCAAGGTCAAGATAATTTCTCTAACCGAGCTAGAGGAAATTCAAGGGGTGGAAATATGGGAAGGCCTTATAATGATGGTAGAAGTCGGCCCTTTAGGCAACCGCAATCAGGAAATCCTTATTATCAGCACCAACAACAACGTCATGATGGAGGGCTTAATCGCGGGAGGTAAGCACTTTTTATTTTTCCTGTTCATTACGGATAATTCAATAGATAATTTTTCAGGTTTGACTATCTAGAAAACCACCTTAGCTTAGTAATATTAAAACAATCCTAAGGTTTTCTTCTCAAACCTCGTCGTCTGTTGTACCCTTCTTCCTATCCGTGCTTATTAGGGTTTTAAAGTTATAAAATTTGCTATCATCTTAAATTTTAGAAATCTTTTTAGATTAGTGTAGTGTCTTGGTGGTTCCAAGTACTTAATCATGTAGTAACGAGATGCCGTTTTCTGCATAGTACTCAACATTTATTTTCTTAATGCTTAATATTTTGTTTCAAAGAATGGGCCGAGGAGGTCGAGGATACAATAATGGAGGAAATGAAAGATGGTCAAACGATAATCAACGTGGAGGTATTATGGGAAACTACGGCAGACAAGATCACTCTCGTAGTCAGAACCAAAATAGTTACGATGATAAATTCCGGACCGGTACGAGTGGAACTTCGAGAAATTCAAATATGAACATGAATGGGAGTAGACAACAACCATACAACCGGAACAGCTATCGAGAAGTTCCTCCTGGGCCTCGTTCAAGCGGAGGAGGGGGCCCTATGGAATCGTCACAAAGATGGAAAGATAAAAGAAATTTTCCTCGCTAATGTTACTAATAAATGTACCCTTACTCAGTGATAACTTTTGTTAATATTCTTGTAATCAGTAGTTTTAATATGCATATTTTTAGATTAAAATATTCAAACTAATTTAAATATACAGGAGTAGCTTAAGGAATCAAAATGTTCATTTTGGCTCAGTTTCAGTCATTAGTAAATAGTAAATATTGACTGCCTATTAATCAGGTTTTTGCATAATACGCATTATATCTACACACTAAAGGTTAACATCATGTACAAAGAACATTTCCTAGACAGTGTTTGATTTTGGTCTTATTCTACAGTAGGATATTTAGACAAAACTTTTTTGACTTATTTTCGCAAGTAATTCATTTAATAATGGTAATGTGCACAATAGAGCAAAAAAAATGTAAAGGCATTCCAAATAAAAGGAAACTAATCATTAACTAATGACCCGAAAATGCCTGTTAATCATATCCTAATTTTTCTCAGCCACTTAAAAATATTGCTCGTATTCTTAATTTCTTCGTGTTCCCGCATGTAAGTAACCGTGTTATAGTTATAAAGCAAGTATTTGTTTCCTTAAAAATTGTTAATGTAGTGAAATGAAATGTTATACTCATAAGAAGCCAAAATAACAAGTCAATTACATACCGTTGTGATTATGTTTTGTTGCTGAATACTCATTCTGACTTCGGATGTTGTGTCACATTATTGGGTAACAAGGGAAAGTAATAATTATAAATATAACTGATTTAAGGCAATTGCACTACAATTTGATTTATTCAATTATACATTATGATTTCCCTGTTTATTTAAGAAGACTGTATATTATATGTATTTATAATAAAAAATTCTCTTTACAGTACTGCTGCAAACGGAGAGTTACAGCTTTCTGTTTTTATCATTTTATTGGAAGTTTTATAGATAAGCTTAATTAAGAGTGTCAACAAAGGCTGTTTTTGAATCATCTTCAAATCGCGCATTTCCTTTATTAGTTTCGTTGGCTGACCAGACATTGGTAGGGTTGGGGAGCTAAATTAAGGCCGACTATAGGAATTGTACTTGGAGTTTCATGCCCAGGAACAACTGTAAAATTAAACTGTTGGAGCAGGTTAGCTATGATGAGAAAAATCGAAGACTTGGCCATTATCTCTCCAGGACATCTCCGTTTTCCTAAGCAAAATGTTTTTCATTAAAAAACTTTTCATCTCATTGAAGTCTATACCATGTCTATACACATACTAGATTTTACCAACACTGTAAATGTTTACATGAAATCTGGTGAAATAAAGCAAGACCATGTATTACCTGATCCAAAGGGTAGCAACCACTCGTCATTAGATATAAGTTTTCCCTGAGAGTCTATAAATCTTTCCGGGCGAAAAGTTTCCGGATCGCCCCAATGCTCCTTATTCCGGTGAATACCCCATGTGTTAATAAATACCAACGATCCCTATATGAAATTTTATTCTGTATTTTAATATACTAAAATTAAAAACAAAATTATTATGATATCAGGTACGAGATATCAGGTAACCTGTGGGATACGATATCCTTTGTACTCTACGGTATTGGTTAATGCATGAGGCGTAACAATGGGAGCTACACTAGCATATCGGTGTGTTTCCAGTAGTAGAGCTTCGGTATAAGGTAAACTGGAAATAAAAATAAAAGTTTCATTATGATATCCATTGGCCATTGGAGTAACAAATTATTTATATAGTAGTTACTTTTCCCGATCTTGTAGAGTAATTAATCGGTTATTTTCGATGACGCTATCGATTTCCTTTTGCACTTTGTGCTGTATCTCTGGATGTAACATTAAATACAAAATGCAGAACTTGAGTGTTGTTGTGGTAGTGTCACTTCCAGCTACGAAAAAGTCCATGCAAGTTACAGCAAGCTGTTCATCTGAAATAATATAATTATGCAGAATTGTACCTTTACTTTTACAATTGATTCAGTTATAACAACCAAAGTAGAACACTATTACATAGTTTACTTACCGAAAAAGTAGGGATTGGAGTTCTTTTCTTTCTCTTGTAAATATGCATCAATGAAATCTCTATTTTCCGATGGATTATAGCTTTCTTTATGTTGTTTTATAAGTTCCTACATAAAGTTATTATAATTTATAAGATTTCAGGTAAACAGCACTAGTACTAATTGACTTTTAGATACTTATCAGTTCGTGTATTAATAATAGAAATGGGTACTCTCATGTGCTGTTTCAGTTTTTCAAAACCTCTCCATTGAGCTGCAAAACCACTCCATTCAGGAAAAAGGTGACGAAGAGATTGAAATGACCAAAATATTCCTGCCCCTGAATTTACAAAGATATATCACTACCAGTATGATGTATGACGCTACGTCTACACACTAAAAGACTTGGGAGTGATAAAAAGCATAATTAGAGTTAAATGAATGGAAAAGAATTAGCAAAGGCTTTACCGATTGCTCTACGACGCAATGTGTGAGCTACTGTTGTTTGAAGCTCTATGATTTTTGAATCTTTTATGTTACATCGGGTACCAGCAACCATATTCCACAAAGTACTCAATACAGCAGGTCCAAATGTATTTTCGAAAGACATGATTCCTTTGTTAACATTTACACTCTCTGTCATATGCGTAATTATATGTTTTACTTCCTCTAATATAGAAGCTTCCATGTTAGTCTTCCCGAAACCAAAGTCCCGCAGATGCCTCAAAGAAAATCTTCTTGTCTCCTTCCACAACTCTCCGTCCGTTAAGATAACACCTTAAATAATGAATTTCAGTGCACAAATCAGTGATTAGGGAGTTACCTGTACATATACATTAATGCTTATCGAAACAACCTTATCTTATGTAGTAATAAATGTAAAGTTCTGATTCAGCGTTAGTAAAATGTGTATTATACCTAATACATTTCCTTCAGCCTTAATTTTAGCCATGTGATCCCTTGCTCTTCCGTTCCACTCATCTCTCTTCATTACCTCATGTACTACTTTGGGGTGACTCAACACAACTATTTACAATTAAAGTTAAGTATGCCTATAAAGTTAAGTAGTAGGTAAGTATAGGAGTATTTATCGAAAAACTTATGTTTAAATAATATTTAGTTAATTCTGGAATATATATTGTTTTGATTCAAAACGGAACCTGCATATCGAGGCCCAAAATATAGTCCCATGATATCTCCGTATATTTTTGCATAATAGTTTATTGGAAACCAGACCCTCCTCCAGTTAATCAGAGCAATTTGGGGAAGATTTCCCAGCACAAACCATTTAAAAGGACCTAAGTAATATACCAAACATATAAATTGTGAAATTCAATATTCTTAATTAAATGCTAATGTTGTACCTGGTGGCTCCTTTGGATTTCGAGTGTTGGTCAATATAAAAAATAGAACCAGTCCAATAATTATGTAAATGAACATTATGGCAATGTAATGTAGCAGTTATACTCTTACTTTTCGAATTCAAATCAAAATAATAATTTCCGAAATATTTTCGTAAAAATTGTACACAAGCTCAACCTATTGTGTCAGCCAGAGTTTGGTTAAGTTTCGCCTCAGTGATGTAAAGCACGGGTCTATATAGTAATCGTTAACAATTTTGACCTGATTTTTTGTTCTACATACACATTAAAACTAATATTATCACACGACTTATCGTCACCGTGCCGGTAAATGAATGAAAGAAAATTAAGCTATTTATCAATATTATTATGTACATATGAGTAACGATTTGAGCATTTAATCATACATCATACATCTAATGTAAACATATCGTTTTACTGAATCGCGTATTTGAGGATGAGGTAGATAGGTATATGTAATTACATGCTTAGCCAATTTGCTACTCTGTGGACTCCGAAAAAATGTTACATCTTTGTCTTAAGTTTGAAATGCAGTAGAGATATTTTAGTCAAGAAGAAATCAATTCTTGTTCAGGACTAGACTATATATATTATAAGAAATAATTCTCTATGCGTTTTCACTAATATGTTAAGTAGCATAATCTCTTATTTTCATTCCTTTTACTCTTGAACATGCATAAGTACATTTAACAATACTATACTTTGATTGTTAGGCTATTTACATTTATTAATTGTCTTATCCAGCATACATTATCTTATTAGTGTTTTATCTTATATCTTCATGTTTTAATATACGAATGACAATAACTTACTATTTGGAGTGCGATTTGACTAAAACTAAAACTATATGTAAGTTAGACTAGCATTCACTCACATCATGATTGTTGGGCCATAAGACCCCATATATAAGACATTTTTGTTATCTGTTTTAGAAATAGCATATTAATTACTACTGTAAATGTATTTTAATATTTGTGGAATGAATGAAATGAAATCCTATAAAAGGAGAAACAGAACCGAGAATCATTGTCAGTCAGTGCTAGCCTGTTCTCGGTGAAACACTCTCTGGCCTAGACAACTGGTTATGAGTTGCATATCTCGAAAGTCAACTGGTTATGAGTTGCATATCTCCAAAGTCAACTGGTTATGAGTTGCACCTTCACTACGTCAACTGGTTGTTAGTTGCATCTACATTTGCCAACTTGTTATTAGTTGCATATTTGAGCAATATATGTTTATGTCATGTATTAGTATTAAATCTTAGTATATGTCCATTGTCATATTATTATTATATATCCTGATCCATTTTCAATATCATTCAATAAATTACCTAGGACTGAATATGAATTTAATCTGATACAATTTTATTGCTGGCGTTAACTGATGACTTACTAAAACCGACCCATACCGAAATAGATTGCATCCAACACAATACTACGTTGCAGCCCAAAACAATTCTTGGGCACTTTTATTAATTAAAGATAAAGCATTTATTTCTAAGAAAAATAAGCACTTATAAGTTAGCATTTTAACTTTTCTATTTAGGAATTTATGAATTTTTCTATTTCCCAAAAAGACGTTAATTACAAACACACTTATCAAGATCTGCGCTGGATATTCGGTAAAATTATACAATTAAACGTAATACTACGGTTTACGTACTGTATAAGTTTTGAATTTTTACACGACTGTGTGTATTTCATATCATTTTATCCTTGAACCTTTCCATGAATACAATCCGGGATTAGGCTGACCAGATGTCCTTCTTTTGGAAGGACAGTCCTTCTTTTGGAAGGACAGTCCTTCTTTTGGAAGGACAGTCCTTCTTTTGGAAGGACAGTCCTTCTTTTGGAAGGACAGTCATTCTTTTTGGACCCTGTCCTTCCGTCCTAAAAATGTCCTCCTTTGTGGAAAAATGTCCTTCTTGTCCTTCTTTTTTGTGTAGGAGGAAAAATAATGAAAAATAACTGTTAAAATCCCAAAGAATGAAAAAAATCGCGCTCCGCGCTTAGCACATCAGGGCGTTAGTAATTAATTAGCAAATTAATTAATTAGCTAATTAATTCGCATTAGATTCTAAATACTAATTACTAATTAATTAGTTGTCCGCACAAAGAAGTAATTACTAATTAACTAATTAATTAGTTTTGGCGCGCAGAAGTAATTAACTAATTACTAATTAATTAGTTGCCCTTGAATGACTTTAATTAGTAATTAGAGGGGTTGCATAAATTTATTTTTATTTACCAAACCGTAGTGTCAAATATGATCGCCAAATAGCCATAAAACGCTAAAAATTCATATATTGTGGGCTCCATAATAGGCTCTATAGGTTTAGCCTCCCAGTTCCATCAACATTCGGCAAAATAGTAACTGAGAGAGCGATTTTAAATAGCCCTTTTGCCAATGGTCCACAGGACCAGTTTCGGAATTTGTTCACATGACGGCGCTGTTTTGAAGATTGAATGCACGGCCTGGTAAATATGCACTACAATGCCTGAGCAAAGTACCCCGTCAATATTTAAACTCACTTTTAAAATGATAAATGCTGTGACAATTTGAAAAAAACGCAGAAAACTGATTTTAGAAGTGCTGGTTACTAGTCAATGCATTCAAACTATACTAAACGAAAATTTTAAACTAAATTCCATTAATTAAATAATTAACTAATTAATTAGCTAATTACTAATTAATTAGTTTACCAATTGTTAGCTAATTACTAATTACTAATTAATTAGCAGAATTTTTTGATAACTAATTAATAACTAAACTAATTAATTAGTTGTGTGCAAAACCTACTAATTACTAATTACTAATTAATTAGAGGACCCGCTAATTAAAACGCCCTGAGCACAGTGAACTATATTTGACCTTTGCTACAATTTCTCAGAATAGGTCTAGAAAGTTAAACTACTTACAGGTAATAAAATAATTCCTGCATGCTTTTGTACTAGTCATTGATATATATTATTCGTTTGAAGTACTTACAAATTTATTTTAAGCAAGTTTTAATTGTTTTCTACAGCTTGCAAATAAAAAGCTTTTCGCGCTTCGCGAGAGTCGTAATCTTGAACGTCATTTCCGATGCAAATATCGACTCCCAACAAGAATCCTTATGCAAAGATTGTTAGTATTGAAAAAAAATTGACTTCATGTATATTGTGCGCCACTTTGCTAAACTGATGTTCGAAATCAAGGAAAATGAAAGAAATTTGTTAAAAAGGGGAAAATTTCTTGCGCTTCGCGAATATATCATTGAAATTTTTCTTTCATTTTGCGCCATTATGCCGGGGCTTCACAATTCTAAGAATGACGCTATTGAAAATACCCCGGAATACCACGTTCCGCAAACTACGTCGGCAAACCACGCCCACAAACCACGCCTACAACCCCATATTTTTTAGTGTCTCAAAGTGTCTTTCTTTTGAGCCAGGAAATTATGGTCAACCTAATACAATTTTACACATTTTTATCATGAAGGTATTTCCTGGCATGTATAAATATAATCCTTTTACATACAGTAAAATTTTGATGAACTTATCAATCATTTAGTAATTTGCCCAGCCTAATTTCATCTTTAGGTTGTCACACATTTTGTGTAAATGTATATGTATATATTTATATGTATATGTATTTGTAAATGTATTTGTAAATATGTATGTAAATGTATATAAATGTAAATATATATATGTAAATGTATATAAATGTAAATATATATATGTAAATGTATATAAATGTAAATATATATATGTAAATGTATATGTAAACGTATGTCAATGTAAATATATATATGTAAACGTATGTCAATGTAAATATATATATGTAAACGTATGTCAATGTAAATATATATATGTAAACGTATGTCAATGTAAATATATATATGTAAATGCATATGTAAACGTATGTAAATGTAAATGTATATGGAAATGTATGTACCTATGTATGTATGTATGTAAATGTATATATACATATATATGTAAATGTATATGTATATATGTAAATGTATATGTTACATGCAGATATTATGCACAGTACGTTTTGTAAAATGCCTAAGCGCTTCGTAAATTTTTTTACAGTTTTTGAACCATAAGAACCTATTTTGAAATTATTTTTCAATATTGTTGTGGGGTACCATTCGACGTAGAATTAAAGAAGGAATCAAATTTCTAGAAC
This sequence comes from Yoshiicerus persimilis, assembly GCA_020352615.2. NCBI lineage: Eukaryota > Metazoa > Arthropoda > Collembola > Entomobryomorpha > Tomoceridae > Yoshiicerus > Yoshiicerus persimilis. The sequence continues at coordinate 14,437,414 of CM036942.2, forward strand.
TTTTATGGAGGAAATCGAAGTATACTAGTTATACATATGGTTTTGTATTGGGGAAAAATTTTCAAAGTGTCTAGGCATTTTACAAAATTCCGGACTACTGTCCAATCGTTGTTTATAGCGACAAATTGTGCCACATCGGTCGTTTCGTCTTGCCTCTGATTGACTGAAAAAGAATAAAATGACGTCATTTATTCAAATGTGGGCCACTTTATTGGTTACTGTAGGGAATATTTTATTCAGTCAATCAGAGGGCCCATATTTGAACAAATGACGTCATTTTATTCTTTTTCAGTCAATCAGAGGCAAGACGAAACGACCGATGTGGCACAGTTTGTCGCTATAAACAACGATTTCACAGTATGTAGAATACCTGTAACATATACATTGGGCATGGATTGCCGGTAAAACCTGGTTGTCATAAAACAAATAAACAACGAATGGTATTGCCAGTTTACTAAGATTACATAAAATGATATCTCTGAAATGTCCAATTGAAGTTTGACCTGATCTCCCCGTAACTTTTGCTGGGAGTGTAGTGGTTGAGCTATCTTTCGTATAAGATGAAAATGGTTCACGTTCATGTAATCCAACCAAGTAGAATTCCTTAAACAATTCTACTAATGTAATCACTAATAACCGTTGCGACCCAGGCAATTGGTTAACAAAACAAGTAATTATTGTAAATACTCAAATTGCTCATTATTGATGTAATGCAACATTCTGCTAAATATTATGACAATTATTAGGTAGCTAATCGTCAATCGTGTATTCAAACCATATCCAAAGATAATTATTGCAGTTGTCCCGACCCGAGGCTCTCTATGAAATGTAAAGATCGTGCTACACTACAAACGGATGGGTAAAGCTAATGCTAAATGTACTAATAAAAGAGATAGATTTTTTGCATCGGAACACTACAAAGTCACCTCAGTGTATTTGCAGAGGAGCCCGCCAATATCAATTTGACTCGTGTGGGTTTTAGTTTTCATTGGAAACATAATTTGTAAACAGAATTCATGACTATTGGATTTATTTGAATACCTAAGCAAGACAAATTTCAATTGTTTTTGCCAAACATTTGGAGATTGAAGAGTGGTAAGTTCATTTATCAAATTTATTATTGCTTCTTTGCTGTTGCGGTATTACGGTGTAGGTAGGCAGACAGAGGGTATAACTTATATTATATTATTATCCCTGTGCTTTGCACATCAATATGCGGCTAAGTTATTTTCTTAATGTGTTTACACTTTTACATAATTTCAATAGTTTGACATGCCACAGTTGTGATGCCGATGTCTCAACTTTAAAAGTGGAATTTCATAAAGAAAAAGGATTAGAGGTTGAAGATCACCAATCAACCAAATCATTGCGGCCAGTTGAGATATTCTCTCATCCATTTGTACAACGAATAATATTTAAGATAGGTATGCTCTGACTTATTTATGCCGTATGTAAAAATACCTTATGTAACGAGTTCTTACTTTCTCCCTATCAGAGCTAATTGGATCATGTATACATACAACTGCACTCCAAAAGGTTGCTGTCAAAGATAAATCAGGCAAAGTGACGCATCTTGAGATAAATGGTTTGTAGCTAATTCTTATGTGTTAAGAAGATATCTCGCAATATTCACAACTAGTTAAAAGAGCCTTTTTGTGACAGTTTTATATGTCCATTCGATATACCATAGAATCAATAGTGTAGCAATAGTAGTGAATTTCTTTGATGACTGAAAAAGTTTCATAGTAATCCAATAATCCTAAATAGACTAAACCGTAAGACAGCTAGAATGCAGTTTTCCAGTAGCTATAAAGAATTTGTTTAATATACTACGCATTTTTGAAAGTAGCATCTTCTGGATTTGGCTGTAGGTTACAGCAGCCATAATAATACAGTGTTGGCCGCAAGTCACGCATCATGGGGAAATAACATTACCTGTGGCCACAAATAACGCATCATAGGGAATTAACATTACATGTGGCCACAAGTCACGCATCATAATGAAATAACATTGGTGTGTAGGAGAACCTTCGATTTCATTCAATAATCAGCTCCAATGCACCTTTATTTGAGCAGACTAACATTTATTTTGTAAGTTCTTTTTATCGAGTAAGTGTATCATTTGCGCAATGAGGCTTTCGAAAGATGAAAGAGTGGTAGTGATAATGTTGGCTGGACGTCCAGGCTTATCGACCAGAGCCGTGGCAGTGGATTTCGCTCGGAGACATCCTGATAAGGCCATCCACCAATCAACAGTTGTTAGACTGATTAACAAATTTAAGAAGACAGGTTCGACAGCTGATGCCCCTCGACCTGGGGCTCCTAAGACTGCTACAAACCCAGAGACTTCAATCACCGTTCTTGCAAAATTTGTTGCAAGTCCAAGAAGAACGCCGAGAGAGGTGGCCAGAGATCTGAACATTTCAAGAACCAGTGTTCGTCGCATCCTGAAATTACATCATTTTAAACCATATAAAATGAAAATTCTCCAGGCTCTTAAACCAGAAGATCCGGCAAGGAGAATTGCATTTTGTCGGTGGGCGCAGTCAATTTTAGAAGAAGAAAACAATTCTTTTCAGTGATGAAACCAAATTTCATTTAAATGGAGTCGTGCATCGTCACAATTGTCGGTATTACTCCGATGAAAATCCCCACTGGATGGCAGGGCTACAGGAACAAGGGTCTCCTGGATTTATGGTGTGGGCCGGAATTCTGGACGACCTCATCATTGTTAAATTCTTTACGGGGACAGTAAATGGTCATCACATTGAACATCTTTAAGCCAGGTACCACTTCATCTTTCAAGCTAAAATCTTCAACTTGCAAACCTAATGTTATTTCATTATGATGCGTGACTTGTGGCCACATGTAATGTTAATTCCCTATGATGCGTTATTTGTGGCCACAGGTAATGTTATTTCCCCATGATGCGTGACTTGCGGCCAACACTGTATATGCTTTTATTTAATGTATCCCAAGCCTCAAAAAGTGCATGGGAGTGCGAAGACCCAAAGCACACTGTGGATTGGGTCTGTGAATAGAATTATTTATTATGGAAATAGTGATTTCAGTGGAATACAACAGAAAACCATATAAAAAATCAAGATTTGGAGGTTTTTCTCGGAAAAGTTTTTTTATTTGGGTGTAACCCCCCTCTAGGGGTAACTTCGCCCCCTTATGGTGGAAAATTCTGAAACCGATATCAGACCTTCCTTACCACTACTGGAGCTTAAGTCCTGAGTTTCGTTGCGGAATTCAACACACTTTTTGAGTTATAGCATTTTGAAGCCAAAAAATTGTCGTTTTATGACCCTTTTTGAAACCTGATAACTCAGAAATGGGAAAACATTTTTCATCGTTCATATTTTTATAAAATATTAGGCATATAAGTACATATGGTGGTGTTGCTAACTCGGCGTAGACAGAGCTAATTTGGAAGATATACCACTCCAAACTTTAGGTAGCAATGGGTAAAATTTTTCAGCCGATGCCTTTTTATCAGGTAGCCGAAGTACCCCCTAACTAATTTCGCAAATTCGCAGCAGAAGCAATATATTGGCCGTGAATAAGAATCTTACATGCCTTGACCGGCATGTAATACCATGGATAATTGTCAACGTATTTCATTGCCAATTCTTGGCAAAATTTTTCAAATCATTGCAAATTTTCAAATTTTCGAATTTTTAAAGTTCCAAATTAGTTCAAAATTTTCAAATTGCAAATTCTAAATTAACAAAACGTCGTCATATAAACTCATAAGATATGAGTTACAAAGTTAGCGGGTACTTCGGCTACCTGATAAAAAGGCATCGGCTGAAAAATTTTACCCATTGCTACCTAAAGTTTGGAGTGGTATATCTTCCAAATTAGCTCTGTCTACGCCGAGTTAGCAACACCACCATATGTACTTATATGCCTAATATTTTATAAAAATATGAACGATGAAAAATGTTTTCCCATTTCTGAGTTATCAGGTTTCAAAGAGGGTCATAAAACGACAATTTTTTGGCTTCAAAATGCTATAACTCAAAAAGTGTGTTGAATTCCGCAACGAAACTCAGGACTTAAGCTCCAGTAGTGGTGAGGAAGGTCTGATATCGGTTTCAGAATTTTCCACCATAAGGGGGCGAAGTTACCCCCAGAGGGGGGTTACACCCAAATAAAAAAATTTTTCCGAGAAAAACCTCCAAATCTTGATTTTTTATATGGTTTTCTGTTGTATTCCACTGAAATCACTATTTCCATAATAAATAATTCTATTCACAGACCCAATCCACAGTGTGCAAAGTCGTGCAATCTGCAATGGCCCAACGGCGATTTGTCGCCCGGCCATGTATCGGGCCTACTCTGGGAAAGCCTCAATGAGCCCGACGATGTGCCATTCATAGGAATACCTTACGTATTTACGTTGGGCCGTTGATTTCCCATGTCAACGCCAGTCTTATCCCAATGTTATGCCTTTCTTTGTCCAATGCCCTACCAATGCTACGCCATCATGATGCCGATCATATCCCTATGTATTGCCAATTTTATCCCTTTGTGATGCCTATCTTAAGCCCATGAAATGCCAACTTGATTTCTATTGAATGCAAAACGACGGACATTTGTAATATTAATATTACCAAACGAAAAGCAAAACATTTCGTTTGGTATTAATACAAAATGATCTCCGTTGTTCTGCATTTCCTGAAAATAAATAAATAGAAAAATTAATTTAAATAGGTTTGTATTTAATAATTATGCAAAATATTTTTTTAAGTTCAGAATTGTCTCAAACTTTTCTCCTCGGCATCAACATTCACGTCAACACACACTTCACTTCTCACTAAACATTAATCGATCGAGTTTATGATATTCGGGGTTTTACAACTTAATTTCAGTGAAAACCCGAGATTTCAAACTTTTTCAATTAAATTGCAGACTAAAACAATAATAGCACACAAATAAGACTTACCAAACTAAATATTTTGTGCTACAAATGCTAACACTGCTTAAAACTGAAAATGAGAGAGCCACACTCGATCACTTTTCGCTTGCTATTAATGGCAGTTAGAATATCAAGGCATGCCGGGATAGAACATGCTGAAACTCTTAGTTAGCAAAGGAACCGCTAGTGGAGACTTAATAACTATATTCCCCGAAAAGGGCCATTAGTGGGCCATCGCCCTTTTAATGCTGGTAGTTTGCCGTTCACTTCCCAGACTTAAACCGTAGAACGGCCTTAAGTCAAATATGGCCGTCATATTTGCTCACGTGAGTAGTGTGGCATGCCAAACTAAAACCAGCAAAGGGCCTTCAAAGGGATACTACCCAATTGCTTCTGGTGGCTAACGTTCTGTTCCCCAACTTGAGCCAAAGAAGGCCCAACATTGGTAACTCTTCTTTATATAACTGGCAATTCCCAATCATTTCCCATCTAAAATCCTGAAATGGTTTAACAATGGGGGATTGCAGTAATCACGCTGGCAAGTGGCCATAGATTTGCCAAACATAGGCCTTACATGACGACTTTGGGCCGGCAAAGGCCATACGACGTTTGCTGCTTGGGATGTAACGCACAAAAACTCTTTCGAATGTCGTACTTTATTCACTATAAAATCTGTGAAATGAATTTCGCAAAATTGAGTAGAATTCGTTTACTATAGTACTCATAATCGCTTTAATGGAATTTTGACTTGCTGGAAATTGTTACGTAGTTTGAATATGAAAAGAAACTGTTTAACTAATTTTAATTTTAATTAGGTTCTATACAGTGCCTTCAAAATTCGTATTATTATGGCTACTGTGAAATTAGAGAAATTGGAGGCCTCTACTGTGATGCTCACGTCTTCCCCTGGTGACAGTTTGAATACTGCAGCTGAAACTTCTTGTAGTACCTGCCAAGGAACTCAGACTGATTTTAGAAATGATTGCTTAAGATTGGAAAAGCTCAGAAAGGTAAGAAATTTTTAAATCTCTCAAATTAAATTCAGTAGGTTATGTTAGGTAAAGTGAACAACAAATTGATTCTTCGGAAGAGAATTAAAATTGTTATCAGTTATCATAACAGTATATGAAAATGTGAAAATCCTGACTACTAGTCTATTAGTTGAACATAGAAAATGCATTTGTCTTGAATTTCATATAATACCGTGAACGTGCTGATTTCTATTCTTGATATGCTTAACAAAAGACATTAATGATAAAATAACTGTAAAGTGGATACATCAAGGATTGAAGGAATTGAATAAAGATAAGCCTTAAGTTGTGTTCATTAAGGTATGCATAATATTTTATTGGCCTAGATTGTACACGGCCACATTTAGTGAGTTTATAGTTATTAGTTTTCCAAGAAAGTTGAATAAGTAGCTTAATAATCCAAAAGGGAGATAATCCTCCAAAGTGTCCAAAAAACTACTTCACTAAATATGTTAACAAGAATTTTGAATGATTTTTTGTTATACACAGCAAAAGCAAAACATTTTTTTCAGATAGAAAGCGAACATGTCTAAAATATACAAGCAATAAAATTAATTATATTAAAAATACAAAGTCAACAGAACGAATACAAGTTTTGCGTGCTATTTATAAATATAATTTTAAACCAGATATCTGAATATAAAGAAGCACTACTGCCTTGTCAAAATTCATTATATGTAGTTGACTGTGTTATAGTATTGTGTATCAGGATGTGACAGGAGACATTGCAGTATTGGAATCTCCATTAACAAAAGCACATTCAGACAGTTCTTAAGTATTACCTCGTTCATGCCAACTATTTACCTAACTCTAACTATTGAAGACATCACGTGCATGCTTAAATTGATATATTAATATTATATTATTACTACATGCTTTTTTATTTATAAAGATGTATTGCATGGATTGAGGTCACTAAATTGCGTTATAGTGAAAAAGCTGCCTAAATTGAAAGTTAATTAAATGTGAGAGAAATGCAGAATCTCCCTAAGAGTTCTCAGCATATTTGACGCAAATTACCTAATATTAACAATCCCTTACGTTGCACCTGTAGTTTGTGGGTCTGAACGAAAATGCATAAGTATCTGAAATATTAATAGTCTAGTCGTACATTATTCCATCGTTCAAAACACGGCGGACAGTATAAGCTATTGACTGTGCAAAGCTGGTAAGTATACATTCATTAAAAATCATCAACACTTTTACTATGCATTTAGAAGCCCCTGCAGAACGCTGAATATTTTCTATACAACTGTAGTTGGAATCTTGTGGTCAGTGTATGATTGTTGGTGTTGGCAGAGTGTATAGATAGTATAATTGAAATTGTGATGTGTATTCGAGAAAGTTTATCGTGAGCGAAGTAATATGCATATATTAGCATAGAAGCAATGAAGCAATGCTGACAGTGCCATTATGTTTATGAGCACGCAGAGAACAGCAGTGTGTTAAATAAAACATAAACTGCTAAGTATTTAATTTGAATGTACTATTAGATGACGTAGGCATCTATTGCTCTCTTCCTTTGCGTATAAACGCTACACAAGTACATTATGCACAAAAGGTAACCTATTTGTCACTTAAGAGTTGCGTTTTCTACTTATCTTTATTTGTCCCAGTGAAGACCGTGTATGCATCTCAAAATACATTTTATAATGACTTATGATGTAAAATATTAATTTGACCTTTTTAGCCAACTAAACTAGTTCTATACAGAGATAGCAATCGTCACTTCGATAGTGTACACATGTGCTTATACTCTACATGTATACAGCAATCAACAATGTAAATATGTAAATAGCATTGGTATTACAATGGTCAATGCTTAAAAATATGCACAGCTATAACTAAAACTACTTATACTATAGACATCACAATATTATGTAGTATGTAGGTTGGCCAATTATCATCCATAAACAATATTTCATAATCTACGCTTGCATGTTGAAAGAGATTCAAAAACATCAACCAAATAAAAAGGAAGAGAGAGTTTTTGCACAAGAAATTATGCAGCTTAGTTTATTTATTTTTATGAATGGATGAGTATGGCAGTGTGCAATGTAAGATCTACTCAAATGCAATCAAGAAAGCTCTTGACAAAATGGCCCTAGGAAATTAGGACATTGTTATTGCAAAATGTAATGAATATTTGTTTTTAAAAGCATTTCAGAAAATGCAAATTGAACGGAGATTAATGTGTCTTCCGTTTTACAATCTGCTTTTCCGTTTGCCAGAAGGCAGACATTCTTTTCTGCTTTTTAGTACATTGGACGCTATTGCATTGCAAAATTGCATTGGTTGTTTTTCGTCTATGGAATTGTGGCATGCGACAACATGCAACGGGGAAATATCTAACTCTGTTTAAAGTAAGGAGTGCAGTTGTTTGCTGTCTTAATATTCATTTAAATACTCGAACATGGATCATAGCATTGCAATACTAGTTAAAATTGAAATAGCGGATGTAGACAATAAAATTTAATACTGTTGGTATTTATATTAAACCCACATTGAACCAAACTATCCTGTACAGGGAAAATGCATCCACTGAATTATGCACGGAATCGCCAAAGGTTTTATTTAAAGCCACGTGCCTTACATTCATATTTCTAATGAATTGTGCTACCTCAGCAGTTGCGGTAATGAAACGAAAGGTATTTATAATTTCTCTCGACTGAATATTTTGACTTATTCAATTTGAAAAACTTTCATTTTTAATATTTTAATTACTTTTATCATGTAGAAGTAGACTGTCATTTATCAATCTAAAATGCACATCTCTATCTCACTATTTACAAAGATTTGCATTACAGATATCATAACTTAATTGAATACTTTACTACTCTAGTTCACATGACTGTAAGTCTGAATTCCAAGCACTTAACAATTTACGTAACCAATTTAAGAATGCTGTACGTCACATTTCTTCAGGATTCATTAGACGTTGGGTTGGTTATTGCTTGCCTGGCAGGTCAAATGAAGTATCAACATATTTATTGGCTTTAACTCACGAGAGTGAAATTTTATTGATATTGATACCACTACTTGCTAATATAAATTTGTTAGCCACCTCATTAAAATCCATTGATGTATTTGATATAATTCGCAATTTTGTTTCACGTTATTCAATTACACTTTTCAAATGCACAGAATTAGCCAACTCGTATCTCAAATTCAATGCATATTGAGTGGTCATTATCACTTTTTTGAAAGCATAATATCGTCGTGGTGTTTACATTTAACCACTACGTCACGAGAACCAAATTTTTACTTGTGCAGGCAGTCAATAGTTAGAGTACGTTTGTTGATATTTGCATACAAAAATATTTCCATGAATGTGTTTAATCAATCTTTTGAACTACCTTGTTTGTGGTGCTTCAATGTAAACACAGAAAATTTAAGGTACATGAACACATGCAGACATGGGTGCAGCCTGAAAAATTATATGGCGTTTGGTTATTTTTTGAACAGTCAAATCCTCAACATGTCCAATTGTCCAGTAATTTGCCATCATAATAATATTATTATACTAGTAGGTAGAAGTATTTTTATGTCACCTAAGGCAATCTTTCGCTTAGTGCCCTTAGTGGGAGAACTTAATTACTATTGCCTTTGTATAATAGCTATTTGCTGTTTGCCTTCAATTACTATTAGAATTGTAGGTAGATTATTTCTTAAACCTCATGCTCACTAGGAAATTGTTCAGTCAACATTTGTTGAGCACACCGATGACCGATGCTACTGAAGACACCAGGATTTTTAACGCAAGGGTTGGTTTACGAATACCTGGCCATACCTATAAAGAAAGTGGTTTATAAAGTCATTTATTGGCCCGGAATAGATGTTTAATATGGAATATTTGATGCGCCAAAATAAAAAAACAAAAATATCATAATTTGCAGAGACATCTTTTATTGTGCAAATTTATGTAGGGCATTATTCATACAAATGTGGCTTACTGTTACCCTAAGTCGTACATCTACTTGTAATTAACGCAGAAGGGTAAACATTACCAATTTGATGGATAAGCATACAGTAACAAATATTTATTTGATTAATGTGACAGTCAGTAGCCACTTTCACTGGCGACTTCTGTAGTGACACCTGCCTGTTTGCATATGTTTGTATGTATAATTCATTTTTCATTTGTTAATAATCAAGAAAATGCATCTGCAAAGGTAAATTAGCAATCAAGTTCCTAGCCATTAATGCTTTACAGTTTACATACAACAGTTTGAGTTTAGAGTGTATATAGTATAGCAGTGTAAGTGTAGCAGTGTAGGTCACCCATTTTACTATGTAATGCGCAATTTTGTTTCCTTCCTTTGAGTATGTACGTAAGCACATGAGTAGAGGTAATTACGTAAAAGTACGTACAAAGCCTTTAGCATTCACATGCGTTTAATGTTCAACTAGTAATGTTTACGTGTAGGTGCGAAGATTACATACCATATAGAAGTTGTGTTCTAAGCGCTGATTGCGAGTTGTGTGACTTGAGAAAAAATGTAACTTACTTCTTTTGCATCGTCGTGATTCTTGGATTAACAATAATTTTTTGCAATTTTTTCTTAATTTGTGCTCAATTTTATGCTGAAGGAGAGCCATGCCAAAAATATTGAAATATTGCCATTTCTGTGGTAGCAATACGTAGTTATAATTCTATCAGTGGGAAATTATGCATTGTAGCATTGCATATTAAATTAGAGTGCTAAAAAGTGTCTTCTTTGGTAACGTTGAGTGTTTATAACATATTCAGTTCATCAAACTGTTACATTTTACATTGAATAGAGTATGTTTACGAACTCGGTGGAAATCTCGTCAATTTATCTAGTTTGAATGAGATAAAAGTATCGTGTCTCTGTGGCCGTCCTCTCCTTCACATGCAACGCACATCCGTTTCGTTATAAACTTAAGTTAAAACTATTTATTTTATATGTATAACAACGATTCCTAGAAACTAGTAAGATTCCCAATTCCCCGTCCTATGCGTTATTATATTAGATTACATTACAGAGACAAAGTTAACGAATGCAATGTGAATTGAGTAAGTTTGTCTACCTCCCTATAGTACGTTCACTTGATTACTGTGAAGAAACCAGATGAAACCACACCACTATTTAACTTACTCTGTAGGAGTCTTTTACATTTAGATTCGCTTTCCGTTTTGCACACTCATAGTGATTACCAGAAGTATCTGTAACTGATTGTAAGTTGAGTGGTGAGCGAGTTTCTTTATATTGAATTTGCTTTCTACAGGTCTCAACTTCTTCTTTGGTTCTATTTAGTTGTATTGCATTCCACTAAGTTTACAATTACAAAGTGGGAAGAAGGAGCGATACAGATACATATACCTATGTAATAAATAAGTAATTGAAAACACCTGAAGCGTGACCAATTCGACGAGTTTGAGTCTGCGAAGCCTTTGATTCACATTCCCACTGTATTATGACGAAAATGAAAGGCTGTAGGTGAGACGGTGAGAGTTGAATGCTTGCTTAGAGTTACTAAGATACATTATTGTTACATTAAGGTAATAGGTACGGGGCAATTAGTAATTATATACTGTTATGACTTGTCATCTAAATTTGTCTCTGGTGAATAGAAATGGAGCTTAAACGATCAATGTGACAGTATTGTGCCATCCTTTGTCCTTTTAAGTACTTACTGGTCTACACAAGCCTAAATACCGCAAAAGCATTATTTACTATGTTACTTACAGTAGGATGGTTTTAGTTTATATAAACGTTACATGCTACATCTTTATAGCATAATTCGTTATATTGAGTACCCAATTAAAAAGAAAACTGGAATAAATCATCCATTCCATGTAAACAGGAAATCAGTAGTACTTTTAATTTGTATTGTCCATAATGTTGTGCATGATCGTGAGTTGGGGCATGACATCGTAGGCTGGCTGACCTAAGGCTAGGTATAAAGTTACAATTTTAGTAGAAAATATGGAATTCATTACATTAGGGATTTTGAAATTGCTCGTTGTTAACTATTACCTACTTAGGTAAATGTATGTAGGCAGATATTTTTACGCTAAAATGATTTTCCTCTCCTTGGGTTTTAGGGTGTTTTGTTTGCGTAGTGGAAATATCGCATGACAGCGTGACATGACAATGATTTTGTTTAGCTCTCTGTGTGTCTCATCACTGCTTTTGTGATTTGTGATATAATAGTCGTACTGTTACGTTTATGAATTCTCATATGAATAAATACTGTTTGTAAGTAAAGCTACATTATGTGTTGCGTATAGGAATAGAATACGTATGTACATATTTAGATTGCAGATAGACAGAACACAATAGAGAGTTGAAAACTTGTGTTAGAGTGACGAGGATGTTTATGACAAAAGAAGAGATGAATTCTCTGTGGGTTCCTATTCCTACGGTGCACATATCCACATGGAATGAATAGAAGAAGCTTGAATTGAGTAGCGACAAACTTGGAAACTGGGAACTGTGAACGTGAAGGTAATTAAGATTACTGAGCATTAGCATACGTAGCTCAACTTTACTGACAATGAGTGAGCTCACTCACTATTCACTAATGCTGAACTGAATTGAGACCTACCGATAGGCAGAGTGATGGAAACAGTGAGTGAGCGCAGAGTACATTAAATAATTATCTGTGTTCGCTCTCCATTATAATATTTACATACATTATGAGTCCTTAGAATGGAAAATGCAATCATATTATACTTATCCACTACCCACCTAATGCTAAATTTCTTATAAGTAACGACGTCTCTACGCACATTAGTCAGTTAAGTTGACTATTAGCTGAGTTCATGAATGACCTGACCTGAATTCAAGAGAGAATAGGCTTTTGTTTCTTATTGTTAGGTCTTACTTGTTAGCGATGCTTGTCTCTTCTGGGCTAATCTCAAGTCAAATTCAGTTTCAGTCGGTGCATTGCAGAAAAAGCTCTTCCGTGTTTGGTAGGAGATGTAAAGTAAATGTAAGGCTAAGACGTAAAGCAGAGCAATTCATGAATGCTACTAATGATGAATTAAAGTCATTATTCTTATGTGAAAGTGAAGAAGAGCTGTGTGGATGGGGAAGTAAGTATGTGAACATTGCTACATAGTATAAGTATACTTTGTAGATTTCCTATTGTTACGATACAATCTTCTAATATAGTATAGTAAGTCTTAAAGGTATGGGCCAAGTGATCGTCGTCTTATAATCCCAATTGTACATAGTTCCAACTTGAAGTAATTGTCTAGCAAATACTTATACGAGAGTAAAACGTGTATTCCGTCTTAAGTGACTTGTCTTGGCTTTGCTAGTTACTATATAGATTAGTTTCCAAGCTCATTATTTTCAGACTGGGGTCCCGTGACTAAGACTTAACAGAATGAGCTAAGCTAACTTCACTTGTCTCTGACTCCTATAAAATTATTGGACTCGGATTTAGATCTATGGCTTTATTCGCCAGTTTCTCGACAATTTAATTGGCAATGCTTGTTGCTTCTTTAATGTAGGTTTAGCTATCTATCTATAGCAATTCTTATGTATTATATCTCTATTTTCTATATGAAGCAATAAGACGTAGGAGTTGCATTATTTAAGATTAGTAAAAGCTTCAATAGATGTTTCACTTTCCTTCAACCTTTATTTGACCCCGATTTTTAAAAGTTTGCTCCGTTCAATTTTGAAAGTTTCACACTACATGGTACTATCTGACCTCATCAGAGTGTACTATGAAGTTTCTGTACCCATACTATTAAATATTTTTCTAATGATGAGTTACACTAAAAACTAATTTACAATTTTAAGGCGTCTTGTAATTGACAAAATACAAGCATCAAACTCGAACTGCGAACCTGAAAGTAAATAAGATTAATCAACGTAAGAAAAGAATGCATATCTCATTCTATGGTAGACAGATTTATTAGGGTCGTGTATTTGACTCTACTAGTTTCATCTCTGTCTCTGAGATCAACAATTAACTTATCCAATAGTCATGTGCAGACATCATTTCTAGCATTTTTTTCATGACTTAAGTATTGAGATGATATCCTGTAGCTTTTGTAACGAATGAGCAAACTGCTTTTCGTGTCCCTTATTAGCACGCATTGACAATAACAAAAACACAACCAGAGACTAAAGCTTCAAGATAATCTGGAAAGTGGAAGCATTGTGAGAATTCTCCATTTGTAGAAATGTTTTCGAAAAATATTTGCATGAAAAGAGCAGATTGATAATTATTTAAAGGAAACACATTAAGAATGATAACAATTAACTATTTATTAAAGACAAACAGTTCATAAACGTTTATTATCCTTTTCTGAAAGTCATATTCCATAATAAACCGTTCGTGTAACTGCCACACATCAATCGGCAAAAAAGCGTCGACCTATTATTGAAATTATTAGGTTTTTTGCATATTTCAGATTTTAAGATGAGAGAGATGTATAATTAACAAAGGAATACTTGTGGTATAAGAATTTCTTCAACAAATAGTGCGGTATAAACTTTAATGCTTCTAGTGGTTATACTAAAATTGTGCTCATTCATTTGCATATGTATTATATAGCTGATATGGAACGACATCACTTCAATGGGAATTTTAAGCAAAACGTATCTATATGTACTTATAGTTAGCATCTCTGGACAGTAGTGTTCCTAACGTGAAATAGGCGGAAGGTAGTGTTTTTAAATTATTTGGTTTGAGGAACTGAATGCTTAAGTAGCTAAACTGGTTATGCATCAGTTTCAATTACGCGTCTCATCTCATCTCCCTTGTATCGCATCTAATTGTGAGATACTTGTACTTGGTTGGTATGTATTAGCAAGCAGATGGAAAATTTTAAACATGTGAGAGTGCCTTATCTGAGAATCACTTGAGAGGTCTGTGGTCTGTTGCATTGTCTCATTGTAGAATCACTTGAGGTCTATTGTTTATTACGTTCTATTACGTGATGGATTCGTGTGTGCCTTGATTGCAAATAATATTAGCGCTACCAATGAGTAGTGTTTAATGTACTGTAAATTCACACAGCTATGATCATGTCATGATGTGAGGTAGGCAAATATGTGTTTGATTCTAATTGTGAGTAAACAAGTGTTTGTTTGTTTGGATGTGCAAAATGAAATAGATAACTAGGCGAGGACAACCGTAGGGAATGTTGCACAGCACTATTATATAAGCATTACAATAGTGCTAGTTATAATTACCATACAATGTGAATGTGATTGAAACTGGAAATATAGAAATCTCAAAACCTTATAGCACACCACAGTATATTGTACATACAATGCATGAACAACGCTCAACTGTTTCCTATCGACCTAAACAACAACTCATCCTGCAAACTAAATTGATAAAATGCTTTTTAGTTGTCATTGTCTTTGTCACACGAAATGGAAGGTTTCTGTTCTCTGTTCCATCTCATGAGGGTAAGCGCAGTGCTACTCATGAACTGTGACGTGACGACTTTGACGAGACAACTCCTCCTCCTTCAACCACAGCATGTGAGCTTTATTTATTTATAGGTAGTTGTAACAGAAAGATGACAAGAAGTTCAATTATGTACCTACAGTGTTTGTGCACATAATGTATTATTGGAGTTAAATAAAACCAAAAGTTAGTTGATTTTACATTCAACCATAATATTGCTTTACCTGTAGGACAGAAACCTGCGCTCATACTTTGTGTCATGTCACCTTAACACTGTACTTATGCTAAGTGGTAAAGCCATCAAGTGATAGTGATAGTAATAGACAGCAGCAGTATATAAAATTAATGAATTCCTTGGCTTCATTTTACATTCCGTTTATTCTTGTTTCAGTAGAATACAAATCTACAAATGCAATCCTATACAATACGTCATTGTTGTGTATTATGCGTTAAATAATGAATACTGGTTTTGTGTATAGCCAGTTCATCGTCATCCCATTTGCTGCGTTAACGATATCATAATAATTATAAGTAATGTTATACTGATTGGGTATAATTACAGGAGTTGGTGTTGGTACCTGTATGTTTCTACAATATTTTGCATACTTATTTATGGAAAACCGTCTTATTGCGTAACGTTACGTAAATAAAGACGCAGTGGGTATAAAGTATGACCTCTGGCCATTATTTTCTTATGTAATGAGATCGAGTTGGTACTTATTTAAGAGGGCATCTTTCCATTTCACAACTCTGAACTGTTCTTTAGATAGCTTAATAGATGTTTTCGAGTATTTAAGGACGGCAGATTCTTTTCATGATAAACTGCTAACAGAACACCATATATAAGTATACGTCCACTTATCTTTAGTTGGTCAAACGAAATTATTCTGTCGTATCATAACGTAACCGCGGTAAAAAGTCTTAAAAGTTTTTCATGTGGGAAAGACAAAGAAAGAAAACAGTGATAACAAACCATTGCATGAGGGCTCTATAAGTGTTTGCTATGAAAAGTTTATTTTATCAACATCAACTTACCTACTCAATTTAAAAGTTAAAATTCAATGAGATTGAAATGGTGATCGTAAAATGGAAGGAAGCAAGGACATTGGTATAATCCGCTTGGACGTCAAGTCACGTCAAGCTTCAGAGATGACAATACAGAGGAGAATGAAGCAAAGTCTCCGTAAGCTCTGACTTAGTGTGCAGAAGGCGATAAAAAAGAATAAGATTTGACATTGGTGCTACGTTGTGGTTGCAGATAGTTGGTAGTTTGAAGTTTGCTACACGGTTTTAGTTTTGGTCATGGTGTTGCTGACTGGTATACTGTGAGCCGAGTTGTCTTCCAGTATTGCATGGCAGACTCAGTGCAACTGTGACACGCACATCATGCACATGTAAAGTATAAAAGGAAGAGTGAGTGCTATGCTATATGTATGCTGATTTCATGATTTTTCTCTTGCCGATTGTCATCGCAGCGTAAAGGAGTTTTTCACCACAAAAAACCACCTACTATTATACGGTGCACTAAACTTAACTGGAAGTCCGTGAAAATATTGCATAAAGTAACCATATACGTGTTCTTTATGTCGTATCCACGCTATTGTCGTCGATTTATGTATTTATGTCCGTTCTCCTCTATGTAAATTAAATATAAATTGTAAACCTACCTACGTAGTGTACGTACACTCCTACATAAAACAATAGGCAAAATAGAAATCGTAAACATTGTTTATTTCTTATATTATTTGCATGCTACATCCTTTCGACTTATAGCATGTATATTTTACCCTAGAGTAATTGGCTACAAGAATCTATATATCACTTTAAGATTCCATTAAAATATTTTGAAAATTAAACTCGAAGCTTTTTGTTACACGTGAAAGTTTTATTCCATCAAATAAAACTGGTAATGCGTGCGAAAGAATGAAGTTTTACATTTTTACATGATTGACATTATGCCAAACCATTATTGTATAATATTATTGTTCTCTGATATGAGCTTTACTGTATAATTTATTGTCATATCTATCGTCTTTGTTGTGGTAGCCTGAAAACTGAAAACCTGCCAAACAATATCAAACGTGTGATGTTTTTAACTAATAATTAAAACAGCATAATGAAATGTTCTATTGTGAAAATATTAGCTTTAGTCACACTTTGACTTTATGACGTTGCCGATTTACTTTACTTTCTAGGAACAAAGATTTTTAAAATCATTTTTTCAAGGTTTACTTTTACTCGAAAATATTCAACATATACATACGTATTACTCATTTCTTTAGAACTAAGGCTTCTTTGATTGTAAGTCGTATTTCACAATAGTATACAAAATTGCTGCCAATAGCTATCCCATAGTAAAGTTTAGTGGAATATATTATTCAAACTAGTTTAGTGACTGATATGGTTAAAAGCATGTACATAATCTTGTGACGGTCACATCACTATTATTGTTTAATTTTGCATGCATGCGCATCTACATTTAAGTAAATAGTGAAATATATTCTTCGATGAAGTGTAAGGTCATTTTGATTTAACAAAGTGGCAGCAGTATGAAAAATTGGAATGGTGGAAGTGTTCAATTAAATATTGTTACTCGTCACTTCCCAACGTTGTCAGTCAGCATCAAAGGAAGAGCTGAGCAGTCAGTACTTGAGTATATAGTTATGATGACCTAAATAAACTGCTTTCGCACCAAGTTGCATCCTCTCTTTATTATTACTTTTGAGAAGGGGATTATTATTATTGTTGTTATAGCCAGAGCCCGAGCCAGACAGTGAAGGCAACATCAACAGTATTGTTGTGGGGTGAAGTGAAAAGGAGTATACTTAATACAGTGTAAATAACAATAATATTTAATAAAGAGGATTTTATATTATTCTTGGGATACTGACAATAAGGATTTTGCACATTGTATTAAATTCTGCTTACATAAATATAATTATAAATGCAACTGTTTTATATACTAGTGGAATAAGTATAGTACTACTTACTTAGGTTTTAACTTAAAGGATGACATGAGGAAAAGCCAAAAACTAACTGTAAAGTACCTATTATCTACAAGAAAGAATTTTGTTCGAATTCATTTTGTTTACATAGTATTAAAGTTGTAGTAATACGTAGAGTGTATACGTATCTGAAGAAGCGTAAAATATTGGTATGTAAATATGTGCTACATAATACTGTGTAGGCATTAAATGAAGGCAAAAGGAATTGTATTTTGTGTATTGTGTCTGTAGGTAATAAGATGCGGATATGTATGTTAGGAAGAAGGTGGATTGTGCAGAACGTAGAATGCATAATCTGAGTACAGCAGAACAGAGTAATGCATAGCATGAGAGAAGAAGACGCAACGTTTTGCTTTATACATGAGGAACGTGGAACGGAACGTACAAAGGAGCATACAACAGAAGGTAGGAGAATAGCATGGAGATAAAGGCAGAGCAGGCGAACGGGGTAAAAATATGAGCGTGAAAGAGAGACTCTCTTCAGTTGTATTTTGAATC
The DNA here is from genome assembly GCA_020352615.2 of Yoshiicerus persimilis. Taxonomy (NCBI): domain Eukaryota; kingdom Metazoa; phylum Arthropoda; class Collembola; order Entomobryomorpha; family Tomoceridae; genus Yoshiicerus; species Yoshiicerus persimilis. The sequence continues at coordinate 14,456,280 of CM036942.2, forward strand.
TTGGAAGAGCAACAACATTGCGTTGGTCCGATCGACCTCTACTTTATTTTCTGTGCCTTCGCATGCATTGTTGAAGCGAGTAGGAATTCGTATTGACTCGACTGTCTGTTTATTCTGAATGAGGTGAATTAGAGTGAGTGCAATCTTAGAAATACCTTAAACTGCATTCTCTGAAAAACTTCTTGGTTGAATTCTGTATAAATAGTATAAGTACTATTTACCTAGTTGAAGCTGGCCTGTCTTGGTTTTACCCAAGGAAAGTGTTTCGTGAAAAGTAAAGTTAGTTCTCCACAAGGGGAACAAAACAGAGTAATTTTAACTTTTCTGACTTGTTTTGACTCTCTTGCCTTTTGCACTGCTGCTATTTATGTAGAAGAAGGAATGAAGTGTGGGCAAGTAGTATAAAAGCCGAAATCGCCTAGAAAGTGAGCTGGGGAAAAGACTTTGCCTGGAATCTGGAATTATCCTCTTTTCTCAGACTCGGCTAATTAAACTGAAACGAGTGTACCGTATAGGTAAAGAAGAACCCTTGAGAACTGATCACGAGATTTCGTTGCGTTCTCAACTCCGACAATTTCACATACACGGCAAGAAAAAGGAGAAGTGTTTTTCTTGAAACTAAACACTATACCTGTGTGTATACCTAGTATTTTATTTATTTCTTACTTAATTGTGAACTAACTCGGAAGGATATCTCACTCTCCGCACACCTCGTGTATCCTACGCAGTTTTGTTCTGATGCGATAAAACATCCCAAGTCCAATAAAAGGAAAGTGTGGTGAACTGACGAAGAAAGTTATTTACGTTCAGATTTACCGGAAATAGTAGACATTAAAGCAAATGCGTAGACAAATCGGATTTTCGCTGACTATTAATTAGTTGTAAACTGAAAAGGCAAAGCGAGTAACGTAATCCATTTAGTTCTGTTGACTTCCTCCGCGTTGTTTTGCAAATTACCTAGTGAGTTGAAGCTGCAGCCAAGATTTGGAAAAGTTCCGTTTTAGAAGGAAACGGGTTATTAGCCAAAATCGGTTGACAGGACACTGTGCACTAGTTCCATCTCTCTCATTTGCCTTTCTTCCTTCTTGTGTTTTAATAAATGACATGACATAGGCATAGCCTTCACGTCAGACTGTTTTGAGCTGACACAAGTTGCCAAACTATTGTGGCTTGCTTACGATTAGCTAACGGGAAGGAATCAAGGAGAGGAGTGAGTGACAGTATCGCCAAAAAGAATAATATTGGTTGAGCTTGGAAGGAAGGTGCTTAAGTGATTGCTCTCCGTATTTTTCTTTAGGAGGAATCTACCTAGCTATCTCTATAAGTAGATAGCTTAGTACCTACGTCTACACAGTCGAACTAACATACATAAGACAACACCTACTCGAAAAAAGAAGACTATAGGAGTGGAATACCTTTTCTTACAGATTTCCCTCAGGATATAGCATAGCTACGGAAAAAGACTTTGTTTCTGGAATCTAGAGATACGCATGGTAATAGTGGATGAGAGAATTATAAAGATATACGGCGAAGATAGGAGAACTGAAGAGAGTATTAATTTCAGAAGGCTTGGAAGGCAGGAGTAGTAAGTAGACTCCTGCTGTTGGATTGCATGGTGATTTTGATCGTGATGTGATGTTGTATGTATTACTATTACTCTTGTTGTTTTGACTCGCTTCCAAAACCCGAAGCAGACAATTCGGTGTTTGGTTGGTGTATGTAAGTAGCAGTGCTGTTCTGTGCTATCCCCGGCGGAGGCAACGAACACACATTAAAGGACTACTATAATAGTATAACTATCTATTAGCCTCTCCATAAATATATTTTATACACTGCTAGTGAGTGTTCAGTTCGGTTAAGTTGATGTATTTGTATAATGTGCATTGAGTTGCACGTGAAAAGCAGCTGGATTTCTTTCCGTATCTTCACTTGACTTTCTTGTGTGCAGTTAAGTTAGTCGACAAGACAGTGTTGTGCTGATACTGTCGACTAGACTGTCTTGCTTGTCTCTCCTAACATCCGTTCTTCTAAGTTCCAACTCTAACTTAACTATCACCATTACACTTGACTGACTTGACTAACGTTGAACGTATGTAAAAGGCTTAGTGAACTATATTACTCTTAAACAGGGCTACCTAGCTGTACCTAAAGAGACGAGAGAGATGAAAAAATATTCTTTCGTCTCTTCACAACATACCTAACTTACATAACATAACAGCTAGACTTTGTTCTTCATTTCCGAACTGCACTGCATTGCATTAACTACACTCAATCTGCCATGACGAAAGAATCGCACTCGCACATTAATACATAGCCAAAAGCTACTCAACTCAACTCCAAACCAATCCACTCCACCTAACTCAATTCACAATCGCATCACATTCTATTCTAAGCCCAAAGACTTGAATTTAAACTTTAAACTGCAAACTACCTACTCCCCGAGTTTACACACATATGTGCACTCTTTATTTCATGGATTTAACTTTAACTTACCAACTACATACTTGCTGACTTTGTAAGTAACTGAGCCAAGTTGATCTTGCAAATCGTCTAACTTACAAACTTACAATCATCATCGCAAATGTACAACTATCTCTACTCACGGAAAACTTTAGCTGTCTGTTGACTTTACTCTATGTACTACTGTTGATCTCCCTATTCCCCAACCTGACCGGAATATATCCGATTATATAAGTAGCGATACACTACAACTACTTTTTACGTAACATCGACAAACAGAAACGTTTCCGAATAAATCATAAGCCCCGAGCTCCCTCAAGTCACCTTGTCTTATTGAATTTCGTGGACGGAGAGAGTGCAATTTCCAAGATGCAATCACCTTGGGTTTTCTTCACATCGGCTCTACCGAATCATCACGCCCCTACAAAACCCGGTGCGGGATTAATACCTCTGAGTTGTCCACCGGCAGCCGCGCCATCATTACTTTCTGCCCCGGCATCACCTTTCGGTGCTTTTAGTGCTCCAGCTCATCATCATCATCCTTCACAACTTTTGCTTGCGGCTGCTGCGGCTGCCTATGGACAACAATGTGCTGCTGCCTCACTTTTACAACATCAACATCCTCATCAGCACTCCCATCAACACCAGCACCAACATCAACTGCCCAATGGCAGTTTCCACCTTAAGGTCTCGTTTTATCTTTTCTCTCCTTTTGCTCTATATTACCTACCAACTCAACCATACTTCTGTTTATTGTACCTGTACATAAGTTTTTCTCCTCTCTTTTGTTCTACTAAGGAATGAGGCTGTTAGCAGTGAAAGATTTTATTTGGCACCTGTCTGTTCTCTGTAGCTAAACCGCAGTCTAGAGGTATACCGAGCAACAAAGATCAACTTGCTCTACAATTTTCATTAGAAAATAATAACAGTACTTATTAAACTTTGCCATTATGTTTTTCTTAGGGGTGTATTTTTACATTATGCCGCAGATATAATATAAAATGTTCAATGTTCTCTTTCTTGGGGCTATTGTGTTCGTCTGCAGTATTGTACTTGTACGTCTTAAGTTGCAATGCAATGACGCTCATGTTACATATCAAGATGCATAATTCAATAGAAAAGAGACATAATAAAAGCATTTAGCTATATGTGGCTTAGAGGAAGCCACGTGCATGCAAAAATGCTTTCTTGAGATTTTATAGGGTTGTTGGACTAGGACGTGATCAAATTGGTATTCAGCAGCAGAGTTAAAGTCTCTCTGTTGTATAGATTTCTATTGCTGTTGTAACTAATGGTTCATGTATGTATTCATGTGCTTTTTACTATTATTACAGTTGTGGTGCGGCTCTACAATTCCTGTTAGCCATTTAGATTAAGGCTAAAGGTGATAGAAGGTTTTCTAATTGTAGTGCTTTTTCGTTAGACTTGTTTTGTTTTTTCTTCTTTTGTATATACTTATGGCTACTTTAGTGTAGCACCACCCTTAAATCTCAAAGTCTAACCTCATGTCATGTCAGGCCTTTAATGTGTGCTATATGGTATGGCAAAAACTAGGAATGTTGTCTCTGTTTTCTTATGTACTTTAGTTTCTGTACGCAGCTTCAGCTCATACCTTAGTTAGTATGTTTCTAGTACGATCCAGTAATATGGCGCGTATTGGAGTACGAATAAAAATATTTGGATGTGGTTATTGTGCTATATTGTATTTAGTTTTACCATAGAGTGTGGAATTTATTTCGACTTTTAGCAGTAAATACATATAATACATAAAACATTTATTCGGGGGATGACTGTGTTTAACAATAAAGAGGATTTTCCAATTGCTTTAGTCGTATCAGTCGTGGCAGCGAGCGACTGGCTCCATTTCATCCAAAGGCAACTACGCTCTATGGAAATTTATGCAAGTTTTATTAGATGGCTAAGCCAAGTCCACAATTTGAGAAAGAGGACAGAGGGAGGACACTATTAACTGTTATTACCTATAAACATTCAAGAATATTTGTGTCTTGTCCGCGACTCGCCGACTCACCTCTCACAACAGTCTATCCACTATCCCTTCGATTTATGGAAAAGTGGAGCAATTTAAACTTTACTACTTGTTATTAACATGCCAGGCTCATATTATATTGTACTAGTCCACTGTCATCATCCAAATCATCTATTATTTACAGTTTATATATATGTACCAAAGTCATGCTTACCTACTAAAAGTATAAAGCATAAACTTTCACTTATTAGTGTGCTTTACTACAACTGAGTGTATTATTATATTCTGCATGACAATGTACACATTAGTACTAGTAATAGACTTAGCATTTAGTTGTTTGTGGTAGATATTCAATGCTTTGCGATTTTCATGGTTGTTTTTCTGTATTCTGCTAATCTATTATGCAAAATGAAGGAAATGTCCCGAATGTGGAGACTTGTAAGGATTTTTAGGTGATTGGTTCTGCTGTTCTAAGTAGGTAAACGAAGCGTAAACTCAAATAAACGGATGTAGCTATAGCTTAAGTTACTCGTACCTTAACGGCTAAGTTAGGTATACCTATTATTTAATATTTCCTAATGGTTTCCCGTAGTTTAGATATATATCTGCAGACTATGTAATAGCGTAAGTAGTCAGGATGTCAAGTATGTATTGTGCTTTGTATTGGTCTATGTTTGTGGTACATCATGGTAAAGAAGAAAGTACTATACACTGCCTTTTTACCGTGTGTGCTAGAAAACTTTGTTGGTTTGATGCTTTCTCCGTGATTGTATTTAGGTACCTAAATACTCCCTACTTAGGTACGATTTACGCAACAACCATACGGTATCTTAAATTCATTCCATAACACAGAATTTCACTAGGAGGCTTTTTTCTTTGTGCTTGACACAACTTGACTTCTTATCCTTGGATGCTTAGGTGTTCCAAATAAAGAAAACTCAAATACTCTTTGTAGGAAGAAGAAAGCTGTAAACAATGTTACATGTATTTTCACCTTGGAGTAGTATATGAATATTAATAGGTAATCTCTTTGATTTATTACTGTGTTCTTGGCTATGCCTATTTATTTACGTCTAAGATAATGTGTTGAGTTAATTACGTCTTACATGACTGTAGTTCTGCTTCCGCTTCAAGATTTTTGTTTGCCTTATGCATAAAACGTAACGAACATAAAAATATTCATATGCTGTGTTAGGCGGTGTCAGAGAGTGTAAGAGAATTTTTGCAAGATTAAATAATACATCATGTGCATGAGTGTACTCTGAACATGTTACAAGAAAAACGTAACACAATTTCAACTTGCATTGACAGTACAAAAATTGAAAAATTGCTTGATTCAAAAAGGTATGTGTATAGCAGTGCAGGTTTTAAAAGTTTCAAAGCTTCTTGATAACCTTGTGGTGATGTGATTCTTTTGAGGTCTAGTCTTTGCTCAGTCAGAGGAAACCAAAACTCTGTTAGAAAAGGGATTTATATCCTGTCAGTAGAAGAATATATTGGGAACTAGAGACAGAGTGGGGTTTTCTTATAAGATTGTTATGTCATGAATACGAAAAAAAGGGAGAAGAATGAAAGTGTACTCATTTTAAAACGTTGGCATCTGTATGTCGTAAACTACACACATAGAAAGTACTGTTTGAAAAGTAGCAAGTTCCTTGTTTATACTATTACATGGTACGTAGGTAGAGATAGACAGTATAAAATAGGAAGATTATGTCTATGAAAACGGACCATTGCATTTATTATGTGTACCTGTGTTGTTCGAGATCTGCACTATGTGAATGTGAGTATAATACAGTAGATCTAGTTTGCCTGCCTATAAAATTCTGACTGGTGACGAAGGGTAAAGGAACAGAAGAACTAGAATGTGGAAAAATAATCGTAGTACTACAAGGAAGGGAAACTACGGTGGTGTTTCTATAATATTATTAGGCAAAAAATCCTCATGCATGAGATCAGGCATCTAGAAAATACAAGTGCAGATTGTTTTACTCCGTCTGGGTAACTGCACGCAGATATAGCCTAGACATTATTTTCAAAATGCATCATGGAAAAACAGTGGGCTTAAGAAAAACAAAATCTTTTTGGAGGAGACTTAATTTACTGAAAAAGTAGGCTAAAAGTAGAATAAAAAACCTCCAAAATCTTGAGGGAAGTACTTTCGTTTTGTTTGTAAGGTTTCATCTCACCTGAAAGCTGCTTTAAATATGCTTATTGGGTATAGGCACTACTACAACGTAGTAGAAGTAAACGCATTCAAGAGACTTATATATAAGCACATAAATAAGTACTATATTAAGAAGTTCAGCATTTGAAGAAAAGGACTAAGGAAGTCTAGGAAGTTATTTCCAATAGATTGGTTTCCCTGGTCCATCATGCATTTGTGTGTGTTGACTGCAGTGAATTCACTGACAAAAGAAAGCACGGTAACACGACAGAACTTCGGCAAATTTTTCTGAAACTATTAAAAGTTATCCGTTTCCTCTTACTGTACTTCTATAAATAAATGTAACGAGCTTTGTTTGATAATAATAGTATTTCTTCATATATCATGCACAAAGCATATATGCTATAGAATGCATTTATTGCACATGCATTATATACTTATGTATTGATAATGTGTATTAGGGTGGACGTGAATGTGGAGAAAACTTCTACACCATAGAACAGCTCGTAATATTATTATGTCAGGAGAAGTTCTCGAAATTCCGTCGTGTACGCCGAAAAGGGACAGGAGGAATCTTTCCCCAATTCTGATTCTACTCTGATGCACCATCCATTCTCCTTTCATTGCGAACTCCACTTTCTGTCAGAGAAAGTATTAAATTGTTTGCACAACCTTTAACCTGTATACATAGTACAAGATGCGCCATTGTGGTTTGGTCTGCTATTGTTAGTCTTTTTCCTACTTGTGCATCTGCAGTTCAGATAATTGTGTTTTATGACTTTCTGCCTTCATTTTAAATTTGTTTTTGAAGCGTTATTTTATGGAAAATTCCCTTTCTAAGATTTAAGAATAAAGGCACTTCTCTGAAAATGGAAGAAGAGTTTAAAAATATAGTCTTGCATGCAAAAGGAAAACAGTGAGGCTGACGTGAATGTTGTGTTTGTGCCTATAAACATAGAAACTACCTAAAATGTATTTGTTGTGTGGTAAAAAACATCGAATCGAGCGTAAACTAAAAATGCAAAGATATGCAAATCAACTAAGCGCAGTTAAGTTGGGTTGTGATTACTAGTATGTTATGATGAGTAGCATAAATTGAGAATTGGTTCGTATGCGATGTACTGTTTGATGAGAGTAGAGTAGGATTTCCTCATTGGCAGCGACAAGAAATGGGCTCAGAGCTGATGAAATATTGATAGAAAATAAAGTCTTTTTCCTCACGCGATCAAAAGCCTAATAGATCGACAGAACCGAAGCGACCGACATACCAAACAATACACAACTCGACGAAACCAAACCACCACGGCATGACTTGACGGGAAAGGAAAACCTAAACCTTAAATGAAAGCTAATAGTGGAAAGCCTTCTGTGTAGTGTACCAACTCTTCTGTCCTATCATTTTCTCTCTCGTTACCATTCGATTCATGTAAATGTATACCTATACCTGGGTATATGTGCAGGTTTGTATATTAGATATTATTACCTTACTACGTAGGTACATTTCTCCTGCAGTCAATTTTCTATTGTATTGTGACAAAGTGCACTAAAATTTACATTCGCCATGCTTACCGTTATGTGAGCTAGTCAATACTATTCAATTGAAGTAAGTCTCCCTTTGGAATATAGCAAATACTATTCACTTTGCTTATATTTTATATCCGTACAGTTTTACGGTCTTAGTTTCCTTATGACTTAAACCAATCTACGGATATTTATTATGAATTGGTGCTGTTTTACACACTGGGAAAGTTAAGTAAGTAAGGTAAACTCATTTCATCGGCTTCGTTTCATTTCTCCATCGCCAATAATACAGAACTGTACATTGATTTGATATGCATTGACTTGACTTCCATTAGTGTTCTAATTCGCGTTGAATGTGGCTTAACTTAGCCTAGCATGACCAGCATTAGGAGCCAATGTATAACTAATGTTTAGTCAAGTCGAGTGAATGCTGTTAGGGAAATCATACATAAATATATACTTAGTACTACTACGTGGAAGCTATAAAAAGCAATAGGAAGATGATCATCGTCGTCTTATGATGATTGCATGAAACATGAAGCGTTAGCGCTTCTCCACACATGTGACTGGAGGTATTATTGTGCCTAATGCCTTTCTGTGCACTAGTATACTAAGGTTTACTTACTTTGCCATACTTACACCTTTTATGTAAATCTATTTTTTTCCTTTATTTACCATGCCTGCAATATTTATGCACACTTTTATGCTTTATACGCAAAAGCAGGCGTATAGAAATAGACAGGCCAAGCGAGGAGTCGGTTCGTCGGGACGGGAGTAGAAAGTTGTGTAGTGTAGTTTCATGTAGAAGCAAAGTCATGGTTGCAATTTAAGCGATGCTATGTGTTCGTTCTGCTTGTGCACTAATGTCACTGCATAAGTAAAACGAGAGTATGAAATCAAATGGTTCATACGTTCATAGTTCATATTCTATTTGCACGATAGAGCCATTATTGCATGTATGCATAATAACAGGAGTTCCTCTAAACTCTAACTCGGCTATTTATACGGTATGACTTTGTACTTGAATACATGCCATATGTCTATTGTGTATGCGTATAGTTTATGAATACTTGTATCAGCACACGTAGAAAATGAATTGCATATTGAATACCTTTGCAATATTAGTGGATATAAATTGCATACAATTTTATATCGTCGACGTAGATTTAGCATACGCCTAGCACAACTGTCACGCCAAATCACAAAAAACGTCAATCTTTCCTCTAAACGTAAGTATTATACTTGAATATCAATTCCGATACCATAAACCGTAATGTGTCTTTAAAGAAGCTTTTGCCACGTTGCGTTTTCCATTCAGCTACTGCATGTACCATTTTCAGTTTCGTGAATGACATCAATTGATCATTTTTAATATTGCGCTGCTAAAGCGTGCAGTGTAATTTACTTTCAATAATTTTTGGTTGAGCTGGCTGTTAGTTGTAGACGGATGTTTAAGGTCCTAGCTACAAGGGGTCTAAAGCTCCTTGATGAAATAAGATGTTTTAGATGTGCGTGCATTTAGTTAGTTCCATTTCTATTCCAGCATACACGAATGCTATTTACTCAATTATATTTTTATAGGAATGCATAAATTTTCACAATTTTCACATCTCAAATTTCATTGAGCCTATTATGTTAGAAAACTTTTACCGAAAAGCAGTTTGATGGAAAGGATTTTGAATACTAATAAGAAAAGCTTCTTAGTAGGTAAACTTAAAGTTAAGAAAAGCAAAGTAAAGTAAAGATGAGGCATGGAGAGATTTGCTATATGATATCTTATCGTGGAAAGTTAAGTTTAGAAGTGGATGCGATGTCAACTGTAGATTATAGATATCAGTGTGGTGCAGAGTGTGTGTACTGTGTTGATATTAGGTTGTATGGTATACATAGCACAACATGATATATCACATGTTATGTGTAGGAATTTCTTCTGAGTCCTTCCTGAGTGTATTGAATTGGATACGGAATAAAGGGTAATACATCGCAAGGGTTGATTTGAAAGTTGATCTTGATAAAGGGATAGTGTGTCGGAATTTATGTGTGTACGTGAGCTGAAAAGGGAAAGTATTTAGTGTATTACGTATAAAAGATATAAACCGAGAGTTTGTGTTGACTGTGGAGAGTTGTATACAGATAATAATATATGCGCTTTATAGAGACGGAGTTTGGCTGTGTTTCTCAAAGTTTAAAGATACACGTTGAGACTTGAGACGGCAGCATAAGTAAACCGTATTCAAACTTACTTGAGGCAGCCAAGAAAAGCCAAGTCAATATTATATGATGTTTTAGCTACGTAAGCAAAGGAGTTACCCGATGAGGATCCTCTTGAATTTGTATTACTACTGTTGAACTTGCGTGTATATCATAGATGTAGAAAGTCAAAGCTAGGGCTTTTAGTAAGCTAAGTAATAGGCTTGTATTACAGAGGGAATAATAGTAAAGATATCCTACTCACACAGAAACTCTTGGAATCGGTGCGAACTTAAAGTTGAAAATAGTAAACCAAACTAGTTGACTTCGCTGTAGTTGACTTTTCACTTTTGTCCCATTTGCATTCCCTAATAAATGCTCGAGTAGCATCTCGACGTTTTTGTTAGTGTGTTATGTAGGTAAGTAATGTACAGTGGAAAGGAGACTGTCACTAATGCAATGTGATGTTGATGTAGGGAGAGGCAAAGTCATAATGTGGCTACTTATGTTTCTTTTCCATGAATGGAGACAAACGAACTACGAAAAACTTTTCCATTCTATTAGGTAATGTTTTCCTATTATTATCTATGTATGTACTTCCTATTATTCCAAGCAACAACGGTGTCTGCAAGTGGAAAAGCAAGTCTCAGTGTTTTGCTACCAATATGAAACATCAAGTACATACATATGGAAGTAGTATACTTAAAGTATAATAAATGCCTAAATAAATATTCTGTAAGGACATTCTGGAAGTTAGCGATATTCAATATATTTAATATTTGTTAGCGTTGTTGTTCAAATACCAGACAAGTCAACCATTTCTAAGCCATTTGGGTTACTTTCTGGTGACCCAGAGTGTTAGACCATGAAAATTTATTAATTTACATGTATGTAGTTGTAGTTGTAGTTACATTTTGGACCCATTTTTTGTTTCTGCGAAGTTTCTGTGTTTACTTTGTAAAGCATTCCTGGTTATGAAGTTATGACGGTTGTCCAAATGACGAAGTATCAAAACTTCCGTTAACCCATGAAGAAAACTGAGGCAATGCATTTCTCGAGGAAAGAGATTTCTACCGGGACGAAGTTTTAAAACAAAAATTGTATGCGTAGGGATATATTTTGAAGTAGAGGAAGACTGGATCTTACTAAGGAGATTTAGCTGGATCGTAAATGTAGTCTAGCTTGTTGAGACTTTTTGTGCTGCAATAGGCGTGCACGAGGTATTGTAAGAAGTGAAGATGGTTGAGAACTGAGCGGGGATAGAGTAAAACGAATAGGAAAATCCGGGGAAGAATAAATAGGAAAAGAAAAGAGCATGTGGAGATAAATCTCTGGTGACCTGTGCTCAAGTGACTCTCTTAGTCTTTCCTTTGTCTACCGTTGCTCCGAGGCTGTTTCACTCTCCGGGTAGTTTCGCTGCATCTATTCTCTTTTGCTGAAGATGAGTTGTCGTGTCACTGCTCTGTGATCACTGAAACAAGAAACACATACAATAAATGCATGTGACTGTTCTCTTCGCTGTTGTCTGCACTTTAGAAAAGCACCGAAAGTAATGTAAAGTAATATACCAAAGAAAATCAGCTGCATACTACAGATATCTCACATTATACATATATGTATACAACCCTGGTTCAGCGGTTCAGTAAGATACGTTGATAGCACACTCTACACTGTGACAATCGAAGGTTTGCAAAGATTTTTCTTTCTTTAGTTAGACTTAGGTTGTGGTATGGTGTGGTCTTAGCCCTTGTCGTTTTTTATCGGAAATTCTCTCATCTCGTCTGATCTGTCCTCATCCTCATTGTAAAGTAAGAAAGGAGCTGCCAAGAAGTAAAGCTAGCTATAGATTTAGAATTTGGAAGGATAGAGTTAAGCGAGAGATATTGAATGCTCTTAAGGAATGTGCAGTGTTCAAATTGAAAATTGAAAAAATATGTAGGTATAAAAATATGTTCCAAGCAGACATTGTTTTTTCTTCTTCGATAAACTCTTATCCGTCAATTCACAAGTACTTTGCACTGTTATCTCACCGTGTTTCCATCTGATGTGTGTATTTATTTTCTGGATGTTGTGATGTCCTTTCCTTTTTCTCGTCCCTCCTCTTCCTAACATCACATACTTTTTCAGTGTTCAATATTATTCCGTGAAATGCCATTATGTTATATTGCTTTCCCTTACCGCTTACTGAGTCAGTTTCATTTCATCGTCTTACAACAACTACAACCTTAGTTTATCACATCATAAGATCGATTTTCTTTCTTTATAAAGTAAATTTCTTCACAGGCTATATCAAAATCTAATACAGATCCTTCAGAAAGATACTATGGATGGCTTACTGAAATATTTACCATTTTCGAAAAATAGTAAATGGGTTAGCTTTCTCCAGACCCTGGGATATAACGTATTGAGCCGTTGGATGTAGGCGTAGACATAGATAGTGGATAGAATAGTCGTAGAGACACGAGGACAAGAATCGCTTTGGTCTCCTAGTGCTATTTCATGTTTACGAATAAATCCAACCCACAACAAAACACTTCAACCATTAAGTATACCTGCCTTGCCTGTCTAGCAGATACAATGCGATTTTACATCAGATTCTATTTTCTTTGAGGCGTCAGCAGCAGGGTAACCCATAACGGCTTAGTTACTGGGTCCAGGGTTTTATTATTAAATCTTGATCCACAACTCCAATATGTAAGCATTTGACCCACACGTTTTATCACTAAATAAAATTTTCTAGTACTTTGACCGAAATTTCAACATCAAATCCTATGATCATGTAGTATTTGCTAATAGTAATTTATTGCACCATTAAATCGTTTTTCCTTACAAAATATTTAGCAGAGATGATGAACCAAATACCAACTGTCGGTGTTATATAGCTGACTATTAAATCCTAACTCGTAAAACCCAAGACCAGGACACTACATGACGTGACTACACTACACCTACACCTCTTCGGTCAATTATACTTGCTGCAGCAATAAAAGTCATGGATTTTCCGTCCCTGCTGTTTACACTGCCAGGGAGCTTGTATTTGCAAACACCATTATAAACTTCTTATTTTTAGATGAGATTTACAATACCGTTAGATTGCAGCAATTTTTTATCCTTCCGTAGATTTTATTGTCTTATCTCTTACTTTAAACTAAATTGCTTTATTGAATATCTGGAGCGTGATCTTATTTGACATATTTTGCGTCGCTTTTGCAGTGGATAGGAAATTTCCCTCTTCCTGAGCCACATTGTTCCTCAGAAATGTGTCCAACAAAATGTGCAGAAGTGTATTTAATGCATCATCACATGGATTGAGAAACATTTGCTTTTCTTTACGGATTTTAAGACTATTAAGACTGCTAAGCGAAAGGCCTGTTGTACTTAAAAGGATGGTTAAACCATATGTAGAGTATAGAAGGAAAGGAAGCCAAATGAACTAGGATTAATTGACGCATCCCGTCTCGCGAAATTTCGTCTCTTAAGTATTTAGTGCAGAGTGGGTAGGTAAATTAAGTAGGCATACTTATCATCATTGTGGTCTTAGGTAGCAACACTATAGGGGATGAGATTTTGGGTTCTACACTGTGGGCTACCGATATCACAGCTGCTGCAGGCTATAAAGTGTATCAGATTACATTACGTCCTATTATTGGATACATAACTATAGTACCTATTACACAGTTCTGCACTACCAACATAGACAACTTAACAGCATAAATGCTATACTGCTATATCTCGTCACCTCAGACACTTACTACTAAACAGTGATTTTCAGTATCCTCAAAATTTACGAAGGGATTCTATTCCGTAATAAACACATTAATATTGAATTATACTATGAAGTTACCAAATTTATGACTTGTGTACTGTTTTAATACCTGAAATATGGTATTGCATATATATGGAAGTAGGTTCTCCTGTTACTACCACTTGAGCATTAAATTGTTTGGACCAACTTATTAATTCTGACCATTATATAACATCCTTTTACAGACTGCCATTCATTTTATCTGCACACGTTGATTATTTGTCTGAATATGGTGTCTGTTTGATTGTACTACGTACATAGAGAAAATGTTTGGTTTGCCTAGTCTGGTCAGGACTATGGTTGACTGGATTGAAACTGAGGACACAGATTGTGTGGCGGTACTAACAGATACACTTGTTATTCTTCTGCTATATTGTGTTTGCACATCTCGGGTTTCAGGCTTATTAAATATTATTAGTATTCCCTTGGAGAAGAATGGGCTATCATGCACTGAGTGACTGCTAAGAAGAGTCTGACTGCTGAATACAGTATTAGCTATCCGATCTATCGTTTGCGCATCATGCATGTCCAATTAACTTCTCCGACGATTACCAACTTTATTCTTTTGGCTATCTTCGTCCCCATCAGCATTCTTCATCCCAACCAGAGCTGAAAGATGTAATTTTACACATTGTAAAAATGACAGTTTAAAGAGGTGTAATCCTTTAACCAATTTACTATAATTCACATTTCTTATTGTTGGCTATAAGGTGTTTATGCAAACAATTGATATTATGTATATCAAAATCAGCATAAATTTCGTAGTACGCAGATATATTTAACACAGCTTAGAAACATAGAAGTTGTCTGCATGATACTCCATTGTATTGTGTGATCATTACGATAATAGGGACAGAAAAATGTTAATAACGTTTCACAAACCACAATTATATGTTGCAATGCAAAAATGAACCAGGAATGTGGCATAGAAATTTTTAGAGCCAAGTGTCGTAATAAATATAGTCTACTATTATAACTAAAACAAAATATGGACAGTAATTGAGTAATTATTAATTTAATTGCATAATTCAATAAACTTCCTTGCTCCGAATTTTCCATTTTCATGCCAAGTTCCTTGAGGGTTGTTGTAGAATTAGGGTTCTCAAAAAGATTGTAAAAATGGCTAACCACATTTTCAAAATTTTCAAAATATTATTTCCAAACAATATTGTTTCCAAATCGAACTAAAGTAATGTTACTCTTATACTAATAACGCTAATGAAATCCGAAGTAAAAGGATGATTACTATATCTGTGACTGCAAAACGAACAGCTAAAATATGCTGAACGTGATTTAGTTATATTACACAATTTTACACTTGTTGAGTCTTTCAGGTCCTTTTTCACCAACATATAGAAGAGATAGAATGGGGCCAATATTCTTCTGTAGCGTGATGTAGGGAAACTTATCATCCACATTCAATGTGGATATACTAAGTGGTACATGATGACATGCCACGAGGATCTGCTGTTTTATATTGTGTACTCACAAGTGTGTTTTTCTTTAGTTTCCATGATTGCTTACACAACACGGCTTTGCAACAGTGTTCATTCATTATTGTGTTCAGTGTAATACCTGTGCTGTAGGCGTAGCAAATATATTTATTTAGGTATATGGACGAGGTAGACTTAAATAGTATTTCTGGTGTTTAGTACTTTTCTACTTTTCGTGATGTATTTCGGTATTAGCAAGTAATAATGTTCATTTAGTCGTAAATGTGAAAAGGGTCTCAGGGCACAGGATAAGCAAACACAAAAGACGGCTCATAATATTGTATTATTGCTGTCTGTTTATTTGATGGAGAATTGTTAGTAGGTGAGCATTTAGCCAGGTCCAACCGACAGTATGACAGCAAAGGATAGCGGGTGAGCTGCGGATGAAACAGGAGCAAGCCAACTTGTCTCACATCACTCGTTTTATTCTTCATTTGAGGTTGAACACAGTGAATGATGTTTCTAGTCTATTTGTAACTGTACATGTCATTTCGGCACATACGCTTCTACAAATATCCTACGCATACAGGATATCACAAAAGTCATTGCCCAAGGCAAAACAGACTCTTACTTTTAGCTCCAGCCGGATTAAATGCAGTCAGATGTGTTACGTTACGCGGTATATTTATTAAAAATTTTGAAGAAATTTTATTTAAAATCTCTTGATTTTAATATCATGATAGTTTTTAAAGCTGCATTGAAGTAGAAATACCAACCTTTTCCTTAAGATTTACTTTTCTTTTTTAAACGACTAAAATAACATGAATCTTGTTCGTCAAGTGCTTTTTATTTCAGTAGATCCTTAAATCATACCCTGTAGGAGATACGCGCGAACTGGTGTATTTTTATATTCTAATAGTGCATACAGTCCTTCTTAGTAACATTAAAGTAGAAAATGTTTTCTCCTCTGTATACTCCAATAAGACATGTGTCAACCGGAGTGAGCCTTAACTACTTAGTTTTTGGCTGTAGTACAAGGAATAAGAGAAGAATGAAAGTATCCGAGGCGTGGCAAAGACATAGAATGGCATGGCCCATTATCTTCTATTCTATTTCATTCCTTTGAACTTTGTTTGATAATGGAGATAGAGGACTGAATGTGCCACGGATGGATTTCATTTGGTCTACGTTAAGATTTCTTTCGTTTTTGCATTAGAAATCGCAACCACACATTACACTGTACATCGGAGATTTGTAAAACCACTGGAGAGGCGATCGGTATTAGCACATAGAAATGTACACTCGTAAAAGCCTAGTAACTTTTGTTATCAAGTACAGATGTGCATAATTTATAATACCATTTGTATAATATGGCTGAAGCTGTATAGCAATGTTTAAGTGGTTACCTATAACTGTATATCACATTTTACAATTAGATACATTTTGCTGTTTGCCCTCAATATTAGTTATGTTATAATAAAGTATGTACAAAAAGTGTGTTATCATTGCATATAAATTACTGTATGATGCTTGTAATTTCATTTTTATTACTGTTCGAAGACATAATTTTGTTGGCTATAGTTTTCAAGTCATCATGATTGCTATTTGAATGTGTAGTTTGATGTGTGGGGCATATTTTATATAAATATCAATGCACATCTTCATTTTTGTATTTTTAATTTCTAGACATCCTTATAGATAACATTGTTACTGCAATATTCTCATTTATAATTATCATTAGTTTTTTGACTAACCATTTTAAGGTTACCATGAATTACAAAAGCAAAAACGATGAGCACCATTTGGAGAATAAGTGAAGTCGTAGTAAACTTATTATAAGATTTTGAATTGTCATGACCATATGGCATGTCATACCCATTATGTACAAGTTAATTAAAAATCCGTAAGTTTAGCACAAGGAACTTATTGCTAATCTAACTTGGCAACTCAAATTTTTGCTTTACTCTACTGCATACTGTTGTGATCTGATAAGCATGGCTTAACATACTATTTATTTTATGTTGTAGATGTCATTTGGCTTTACGGCCTATTAAGACGTGTCTCAAATCTCAAAGTCTTAACCATTTACCATAATTAACTATTACTAAGAGTAAAATTATGTAGAGGATAATTTCTATAATTTACAACAAACTTGATTTCCTCGTATACAACACAAGAACATGGGTGTGTATTGTATGAGTGTATTTAATGGTAAGTAGATTAAGGAATAAATAAGTACACACAGATATAGTTTATTGTTCAGTAATTCATTTTAACGAAGATAAGAGAATCTACTGTAGTATGCCATAGCCATCCCTAACAAACGATGTTTTCAAAGTGTGCGGATGTCATTGTATTTAACGTACACATCAACGCAGACATGCGTGCGTGTTGATAGCGACATTGACATGGTTCTGTCTGGGTTGCTTACTAGTTAACAATGTCTTACAGATCTGATTTTCCTTCTTCCATCACATTTACATGCATGTGACGCTAAGCAATTGTGCTTTCCATATGCCTTCAACAATAATGTATGCAATGCCAATCTCTAATGTACCGTGTAGCAAATTATATATGTAATATAGTTGGGACCGAGTCCAATTCACGTATGTATTTGTATATGACCGCTTTTGATCATCCTGTAGTGCATGATACAAGTAGTTTGCGAAGAAAAGCGCAAGACTTGACATAAGTATTTTAAATTCCAAGAATAAAGTTATTTTTAGAATTCAGTTTGTAATGGTAAATATTTGTTGACGATATTTTACGTGTCCGAGCTCACCTCTACTATTTATGGAAATGTATACTGAGGGATGGACTGCTACAATATCAAATGCTCTTTGTGTCTCTTGTTATGCTTATAAGCATTAGACGCCTGAAAATCTCCGTTGGACTCCTTTAACATAATCCTTTTGTAGGTATTTGTAGTGTAGTAGTTATGGAGAGGAAACCATGCAGACACAAATTTTTTATAGTGCAAATCTCTGCACACTAAGGCGTGGTTTCCTCATTACACATTCCATTTCATATACAACTACCTAAAGATGAATGCAATCTATAATTCTCTTACACCTTGGTGTTCTATTCTTTTCTTAGAGATACCTTTGTATACATTGCATCCATTGGTATGATATTGTGTACGGATGAACCAAAGATACACTGTCTATTCAGCAAGATAAATGACACCTAACAAACATAAAGTAGGCTTCTTAAATAGTACTGTTAACTATTTATGTGCTATCAGGCTTTCATACGGATAGCAATGCTATTGTGTTTCTTGTTTACTCATCTCATCCCAACTGACCTGCTTAAATACGTCTTGAAACAAGCACAAGTTCCGTTTTCCTTCCTATTAAGCTAACATAAATACGTCGTACGCTCGTGTACAAAAACAAATATACTTTCCTAAGTAATTGAAAGAGGGGAACTTATGCCTAACTAGTTCTAATGAAATGGTACATAACTACCACACACCTATAGGTTACATATCCACACATCCTCATCATTACTTACGAGTTATGGCTACGACCTAAGTGTTGTTATGCTGTTCCTTATTGCTGCAGACATTGTTTTAGCTCTTATGTACTGCATAATGTACACAATACCTGCGTATGATGACTCATTTTTCGTAAGTAATAGCCTGTGAATTATGTTAGCTGTAAGTGGAAATGTTAGATTTGAACATTAAGTAAATATGTATCTTAAAGGTGTGTTAACCACCTGAAGTCCCGTTTCTTCAGTGTTTTTCGTAAATTTTACGGTAATAGTGTTTCAAAAAATCACATTTTCGTACAATTCCTGAAAAAAGTAGAGCCATAATTTTGACCTTTGACACATCATTCAAGCTTGTGAACCTAAAGTTACATTGTGATTTTTATTTAAAGTAAGTAAACGTACTTGCACTTGCGCTATTAGATATCAGTTATTCTTTAGAGATCGATCATTGTAGGCTAAACCATTTTGTATTGCACTAAGACTGGCAAATCCAAAGAACTATGTATACCGTATACAGCAAACCTAAATAAAGCTTGCTGGTATGGTGGTGTTACAACTGATTTGATCTCATCATTGAATGAGAGTGGGTACGAAGGAAATTCAGCTCTCAACCGCCCTAATCGACACTGATATTGTGATATTTATCTCTATATGAATAGCGATACAGCGTTTTCTATTTAGTAAATCTTCTCCCCTAATGAGGATTTTCTTTATGTGAGATTTACATTTATTACGAGTGAAGGCTATAACTGCTTTGTAGGCATTGCTGAAATGGATGGATGTGAAGATAATTAATTAGCTTTTGATCGCATCTGCAAAGCCTGCCATCGTAATACTAAAAAGTAAAGAGGAAACTTCCAATGAAAAGTATACGTGTCATGCGTTGTGCGGATACTAATGCTTAGTTTAGCTATAAACGTGTAAGTAATATTAAGATTTAATGACTGCACTGTGTGGTATTAGTATAATGTACTATTTTGGTACTACAGGACCCTCTGCATAAGACACAACATACGTGAGATATTGTTTAGTGTGATAGAACGCATTTTTGAAGGGACGCCTACGGTTAGCGGTTTTTCAATTGCCCTGCTGCTGATCTGAACAATAACATACATTTTCTATTGTTGGTATACCAAAGTACAAAAGTGTTATAATATTAGTGTATGTACAGTATATGCTACGAAAGGTGAAAGTTTTTGTTGCGTTTGTGAACAAAGGGTGATGATGATGAGATGAGTATTACTGACGGTGACTGTGGATGTGCTATGTCTGTACATTCAATAAGTTCTTGTGTGTCAGCTATTAAACAATGTGATGAGGTTAACTGCAAATATAGATGCACTTACGTGTACGCTACTTTGCCCTGTAATGTTTATCATAGTAGTGTGTAGTATTATTATTATTACTGCTATTATTCCCTGTAGAAGGGAGAAACCAGAAAATGGGACTAGATTACCATTACTGTTATGGTGTGTTACTTCTTTTATGACAATAAGAATTCAATACAATTTCGACAATTTCTTCTGTTCAATATCAGAGGTCATTTCATTTTACATTCACTATACAAAAAAGCTTTAACCTCTGCACATAATTTACAAAGTCACCGTATTTTCTTCCTTGGCAGCCGTTCTCTTCAACAATTTTTACTTTTTCAGCACTCATATAGGAAATTTGTACCACTAGACTAGAGAATACAAATAGCTGTTTCAACAGAAAGTGTGCAGTATAAAGAAACTCGGTTCAACATTAGATAATACGCTCGTTTCATTCAATTCAGTGGTTTAGTTGTTTAAATGTTTCCTCGTGTATACGACATAACGGGTCCGTAAAAACACTATGCTACACATACTAAAGCCGTATAGTATTAAGCAGATCAAGCAAAGTATGTAATAGTTGTGCAAAAGCGATTCTTCTGAGAAGAGTTCATTATAGTCTAGTATATGAATACAACATGTATTTGTGTTTATATTTGTCCCTTATATTGACTGAGAAACATTTGGTAGACGTAGTACAATCGTAATGTGCAAAAGTGTGCATTAGAGTTCTAGTCCTCCTTGTATTACAACAGGAAAAGATAAGAGAAGTGATCCAAGTGGAAAGAATTGTGAGATGAGATGAGATGAAAGAGCGAGCTAAAAATAGTAGTTAACTGGGATCAAGTTAGCAACGCTTCTATGTCTACTTCCCTCATTCCCACTCTACTAACTCCATCCACTCTTCCACTAACCCTTTATCTTCTCGGCTTTCTCAAATGCTCTTTCTATTCATACAGTCTATGCAATGCAGTATGCAGAGATACCACACCTAACCTACCTATGTATTCAGTTTGCATTCGTTTATCTCTTGTTTGGGTTTCCTTCTGTCTAATGTGCAATGCAGTTCACTTTGAGTAGCTCATTTTTCTATGTGCATTGTAGTCTGCAATGAACTGCGAGGGTAATCTGTCTAAAGGTATACCTACGATATTAGTGGATGTGAAAAACGTTTTTTTCTTTGCAGAATTGTGTAACTGTATTGTTGCACTCTATAAAAGGTAAATCATATTGCCTAACTAGCGTACTGAATGCTTGCATTGTTCACTTGTTAAATCTTCCTTTAGAGCTTAAGCAAGCATACAAATTTAGTAAAGCTTATTGTAAATGTGCTAATTTAATTTGCGTGAACTTAAATGGATATTTACTTACATACCTACAATTTTCTTAGGTGCATTAAAGAAGCATTTGTTTACAATATCTTTCTGCACCTGTGCTCATGCTATGTACATATTGCAGATTGAGTCTGAATAGTTTTTGTGTGTATTTCCCAATAAGCTTACTATAACGCAATACGTGATTTTTCGGTTTGCTTATAATTCTGACAGACGCAAATAAGCGGATATACTGTCAATTAGATGATTTTTCGTAGCGAATTAATAAGGATTTCAGTTGCTAAAGTTAGTTTTGGCGGTTAGTGACTTACTTTACAGTTTAAGACATTAGGTTGTACAATAAGCAGCACACTGTCAATGAAAATGAAAATTGCAGTCTACTTGTGTTCACACCTGCTGTTTACAAAATCAGGTTTTTTTCTAAAAATTGATTGATAAATCGGATTTAAGCTGCTTAGTCGGAGTGGAGTCGTGCAGTATGCTTGCAGAAGAAGGGCTTGTATCCATGCGACACTGTATGTCTATTCTCTAGCATTCAATTACATTAGATTATGCAGAGTTGTGCAAGTGTTCAAAAAGCAAGGATGGAACATGGCACAGAAGCATGAGCACTTGAAATGAATGCACATCGTTATCGTTGCATATATTGGGTAAACACGTTGTGGAAGACATACAGTGCGAAACTGAATGTTGCATAGCTGTGGCTGTTCCACGGGTTTTGGGCATCATCAATTTTAATCCGACTTGTGGTATTTTCCATAGACTTACATATATTAACCCTGGGTACAAGTATACCTACGTAAAATATCTGCTTTATATAATGAACATTGAACCATTGTACTTTTGTTACATTTTACTGTGAATATGGTATGAGATATAGAAAGCTTTGGTCGTCCAGCTTGCAGAGACGATATAAATATAGCAGAGAAAGACGGAAAGACTGAGAGCTGAGTTAGCTGAAGTATCGCAAAATTCCCATGTAATGTAATGAATTTGGTGTGTTGGACTAGTAATAGGATTTCGTTTGAGGTTGAGAGAGGCTTACCTAACCGAACCGTACTTGTGTGCAGTGAATTTTGGCAGGAAAGAAAGGATTAATGAATTAGAGCAGGCTGGCAGTGAAATTGATGTAATTGTAATGTAATTTTTAGAGATGTGACAGTGAGGTTGCTTCATTCATTAATTTGATGGCATTGCTTGTTTTGTTTATTTATAGGTGGATGATTCAGCTATCGTGGGGCCACCAGCAAAGCGTAAATCTGCATCAGATGACCCAGAGAATGTTGTCAGCAGAGAAATCAAAAAGGTGAGTTTTTACCAAGTTTTGTTATAATATTTTTGGTTTAGTGCAGTATAAAACATTTCTGGACTAGAATGTTGTGGATAAGTGTCCATAGATTATGTTTACAACATATATTGCACACAGAGAGGAACACCTTTCATTTCAAGTAGGGAAGATCCAATATCAGTCTGTAGTTAGTACGATGGTTTATAGATAACGTTTTCGAATACATACTCTTCTGAATCATTTATCTCAGTTATGGATAGGAAAGAAAGTGAACTGAAGCGAACTTTTTCGTTATTGGATCATAAATTGACTGAGGCTGGACAGCATCAGTAGAGGGTGACGCAAGTTCAAATTGCTTACGTGGTTACCTCACTCAACATCAATAAAAATGCTACGTACTTAACTTATTATATATATAATTTTCTCTTTCTCCTTACTTATTATAAACTGTATATGTGATACAAACATCAACATTACTATTACTAACGATTTCCGTTCTAACGTTCTTCAATATCATCGTGCATTCCTTTTTTCCTACTTCTAAGTAAAAACTACTTATTACTTCAGTTCAACCTAGGAACGAAGGATATTTTAAATCATTTGTTGTTAAAATATAGATGAAAGATCCAAGTGCAGAACTCTTGACATAGTTTATTAAGAGAATAGATGAGTTATTAATTTATGAGAGATTCTTCGACTTGTTCGCTGCTTGTGACAATAAAAAAGCTTCTGCTGATTGCAAACACTTGAAGATCAGTTAGAATTTGTTCTTGTCATATGTCACATGCATTCTTTCCGGTTCCGTCGTCTAAAGAAAACTCAGCAGCCTTAAATTCCTATTCATAACTTTTAATTGGAAAAATGCCTTTGTATTGCTAATGGGGTTTTTGTGGCACTGAGAGGAAGAAAAATCTACCACAAGATTTTATTGAGGAAAGTGTAATAGCCCACTTCACTTTGCGGTTACGGTTATATTTCTATGGCACATACCCATTACTGCAGACTCTTCAATTGAGTCAAGTAGTTATAACTTTGTGGGAGCAACATGAATGTGAACGTTCTGTTACGCATACCCAGTCAAGCCAGGTTTGGTTGGCGTCTGGAGACATGTGTATGAATGCATATTTATGTTGTAAATATAGTATGCTAGTTTATCAGGCAGTATAAAGACATTTTGGATCTAGTAATGTTGTGATAAGTATCCATAGTTTATGTTTAGCAAAATGTATGAACACATGAAGGACATACTTTTCATCGAGTAGTGGAAGATCCAATATCATGTTTAGTGTTGTACGATGGTTTAAGAACTTTTCGAACATACTTTCTGAATCATTTATCTCGAGTATGGATAGTAAAAAGTGACTTAGCGTACTTATTTCGTATTGGATCAAAGATTGAAAACAGTCTGTACAGCATCTAGTATGATGTGTGACGCAAGTTCAAATGCTTACGTGTTGACCTCCGTAACATCAATAAAAATGCTACGTACTT
Source organism: Yoshiicerus persimilis (assembly GCA_020352615.2). Lineage (NCBI taxonomy): Eukaryota > Metazoa > Arthropoda > Collembola > Entomobryomorpha > Tomoceridae > Yoshiicerus > Yoshiicerus persimilis. Next base: position 14,480,764 of record CM036942.2, read on the forward strand.
AATTATTATATATATAATTGTCCTGCTGCTACGTATTATAAACCTTTGATATGTGTATACACCATCAACATTAAGATTATAACGATTTCGTTCTAACGTCATCAATATCATGTGCATCCTTTTCCTACTTCTAAGTAAAACTACTTATTACTTCAGTTCAACTAGGCAAAAGGAAAACGGGTTTTAATAATTTCCATAGAGCATTCATATTGTTTACAATAGAATTACAAGGTCAGGTAGACATACCCACATTAAATATTCTTTAGTTTATTAAATATTCTGTGTTATTTAGAGAAAACCTAGATTTTCTCCGTTGTATTTGTACATAATAAATAGAAAGCAATGAAAGGCTTCTCTGTTTATTTATTCATTGCTAGTGGTTTCCGCATAATCTTAGAAAGACTTTCCTTCAGCAGTTGCACTGTATAATTGAATTACTGGAAAATCTGATACCTACAAAGATGCTTTACTTTCTTTGAGAATCGCACGGAAAAATAAACTTCTTTATTACCTGTTTCCACTTACCGATTAAAGCTGCTTACACTTTACTATGGTAGTGATCGGTAGACGTCAGCATTGTGTAACTGCTAGTTAGCTGTATCAATAGGAGAAAACTACTAGGAATAAGACTATGTTCTAAAGTTGCAATATAAATAAGAGCTCTTTGACGTATTTCGTGGTCTTGGTTGTCTTGTGCTTTATATTGTTGCAATTTATACTTATCGTTAGGTAGTTCGTTTTTCTTTAGGTCTTAAGTTCTTAAGTCTTTCTACGTTACGAGAAATAGGGAATTCGAATGGGGTGACGTGACTTGTGATTCAAATACGCTTTACTCCGTCAATGTTTTCTTTCCTCGTTTTCTTTACTTTCATCTTTATCTTTACTTTTTAGTTTCCCATTCCAACGAGGTATACCTACCTGCCTTAGTCAATTGCAATGGTGCTAGAGATAAGTATTTACTCATTTTGTATACGTATACAATTGTAAACTTAGGAAGCATGATAAGGGTAAGATAAGACTAAGACAATAGCTAACAAAAGAAAACTTTCTATACATGACTCATACAAAATATATAGTGAGTGGTTTGTGTATAGAAACACCGATAAAGTGATTTTTAACTTTACTGTAAGTAATAAGTACTGTATTTCCTTTTCTGCTAAAAGTACAACAATAAAACTACCTTACGTGGTATTTTTAAGATTGCTTCCATGATTTACCTATACCATTAAACCAAGTTAAATTCATATTTAAATGCAAGTTTAATTTTTATTGATTCACCTAACAGAGCAGACTTGCTTTCCTTTCACCTACTTACACCATTACCCGGTTTTGATCGACTTTTTGCTAAGGTCGGATGTATTCGGATTTAAATAGTTGTAAAATATTAGAACATACTAAATAAAATAGCAATGGTACATTGTGTCTTGCTATGGCACATAGAAGACAGTAAGCACTACTATAATATTGGGGTATTTTTTTGTACTATTCCCTCTACTTCGCTGTTTTGTAAATAAGTTATTTTGTGTTGTGTTGTATTGTATTACAGACATGGTATTACATAGGCTCCGAAAGTTATTTGCTGGTACATATAATAGCAAATAAACATACAGAAGATATGAAATTGATATTGTAAGCATAGTTCAGTCAGACTTCAATTTAGCGAGTATGTTAGACTTGTTTGGTATAAACAAAACAATATGATAATTTAACCGTGAGTTTAGTGTACACTGAGATAGTAGGTGAAGGAAAGCGAACATTGCAGAATGGTTTATACTTATAATGAATTTTAACGATTTCTACTTGGCCCTTTTTAATTATTCAGTGCTTGACTATGAGTCTACTACGTACGTGATTACATGTTATGCTTTCGTTTATACTTTATGTTCTGTCTGACTATTCGATTTAGTTTAGACCAGACAGCGATTCAATATGTTCTGTTCTATGAAATGGAGATAGCATTCCTCTTTTAATATTACAAGTGCCTACTCTTTACTACCTCAATGCATACCTAGGAGTGTCTAGTTTCTCTACACTGCACTGGATAATGTAAGGGTTCTGACAGTGGATACGCTTCGCTTTTCGTATCTAGCTGGATTAGATGAGCCAACTTCTTTACAGAGTTTTCAAGTTATTTCACTGTTGTATTGCTTACGTACTCCTTTGCTTACTTGGTTTGGTTCCTGCAGGTTGCAGGCTTTTGCTGATACGATACGGTATGGCATGGCACGGCACAAATAGATAGAAAGGCCGGAGTGGATGTGTCGAACATACCAACAACGAAAACTATCAAAGACAGAGACTAGTGTTCATGAATATTTAGAATGCTAACTCTACGAATTTTGTGATCTGATAATGCGGCAAGAATTCTTATATCTGCTTTCCTTGCTATATTCTTAAACGAAGACAATGTCCGTCATTTTCATATATCCGCCATCATTGATCCAAAAGTGTTGTTTTTCACTGCTGCAATTTTATTTCCTAAGGCTAATTATGTAGGTAATGATAGCAAATACCCTTGTAAACAACTTTTATTTATAATACATGTATGAGTACTATTCTCACAAGAATTCTACATTAAAAGTTAAAAGAGTCTGCGCTGCTAGTTTGTTAGAATCATTACCATAATATATAATGTAAATATGTAAATATTCGAATACATTAGCAGATGTAATACTGTATAAACATTTCATTAGGTTCGTTCAGATGCGATAGGGTTTTTGCATTTCATATTTTATCCATACAGTGTAACGAAGGCTTTTGAATTTCAGGTAATATAATCTGAGTATCATCATTTTAATATTATAAAGCTACGTAGAGCTCGATTGATAATTCGGTTATAAGGATTACATTAAAGATGATAGTCTTGCACGAGTTGCTTGTCTATATACAATCCACAAATGTACATGATTGTATAGTGTATAGCGCATTGGGGCTGAGAAAGTATAAAAGTGCTTTTTCGTTCTTGAGCTAAAGAAAACTCTTTGCCATGCAGAGAGAGGCTTAAGGATGATTGAGGGAAAATGAAATGAATAGAGACAAGGTCCATGCAAAACGAGTAGCGCGTGAAGAGTTTTACAATAAAAAGATGCTTATGATGATAATGTAGGCAGTAACTACAGTTAGCTTAGTCGAACGAGTAAAATTGCATTTTTATATGCTGAGTCTTTTAATATTGTCGTACTTAAGCCAGAATTCTTATATTTATAACAAAGTAAGACTTGAGGGTTTCTGTGATGTGAATAGGAATTGAGAGTTTGCGTTTGAGATGAAAGTAGAATTATGTGCTTAATTTTCTCTATTTACGATGATGAACTTGGTGACATTTAATGAGATCTTAAAACGTGGGAGAATTCAATTGCATTTTTTATCACTTATCATTGACTTGTATAATTTTGCTAATTATGAGCGTGCTGCTTTAGGCATAAAAAACGCTGACTCATCTCTTAATTCTATATTTCATATTTTTCTTTTGATGAGTTTGACATTTATTTGTGTGAATGTGAATCACACACTCGAAACGAATGACAATGCTGGTTGGAAATAATTATACCTTATTATGTCGTTAATTCGATTTGAAACAACATAATGGGTTTTGCACAAGCTTGCTCTAGTTTTGCTTAGCGTTTTGCAATTTTAGTATTGAAATAGTAATAAAGTTCCTAAATACGTTTGCTAGCAATTATGACATGACTATGACACGTTGTGCAATAAGTACTACGAAATGTAAGAAATGGTATGCGTTTAGAGTACTGCTGAATATTATTATGATGATGGATAGCGAAACAGCTGCGATCTATAACATAAAAATATAGGAGGAATTTTTGTCTATTAAGTTGTTTGCTATGGCGTGGATGTATACTTATTTAAAAGAGGAGAATGGAGCGTATGACGTGTACAAATAGTAGGGGTAAGAAATAGAACAATAATTGTTGTTTATGTTTGGCTCGACTTAGGTTTTTTGTCTGGGTATTGTAGAGAGAAGAGTAGAAGACAATTGCAAATTGCAATCAGTTGATGACTGAGGGAAACTAAAATGCTTTCGTGTTGCTTTTGTGCTAAGAGAAGAGTTTCATTCGGGCAAGTTCCCATTTTCTTAGGAGCTTGTTGAATGCTAAAAACTGGGGAGTTGAAAATGAGTCAAGAGTCCATTAACCATAAGAAAATAAAAGAAGCGTAAAATACGGCATACTCAATATTGAACATGTAGCCAACTAAACAAGTAAATCTGTCGTGTTTATCTTTTTTAATGTATGACCTATAATGTGCATTATGTATGTATAGATTTTATATTGTGTATCTTGAATCTATACAATGTAGGCGGAAACTGAAAGTATAACATTGGTATACTTTTTTCTTTTTTCGTATGCACATATTTTGCAGAAAATCCACATCTTCAATGGATGCTCCATTTACTCATTGTTCAAGTGTGTTCAGTGCAGGAGCTGTACAATGCAGCACTCAATGTGTAAAATATTGCAAGACGAGAGAAGTCTGACACGACGGCATTGTCTTAAAGAGAGCAGAATCGCAAACTTGGACTTAGCACAAGCAAACTTCCATTTTTCTTCTGCACACGCATACAGGGTTGCTTCATGAGTGAACAAAAATGTAAGTGCTTAGGTACGTGTAAATGAAAAATGACAAAGTTTGTAATTTCACAGAGTACTTATATTGATAGGAAGACTGGCACCCTGTGCATAGCAATAGGAAGAGGAAGGAAAATAAGATAGAGAAAATCCCGTTCCGAAAAAGATGAGGGGAGCGAGTCTTTCTGTCTGTCTCTCCTCGGTTTCGGTTCAATTCAGCTTAGTTTCGGTATCTTTGCTAGTAAAGAGAGTGTATGTACATAAGTACATGGGAAATAAAAGCCGTAACGTTGAGATAGTAAGTAAAGACTGCATATAATGGGTCGGATGTTTCTGTCTTACATGACAGTTGAGTTGAGTACTTAGGTACAGTACCTTAGTAATGTGGACTACCGAAAAGAAAGTTTTCCCGTGAAAGACAAAATATATGTAGCATCTGAGTGAGTGGATCAAGTAAGTAAAAACCTCATTCTGTTTGGTCGGGTTGGATGCTGAATCCTTTCAAGACGGGGTGATAGGATAGTTGTAAATAGATAGCATTTTATAGTATAGTAGGTACTAATAGTACCCTACATTGGATTGGGTGTCGTAATAGGTCTTCCTTTGTATACCAGAGATAGTATATATGTATGAACTGTTTTGGCGTGGAAAATAAATATATGTACTAGGGTACGGGGTACAAACAGTGTTGGTTGCAAGTGTAAATATAGGCCAAGGAATGAACTGAATGACTACCTAAAAGATAAAGAAGACCTCTTTTGTGGAAAAAAGTTCAAGTAAAAGAGTGTATCTTATGTACTCAGGACAGAAGGAGTCTAGAAAGAGTAAACTTAGGGAAAAGGGCTGAAAGATGAGAAAAGAAAGCAAAGGTGGTTTGGTTTTTAGGTTAGTTTCTATATAGGATTCTATCTGAATGTGTTTGCGAGAAGAATCGGAAGGAAGGATGTAGATCTAATGTTTTATATTGTATGCTATGTAATTCTTACGTGTGCCTATGTGTTGTTAATAGAGTTTTGTAACTGTAACAGATCTCACTGTTACAAAAGAATAAGGTAAGCATTATTATCTGGAATGAAGTAGACGAGGAGATGGTTATCTGTATGAGTGAGTGAAGTGAGCTGTTCTACTCAACTATAATTAAATCAGCCTGGCTTAGTTTAGTTTGACTTGACTGTTATGCTCCGTTACATTATGAACTTCGACTTGTCTTACGTTCCGCTGAAGTAGATGTACCATTCATATTTCATTAGCAGAAAAGAAAAGAAGCCGAAGAAAATCAAAAGAAAACTTAGCGTTTGGAAACAATTAAAATAACTTAGACGGAAGAAAGAGGGAGAAGGGCAGGGCTGCAGAAAAACTATCAGGGAAAAGAAGATGGATCGTCACAGTGAACTGGAGTGCCATTATCTGATAAATGAAATGCTCATGAACAATGAACGCGATGAGAATCTTTTCCAAGTTGCTCCTATTTCCTCTTCTCTCGCAGTGGTGATATATAAATATACTCTTAGGTTATGTATAATATACGGAAGATAAGCAGTTCAGATTCAGATAATGAGATGGTGGATATTTGTGCACATTATTTATAATGTATGTAGCTAATACTGTATCCAGTGTACTGCAACTATGTAATTATGTATTGTTCTTGTTGTTCACGGAGGTAAACGGCTGATTTAGTATTTACAACCCGAAGAGCAACTGTTGTCCTTCTCGGCTTCTTTTCTTTGTCCTTTTTGCAAAGGATTCACACACATACCTACGTATGCAGTAGTTCGTAGTTCTACTGAATTAACTGTAATGCAATGGCACAGTCACATAGTTGTTTTTTCTTCTTGGCAACCATTCCGAATCAAATGAGAATTCTTCCTCTGTAACTTACTACAGATTGCTAGTGCATAACATTGTTTCTGTCTTTTGCAAAAGACTTTTATTTATTTTAGAAGTGATAGAGAGATCATGCATGCATGTATATTCCCCTTTCTCTGTAAGTAACTGTACTGTCATGTAACTCTCCTCCTCCTTTGCAACTTGGTGTGTTTCGTAGGCAAATATGTATACCTACTTGTTCATCGCAGTTTTTGTTTGGCATAGCAGCCGTAGCATTGGATAAGCATACCTAAGTTTCTCTTTGATTATTCCCAGCTCACCGAAGCAAATGGAGATTGCTAACGAAAATAATAGGAAGCCGACTAGGGAGACCAAGAGACCACCACACCGTAGAGGAGCTAAGTCAAGTCAAGTCACACTTAATGCCATTAGACACATTCCATGACATTATTGTTTCCGTTGCTTGCGGATCATGTGGAAATATCTGTGTATACAGTGATATATTTATGTTACGTCACCCAACATCACACTGTAAGATGTATTACTGTCAATGGAATCTGCTGGCATAGCTAAGCTTCCTTTGCCCCGGCTTGTTCTTTGTATTTCCATCCGATCCACCAAATCCAAATATAGCCTCAACCTCAACCGATCTTCTCGATCTACTGCACTTCAGTTCAGATATCTCCGCGCACTCCTCCATTACATTGGTCTTGTGTAATGTAGTTAGGCGTTTAAGGTAGTAGAGATAGAATAGTGATTATAATAATCTATTTATTCAGAGTTCCACGTTCTTCTGATGTTCACACATGGGGCAGACAGGTGAATGGTAATACAAGCTTGCAGAACAGTAGTAGTGTTTTTGTCATTGTCGTGCAATGACCAGAAAAGGACTAATGGTCACAAATATCTGCATGACAGAGGAAATGTGTACGATTTGAATTTAATGTGACGGTACCGTGCAGTATGGACCTATTATTTATTCAACACACCTTTGAACTGTACAGATACGTTTCCTATAGCACTTTAACAAAAATGAATATATTCCAAAGAATATAAATGGTCTGCCGTATCTTATGTTTATGGTAGGCTACCATTGGTACCATTGGTAGCACCTATAGTATAGCTATTCATAGTTAGTGTTAGTAGTCGAATGTATATTTCCGAAGGTAGATTGTTCGCTAAATCTTCCTCTTGTATCATTCTGTCTGTATTTGTAGAGTCGTACTCTTGATTTGTATGCCAATGCAATCTCAGGCGAATACGGAATGAAACTTTGCCATTGCATTTCATTGTAGCACCTAACAAATAGCTGTAGTTTCTATTTCGTGTATCTGTTAGAATTCGAACTTTAGGATTACTTTGTCGGACGGATAGTAATACAATGTTGGGCTTGTCTATGTGTATACTATCCCCTGCTGCTGTGAATGATGTGATATTTCTCTCCCGGACATCGCAAAAACAAATTGTAGAAAGATGCTATGCATTATTGCTTTAGTGCCTTGTTACTGTTACGGGAACAAAAGTCACGTTGCATTGCAAGTGAACTTTTACTTGGGAGTAGAATAGGTTTGAGTTTGCATGGTAATGGCAAGGGTAGCTAGCACATCACATACGTAATAATATATATGGACAAAGACAATAGACAACATGCAGATAATCTTTTCTAATATGCATGATATCGATCAGTTCATCTTATTTACATTGTCTGTAGATTGCACTAGTTCACACGCTAAAGTACACGTACGTTAAACATGGATCAGTGTATCTATCTATCTCCGTTTCTTTGGGCTTGTCCTCTTTGTTTAAGGTTTCCATGTGCTTTCGTGACGGGAGTTTAACTATCTTTCTCTGATATCTATCACATTACCTTCATAATTGTGTTTTCCCAACTCTTCTCGCTTAAATGTCTTATCTGCAGTTTTAGTGGCTTTTAGCTGGCCTACTGTTTAGATTAGAGTAAGTGGAGTGAGTGGAGTTTGCGTTCAATCCCGTTTACCAAGCTTCGTATCACCCAGATGTAAATGCAACGCAAAAGTATTACCTGTGTACTTCAATAATAGTATCTAACTAACGAACTTCCAATTGTTCTCTTTAACTTTGCGCTACCAAACTAAAATGCGCCAGTCCACGTTGGATAATGTTACTTTAAATAATTTATTAAATGTTACATCGAATTAAACCTCCGTGTGCACAAAGGTTTGCATATCTTAAGACTGACCTTGTTTTATGTTTTCTAATGTAATGGAAACTAAGCACAGACTCTTACCTGAACGAGTACATGTTGTGAAAACTTTATACTACGGTGATGTGCTCCATCAGCAACAAAAATGATTTCAATTATGCAAAGTAAATAACCATGCTTAAATGCAATTTGCAATGTAAATCATGAACTGTTTAGTCAATTTAGTATTTATGTTCACGGTGATGTGCAATACTGAGTGTGTTATGAATAGTGTTCACCGGGTACATCCAGGTATTCTATTCTGACAAAAACTTGCTTCAACACTATCATAAAATAAATATGTATCCTTAACCTTATTTAATTTTTCAATTGTTAGGGTTTTCATCATTTGAAGAGTGTAGATGTTAACTGCATCCGTCTATGTTGAACTGCAAAATATTCGTAGTGTAAACAAGACCTAGAAACGTTAGGAGTTGTGTAATTATATATTGCTACCAATGTGTACATGTAATATATTCTTCGTGTTGTGATTGACAGGATTAAAGGCATAGTGTGCTTTGTCGGTTATAGTAAATCTATGTTGATGAATATTTCAAATTAATTGCTGTTATCTAGTTATGATGTTATGTCGGTATGTGTAATTCGTTTTGGATGTTTTAAAGGACGTCACTCGGCATTATGTAGTACGGAGACATGTAATGTAAATAAAGTAAATGTTTTAGTATCACACTGGTGTGCTATAAATGTATCCATATTAAATAGTCTAACAAAGTGTGTAAAATGCAGAATGATAAAAAGATAATCATGCTGATGCTGCTATTTCAATTCGTAGAAGGAATATAATAGAGAAACCGTGACTTTCTGAATGTTGGGTACGGTTCAACCGGCATTGCATATCACATTGTGTACATAGTAGAATACCATATCCCTAGCAAAATGCGTTTGACTATGTGGCAAATGGAATCAGTGCAATCTTTTTATTTACTTTACCTTTTAAATGGGATTGGATTAAGGGATTTGAGAAATCCATGAATGAGGCTACCTATCAATGTGCTAGATTAGTTGTACTTTTGTTAATTTAATGTAGCACATTTAGTAAGCATGTTAATGTATCTTTGCAGTGCTTTTAGACGTATGGTAAATAATATACTAATAAATGGAGGCTCGCATAAATTGTGACGGCATGACAGATGAAAATTGGAAGTTTTGTAGGTACTTAAGTAGATTAAATATGCTTTGCCATTTTGGGTTTCGTGAGTTATTTTTGTAAAGAATCTAATCTATATCTAAGCTTGACTTTAATATTAATGAGAAGGTCACATCTACACAGCATGACAGAGCATGCGAACAAAAGGAGTGAGAGAGAACGTCATATAATTTTGTCATATCAGTTTAAGCTACTAAGCGGCTTAATTTATGTATTTGGTTTATATCAAACAATGGCTCTATTCCGTTATTTGCAAAGGCTTCATCCTATTAATGTTGCAATTGAACACATTTGCTCAATTGTGAACAGCCACGGAGTATTCATCGTTCTATATTTTGCACACATTTTTGAAGGATAAATTACAGCATTGTTGAAGTCCAAACATATATTATAGGCTTAAAGATTCTCAAGGATACTACATGTTTTGTTTAAAATTTAGACTTTAAATACGCACATATTAAAAACAACATGTGCTATTTGTACATGTATGTACAAATAATTCCTCCCTAATTTATATTGTTGCATTTTGTGTATATTTATCATCGCAACAACATCACGAAATCCCAATTTTTTAAGAATTAATTGCCCAAAAATTCAAAGAAAATTGACACACAACATGTAATGCTGTTTAAGTATACTTGACAGGTTCTTTGCATCTTAAACTTAATTTAATGAGGTAGCTTAAACTTAATATGGATAGTATGTACGGATTTCTCAAGCTAACAATCGCAAAACGACAAACGCAAAACGATATAATACACATGAAGGAAATGATACATTAAATAAAATCATTGTTTTTTACTGTGTTGCATGTTCACTAGTAAAATATTGACTAACAATAGTATACACAAGTGAAGTGTTCATGCACTCCTTTGCTATTATACGATTTGCATTTTATATTGTAAGTATAATACGCTTGACATTCTGCCCATATACTCAAATATACTTATAATATCCACATACATAGAACGCTTAGTAATATTGTTGTATATGCATTAGAATAATTGCAGAGTTGCTGGCTGAGCAAAAACTGATTTTATTGTCCGTTGAAGCTATAGACATGCTTTAGGCCGGAACAGGATTATGTGCAGAGCTTGAAATGAAATAATACTAACCATTAGTTAATTTATCATATGAATGCTAGACAAACATGCACACATACGGTGTTTATTTTCTAGATTTGCTTTTCTGTTGTATTACCCATCATTTTACGGAGAATATTCGATTATCTCTATTCATGTCATAGGTATTTACCTCATATGGATGTTTATGAATGTTATTTGGATGTCGTACCTACAGGCAAGAGACAACTTCTAAAGATTTTCATTAAAATCCTTATGTACACTTAACTTAACATCTACACTGCAAAATACTTCTTCCTTTGTTGGCTGCCAACTGCCATCAAGACTAAAGTACATTGAGTAGTTAATATTATCCTATCCTTTTCGACATGCTTCACAAGGTTACCTTTAACCTTTAAAGTAACTACTAAAACCCTATGTTCAAAGCTTAAAGAAAAGTAATGAACATTTGTGCGCAAAATAAGTAAGAGTTTCTAATATTTCTAATATTCCTTGTATGTCGTGTGCGTGGGCATACAAAGAATTTCATGTGAAGTGAAAACTTTTTTCTGTCATCTTATGCTAATTAAAGTACAAATAAGATTTGGTCGTTATTGGAAGTTTTTGTACTGTTTTATAATCTTTACTGAAAGAGGATCAAGACTTACAGTGTGGTTTTCTTTCTGAGTACATTTTGCAAGGTATTATTTTCCTAGGTTGGCATTAAAAGATGGAAGACTGATATGTTTATATGTAGATATGGATATGATGTCTAAAATCTGATTCTTTGCATTGCCAATGTGCTAAGCTTTTGTCTGGTCAATCATGTGAATTGTATCACATTCACTTTTGCAACTGATAACAGCATATGTAAAGGAAATGTCTCGTATCAAGTTACAATTGTTCAGTACTAATAATTCGAAGATGAACCGGATCCCAAAGTTTATGTACTGATTTTATGGTGACTGATTATTCTGTTTTGTATTAACCAAGTCATCTCATTTGCGATAACACCCGGTGGATTGTTCATGTAATATGAGAAGTAGGAAGGGGTTTACACCCACTACTTTTATTTGTAAGGCAAATAACATTCATTTGTTTGTTTTGTATGTAATGTTAGTTTTTGACACAAGGCAATAAGCAGAGTAGACTCATTGGAGCCCCAGTTACAAAATCCAATTCAAAAGAAAAGTATGGATAACAAATAATATCCTTTGGATACAATAACTTCTTTAAATGAATGGTTGGCGTAATTTGTTTTTGCTCTGTGGTATTATTGCAATATTTTTAGGATTAGTTGTACGTATTTCTCTGCTGGTATTTGCTTTCCTAAATGGAATAGTCAATTTTAAGGTATGATGTCAGTATTGAATATGGATTTTGGATGATAACAAGCATGATAGGAAAAAACATTTTCGCCCCTATTGAAGTGACTTATAGTCCACATCATACTTTTAAATACACGTTGCATTAGGAATAAATTTATTTGGATAGCATAGCATACTCCCTGGAAGTGGAAATTGACAAGTGTATGTTTGTTTGCAATAGTAACGAATTCCACACATGAAAATAAAAATGCATTTCATGAAACACATGTTCATTAGTTTCCATTTCAGGTTTCCATATTACAAGGATTGTCTGACCAAACCAGTGTAGTTGTAATTGTTGAGAACATAATACTTGTAAAAGACTATGTAAACCGCAATGTACGCCTCGGTTACTTATGAAATGTTTAAAATGACACACATGTGCAATGAAACAGAGAGTATCATGTCCCCGCGGATTAATTTTCTTGAGTGTTGTGTTGAGTATTGAGTAGTTGGGAAAATGATGAATTTAGGGGGAGTTTTTATAGCAGTGGGATAGAAAGAATGAGAAATGTGGTACATACAAAACACATCTGTTTATAAGCAAACACAATATACTAACACATTGTGTGTTCACAATATGTAGGAACAAATGTACATTTCATTATAATAGCATTGCATTGTACGTTGTACCATTGTACCTGTGCTGCGGATTGAATTTCTGTCTGAATTCCATTCTGCTAAAAGCCAATATCATTTAATACACATGAAGTGTCGTTTGGAGTTGTGTTGTACTGCCGCTATTGTTTTCAAGAATCTATTGTCTTGGTGGTGCTGCCGAGGAAAGTAAGCCGCTTAGGATTAGCGATCCCTTTTTGAGCTAGTGAAGGGTTGACGCAGGTAATAATCCCAAACCTCAAGTCTAACAGGGAGAACTAAAAGACTGCGTACCCACAAAGCAGTGCACATCGTACAACACATTAAATTGTACACTTAAAGTTACAATTTCAAAAAATGTAGGAATGTTTTCTATATTATACCTAGTACTATTTGTATGCATGAAAACATTATGTACAACTATAGCGTGTAAATAAACTAAACTAACATGTTTGGTGTTATTTACATGTTATGCACACATTCATATTTCTTAGTTATTAGTTATATAAGTTTAATTGTGATGTAATGTACATAAATTCAAGTGAAAATGCAAAGTGCAAATCATGTAAATCAAAATAGCCGTACGAATGACAACTGTAAGCGTAAAGTTGAATTTCTAGTACAAAACTTTCACCTTTCTCGTACTGCATATTTTGTCGAATATTGTTGGCATTTTAAATGGCTTGCTCCAATTTTTATCTCACAATTGGATGAATAGGGGGTAACTTGCTTGTTTTTAATAATAATATACCTATGTCGAAGTAAAAAACAAGTAAGATGCGAAACATTAAATATTGGAAGCGTAAGTGTCATTGGAGAGTTCGCGCAACTAGAAAATGAAGTGTTAGTCAACATAGGATGAGAGTCAACACAATTACGACAATCATGAAATCGAGATTTTAATTTTGGTGTTTCAATATACACTTAGGTATTATTGTATCACAGCAGATGCATCAGAATTGATTGAAAATTTATATTGGTGCGAATCACAAAATGATATATTTCATTCTTACGATATATCTCAATACTAAAACCTACTTAAAAGCATTGGGGATTGTGTTGAAATAGATTTTTGGTAAAGTAAATATAAATTCTTAATTTAAATATTACATAATCAACAATATAAACATGTAAATTATTTCCTCAAAGATCCTAGGCACAGAAAATAATCTAGAGTTACTTTGCAAATGTGAGATAATAATTAGGACTGGTACTTTCCAAGCAATTACTAGACCTCTATTTTATCAATTGTATACACTAAGGTACTACAATGCAAATAATAAGTGAGATTTCAAATTTTATGTCAATTATAAATACTAAATACTAATTTGCATTATATTACAATTACACTTATATAACTAATATTAATAAATATGAATGTGTGCATAACATGTAAATAACACCAAACATATGTTAGTTTAGTTTATTTACACGCTATAGTTGTACACAATGTTTTCATGCATACAAATAGTACTAGATATAATATAGAAAACATTCCTACATTTTTTGAAATTGTAACTTTAAGTGTACAATTTATTGTGCTGTACAATGTGCACTGCTTTGTGGGTACGCAGTCTTTTAGCTCTCCCTGTGTGACTTGAGATTTGGGATTATTACCTGCTTCAGCCCTTCACTAGCTCAAAAAGGGATCGCTAATCCTAATCGGCTTATTTTCCTCGGCAGCACCACCAAGACAATAGATTCTTGAAAACAATAGCGGCACAACTGAACACGTCCGTGTCGTTTAGTATTTCTGAAAGTAAAACATTGTAGATATAGACTAATGCTAATATGCTGCTAATGGTCGGTATTTTACGCGGTAGTAATATATACATTTATCTTACAGGTTTTTGTGTATAATGGAAATGGAGATAGTGCATTGTGTAATGCAACTGATTGTTAGAGAAAAGACTCGAGAGTATAGTGTACACAGACCGCCAACTGAGAGCTATTGACTTAGTGTTCGAAACAAACAAGGCTCTTTTGTCTTGTGCAGCAGGAGACAAGAAAAAAGTCTAGTGACTGAACAAAACTTAAGTCATCCCAACTGAACTTGGAGACTTTTTCATATTGAATGCAAATTGAACCGTTTGCTTTACTCCTTTACCATTTCCAATAGATGCTTAAAAGCTCTTCTGTCCTCTGGCTTGACTCATGCTGAATATTTGCAATTGGATTCTCTCATGGGATTCTATTCCTTTGTCTTACGATTAGAGAGTCACTGCAGTCTTTTCCATGTTACGTGCGTATGTTGGCTTGTCTTGTTGTCTCTTATCATTTCTCCATGTTATTTCTATCGTGTCTGTCTGTCTGTCACAGTCCTCTTCTGTCTTGTCTCAGTCACTATCGGTTTATCATAAGTTGCTAGTATTGAATGGCTGCCGCGGTATCCTATTTCACTGGGAGTTCTTCTACGAATAGGTATGTATTAGTACTGTGGGATTCCAACTTGGGAAACAGATAGGATAGCATTGTAGGGTTAGGATACGATAATAATAAGTATGCAAATATTAAATAAGAGTTGCTACTTTTGAAGAGCTTCAGCTTTCAAGTACCTTCGACTTTCTTATCCGTATATTGTCCACATTGAATTAAATGAAACTTTGAAACGTATCAAATTGGTTTCAATGCTAAAGCTAAAGTAAAAGCTAAAGTAAACTATAATGTAATATTATGTGCTTTTAAGGTATAAGCTAAGTTGTAAAAAAGCCCTTGCGTTCTATTGTGGCTTCCCCAGCGTACCTCTTCAAATTCGGGTCGACATTTCTCGACTCGAGGTATAATGTAACCAACTTATTGCTGTCTAGCCTGTGTAAATAAATATTAACTACTTTCTTGAGACTTGTTTTGTATGTATACTTGTAATAACCAAGTGGCAACTTAAAATGTTGTTAAGGGTATATAGGAAGTCGGCACTAGGGCATACAAGTGTTGGTGTTGATTGAAAGAAGCTATTGTAATCTCTTTATCATCAGATTCACATTAATGATTTCTCTTGTAATATTGCTCATTCATATCCCATTATGCTGATCGGCTATAAACAATAAGAACCCTAATGATCAATTCTTTTGTTGAAGATTCATCCGAGCAGAGGATAATGATAGTATCCTCTCATGTATATTCACCATTACATTCTGATGCCGCACATTATGTTCCTAGACTAGAGACAAGAGGAATGTAAGCAAATTAAATTTCTAAAAGGCTGCATTTACCCACTTGTGGATACATGCCTGTTTTTCTATCGTTTGGCAACACTACTGCCGACTGACTAAGTACACTAATCATATTAGTTGTAGTAGCAAAGGATCCAATGCACTTTTCTTCAATCGATTTCAAGTAGGCTAGAACTTGTGCATACACGATACTCTATCTGATGCGCATCGTGTCCTGAATAAAATTATTGATAAAGTTGGCAATTACTTTAGATATTTTACTTAGGCGAACCACCAATGCCTATGCATTGTAATACTTAATCATTCAGTGTTCTAGATATAAGGACATCTTTGCATGGAAATACCTATATATGTAATAGTACATATAGTTATACTCACCATACTATTTCACTCTGTAATAATGGAACAAGGCCGCAACTAGAAAAAATACTATATAATCGGTGGCAAGTGGCCACTAGAGTGGATCACTTGGGTCTTAGCTAAGTAGCCGTTTTCTACTGTCACATTAAATATTTAATAAATAATAAATTGAATATGGTGAATATGTAGTTAACATTATAATCGAAAATGATAATACAAGGAATGCATGTTCTTTTTACTACTTTTTCTTTTCAGACATTACATATCTAGTTAATTTATACATCTCGTCGAATTTTTACACTGATGGCCACTTTATTTATGAAATATGTATGAGGATGGCTAAGTGTTGATTGCTTGTTAACTATCGTGGCGTTATGGGGAAAGTGAGGACACTTCGATGTAGTCAGGCAAAACTATTCAATAAATGGAATTGAAGCAAGATCGAAATTATACAATTAAGGAAAAGATTAATTTATTTGAATCTAATTTTAATCGACTTGGGGAGGAAAGAAAGAACTCAACTAAACAAAAATGGTGCTTGAAGCCCAGAGAGTTCTTAGCTCGCGTCGTGTCGTGCTCGATCGCTTCTCGACTGTCCGCCCCAAAGCTCCTCCAACGCACTCACGATTCCGCCTAGGTTGGCGGGTCCACGTCACTATCTTTGTTCATGACTTGTTGTCAGCTTTTATGCATTGATATAAAAATGGGAGTAGATGAGTAGGCGCATAGATATTGCTTATGGCAATATCTCTGCCACATCCATGAGAAGTACGGGACATAGGTTTTTCATGCGCCATTTATTCCGTTCTTTTATACCACACAACGTATATCTATTAATGCAGTGTAAAATAATGTTTAGGTAAGGAAATGATGTTTTGTACATTTTTATTAGCCCCTCCAAGTTCTCGAATTGAATAGAACCGTATGGAAATGTATTCAATTTCAACGTATGTGTGAAAAAAGTATTATGTCTCATAGTGTAAATATTTCTTGATGATTCTATTACAATCAAAAATGCGATGGAGTATTTTCTCAAAAACATTACGATGATAGCTGTCTAGGTTGGGGCACAAAATGTAGTACGTAATAATAAAATATCAGAGCAACTGTTGGAACTTATCACTAATGTGGAGTCAGGCTTTAGTTACTTTACCCTGTTGGAAAATCCTGGTGTTATCTCTATTGTATGTGTAGAAGAGTGGACGCAGAACAAACAGAAGTGCCATTAAAAGCACCAAATAGCGGTTACCCTTACAAACGATGGCATAACAATAAGTGAAAAGTTTAGTTTGCCCATTTGCAAGCTAATGTGTTCGCAATGCATGATCCTGAATAGTAAAGCATATAAGATGTATACAGACAAAAATTCAAAAAAGTTTGTTTAATTTAGCATCTCAAAAGCGACGACCGGTATCCTTACTATATGCTTTTTAAAAACATTTAGCATAATGTGCTAAAATTTAATGCTGCGCAATTGTGAGTACTGGAGCAAAGTTAAATTAAATGGGCAAAGTTAGCAGGAAGGTATTCTCAGGGTAGATATCTAATTTTATTGTAACTTTACTGCATAACGTATCAACTTTTCAAGAAAAAGTAGCACAGTGAAGATATCTTGCTTTCGCATTGGATATCCAAAATGAATCCTTAGTGATAAGTTTCTTAAACTGAGTTCCTCATGTTTTGATATCGATATGCTTATTTGAGCCGGGGTGGTATAATTATCATTGGTTTTCCATTGTAATTGTGTATTATTCGCTATTAATATGTATTTTAATCTTGCTATCTCGATGCAATTCATAACTATGAAGATGAGCCAGTGTTATCGTAGTTAACAAAGTTAGCATGAAGTTTTGGTGGAGTGAAAGATTCGGTTCATGAGTCATGAAGACCATTTATCAATGAATTTCTAATGGACTAATGTACTGTGTAAATAATTCCATTTTGTGAGAGTGAATTGGATAATGAAAGAAAAATAGGAAGGGCAAATTGATGCACACCAGAATAAATATTACGCATAATTGCTTAAAGTAATTACAAAAGCGACGTTGCTCCTACCAGTTATGTGGGTATACCCGGGTCTTATTATGTTCACGGATTAGGTATTTGAAAGCCTGGTGTTGCCATTTTGATGCCTGATGTTTTCCATGTAATGATTTAATAGTTTATTAAATCACTCTGAGAAGTATCTGCTTTTGCAGTGTTGCTCCTGAAAAGGTTTGCTTCCGTTTGTGAATGATAAGAATCCTCTGTTGGAAAGTCAAGTTAACGGAGCAATCATGTTTATTGTTAGGAAAAGATATCGATCAAGCCAAGAAAAGCAAAAAATGCATGTGTGTCCTATACCTTAATCCGTATAGGATGTGTATAAAAGTTGAAAGCAACAAAGAAACTTCTAGTTTAGTCCTAAAAAGATATAAATTGATTCCATCCGTGAAATGAAAAATATAAAAACCATAAAGTTGATGAATTGGCTTCTCACTGACTACGAATCAATACTACTCAGATTCTGATAGTAGTTTAATGTAGTATTTGCGTTCACTCCTCTAATAAAGCTCATTTTAAGACGGACTATTAAGCTTAGCCGTTTGATATAAGCATAGCTCCTATATAAGGTTTCTTTTCTAATACTAGATAATATTATAGCAAAATGCATTGTAGACTTTATTATACTTCGTAGTGTACTTTTACTTAAGTTGCGAGTATCTTTGGATACACAATATTATTACCCGTATTAGATAGCGAAATTCGGGTAAGTGAATTTACATAAGAGAAAAAGTCCTTGAATTCCATAATTCTGTCTGTAGACAACTTTCATGTTGGCTACGTACCTATGTCACCTTGATAATATTATACTTAATGCAATATATTTTGCAGTCTTACTAAAACCAAGAAAGTGGAAAGGTAAACTGACTGAAGCAAGTATGCCATAAGCCAACGTTGCATTTATACATAATGTATACTAATGGATAGGTAAAGGTAAACTATAACTTAACTACAGTTCATCCTTTACCTCTATTCAACCCTTTATTCGCAGACTTTGCACTTTACTTTCCCATTTTACTAGCAAGTACCTATATATATTTTACTTAACGTATTTGGCTGCGCCTGTCTCACGTTGTTTGGTTACCCCTTTTCTCTTATGTTCGGAGAGAATGAGTGAGGATGTAAATGTAACCCTTTGTTTGCTTACTAGTTCATTTCCTTCTTCAACTACCAATATTTTTGTTGCGTACACACAAAAGCAAGACTAATATAATGTATCTAACTTTCTTTAAGGCACTTTGCAATTTGACTTCCAAATACCCAGCTGTATGTACATCAAGTGACTTACAAACACAATGCACTATACACCTTTCTTTTTGTAGTCACTATGATAAACAAAAGCTAAGTTGCTTGCTGTATCACACAAAATGCCAAGAGTCACATAGATATATTAATAACTTCTTTCCATATGCATTATAGCAAGTGTATATTCAATGAAAAAATATATTTCTATTTTCGGATTATAGGTATACTGTGTTTGTATGAAATTAATCTAAATTAGTTTCAAGAATAAAGTTTTCAGCTTGAGTTTGATAAAGAATGGAGGAAATCATAACTTTGTCTTCAAACTTGTTTACAACTTTTAAATAGGCGTTTGCATTTCATTGCGCAAAACTTTTAAAGAATTTCGTCAATATTCATATCCACGTTGCGTCGATTGTTAATTTGGAAGTATCTTGTTCATTATAGATAAATAAAATTAATGTCATACTTGCTAAAAAAATACCATGCACAACATCCTTGCGATAATGTTGTAGGAAAAAGTTCATACAGGAAATGAATTAAAAGAAATGTTAAGTGTACCTATAAATTGTAAAAGATTCAGAAGGTAAACTGTTTAGTTTGTGTTAAAGGTGTTAATGCATTAGCCTTTAGATTGAAATGTATTTATAGTTTGTAAAAGAATTTGAAAACTTAGTGACTGTGAAGATTCGTATATCAATATTTAAAATGTGAAAAAGTTGTAAGGTAAACTTGACTTATTGGTTCACCATGTCTGCAGTGGAACACAAGACTTGTCAGAGGGTTATGTTGACTAATCGAAAGGTTAAACAACCTGACGTAAGCGACCTGTAGCATAGCATAGCATGACTGCATTATACATGCACAATGAAAATAGTAGTGAAAATAGAAAGAAATTGAAAAGGAGAAAGGAACAAGCGATTGTCCATAGCAAAATTTTCCATCCGTCTGTATTTGTGAGAGAGAAGTCGAGTTTCTGCATAAACTAAAGCGAAAGTGTCTGGCATGCATTGCAATGGCAACACGAACGAATTCCTCGGTACTCACTGTCAAGTCTTCTTTCCGTAAGCAAATAAAGTTAGTGTTCACTTTTCTCAGTATAAGGTTGTGCTAGGTTTTCCAATATACCCATAAATGTAATGCTTTTCCCTTTCCTCTTCTTATTTACGTAGTGTAGGTACATCTCCACTCCCCAGATAGTTGCCTCCACTCCTGTATTACAGTATACTGGGAACTACACTGCACTAGTAGGAACTACTAGCTCACTTGTTTCATATGGTTGAGTAAACTTGTGGATTGAAAATGGAGGATAGGGTCTTACATTATTAACTGGTGTTTTGGCCGGGGACGTAAAGATAGGAGTATGCATAGAAAAACATATCATTTATAACTTTTCTTACGGTCATTCAGTTACAGTTGCCTCTTTTAGGAAATTATTATGCTTGCTACGTTATGTTATGGTGCATTGCATTTGCATTGTCGAGAGTCTACGGTTATCCTGTATCCTTAGTTATTATAATAAGTATTTTACATAGGTAAGGAGGTGAGGATGTAGGTTGTAAGCTGTGTAGAAGGTGAAATGGAGCGAAGAAAATGAAAATGTGAGTAGTTATAATACAGGTAAGGCGCATACACAAGTATAAAACCACTAGTAAAAGTAGCTGAGAAAGTTTGTGGAAGGTTTTCTTTTGGTTTGCTGTCTGTCGCGTCACGTTAGTAGAAAGTAGAAAGCAAAGGAGTGAAAAGTCTCACCTCACTTGGGGTACCAACTACCAAGTAGCAACTATCGGGAGTAACTTGGTGCCTATAAGTATAGAAATACGTGCATAGATAAATAGTTCTTTGTACACTCTCCTGTATACTTAATATGATAGTTTACAGTTGTAGGAATGATATGACGGGCAAGAAAGGAGAGACAGGGAGCTTTTATCCGGCCAAGACACACTCGAATATTAAACCCGTGTTTGTTGTCTGTTAGAAAGTCTCCACTATTTCCATTCTAAGCTATGTAATATACTTAAGTTAAGAAACATAGTTGTATGCATACAAGGTGGGATGGGTGGGATGATGGAGCTATAAAATGCTTACGAGTTTACATACCAACAATACCCTGTGGGTTTTATAGCTGAGCTACATAACTAATACGGAATTGACTTGACTGAAGAAATACAATGCGGCTACACCTGTGACTTGTCTTCTTCAATGCCTTTCCCGTGGCTGCCTCTCCCTTCTCTTGTCTCTCCATTCCTTTTCATACGGACACAGACTTTCATCCGTCTCTTTCTCTTCCTAGAGGAAAAGGAAACCAAGCCAAACAAAGTAAACTCCTCTCTACTACACTCTAGACTTCACTTCTTCGACTGGATTACTTTTCTTCATCTGCTTCAGTCTCTACTCCTCTATAACTCAAAGTAGCTATGTCCTATACTACTTTACGTAAAACAGAACTGACGGACTAGTATTAGTATCCATGTAATGCAGCATAGATATTCTTTTCTTACTACTATGTTTTTCTATTGGATTGCATTGCATTATTGCATTGCGTTTGCTGCTCTAGACCTGGTCTGGTTTCCTTTGGATTCTGGATAGTTTAGAGTTTAGATGTAACATAGTACGTACCATTTAGGCCCTACTATAGATGCAATAAAGTGAGACGAGACAAAGTACGCTAAACTTTTCCTTTGTAGCAGAATGGTCTCATGAAAATCGAGCTTTGTCTTTTTACTCTTTTTCTGCATTGATTGGGGTATAGAATCTGCTTTCTTTTCCTTTCGTTGTGATGAAGTTTTCAAAGTTTTTGACACGAATCCGTTCACGGTGCCTTTTTTCTTATTATTAGTTTACATCTATACCAGAGATAGTTAGTAGTTCCTAACTTTTGATATGATTTACCATTTACAGTAGCATGTACTCAAATTATTGGGTATTGTCTTATTTCTTGTCTCAGACTTCTGTAATCCTTCAAGTAGACGAGACACTAGATTAGCACAGTGGAATTAGGAGAATACAACACATCTCATGACAGGACAGAAAAGATAAATGACTTTGTTCTTTTCTTCCTAACTTTACTTAA
Organism: Yoshiicerus persimilis; assembly: GCA_020352615.2. Lineage (NCBI taxonomy): Eukaryota > Metazoa > Arthropoda > Collembola > Entomobryomorpha > Tomoceridae > Yoshiicerus > Yoshiicerus persimilis. The sequence continues at coordinate 14,503,482 of CM036942.2, forward strand.
AGACAGGTCAGGTGAGATCCCAACTGATCTTTTCAGGTAAAGCCAAATTTTAGTAATAGAACTAAAGCCTTAATTAAGGTATGCAGGAAAGCCGACTTGGGCATTAGTAAACTAGTAAAGAGACTCACGAAACATGATGTCATGATTCGACTTGTGAAATATAATCGTGGTACTCAACTTACCTAGTGTGTCATATTCTGCTTTGAGAGATTCAATTACCAAAACTTAATCAGACGTAAATATGCCTTTTAGATTTGTTGATTCTTAATGGAATTATATTTTCGTATAATCATTAGTTGATTAGCGCTTTTCCCTTGTATGTATTAGTATTGACAATTATTGCTTTTGAAACGATATCAAGCACGATGCTCATGGTACTGTAAGGAAAATGTAATTGCTACTTATATTCGTTTTACGTTCTAATGTTTGTTTTCCTGTATGATGAAGTTTGGTTTGTTTGTGTGTACGCTAGATGATTCCGTAAGTGTACACTGCAAATTAGAGAATAAACTGTCTATGCATACGAATTTCGAAATACGAAAAGTTAATAATGATCACATATACTACAGGTTGATGAGATTATGGTGTGTTCTTTAGGGAACACGTTAAAAGTATGCAAAAAGGTAGCGTTTGTGGTTTGGCAATTTGGTATTTTATGTACTTAGCTTTCATAGGTTTTTCCCATAGTAAAGTGACTTGTAAAAAGCGACAGGAGAGAGTGATAAGCTGAAATGGTTAGTGAAGTGCATAAAGCATGTAATAGGTAGTGTAAGCGTTTAGCTTGACTACTAACTACCCACATAGTGTGTCATATGAATAAAAATACTGACTGCATATATACATTGAGTAGATAAAGATAAATTCGTTTCTGTTTTACGTGAAACTAAAGGGGAAAACATAAAGTTGACTCGGAGGTTGCGGAGTATACTCCAGACATTGGATCTCGTTGCTTAAACACGTGTAAAACTATTGTAGCGTAAGTTAAAGTGGTTCCACCAGTTCTACGGTTTAAGTGTGCTAGGTTTGTCCAGTTGCAGTGGGAAGTAGGAACCGTGTTTGGTCGCTTTGTGTTTGTGTCGTATTCTCGTATAGAATGGGGTTTGGTGGACTTATTAAAGTAAGGTTTTTAGGCGTTGTAGAGATGGTCAGCCATCTGGAAAAGTACACATGATATCGAGCAGAATATTTGGTTTCCCCACAAAACTTAGGTAGTTTCGAGTGGTTTGGATGGGGTGTATGTACAAGTAGTAAAGCCACATCTAACGTCTGGTTTTGCTGAATTCGACATTTATTTGAAACTAAATAAGGTAATGTAATGTAAATGGAATGGTTTGTTATTGTGGAGGTAGGCAGTCAGTATTGGAGTGAGCTGAACTCGTCCATGGCATTTAACCTGCTGCTGGGCATGCATGTACATGAGAAGCGAATGTTCATCGCAATCACATAATGCCTATTGTGTGATTGTGAGTGGAATGAACTGGACACTTAACAGGACAGAATTGTACTCAAAGTCAACTGACTGACTGCCACTATTGTAGTCGTTTGTAAGGCTTTCATACTCGCGTGCCTCACTTGTCAATTTGCACTTGTAATGTAAAGAGTCGACTGGACAAGAGAAAGACAGCGGGACACGACTTGTTGTCCATACCTACTCAACCTAAGTACGTGGTGGTTTTTAGATGACGTATTTACATGGTTGGTGTGCGGTCGTGGTTTAGGTATGCAACCAGTCTCACCGGTAGTCATTTAGGGTAACTACTAGTGTACGTCAACTAATAGTGTTACATAATTCATGGTTATCGTTAGCTTCGATGGCGAATTGAACATTATAATGGGATATGTACTTGTTTTCCACTTCCTCACCAAAAGTTACATAGGTAAGTAGCATAAGGTTAACATCAACTTGGTGGTGCTCATGGGCAAAATTATATTTACATTGACTTGGCTCGTTGACTCAAGTCCAAGTCACTACACTTACAATGCACTCCAAACTCCAGCGAAGTTGTCCAAAAGTCAAGTCAACCCAAGTCAGCCATGTGTAGTGGTGGCATAGCTCTCACTCTCTTGGCTCCATTTTCTCTCTCTTGTTTCCCCATTCACGCTATTAATGCAATATAAAAAATGTATAGGGAAAGCAAAACTTTCTCTACCAGTATCTTTCTCTGCAATATTTATTGATTGAGAAAATCAGTAATGACGCTAGAATGGTAGAGAGAACGAGGGAAAGTCACAGAAACTATTCACTTCCATTGAGATATGTGCAGTATAAGTACAGCTACACACAGGATACGCTAGAGTTAGGGTGGTCTGGCTGGTTCTGGTCATGCCACAATCCGATACAAACTACATGTAGAGAAAGCGGAAATTCTCTTTGTGAGTTGTAAGGGAAAACGCTGTTTCGTTATTCCAAGAGGAAAACTAACTGGTCTTATCGTAAGTGTGAATACAACGAGGTATAATGTTCTAACGATAAGTATAAAGAGGAAACAGGAGGAACAGAGTCAGAGGAGAGACTTTTGTTCTGATCGGGCAAACTCGAAGAACGAGAAGAATTCCATTTCCTTTGCTGTAGTGCCTAAATATCGGGTGATCGTTTCATTTCATCCCTGAGTGGGTGTAATGTAATATTTGTAGTAATTCCTATATGACAGCATCGTGTTCTATTCTACATCCACTGCATTCCTCACTATCATGCTTGTCTGCCATCAATGACGACTTCACTTTGTTTGGCAACACTTACTTACTTAGGTACGTTCAGACTGATACTATTTAACCACACTTTTTGAACTCGCTCTACTTCCTTCATCTCCATTTCCTTTTCCAAATTTAAATTGCAATTCATACCATCCAATAATCAGCAACGTAGTTCGCCACTTTTCGCCAAAATTCGTCAATGCATCGTCATATTAACCACTTAGAACCATATTTAGTATTTTTAGAATTGTTGTCAAATTTCAGTCAGAATACAAATCAGATTTTCTAATTAATGAAGCAAACTAAATTGATTTTCATTGCTAAACCGCTAATAGCTGTTATGCAGAAGAAAGTGTTGATATTACGAAACAAATACCGTTATTCCTAGATTATAGAAAACTTTGAGAATTGCAATAACAAGATAAAAACAACCGCGAAAGCGAAGTAATGACAAATTGGGATCTGCCAGGCATCTGTAAGTTTTCGCTCTCTTGCAACTCAAATCAGCAACTGTTTCAATTTCATTGAAAACAGACCTTCTTTTGTGCCATGTGAATTTGATTTGTGGTTTTGCCAGTATTGTACCGTTACATTTCAGAAGTAGTTTCTTTACGTTTGTAATGCAATACTACGAATATAAAATTTAATGTCATATAAATGAGGGTGACACGCAGTAGTTCTATATGGAACAGTATCAAAATACTACTTGTGTGCCTACGAGTTATAATTGTCGTAAGAAAGCATTAGTTGTATAAGTGTGAACCTACACAGTGTGTTGTATGATGGATGAGATGAAAAGAGACTGAAGGGAACAGACAATAGCAACTTTTCACCAACGTAGACTTGGACAGGCAAAGCATAACGGAATGAATGAGTGCTCAAGTTTAGTTTCCCAGTTCTACAAACACTGCTTCCAACGCCAGCATCATATCGTTGAATATCTGTAGAATATATTTGTGGGGAAGTATATTTCTATTCTGATTGTATGTCAGCTATATGCTTGCAGTTGCAATATGAATTTAGGGAATGACCATAGGGCTTCGTAGAGGCAAATAAAGCTAATAGACGGGTGCTTGTATTTAGGCATTATGCTCTTTTCTTCAAATAATAGTCTTTGAGTCAACAGAACAGAAGCAGAAGACAACTACATGGACTACTGTTAGACGAATGATGCCGGATATTGAGTTTTGGACACACATTATTCATCATTCATCAATACACAGGCCGGATATAGAGATCGAATTCCCTCATGGTATTCCATTCCATTGCAGTATTTACCGTGTTTCATGTTTTCTCTCTCTGTATGTGGCACGTGTGTGTAAATGGTCCCCACTGGCATTTTTCTTTTGACTGAACACCTTGGCTATACAATTTTTGATGTATTGCGTAATTCAATCCACTGTTATGGTTATATAGTTAGTACAGAAGTGGGGAATTGTGATTCTTGCAATAAAGTTTAATAAGTGGATCGATAAGTAAACTTTTGCTGATTTATTACTTTTGGGGTTCGTCTAAAGAAGGGGAAAAGAAGAAAGCAATGAAATAACGTTGCGTTTGTAGAGCATTAACCGTAACAGTTAAAAGTTAACGTAAATGAATCCATGGAGAATAATGAATAGGATTGAAAGGGATTTCCCATACTATACTGAAGTGGCTATAGTAGCTAATAAGCAGGTTATATTATGATATTTTATTTTTTATGTTACAATATTATGAATATATATATTATGAATAGATATAAATATTATAATTCTGATTAAAGTTTAGGTCTTTGCATATTATTGCAAATTTAAAGTTTAAATATATGTAAATGCGGATATAAATAAGTTTTGAACAAACGACTAAAGTTTTCTGTGGTTTACTAATAGTTTGCCATGTCTTATTGTAGTTGAATTATAGCTTTTAGACCTTTTCTCCTATTTCGGACTCAACTGGGCTGACGAAGTAAACGAAGCATAAAACTTTAGTGTAAAGTATTTTAGTAACAGTTGCATTTCGTTTGTATAATAAAATAATAGACTATTTCCACAGCAGACTGAAATGGAATGAGCAGAGTCAAAAGATGGGAAAGCAGGAGAAAGTAAAATGCTATCTGACTGAATTGTGACGCTAACGTGGAGGAACACAATTGAGTTTTGTATAATGAGATTGGCAAGGTTAGACCGGTCTGGGTTTAGTTTAGGTTACTTTGCCAATGAGACAGACACTTACCACAAAGCCCGCACAACAGACAAACGAAAGGGAATGGCCAAAGAGAAAAGCTCATCTTTACTTATTTTCCAGCGTTTCCACCAAAGTGAAAGCTGTACGTACTGAAAGAGAATAGAATCGAAAGCTTAACTTGTTGTTAACACTGCTTTTACCCTTATCATCGCCTACTGCTTACAAATGAGATGGAATATTCCACTGCTACTCTTATGTACGCTCTATATTATACGTTTATTTTGTTGGGATTTTCTGCTTGTCTCTCCTTTGCTCTCTACATTTTAACTCGTGTGATAAATCGACTGTGCATAATTGTACGTAATAGGTTTTCTCGAATACAATGCTCTTCAAATACTTAAGTCGGCCTAAATTCCATCTGGCTAAGTCTTCTTCCTTTAAATTCCTATTACGAGGCTTACGTACGCTCCTAGTTCTAATATCACTTTACATATTTTTACCTTCTCCTGAAAAAGTTCGTATGCGAGTCAGACCTTGAATTTCTATCTAGCATATGACATGACTAAACTTAAATTTTGCATAGTGACACCGATCTTTTGTACTTTTATGTAGTCCATTTACCTTTTCGAGCTTGAAATGTTTTCTTTATAACCTATAAATGAAAGCACGGATATAACCAATAGATAGTTATCTTTTTGACTTAGCGTAACTTTGGATACGGCGTAGCGTAATTTTCTTACGTCAAGCCCCTCCCCTTTACGTAAGAATCTTACGCCTACGTCAGAAAAACTGCCCTTGGCAACGTAAGAATTCTTACTCTACGTATTAGCCTTACGTAGCATCATAACCGAGGAGTTCCTTGGTTGCCTCGTTACGGTCTCGTAACGAGATGTCTCGTAACCTTAGAGACACCTTGTGTTTATGTCTTTTTCTTTAATTTTATGATATCTCCAATACTTCAACTCATTTTCTGAAATAACGCGACTAAAGTCACGATTTGAAAATTTGATAACTATTTGACTTAAGCGTAGTGTAAGTCTAACTGACTTAAGCAAAATTCTTAAGCTACGCCGTCTCCAAAGTTACGCTACGTCAAAAAGATATCTATCTAATATTGTGACTATTTCATCCTATGAACATCATTTTACCATCAAAACCCGAAATATACTACAGTATTACTAATAAAATTCTTATGATAACTTTCCCAGCAAATCTCAAACTTATTTATTACACACTTTTTCTAAGGGGAAATTATTTTTCGTAATTTCCGAACTGTACTATCCAGGAAAGGAGAAATCGGAAAGCACGACTGCGCATCGCAATAATTTGTGAAATTTGTATTAGAATTCACTTATGTGTATTACCATAGCTTACTACATGTGGTGAAAGTGAATGCTTGTCAAATTCTGATGGCTAAATCTTGTTTAGAGCGTTGTGCCATTCACACTGCTGATTCTATTAACACTTAGCACTTTTAAAGTACGCTATAACTTTGATTTTGCCCTTCTTTGGTGCATTAATTTTGCTCTAGCTTACTTTGTGAACGTAGTCTACTATTTCCACGTGCTTGATTGGCGTGATTTATTGTATTAGCAATTTAATTTTGTCATAGACACGTTATTCTCTTGAGAATCGCTTTTGTGCATTTTTATGCACTGTACGATAGGATTAGCTTTCTGTCATGTCATGCGTAGGATTAGATAGAGTATTGAATGCTACGGGCAATTGGGAGTATTCAGAGTTGCAGTTGGTTTGAATATCAGAGAAGGGCTATAGGATTATTAATAATGAATGATGACTTGTAACATTAGATGCAGAATACTTGGTGTAATACTCTCTGGTAAGGTAACTTGAAGCTTAGGGAGAATTTTTGCAGGTAGCGATTGTAATGTGAAGATTTACACATGCATACTGTTCTTCGTCTAGGTATTACAAAATCTATATTCAGGGCATAGGGTAATGTGCTGTGGTAAGGTACACATTGTGAAATTGTGAATGGTGCATCTGTAATATAATGTAACTCGAGAGAAAGTTTGTAGGGTTTTACTTTGGAAGAGGATTGAAATTCCCTAGCTTTTCCTCGTTGGTTGACTACAGTCAGTAAACAAGTATCACCTACGGGCGATATGCAGATTCTGTTTTCTCTTTTATCTATTTAATTCCTCTCTGCAGATATTGTGTAGTTAGGTATTTATACGGGATGTTATGAAATTACCAGATATATCTGTTCTGTAAGGTTTTAACTTATAGCAGAAGAATAATTTAGCGTGCAGGCGAGATTAGGTAGGAATGAAGGAATCTGTTCAGGAATGAAATGACGTCAACTTAGAGGCTCCATATCGTGCCACTTAAGTAATAATTATTGAGAGAATTAAATTGACGTTATGGACAGATGCAGACATATCATGCACAAAGTGAAAGCAACAGCGTTGTGCATAATTCTGTAGCGTGGCATTGGTATGTTATTGATAGTTGTAAGATAAATCTTTAAAGGTAACTAAAGAATGTTTAGTAAATGTGAATGGATTTTGATTGTTTGCAGGCTAAGCTGGAGACGAAGGCCCTTAAAGCGAAACGACCCGGATTTACAGATGAACGGTATAATGAGACATCCTACTATGTAGAAAATGGTAAGTGATTTCCTTGTTTGTGTATATGTGAAAATAAAATAAATTATTTATCAATTTGGAGTAGATTGTTGTTCTGTAGTAGTTATGGCATGCTAAGTATCACTTTGGTATTTAAATACCTATGTAAGAGCTGGAATGAATGAGTGACATAGGATAAATGATGAATTGATGAGATTTTGATTACAAGCCATAGAGCGTTAGAATGAATAAATGTAGACTAAAGCTTAGATTTTGCGTGCTACTTAAATGAAGGAAGTGAACGACGGAATAATGTAATCACGCAGAAGTGGAATGGAGATTAGCAGTAGAAAATCGAGTGAGTAGAAATTCCGACCTGCCGGATAATTTAGAATGACTCGTACAAGAGTTTCCTTCTTTCTATGTCTTGATGTCGTGACACAGGTGAGTGATCTAAATTCGGGATCCGAAAGCGATCTTGTGAAGGAAATTAAGTGGGAATCTCCGGGAATCTTTCCCTACAAGTTCAATAGACATAGAAATCCTGAAGCTAAGCTAACGATAAGTAAACGTAGTGAATAACTGGATACTCTAGAGTTTACATATCCTAGATACTTCTTACTCTTACATATCCTACGCGCATCCCTATTGAAAGTGATAGTTATTTAGACACAGTCGAATGCTTCAATGAAATCTATACGTAACTATACATATTATAGGTATTGTACCCTATAAAAATTAGGTACATGTTAAATTCAGTCAGGTCAGGTACCTTTATAGTGAAGAGACAAAATCTTAGCTTGGTCTCAAAGCCGTTCTCGTCATCATGAAGAGAAATGTGAGTACATACTAGAAGGTTTGGTTTGGTGTCCCTCAGGGGAGTAGTTCTAGTCCCTTGTCCAACTCTAATGATGCTTCTCCATAGTCTTTTTACATCTTTTCCTTTATTTGTTCGGCCAGGTTTACTGGCATTGCTAAGTATATAGATACATATCCTACATACCATAGTGTACACATGTACCATGTGCCTCTACACAGTGTAGCTGCATCTTTTTTCACTTGACTTCCTTTCTTTGTGTTCTATACTTACACACACTACACTTTTCTCTCCTACTTTTGTTCTCCTAGTTTTGTTTGAGTTGACTTTGACTTTGAGGTTATATCTATTTATTTATACGTACCGTGGAATCATTCATTCAGGACGGTTAGTAAGTAGGAATACTTGGTCACAGAGGTAGAGCTGTTGTGGTACCTAATTCACATTTTCCTTTCCTCTGCACAAAGCAAGTGTACCTTACTCATGTATTTATGTGGATCTAGATCTTTTAGATTGTCTATCTGTTCTGTTGTTGAAGTGAGTATGAAATCCTCCTTGGTAAAGATGATTGAGCTTTCCACTCACTCCCGTCACATCGCATTCGCAGTACCATTCGCATTCAACATTCAACTTGAAGGCTATTATGCCTGTACCTACTGCCAGGCCTTTCGAGGTCTCGCTCTCACTACACTAGACTCAATGCAGACAATTGAGATCTTGGCTTGAATCTTGTATGGTTTCCTTCCTCCGCACACTTTTGTTCTTCTCTTCTGTTTCTCGTCGGCTAAATGTGCCGAATGGGCAATAGGTATATCTTCTGGGATGTAATAGTATACCGGATTTCTTGTAGGATATTCTCCGTTCTCTCTTTCTCTGCAGTACAGAATACTAGAATTGTATGGTAAGTACCCTGTGTACATGTTTTATAGGAAAGCGTACCATGTTGGTCTTAAGACAAAAGGGCAAAAAGGTCAATCTTACAGATTTCATAGAGCAACGGTCATCCTAATGTGATTGGTAATGGCAGTGAGAGTCACCCGGGAATTAAACTTATTGTTTCTCCCGTCACTCGGCTGTCTTTTACTACCTTTACTACCTATTCATACAAACCTTTATTATTGCAATGGCTCCTATCTGTAGTTTAGTGAATTACAACTACATAAGGTATTAGTATTTTAGGAAAGAGCATCAATAGCAATGGGTTGACGTAAAAAATCGCTGAGCCTCGTTCACTGCACTTTACATGGGAAGAGTATGCATTTTGTCTGTTAATACAGTTTTACTTATAGATGTACATACACACATACCAAACAGCTTTTGCACTTCTACACAAGAATCGAAATTCAATTTGATCTGACATTTATCTTTATACAAAATTGCCTCATAAAAAATAAATAAAAACTTTGCGCTCATTTATTTAATACTGAATTCGATATAGACAATCGACTACTTTCTCCACTTTCTCCTTCTCCAGATCTAGGCCATAAATACATCTGATCTTTGCCCTTTGAAATTACAATAAAAGAAAATTTTATACTCAGACACATGACAGACAGTAAAAATGCTCCTGTTGTGCTGCCAGTTGAAATTCAATGTCTAGATTCACTACTGAGTATTTAATGATTCTGAAATGCTAAATGCTAAAACCCACTTTCTGTAATGTTAAAAATGCGAGTTGATATTTTCAAAAAAATGGCCTCATTGAGGGATTGTATAGGTAGTCGTAAATAATTGAGTAATTAGGGAATTATTGATAACAAAGTAAGCACATGGTGCAAAATGTTCCTCTTCGTGTTTCAAGGCCAATATATGCAAGTTAGCAGTGCGTTCTTATCTTTGTGATTAATTTCAAGAAATGAAATAATGTGAATGCGCTAAGAAGAAGCTCATCCGAAGAGATATGGGGTTGAGAACAGATGGCTTTTAAAAGCATCCTTGGGGATGCACTAGAGTAAGAGATAGTGTCAAGATAGATGTTATAGAAACGTTTAAAATCCCCGTCTTCTTCATAGCTGATAAAGCTTAACTCTGTCTATGTGCCCAGAATATGTAATAAATATACAGGTTTAGGTACATTAAATAAAGCATTCCTTATTTTTCATAGTCGTTGTTATTTACTTATAACGGTCCATATACTAGCTTTGCAATTTGTATTGGACCTAGTTATTATGCTCATGAATTTGAGCTAATTCTTAGTATAATTTGTCTATACTTCCATTGCAGAACTTTTCGCATCAGTAATACCACAACAAGACAAACAATTTTTCCTTAGTTATATGTTCATTCATGATAACAAGAACAGGAAACAGATACTTCATAAGAGTTTCACCATTCGCATCCGGACATATATTTAAATTATGTAATACTCTTACATGAAGGGAACTATTGCATTTGCCCTAAGGAAATTTCTGTTGCAAATTTCTAGTACATGTTGTAAGTACCTTGTTAGTTATATATATCATGATAATATGCTTACAAACCCTGATAGAAGATTGAAAATAGACTAACAGACTGAAAAATAGGAAACCATACGTCCATAATATAACCTAAGGTCGTTTTCCAGGAAGGGAGCCGTAATATATGCGTGTATAATAGAATCGTAAAGAACTAAACGTAAATAGGTATGAAGTAAAATGTTGAATGTGGGCTTAGAATGAAAATTCTCGGGTTGGAGATTGATCCTTGTCCTCATTGTTGGTTGTCTGCAGAAAGGCTCGTTCCGTTTTCGTATATTCCGAAAATGAAAGTATGAATATAATTCTTGCTCACATTTTAGCTGAAATTTTGAAACGTGCCTGTTATACCGTAGATTTAGTAGGATATACTCTCGGGGTATGAGAAGACTGCTTAAGTCGCATCAGAGTGAGTGATTCTGCACTGGTCTCGGATATAGTATATTGCCATTTCGCTTAAATAGGTGACTGCTGTCATGTCACTCTTCTCTGTCGCTCCGTCGTTTAGATGGAAGAGGATGAGCCTGTGTAATCCTCTGCTCCCGTTCCGTGCATACGACAGTGTGTATGCCTTAGAACAAAAATAGCATTGTCACTCTACGCTGTCACTCTCTGGACACGAAAATTTATAACATATGTATTGTGAAAAGATAGGGCTGACGTATGCTGATAGTCAGTCAAATCTACTATATTACGTTCTTTTGGAACTACCTTCTATGCATATTATATGTATGCATAATGGAAAACTAAGCTAACATAAACATAATCTAGTTGGTTGCTTAATGCTTACATGTTGTCTTACAAATGCACTGCGGTAGCACATATTATTACATACATTACTTATGAAGGTTTAGCTTTTCGTAAAGTTCACTTAATCTCATCCGTTTTACCTTCACTTCACTTAAGTCATTTTTTCTTTGGAAAGGAAGTAGCATGGCAGATTTTGGCAAGGTCTCTTGTCTCCAATGCAGGGGAGTTGTAATATTCCTGTGGAATGGGAAATGGAGTGAATTAGTTGTACCGGTGTGTACACGCCGTTATCTTCCTCTCTCCAGTCGTAGTTAAGTTAACTAACCACGTACTACATAAACACATTGATTTACAGTTGTAATAAGAGATATCTTGTTGAAAACACTCGTGGCGACATGTGAAAAGTCAATACGAATCTAAATCTGAATCAGTCTTGCCACATTGCAAAAACTAAAAAAAATACATAAAATTAAAGCTTGATAACTGATAACCTTATTACACTCTATTTACATAAGAGCGTAACATGCTTACCATAAGTAAGTTATAATAAGGCAGTTATCGCTTATAAGAAGACTATAATCATAAAAAGTGCCTGCCTGTAAATAAGATCTGAGGCATTAATTAAAGAATGTCGGAAGTTGAAATATTATTCAGGTGATAGTGATGCGCACATTGGCATTTATTCTTTTTGCATGATAAGTAGAAACTATTTTTTGTACTTAATTTCCCTCGGCATGCTGTGCTGCACAATTTGAAGCACCTGGGTGTTATGTATGCAGGTAATCCACCATCAATTTGCACATTTATTTATGTTACTGTTGACGAAAGCGCTTCGGGTTAAAGTTGAAAGTTTTGGGGAAATGTTTTAAAATTTCACACTTGGCATTTTTAGGGAAGGGAGAGAAAAGTTAGGCTGGTAATAAGAAAGACAAGACAGGCGAGAGCGAGTATGCTAAATAAGGTGGAGTATGTAGCCTGCTTGGTAGTTTTAATAAATAATTCATAAAGCGTCTGTCTGAGCCTCTACTCTATCTCGTCTCTTTTACTCAAGTTTAATAGTTAGTATGTATATGTATGTGGTATGTAAAGAATCTATCCTTCGTGTGTTTTCTTTTCTGTTCATTTGGAGTAGGTATGTACTTGCATTGTAGTGTAACGTAAATTCTGTACAATTCAGAGTAGTAAATGCTTCCAAGCACACAACACACGAAGACATAAACAGAAAACAGACTGGCAGACAAACAGACAGCTCACTGCTGCTGAGCAATGACGAGCATCATGAATAGGGCATCCAATCCCGGGATATGGGTACCGGGAATTCCCGGGAGTCCCGGGACTGAAATCCCGGGACTGTCAAATCTAATCCCGGGACCAGTCCCGAAATACATTAATTAAGAGATGCAACACAGTGTTTATCTATATTTTGGTTGTATTTGAGCAGAACTTGCTGCACACATTTCAAAATCATTATCCTGCATTTTAATCTGAAACGTTTGTAGTACTACGATTATTTAATGTACTGTATTTTTATCTATCAGTCAAAATGTCGACTGAGAAATGCAATAATAATGAAAAAAGTAATTTGGAAACGCTAAAATGAAGAATAAGACGGAAAACAAATCATTTGTTTGGTACTACTTCATTAGAGAAGGAGATATTGCAAAAAATACTGTAGGGGACCATGTTATAAAATATATAGGTGGAAACATCTCAGCATTACATTACATTGACACTCAACACACAAAGCACAATATTGATTTACTAAAAAGACTAAGTAAAATCGACACAAAGACTTCATTTTTTTCAATAAGTGTTGAGTCTGAAAGGGTGTTTTCTTCAAGTGGTTACTTGTGTAGTAAGACAAAACCTACATTAAAAAATGATACGCTTCATTACATATGCTATCTTCGATTTTATTTTCTGAGTGCATAATAATCTGTAATAAACTTTCTTCACATTTTATAGTGCTTTAATTGATCTTTTTACAATGAAAATTGATTGTCTAGGATATAGCTAAATAAATTTGCATGCAACTTATTCAAAAGTAATGGTTTTGTCCTACAATTTATGCTGGTATAATGTAGTGAATTCCCGGGAAATTCCCGGGAAATTCCCGGGAAATTCCCGTTTCCCGGGATTGAGTAAAAGGGACCGGGATTGGATTGCCTAATCATGAAGTTATTACAGAAATGTGTGTACCTACTTTAAGGGCGATGAAACTCGAACACTTGAAACATCTTCAGCTGAAATCTTCCTACCAACCAAAACCAAGTATATCAACCGAACCAAACCAGTATACTTTTAGTTCAGGGTATAGCATAATAATCAAAAAGTTTTCTATGCTTTCGAAAAATTAGAATATCCTTACAGGTCTATTTTGGTTTGTATTTTTGCTGGTTGCTAAATAGAATTAGAGTGTACCCTGTGCCGTATAAACCGAAATGGTGCCGAACTTATAACATTATCAGGTTTGCGCATTGACTAAAAATCAATGAAAAATTGTTTATGATTACAAAAACATTGGTTTAAACAATGCGACCCCCTTCCGAAATGCCGTCCCCTGCGGGGGCCCTATTTCGGGTTTTTGGATGAAATTTGAAACAATAGCGCATTCGTGTATACTATTTCAGTTTATACGGTACATTTCGTAAGCGTAAACTTTGCCAACAGCATATTCCTCGTAATTTTCCTGATGAAAATGGAAAAAGAAGAGAACTCTTCATTTTCCCCTATCCAGTATATTTCATGCGTTCATTCTTTTTGCTGTTATTACGACTATAACTTAGAAACATGTTCTTCCATACTGCAATGATTCTAAAGCTTATTGAATGAGTTCATAAACGATTACCTATGTGTCTAAAACTATAAAATATATGTAAACAGAGTATCATATTATGGCACATTTATGCTTTTTATGTGTGAGAGTTGAGTCTATTGCTTGTTGCTTTTGGTCTTAAAATGTCATGTGTTAACATTCGGCTGCTCTTTGTTGTTTTTTCTAGTTATCATGTTTTATGTCTTTTTTGCATATTATTTCTTTACCTACCCTAAGTAAAACTGTAATCAAATGGTACTTTTACTTGTATCTCTGGAAATTCCATTAGCAAACCATAACCACATTTAAATCATGATAGTTTGTATGCGTTCCTCCGTTAAGAAACCCAAAGTTACGGAGAAAAGAAAAGTTAGCCGTAGCCAAACCACCCGTAATGTATTCTTAGGTACTACAATTTTTCTAGTCAAGCAAAGCAGAACGCTAATTTCTCAACTATGACGACTTAATGTAATGCAATCAATAAGCATCTTGACGACTGACTCTTCCCTCCTCCTTTCTCCTCCCAGCCACAGGCTGTCTACTTTTAAAAGTTAGTCTTTAGTTTTCTAAAAACTGTATAGCATTATAGGGCAACCACTATATTAGGTTCATCTATACTAGTTTTGTGCTTCACTTTATATTGTAAAGCACAGTGTGCATGGTTCCGGTTTGACTTGATTTGTAAACTTAGATAATTGGTATGGTGCATAGAGTTACTTTCTTGTGGGTAGTTTTGTTGAACCTTATACTAATTCAACTACTAGAGAGGATACGTCTATATTTAGAACTATAATGCTCACTCTTCCAGAGTCCAATATCATAGTTGAAGAAGACGAAGCCATTATAATGCATGGTAAACTTAAGTGTAATTTCCTGTGCTGAAAATTAAGTTATGCGAATGAATATTACTTGAGCCTAGAAGTGTTGTATAATTTAATTTCTAATTGAAATACCGTATCGCAATAAAGGAGAATGGATGAACGATGATAATGATTATGGTAGGAGTAATAGCAAGTACGAGTAGTTAGTACGTTAAGGGTTTCTTTGTGGTTTTGATTTCTCGTCAGTTTTTGTACCATTTAGCTAAATAATGGAGCCTTTGTCCCGTAGTTTTGGTAGGGTTATTATGGTATGGTATGCCATACATCAGGGAGACGTATCTCTAGTGTAGCCCGGTAGTAGTAGTGCAAATAAATAGAAATGTACAAATGGTCGTCTTGTTAGTGTTAGTGCTTTTGAGAATACTTATGTGGTTGGAGCGTACGTATGTAGTGTAGTTGTGTTGTGTTGTGGTGTAGAGTGCGAGTGTGGCCGTTTTACCTAGGAATCCTGAACTTGGTAGGTGGATGTTCGAGAAAAGCAAGTTGAAACATAGAAAGACACTTATGCACGCTTTGGTTGCGTTGCGTTACTACTTACTCTACGTAACGTATGCTAAGACTCAAAATTTATTGCTGGTAATAATAATTCTTCAAAAGAATCTTTATTAGTTGCAAGTAAGTATGAGAACACAAGTGGAATGGAAGACCAAGCCAGGCCAGACTAGGAAAACTACAGGAGAAGCAGAACATTCCGCGGTTCGGTGTATTTCACCATTGCATTAGTTTCTCTGCCAGGCCACGCCACGGTAGACCAAACCAGACGTGCTGGGATTTGCATATTGCATTCTAAGTAGGACAAAAAGAAGTACCTACTATGAAATATAGCCATTGTTTCATATCTTTTAGCTTTGCTTATTTACGAGAGTGTGCAAAGGTTTTGGAAGTTTCAGAAAGGTACTCGTTACTCTTATGTTATTATTATCATTCGCTACTTTTTACAGTAATCTTTTACTTAACCATACCAGTTACTACTTAGTTCACTTGCACAAGAATTGAGTTGCACGACTGATTGATTTCACGTGATCAAACTAATGTGTGATATGAATTTTAATCAATTCCATTTTTCATGCCTCGGCATATTGTATACCACAGAATAGTAACTGCATGCATTAGATGTGTGAAATTAATCAAAATATGATTGTAGTCTTGCTTTATGTGATTTATATTCCATGCTGTGTGGTTAGCTTTGTTTTTAGCAGCAAGATGTCTGACAGAACAAAGGCCCAAAAATTATTATTGTAATGTAGTAGAACATAGATACAGTATTTTAATTGCTTTTAAGGAGAATGTGAGAATTTTTCCTATAACCTATAACCTTTATTCCTACCAGGAACTAACACTTTCTGCAAAGTGTGTATTTAGGACTTAAATAATACAAATTGTAAAAATGTACTGCAATGTACCGTTAGGCTTAATATTTTGATTTGTGTATGCATTTACTTAGTTGCTTGCAAATGCCTAAAAACTGGATTTGTTGAATTATCCTGGTGAGAATGCTTAATTTTAGGTGGGTTGCCGGTTGTGGTGAAGTATTATGCTCATTTAGTAGAGCTATGATTATTTTAACGGAGATCGTTTACTTTTCTATGCGAATATAATGTATGTTGCTACTTTGTGAGTGCACCGCGCTGTTTTGTATGCTCACTCGCTCGGTTTCCTCTTCCCTCGGATACTTTATGACTTTATGCTAGACTTTTGATAGGATAAAACTACACTTCATCATAAGCCAAACTAGCCTGAATTTTTCAACATTACTTTTAGATCAGAAACTCCAAGAAGATTTCAGGTTTCCTTCGCATCCTCTTCGTTCAGTACATATTATTAGGCAGTTACGTAGATGATGCATGATGTGTTTTTATGCTAGTGCTGCTTATTACTAATGTAAACTTATCGATTAAAGGGTTAGAGCAAGTAGAGGAATAAACCGTAAGGTTAGCCATGGTTCCCGTAAAGTTATTGAATGAATCTGCCTTTCCATCTTCCTCTTTACGACGAAGCTAATACATGATGACTAGCAAAAGTTATACATTATTATTGCTCCTCTCTAGATACTCTAATATAAAGGAGCCATCGTTTATATAATATTTATAACGAAGGCTTTTGCGTAATAACATAATCTAATGTGTGTTCGTACTTAGTTGTTGGTGGAAAAACTATCTGAAAACTATAAATCCGAAAAAACGACTTTTCAACTCCTGAAGGCAAACCTTGCCAAAACTGCACAACAAATTTGGAAGAGAAACTTTAAAGAAATTCCAACATAAAGAGAGCAAAAATTTGGAAAACGGGAAAAGTCTACTTACTTTTCTCATAAATTCTGAATGAAATTCTTTGATGAGGATACCAAAAGGGAGGAGAAATTTCCACCATTTAGGACGCTTGAGTGTATGAAAGTTATGCAATCTATAAATAAATTCTACTTAATATAATTTGATAGGAGATACTTTTCCAAAGTTAATCAGTAGTTTTATTTGAGAAATGTAATAAGAGTAGTAGAGATGATATTACAAATGCGTCCTTTTGGATTTAGTGGCTCTCAGCTTCATATATAAGTATAGTTTCTGTGAAATAAAATATCTACAATAATCTACAAATAGGTGCTGTGATTCAGGATGTACCTAAAACGGGAGAACCTCTCTTGTGACTCATTTATGCACTTTTATCGCTCCCAATCCAAACTGAATGTCTCAATTGTCGATGGGATTTTGGAGATTTATTTTGAGCAAGTTTTTCCTACGTAGTATAGGCCATTGTATTCTTACTGACAACACACAACACCAACATTTCTATCGAAACTTTAAACGGAATTTTGTCTACTGAATGCTACCCTGTTCTGCACCAAATTATGGAGACTATTATTGAATACAATTTAGCGAATTGCAGTTAAAATTAAAAAAGGAAAATTAGATTAAAGTAGACTCTTTGAAATTGGATTTCGTAAGAAGTAGTGACATAAATAAAGTAGGTCATCTCGTGCAGAAGGTGACACTTATCTGTCTAATGGTAAGTAAGTACTAGTACCTAAGTACATATTGGTTTTCCAGATTTTCTCTTATTCCTCTGCACTCGGCACCATTACGGGTACTTACTATTACTATTAAGTATTAGTGAGGTGACATGTAACAGTTATGTAAGGATATAACTACTATAGTTTGGAGGGCAAGTAAAATGGCTCAAGTGTCATTTAGTGTGTAGTTACTTAGAATTATAAGTATGGAGAAAGAACTGGAGTCGAGTGTCGAGATCAGTTAAAAGAAATTGGATATGTAATATATATCTTGTTTTTCAGGAAGATACTGGAGAAAGTTTTGGTTTTGAGATTGGAAGTTCTCTTATAATGTACCTTGCAGAGTTTATGTGTGCCCATACAATGACACACATGTAGAATAGGACATTTCAATGTAGTTTTGTGCAAAAGCGGTAAAGGGAAGAAGAGTAGAGTTGTATTAGACAAGACAGTTATACCTATATGTGTAAGGAGACATTATAGATATGGACAACGACAATGTTCCACGAAGTGAACTGAAGAATAGAGACAACTACAGAAGATAGGTAGCTAAACACATTGAATGGAATGAATAAATGTAAAGAGCTATTCTTCGCTTTGATATTTCACATGGCTTGATTCCCATCAAGATACGAACAGTGCACACTTATTGTAAGATTTCTCTATTTCCTTTTACTTTGGCAGTACAATTATAATAGAGGAGATAGAATGTATTTAGCAAGTACCAAATATATTTTATTGTGCTCTATATTCTCGTGTATCAGTTGGATAGTTTTCTAGACTGTAAAGAAACTTACGGCATACTTTAACAAATAAACACATAGAACTTTCCTTGATAACAAGTTAATGAATGACAACTTTGTGAGGTCTGAATTCTAAATTGCATGTTATCTCCTTTCTACTTACTTATTGGTAATACAAGTTTCGCCAGCATCAGCCTTGCATTGCGTTTTACGTAACTCAAGTTAATTTTGTCTTTTAAGTAGGTATAACTGCAAGCAATGCAAGCTACTTAAAGGAAGTTGAGTAGTTCTTGGACTCTGAAAAGATGCTTATCGGAAGAATTTATTGTGATGGAGAAATAATTACATATTTACATGAATTTGTGCTGATTCAAGCGAAAGGGGAACTGTTACGGTTACGTAAAATAATTATCTTGTGTCATTCGCATTTGCGAGCTTTAGTGCAGCGCATTTATCATTTACAACAGTAAAATATTATTTTATGGGATGACAACCTATGATTGTTCAACCCCTTTACCTTTATTCTCCTTGTGATGGAAACAATAGATATTATACCCTCCATAGAATCTTTTTGTACTTGGTAACCCAACTCAACTGTGTTGATGTTGACGTTGACAATAACAATGAGCAGATTTATATTTTCTATTTTCATCCTGACCACGTCCAGTTTTCGGCTTCTACCACATCACTCACCGTCAACCTACAACAGAGCTACCCAGTGCTCCTGCCTTTTTGTTCACTATTCAACTTGCAATCAGTTATATCCTAAAATTATAACTTTAAGCTAGGAGTTCATCCAAGTTCTGTAGTGTCTCACTCGCAGGTGATTTATTGGTCATGTCTTGCTGGGAATAAGAAGATATGTCCTGTGGGACTACTCTGCTCACTGCTCCCATTCAGTCAGCCACTTTCTATTCTATCATATCCACCCTTTCTCAATTTCAACACATTACGTTAACTTTACCTAATGCCTCTATCTCTGTGTCCAATTCCACTAAAATATTGAATCCCCTTTCAGCATCCAGGCCATATCTTTCTCAAGCTGATAATGCTATTGATACCTTCTCAATGTATCAGCAGAATAGTAATTCTTCTAAATTGCACTTGCCTTGAGTATTTGTCACATAATGTGTTATAAGAGATTCTAACTGTCACCAAAACAAATACACAGATGTATTTCAGTTTAACTTAACTCTTTTCAAAACTGCATGGCTTGAACGGGGATTTTGGCAAGTAACACATAGTTAACTCCATCCACTCCACTCACACATGTCAATCAATCTATTTTACTACTCCCTCAATTACTACGAATATGGTACCACAATGAAAATTAACTATCTGTATTATCTTATTTACGAACAGAGATTTAAATTGCAAAATGACAGTTTAAGTTTATATGAATGCTCAGTTGTAGCTTTCGTATTTATTTCCTGCCAAACTCGTATACAGATGGAAATCTTTATTGTCAAGTTAAGTTCGAAAATTTGTAGGTTGCTGTACGTATTATTTATGTCTATGAATTAAATTTTCAACCAATAGTATTTCAAAACAAAGATTTAGTTCATTCATCTGACTCTAATTTTATGTAAGGATCGTATTGTCTAAGTAGTAAAAAAGGTTTCTCTTTTACTGTTACTAAGCATAAGCACGCGTTTCAATTTGACACGTTTAAGTGTCTGTAGGTATAAGAATAATAAGCATTATGCTGTTTCTTAAAATTAATTTCAAAAGAGATGACATTTCCAGTTGTTCACTAAAAGACATGTATATAATACCCTTCGCCATTTAAAACATCCCACACACAATCCGTTATTTCCAACTAAAGCTAACTAGCTAAGCAATTGCCTTCTTTCAAATCTGTGTAGGAATAATGAAAGACTGATTTTCTTTCCATCATTACAGTCTAAGAAAAACAAAAGTCACAAAAGTATAGTTCAGTGTAATTGATGCATACAAAAACACATTCTAATGAAACTGTGTCTTTATTGTTAAAAAGAGAAGTGTGCATTAGGTTTATATTTACAGTTGTCCAGCATACTAACGAGTACAGTACAATCTCTATTAGGTTACTATAATAGCAGGAAATACCAGGTTTTTAGACGTTTTGAAAATATTCTTTTGGATAATCTTACAGGTCGCTATATCATTTTGTAGCTGGATATAAGTTCGTTAGTTGTCGCCGAGAGGAGAGTGTGCCGAGTGCAAATTTTTAATAAGGTATTTAGTGGTCCCTGTAGAGAGATTTTCTTGATGATTTAGAATGAAGCACATCCAAATAGAATGAGGAACAAAGCAATTCTTCTTATTTGAAGACGAAGAAACTAGACTCTGAGTTTTTCTGTTCTCTGGTTGAAGAGATGAACCATTGCATCCCTTTATTCCTTTTCTTTGTCTGTTGCTTTCAATTTGGTTCATTGTCTTGGATAATGTGTTGTGTTCTCTTGTTTCGGTTGCTCACATTCGCATAGGCAGTTTGGTGTCGATGACACGTTCGTTCCTTGATTTAATGTCCTCCTTATGTTAGTATTTTATTGTGTCATTCCTTATTCTTTTTCTAGATGTCGACATGAAAGTATAAGTACAATGTATCTACTTGTCATATCATCTTAACTAAAAATAAACAATGTTGCAAAGAAATGAGAATTGGAAGAGTAGTAATAACAATGACAAAATGAGTTAATATAGCTAATGTAAAATGTAATAAATATAAGACGATGATGACAGAGAGTGTTCATGAATGTCCTTCTTACACTTCAGTCAATAAATGGGGACGCCTTACACTAGACATTCTCAGCTTACAGTTTTTAATTTCAAACTTGTCAATTGGAGTATTGTTATTATTATTGCCTACATTTTAGTGTTCTTCGTGGTTCTTGACTTATAAGTTGGCTTTACTTGGATTCAGCCGCCTAGATGAACCTTAAAAGCGTGTCAAATTATTAATACGTCTTTCGTACTCTACAAGACTTCCATTATCCATAATTTATATTTTTTTCTTATCTTATCTAATCTGAAAGTGGGAAATAAAGTGCCATACATTATTCTTGATATGTATGTAAGTGAATTTAACTCACAATCAAAAGAAATATGTGGTTTTCATGTTTAGTCACATTCACATCACACAAAACTAATGGTACTATTATAAAATCATCAAAGTTGCTTTCGCACACAGTGCCCAACAGTCGTTTTAATCAAATAGAGATACAATATGCATTTTCAGTCGTACGTATTTCAAGTTTACTTATCTCTACTGTAGAGTTAGTATGTACTTAAATTATGATTATATATCGTTTGCCGATGATAGTTCCTTTCTATAGTTTGTAGTGATAAGGAGATTTTTTGGCAGTACATTGAAATTAACTTGAAACAACACAACAGAAGACAAGTCGACTAAGCTCATAGTTGACAGCGCAGCCACAATTTCTTGGCACAGACTAAATAGCAAAGAAGAATAGTTTTAGACTTGACTGAGCCCTAACTTCTTGAAATAGGAAATGCAATTTGAATTATCTTTAAGATAAATGAGCTGTATATTTCATCGTGTGGCACTTGGCGCCGTTTACGCAGCTAAATCCGTTTGCTCTGACTTAGACTGATTGTAAGCTGAGCAGTTCTTTTCAGTGCGACTCTAATTGATAATAACCGCTATTCCATTGATTCAATCCATCAGTCTATGGTGGTATAATGTATCGGCGATGTCATTATGGAATTCATCATCTGATTTCTGAGGGTCAAAGGTGTCTTGGAAATGAGTGTAAATTGTAAATGCGTTTGTAAATCATGAATGGTTTCTACTGAGGATTTTTAGTTTGCGTTGTGCTGTTATTTGGTAATAAATTAAAGCTAAACCAACTTTAACGCGTGCAAGAGTTAAATGTTATAAGAGGAAGAAGCAATCTAAATCTTTTATAAATTTTAATTCATTCTTATTTTGCTTGGCTAACACTCGCAAGTGAGGAGAACGTTGTTATTCTTCGTTTGCATTTCGTGATGGACGTGACCATGAACATTTCTATTCTGTATTTATCTTATTGTTATGTTCATCTGTGAGCGTTACATGTGGAGGTATGCATAACGTTAATTTATACGATTCAAGTTTAAATTGGAGTATTTTTGTAAGTAATGGCCTTATGCTCCATTGTTGATTTACGGAATAATGGTTTATGCACGAAGTGGTGTGAAGAAATGAAAACAGAGTCATGGAAGTCAAATGAAAGGTCACTCCGTGTACAGTACATTTGTAATGGTTGATACTTTCTTGTTAAAGACATTAATTCGTGGTTTATCCTGGGCTAAATGTGTCGAAAAGGGGTTGGAACTTGTGCTTTACTTAACTTTTTTGGCTACGCTCCATTATATTGTGATATACGAAGAGACTTTTAGTCCTCAGGCTCATTTACATTAAAAGAAGGAGAAACTAAAGATTAAATTTTAGTTTTTTTACGATTTGCATTAGTTTGGTTTACTCTTCCGTGGCCTAGGCACGTCACTCAAGTCACGTCGTACCACTTCTGTATTTAGTTAGTGAGAAAGGTTTGTTGCATCTGATAAAAATGTATTTAACTATTGAAAAAGTTCCAGAATTTGGCTGTACAACGGTAAATGTCTTAGAAAAAGGATTTTCGTTCTGCTCTGATGAGAAGACGAATGTCCGATTGTTAAATGTGTTTATAAAGAAAGATCGTCAAAGAGGAGGTTCAACACAGAAACACAAATCTGTGTTTTGAAGTGACTCGGAAAATGTTGGAACAATTTAAATTGTTTCCGCAGTAGTATTATTAATACAAAGGAAGGAGGAACGGGCTTTAAACAGAGCAAGAGCATGTCATGTCGTGTGCCAAACTAAAATAGGATCGTAAAAGAATGTCTACAATGTACATAGAATGTCATTAGACCTTTATTCTCCGCTGCAACATTAGAGAATTTGTTAGAGACAGAACAAAGTCTTAATTGACACTATGAAAATTAAAGGGGGCTACGACTTTACAACTATTGCCATGTTATACGTAATTTTATTGGGTTAAAGTGACGTCAACCGACTGTGGAATGGTGTCTCAATGATCTTCGTCTGCACTGTATACTCAACCGAGTCAACACTTTGTATTTATTTGCGATATTAAGATAACCTGGTATGGTATGCCGTGCCATTGCATAAAATAATGGGAGATGAGATGAGGCACAATCATTCTAATTGTAAGTAAACGTGCAACTGAATCTTCCCTTGTAATTTAATGAACCGAACAATTTAACGAAGTGTTGTTCTTTTCTATCTCTAATCTTTATTTATAGGAGACGCTACAGCTACTCTTCTATCATGCACATACATTACCACTTTTTCAGCTCCCTAATTTATTTTACGTTAATAAATAGCTACCATTATGGAAAGCACTTATTTTTCTATAGCAAAGATAGTATTATGAATAATGGTAATTAGAATTACAATTAACCTAATAAATGGCTATTCATTTCAGAGATTAATGGACAGTTTTGAAAAGCTTTTTAGCAATAAATGCTATTAAACATGCCAAAATATATTAATGATGATATAAATAGATGCAAAGGTATAAATAATGGCTTGTTCAACTTATTGTTGCCAGAAATAATAGATTACTAAGGAGTGTAACTGCATGATTAGAATACTGTAATTTTATACGCGCAAAGCGTTCTAAAGCTGTACAAAGTACTGATGTATTGTATGCTAGTAAAAACCGAGTTTTTACAACAGTGAAGAGTAATTGAATTGTGTCTATTTTTGTTATAGGTCTGAGGAAAGTATACCCGTATTATTTTACATTCACAACGTTTACAAAAGGACGATGGGTGGGAGAAAAGATCCTGGACGTTTTCGCTCGCGAATTCCGTGCACATCCCGTAGAAGAATACGTAAGATGAATTTTATTACAGATTATTATGGTACTCTTCCTTACTAACATGTTTAGCATACCAGAACTGCTATATGATCAAGTTATGAATATAATTAGGGATATTATCATCCTCCACGAATTTTATTTCTGTGTGCCTACTATACTTAAGTACACAGACCAGAGTCTGAATATGAACCCTTTGGGTAAAGTTTATAAAAGATTTATACTCTACTTACATGAGGCTATTATTAGTAGAAATTATTGTACAACTACTTTCATTCTGTGATTTATGTTATGTATGAAAGTTGAATTTGGATTTTAATTTCTATGTATGAAACGTACCTAGAGTAAGCAAGTAGATTATAATTTTACTGTTACTGTAATGTAATGTAATACGAACGAGGACGGGAGTACAGCACTCGACATAATAGTGTTCTCCGCCTCCTATTTATTTACTGCCTATTTTTAACCCATAAACAATACGGACTTTAAATGTACTGACTATGATACGGCCAACTACATACATAAGGTCCTATTTAATAATTTGAATTTATTGAATTGAATTTATTTTGACTGTCCTCGTTGCTTTTTTGCTGTTGCTGTGCTGTGCTCCTATTGACTTACTTTATTTATTTTTTGCTTCCTTTATTCATCTCATTATCATGTTTATCGTCAAATGAGTACGCGACACATTAAAAAGTTTATGCACGTCTTCTGTTCGGTTAGGGCCATTTAGATTCCTCTTTGCATAATAGTAACTTTATTATTGTTATACATCTCTTTCGAACTCCTATGCACTAAGTGTCAACTGGTAGACATACTTAGGTAGTACTAGACGTTATTTACTCAAGATAGTAAGTAATAGGCACAATAGTACCTCTTCTGTCTCCTTATTATTATGAGAAGGAGACATACCACAATCATTAAATCATTTAATGGCTTCTGGGGCCTTGCGGTATTTTTGAGGAATAATTACTAAACGTATATAGTTCTAGTATTTTATTATCCTCAGCAGAGAATTGTTACTGTAAGTTATACCTTTTCATTGTGAGACGGGTTAAATAGCTAGTATTTACAAAGAAAATAAAGAGAAGAAACGGCAATATTCATTTAATGTACGTTTTGCACATGCTTTTGAGAAAATTACTTTTATTATTATACTTACGAATTCTCTTTATGATAAGTATGTAGTCCACAGGATATTAAACTTATTAACTAACTGTATGTTCATATAGGAGTAAAAGTTCTTTTGAACTTCCCTTGAAATTATATTTCTAGCAGATTCATTACAGCACTTCTGCGAATAGAGTGTAATGCATTTATGAATTTTAAAGACGAGACACTCCAGTTCACGAAAATGGCTTCCGGCACTTAATACAGAAGTATATAAAAAGAAATATTGCAGGTTTTCTTGTAGGTGTTTCCCAGCCTACTTTAAAATGACATTTACCATCAGAACCCTATATGCTATGATATGTAGTGAACATAAACTGTCAGCTTTTTTAAACGATTTCTATTCGCGTGCTACTTAAGTAGAAAGGTAATTGCTGAGTACTTTTAGAAAGGTGGGCTACGAAAAGTAATTAATAAGAGCGTTTGTGAAAATGACTATCTGGGGATTGTAAAATTACAATTTTAGCTTACTAGCTCAACGAGAAAATTAAATAATGGATTTCTGTTTACATGGGTGCATTATTTAAGTGGATTTGAAGAAAAATTAGAGGTTTGGCTTCAGAAGATGTAGTGTTCTTTTGAAATGAGGGCGTAATGAATAGCTTCTGTTAAAACAAACAATGGATGAAGTAAGAAGCTAAGAATTTATGTTTATAAGTGGAGTAAATTATAGGAAGCAACTGTCGTGCAGTGTAGATTTTATAACTATATTCTTGGTATGAAAGACGATATTGTTCTGCTTTTAATTTAAACTTTTTCAATTAGCAAAACGAGTGAAAAGAAGGAAAAGGATCTCTCTCGTCTCTGTTTCACAGTGTTGTAGTTTAATGCTCGTTGCCAGAGACAGAAAATGTATTCTAATGTGATTATGGGTCGGACGGTAATTAGATTAGTAGCTGAAAGAGGAGCTGAAACAGGCTGATTGTCTTTCAGTGGGGGATATGAGATTAGGTGAGATTAGATTGCTTTCTGTTTTGGGATGCATTGTGGTAATAATTAGTGGATATAATTAAATAGTTGTGCTTCTAGCAAAATGAAGATGAAACTGATGAAGGGATCTCCAGAGAGAACTGGCTCTATAATCTTGTGTACAGTAATTGTAAGGTTAGGTAGGCAGGCAGGAGGCGATTCATTTGATATGTCGTTAAGAACTACAGAAACAAGAACGTAATAATTATAAGTGTATAATAGGTATTGCTGAGAGGATAATAATTGCATTTATATAACAAAGGTATTTTCTCTTTGGTGTTTAGCGCGTAACTACTAATATTGTTCAAAGATTAGACAGAAGACGTGCGTTTAGGAGAAAGAAAGTGATAATGAGATGAGTGGAGATGAAAGTACTACATTAAGTAGGTACGTTGGAAAGTAGAGGAAAGGAATGTATGTAGTACGTGCAGTGACGTAAATGTACCAATGTTATGATGTGAAATTGTACTTGAAATGTCATGTTCTTCTTGGATGATTTGATGAACTAAACTAAAACTGAAAACACAAAATGATGATTTGGTTGTGATCTGATGCGGAAACTGCTTTGATGCAGGAACGGTGTATCAAGAGCGGTACACTGACGGTCAACTACACCAAAGTCGATACGGACTATCGACTCAAGCATAATGACTTGCTAGCTAACATTGTTCATAGGTAATCCGTCTATTCATTTATCTTCTCTCTTTTTCTATCTCTCTGTCTTGTCCTTTTTATTGTCTGTTTGTCCTAGTAAGTATGTATAATGTATATCTTCCCGAATACATATCACCAATACAAATACTATTTACTAATACTTCATATATTTGTACGTGCTATATTTGTAGTCTAGTTTTAATATTAGTAGTAGTACCATTTATTACGCTCCGTAACTACTGCAGCTCTCATACTCACTTGGCTAGTGAATAGCATTGTGCTATTAATACCGTTCTATTCATCATATTTATTCTGCAATCAGTACAGGATGGATAAACCGTTTGTTTGCTATACCGCTCTCTTAAGACCCCGCTCAACAAACAAACTGGGAAAATGTTCTTTAAGCTTTGTCTTCGTAATACTCAAACTCAAAGTTGTAATACTGTACGTTATGTAACACCAAACCGACTCTTTGTTTTCTGTAGCATCCATGTATTTAAAGTATTTTCAGTAAGCACCGGATACCAAAGGACAGTAAATTAATTCGTTTTAATTATAGTGCCTTTTTAATTATAGGTTGTATCATTTATGACTCTCATTAGAGCACATTCAGAAAATTGATCACTGAAAACAAACTCAAAAGAGAAGTTAGTATGTGCCGTAAATTCGTAGATATACTCCCCCAAATGGACTGAGCTCCCTGCGTTAATAATCAAAATCAGACTTGATAAAAATCCTGGATAGTATGAAGGAAGTATAGGTAATTGTGAAAGTTAAATTGTAGGTATGCTTTTATGTACGTATTTATTTCTATAGTAGAATTTTGCATGCGGATTGAATGAAAGCTATTAAGGATAAATTGAAATACGTAAGCAAGTATCGCAATGCTATAATTATCCCTCAGATAGGTAAATAGGTATACGTGGAATTGCATGCAACCGAGACCGAGACCTTTTGATTTAATTACTCTCCTGCACTCGAAAGATAGGTAGAGAAAGCTTAAGAATTCACAGAGAAGCTTTCTTTGGAAGCCGATTTGAGGTGAGGGAAGAGAGGACTTTGTTAAACCTGAGAAGACGGAGTACCTACATGGATACATTGCAGTCTCAGTACCTACATTAATTTTATCCGTTTGCTCTTTCCCTTTTGATTCCGTAGAAGGGAAGAGTTGTAGTGGAAACTTTGACTTGCCTTACCTTTGACTTCGAGACAGCATTAACGTCTTGAACGAAACAGAACGTATTCTACAATCCAATCGCGAAATTGCTTTCCTCTGCAGGCAAGCTTACTCATCCAAATCCACTCGTGACATGAGATCATGTTTATTCCGCAATTTACTAATTTGTTTCCAGAGAAGGATACCCTACACACACGCAGTGTAAACAGTAGCTGTTTCTATTTACTATCGCCCCTATAGGCCAAATTCTAAATTGGTACTGTCGTATGTAAGTTGCAGAGATTTTACAAATCCTCTTACGTCATTTCTCTTGATTTTGTTCATTAGTCCCAACTGACGTAATTATTGTAGAACACTTCTCAATTATTCAACTCGACTGCAACAGCCAATGTCCTTGTACTACGCAAAGCTCATGTAACCACATAAACAAGAGAGTACCTTATGTGCTTTCAAGTTCTAACTAGACTGGACTGTCATGTTATTGTACCCCTTGCCTTGCTACACTATTATGTGCTGAACAGCTCATGTCTTGACTTTGGCCATACATACCTAAGTACATATAAGATTTTTAACCTTTTAACAATGTACGAGTTTACATTTATCTGTATTACCTTTTTCTTTGCATTGTTTTTGTTTCCGGGAGCCTTGTGTCTTGGCAATATACCTAGCATTTAAATAACGTAATACTTTCCATTGAGTCAATTCAAGTCTGGAACATTTTTGTACGTACGTGAAATATATGTATGAGAGCAAAGCAATTTGACAAAAAACATGGTAGCATTAATGGAGTCACTATTTCTTAGAAACTTAGAAATCGAGTCTCATGGGGATAATGTACAGTATTACTTAACTTGCAGCTAAAGTGTAACTAATGGTTAAGATTTAAAGTGAAGAATTGAAAATAAGTCTCCCTGTTTGCCTAAAAGTAGTAAAGCAACATTTACATAGTTAGTTACCCAAACTGCTACATAGTTGAATAAACCATAAATTCGTTCTTTAAGTAAAATTGGAACATTCTAGTATGAAGCAAGTAATAATATTGCGTTTAGTTGAGCTTAACAGCAACTGTTTAGAAAAGAATTAGAAAATGATTACAGGCTTTAATAATACATGTAAAGAACACAATGTACGTAGAAAGTTGAGAGTATAGGTAACAGCTACAACTTTATTGGTTTCTTTCTTTATTTTCTTTTTCTATTCTCTCCAAGTTTGCATGTCCTAAAGTAGTTTATGTGTAATGAGTTGGGTGTGAGCGTGAGAGTTTATTACGTGAACGTATTATTCCCCATTCTTTTCCTACCCAAACTACTATAAACACATTTAGCTAAGCCAAACCACTACGTATTTGTTTGTACAGCCTTCTAATATGAGTCTTTGAATAGAATCGAGACTCCATGTAGAAAGTAAATGTACATATGCTAGGCTCTAATCGCGGCAGAGGT
Organism: Yoshiicerus persimilis; assembly: GCA_020352615.2. Classification (NCBI taxonomy): domain Eukaryota; kingdom Metazoa; phylum Arthropoda; class Collembola; order Entomobryomorpha; family Tomoceridae; genus Yoshiicerus; species Yoshiicerus persimilis. The sequence continues at coordinate 14,533,672 of CM036942.2, forward strand.
GAACTGTAAAATGAATTGATGCATTAGTTGGTAGACGTAAGAGCTAGACTGAATATACGTGAAAGCAAACCAGTCAAAACTTTGTACTAATTCGTTGATTGCTTGCCTTTTCTTAACTTACGATGTATTTTCGTGGAGTTGACTTTAACATATTAGTAAATTAGAGAAAACCGGTTATTTATTAGTACCTATTCATTATGTGACGTAAAAATAGAGTTGAACGTGGAAATAAATGCTACTAGTTACTAGACATTTGTTGTTCTGTCTGGTATGGGCTATACCTGCATTAATACGAATAAATGTGCAACCATATAAGATTTCATTCCTTAAAACAAACCGAAGCAGACTACAAAATGCAAACTAATAGGAAGCAGGAGTTGAGGAAGTTCAGAAACTATTTAGTTACTTGTCAGCAGAGCTTACTGTGAACATTTTTCAGATAGACAGAATTAATTCACAATAATTATATCTTCAATTTTACTTTTTTTGTCAACGAAAAGAACTAGATTAGTTATAAATCAAATTGCATTAGATGGATAAATTAGTTTACATACGTATGGCTGATTCTGATTGTATTTATAGTATGTATTTTGGGATGTAATGTTAGTATTTATATTTTTTATTATGTATTCAAGGTAATTTTATGCAAATCCATTAGTTCACACCTGTACACAGTATTCTACACATTTACTTAGAATAAGCAAATCACGTATATGTAGTTTAGTATACTTAGAATAAACACAACATCTATAAATAATTGAATTGAGTTGACGTGAATTACCTAAATTATTATAGGCACGAAGTACCCGTGACCTCTGACCCTATTGAGGTCGTTCACATGGACGAGGACCTCGTTGTGGTCAATAAACCCGCATCAATACCTGTAAGTCTCTTACCTATACATAATTATTAACATTCTCGCTTTCTTTAGAAAACCACTGTACGTTTACGCTAATACGGATAATATAGTCCATAATAATATTTACTTTATTGATCATTTGCTTTTTTAGTTTACTGCATAGAATTGTGTTTTATTATGTAGAAATAGTACTACTTGCGGAGTCAAGCGTTACGTAAATGTCCATACAATATTTGCTGAGTTGAGTGTACCTTTGAAATGTATGCTAGCATAGTATATAGGTAAAGACGATTGAAGGCATAATATTGCCGGATTTCATTACTCATAAAGTGAAACCAAAACGTAATTAGTTGATTTGCACTAAATGAATTTGCGACTGTAATTAAACGTAGCCCTTTTCCAGTTTGAGATGAAGAAATAGATTTTTGGATTCATAGCGAGCCAATTAATGATTTGCTTTGAAGTTCTGAGTTGCCAGTTACTTTAGTTTACTAGTAACAAGAAGGAGGTGTCGAAATGTGTGAATTACATAATAAGAAAGAGATGAAAAACTCTCTGCCCTATAATTTTTTTCATTTCTGTCATCCCTCGTGTTGGTTTACTATTGGATTTAATATATAATGTTGTGATAGTAAAGCCAAAGCCAAACATCAAAGTGGATCCTTATTATTACTGTCTGACTTGAGTTGAGATGACTGCTCACATTATATATTGGGTGCTGTTGGTTCGTTGAGCACATCATCTTGATATGATGATGATGATGATGATTATAGTGTTGCTGATGTGATATATACTGACGATACATTTATAAGAGCATCTATACTAAAGTAGAGTAATGCAATGCTAGGATTACTACATTTACTACTTACTTTACTACTACTCTTACTTTACTTCTATGTCTGTCTCTAATGGCCTAGTCAAGCTAAAGCTCAAAGTAGTTAGTCTGCCCACACTATTACTCATACTATTCTATTTCTAATATTACCCTTCTATTTACTTGTACTGCTCTACGTTTCTACTTGGATAGTAAACGGCTTATCCATTGATATACTCTTACTATCTGTACAACAAGAAATGAAAATGTTATTGCTTTTCCATTTCTCTTATGTTCTGCATCTGCACTGTACACTACAGCTAGATAGTGCATGTAATGTTATGTACTGTGTGTTAAATGCTAAATATGTTAGTTAGGGCTTTAAAACTTAGATTCGGTCGTTCGTTGTGTGGAGTGCCTAATGTTGTGTCATCCTCTTCTCTATGATCTGGAAATTAAGTTTTTCTATGTGCTTGATTTGTTTAACTGTGACTGGCATATTTTTATTTCGTCCCACACACACCTTAATACATTATTGAGATGCAGAGTGAAACTTATCTTCCTTGTGCTTATTACTACATACTCAGGCGATGTAGAGACTTAAATAAACTTTCGTAACACTCGTAAGGCTTAGTTTTATTTAAGTTACTTATGAGAGTACAAACATTGCCACAAAACATTAAGCTAAAAACCAAGCACACAAAACAACGATACTAGATGTACATTTACTTAGATCTATGATGTTAGCTTTATCCGCTTCTTTGTAATCCCTAATAAATATGTTCATATAGCACAAAACACACATACATTGCGTCTCCATTTATATTCCTCTGCGTGTACATCCAGGGTGTGTATGTGAATAATATTACTAACCTGTCGTTCTGTTAGCTTCATCTGTAGTCAGTGGATTGTGTATTATTGCATTCCTCGGGATTAACCTTATGATATAACCGTACAGTTTATGTCTTTATGGGATCTCTTAGGAATAGTAAGTATATCCTTACGGACTTCGTCAATTTGAAATCCGCCTGCTTTCCCATTGAGAATTCAAACGGGAACGAGTATTTGCTATGAATTTAATGAACATGTACCTACATGAAAACGAATGTTGGGTTTATATGATGCAATGTTCTTGTTCACTCTACTTTCTCAAATAAATTCTCTCTCTTATAGTTTATACTCTAGTAAATAGTATTCCTATTAATATATTGTGTTTCCCAATGTAATCCTTCATCCTCGTATCATCTCTTATGCAAGATGATGAAATATGGTGGAGTAGAAAAAGATATAATCCACAACTCGAACTACTGTTGACTGTATTCCAGAAGACAGGAATATATATTATTTTAATACCTATATCCAAACTGTGGTATATGTATTAAGGAACATTATGCAGTACACTGACTTTCTGTCTGTGATGTGATGTGGATATTTTACTACGTATGACGTTTCAGTTGCAATTTTCAATGAGAGGGTATAAACCTACTGCATATTGCACGTTGTTTGTGTTAGTTAAGATAAATCATGAAATAGACATGAATAGCATTAGTGTGCAAAGTATGTTAGTATTATAAGTGTTGTGATGTGAGTCTACTTAATATCGTTCCGTTGATTCTTGGTTTGTTTACTTTTCTCGTGATATGACTTGAATTGAAGCGAAGTTGACTTTGACTTGTTGTTTGCGTAAGGAACGACGATACGATGAATAATTCTCCCCAGTTTATTATTGCCCAACTTTCGTATTGTGTTGTCGCTGTGGCCTTTTTCATATGTTTTAGGTTTTCCTTTTGACATTCGGCTGATGTTGACAAGCTTTTTCATGAATGTTTACTTCCGGTGTGATTCTTGTAAGCAGATTATCTTGACAGATGCAGTACCGAGCCTTTATGAATAATCATTTTTACAGGATATTACGTACATCATACTACATTAAGCAGTACTTGTAACAGTTCAACAAATCTTCACTTTCCCAGTTTACCTCACTGTAAATAATTTTTTATAGTGTACTAATGCGTGTTCTCTAATAACAAATGTGTTTTCATGTAAATGTTAACAAAAAAGTTAATTACTATTACCGGTATAGTAAGAACTGAAAATATTCAAATTAACAAACAAATGCAAAGCAAAAATGGTAAATAGCATAATATGCCAATTGATGTTATTTAGTACATTAGCAATTATAACTCGGTTAAAACTAAGGCATCTTTCCGTAATCTGCACAGTATTACTACGGTAGACTGATAATGCGAGTTAAAGAAAGTATAAAAACGGTGTGGGAAATGGAACAATGTCTGGCGATTGACAATCAATTTGAAAGCCCACTTAGGATTATACAGAATGGAGGTACATACAATGCACATAATGGGAATTGAACTAAGTTCCTATGCTTAATTTTGCAACTGAAAAGCAGTAATCTGAATTGGTAGCTGTGGGAAGTCTTATACAAAATACTACAGTGAAATGGCAATACATGGACTCTTTTTCTACTCCAATAAAGAAGTGTTTACCATGTAAGGGGTATAGTAGCATTCTGCAGAATTGAATTACACTGCCATCCCAACTCGAACTGAATCCAACTCAACAGCTTTGTGCAAATTGATTTTGTACGCGTCTTTCTTTGGGTTATTTTATTTTTAAGAATGCAGAACTGTATTGATACGTAACTTTAGCACGTGTTCTGTTCTTCATATAGGTATGTATGTCTTAATATTTGGAATATAAAACGTATTATACAAAGTGCAACCATTATATAAACTCCTTTTTACCATAGACTCCCCGAGAAGAGTGAACACTGAACTGTAGTCCTGTACGGTATAGTGCATTTTAGTGAACTATTTTCCTACTGTGCTGTATTGATAGTTGCACACTTGCCTTGCCTTCCTCGCATCACGCCCCAATTGACAATAGAATGAGTAACGTAAGCTAAAGTGTAAGATATATAATAATAAAGAATAGCCCTTTAGTTGATAGGATGCGATTTTGCTCCTTGTCTTATGTTCGCAGTCATATTCAATTCACGTTTCCTCTAGTAGACTTTAATGCAGTATAGAGTCGTTTTGTTAATACCAACAAGAAGGTTGTTCTGTTCTCCGTAGTTAATGCAATGGTGACTGCATGCAGTGTAAATGTGAATTGTGAATTGCAGAGAGAAAATCGAAGTTGGAATTAGGATTCATTTGACGAACACACTTTAAGCTCTACTTTCCTGGCTCTCACTTGAGTCATAGTAATTCGTATAAGAAGCAAAAGTCGAGTGAGTTGAGTTGGTTCGTTGTTGGGATGGATTTAATTCTACTTATACTCCTTTCTTTCCATACTTGGCTTGGCTTTGCCATCGGCCTTTCTTATATAGAGCATTTTGCCAAACCAACCAGCCACAAATGGAGTGAGAAAGTGCCAAGTTGCTAAATGGAAAATTATCTCTCTTCCTTCACTTCTGACAAAGAGTAAACTGAAAGAAATGACTAATGCTCCCACAATAAATAAATAATCCTTATTATATTACGTGCATTCTGTGTATACGCTTTAATGCAGATTGTCAGGTAGAAACTGCTAAATGCATTAGTAGTAGGCTTATATGTAATACAACATTATAGTATACCCTCTTTTATTGCGTACTATGTAAAATGTAAATGTGAGCCATTACTATTGCGATTAGTGTAGTGTAAGCGAAAAGAAATCTGCCAGTAAGTATATTATGTAATCTAATAATCGCGTTATGTTACAGTATTTGTGAAGGTAAAAGTTTTCTGAAGAGAAGTGCATTATTCAAAGGTAGTTTCAAGGATTCAGTATGGTGTGGAGTTACACAAGAAAGGGTTTCGCAACGTATTTAGGAGGTAGATAAAATGATGTAATGTACGATGATAATCTGGATGTGTATTTATTTTATGTATTTTGTGTAAAAATATTTAGAGTATCCTTTCTGTTCTTCTTTTTACCTCACAGACATGAAACGCCTGTTTTGGCGAGAGCCATTCAAATCATTCACATTGACGATGACTTGATCGTCTTGGACAAGCCTTGTTCCATTCCGGTACATTTCAACAACGAAATTCATAGAAATATTATTGTAGTTTTGCTCCCTTTATTGATTTCGTAAAAGTAATATCATTTCCCTACAACTACTTACAAATTTAGCGAGTTTGGTATCGTATCGTATTAGTACACCTTCTCTTCTCCCTTAAGTTGTGTTGTGGTTTGCTCAGTTGGCTGTTCAGTTTTTATTCAGTTTTTATTTTGTTTTATATTAGTTTTGTCTCGAAATACTTCAAAAGTTCTATGCTACCGTATGACATAGTTCCTTGTAGATGGTAAACATAGTATTTTGTATTTATTTAAGCAGAAAATCTGTTTTTCTACTTTCATCCGGCATTTCTGCCTTCGCATAATTTTTAAAGTTGTATATTGTACAGTGTTGAGTTAAAAAGTGGTTTACATGTATGAAGACAACGTATGTTGACGAAGTCAATCTTATACTTAATTTCGTCTGATAGTGTATACAATGTCGTAGGTTTATTTCAGAATAGAATTACTGTTGGTTTACCTGGAGGCAAACACATGTCTCTTGTCAGAAGTAATTGTTTATTGAATGTAGGACGTTTTATTTTTCGATGTGACACGCTAAACTACCATCTCATCACAGGTTCGCTATATAATAAGCAATTGTGCTTCATAGAAAAGTATAAGTTTCAATAGGCAGCGTTAACGCCAGAAGGAAGAGGAAGACATTGTAGTCTTTTAGTTGTTGTGCACGAGATATGTAGCAGCATAGCATTTAACAATAGGAAAGAATTGCTGCAATGGATGATCTGCAGATGGGCAGTGGAATGAAATGAGAGACTGTCTTTTCTTGTCTTGTCAAGGCGTTCAATTCGGTTCAGTTGTCTTGTCACTTGGTTACATATTTTTCTTTATTGCAGAAGATTCTATCTGCCATTCCTTTCGTACTGAACTCCTTCGAAAAAACCAATACAATGCTAACACATAATTACATTAGATGCTTTTCCATATGCCATTCAATTTATTCAGTCGAGGCAGGCTGAGAGTCACTCTCAGTAAATTCAAACAATAACAGAACTGATAAGGACGTCATGTACCTGATAGGAAACAATATAAGTGTTGTCTGAATGACGGTATAAATGCAGGCGGAAGAGAAAACTGCAGATCGTCTCTCTTTACAAATGTAATAAATAGTCTTTAACGTTCTTTAACGTGTGCATAGAAATTCGCAATTTAGTGAGAGTGTAACTAATCTTGTATAGGTATGTGAATTTTTTATGCTTAGCAGTATTTCTTAAAAGCATATAATATTATCATGTATAGGATATGCCATGAGGAAAAGAACATTGTGGACATATAAGTATTACTATATTCCGAGACTATTCAAGGAACAGGTTATAAAATATAATACCTCCATATTAGTTTATGTCGTGTAATACGCAGTATGGAATATGTAAAGTGGCCCATGGAAAATATTCAGCATACAAACCGTAATTTTATGCATATTAAAAAATGCCTCACAAAATTGAAATGCATTTTTGTGAATTGATTACAATTCACTTCTTTTGTTCGTGCTATGTCTAGTTCTTCATGTTATGCCTAGTTATGTCTGTCTTTTTATTAGTAATTTTGGTTTTTACATTTTTTGGCCATAAAGTTGTAGAACAAATTTCTAAGTGAAAGTCGAATAACGAACTATTTTGGATGTAAGAATCCTTAAAGTTCAAAAGTGAAAAATGCCACAATTATAGCTTCTTAAGTAGTAACAATGAATATCGTTTCCAGGGTATAGTTCTTTGGAACCGAAAACTATATGTTCATTTGCACCTCTTTAATATGTGATAGATACTGTACATTTTAGCATATATAATAAATGCAATGTTATAGGGAAATAGAAAGAGACTGATTTGTGAATAGAATAAGGGAATGTGAAGACAAGAGACGTCTTATTGTTGCTGTAGGCTTTAGCGTGGTCTCTATATCTTGAATAGGCTTCATTTTAGTCGAGTAGGTACAGTTCAAGTTTGACGTGAGTGAGCGAAGACATGTAACTTGGTTATTTGACTGTGAAATCGAAATCATCATACTGTTCTGTTGAATTTAGTTGAATTGAATTGAATTCAGAGCTATGAATGTATTTCATTTGAATTCGGATTGTGCTCGTGGCAGTTTTTGGTTCTGGTATCTATTGTGCATTCTCTGTGGAGATATTGTGTTGCTTGTATGTACCTAAGCAGAGGGAAACATGAGAGCCTTCTTCAGCTGGAAATGTTCTCCAAGAAATGTTAGGGGATTGGAAGGGGAAAACGAAGACGGTGATGTGAAGTGATATGAAGGAAACTTATTGAAAATTTTCACTAGCAATAACAACAAAATCACAACTGAAGAAAATGAAATTGATATTGTATTGATGGACAGAGCAGGACAAGCCAAGGGAAGAGCGGACACGGCCAAATACCAATACAACAATTCACTTCTTCATTTCATGTCAATGTTATGTATTTATGGATCGTTCCTGAAGAATATGCTACAATACTTGATTCTCGCTATTTGATACATTGTATTACGTTTCTGTTTTCCCTTAAACACACTCTGCTTTCTCTTCCTTCCCTTGCCACAGAGTAGCAGATGTTGATGTTGAACGTTTTTCTACCTTCAAGAAGACTTTCCTTCTGTCAGTGTAGGTTTTGGCGGAATTCGAATGATATTATTTTATATAAATGGGTTTTATACTAGTATTATGTCAAGTTGTGTTACTTTATCAGTAGAATATTTTAAATGTTGTTTTCCGACGTTTTTTGTTGTACACATTGTACGTAAGTGTTATGTAGCGTTATGGGAAATCGCCATTAGTATTCTGTGCAGAGTGACTCTTGCTAGACGAACAAACATTTCTCATAACACTTGCTGCATTTCAAGTCTGTGGAAGAGAAGCGACTTATCATTTTTCAAGAATGAGCTACCAGTAGCATTCTATTGCTTTTTTCTTTCAATATTTAGTATTCACTTTGGAAATTCAACTGTTTGTTATTGCTTGGTATGGTAAGGGTAGAATGCAATTCCTTAGATCTACACTTAAGCAGGCATGCTTAGAAAGCACCATTATAAAGAAATTCAATGGAATGCATGAGCGATTTCTGGAAAAGAGTTTTCACCCAAGGGGTTACTTATAAGATAACTGATAAGTACATCTTTTCTTCCTCTTCTTTATTATATCTGTTTAACTTATCGTTTTTGCTGCGGTATATTAACTCTGCACTGTTAAGTGCCACATGTTGGTATATGTGTAGTATTTGTAATTTAATTTTTGTAATATACATTTCAAGGAAGATAAGTAGTAGTATGATGGTATCGTGAGTGGGTGTTTACTTTTGATTACCTGCCTCCTACTATCTCTATTTGTAATAAAGCACTGGAGGTATACTTAATCACTGAAGTATACAAATTGTATATAGTGGTACATAGAGAAGATGAACTACAAATATATCTTGGTGGTCGGGTTCTGGTTGTAGTACGTTTAATAAGCAATGTTAATACAATTTGGTTGGATGCAAGGCATGATGTGTGTACATTTGTATTCCAATGGTGGTTTTATTGCATTCTATACTCTTAGTGGAGATATGAGTAGTTTACAGAGAGAGACTTGTCTTTATTGAATATTATGTTGACAAATAGTGTTATCCTTTGGTTAAGTAGACAGAAAGGATGTTGGGAGATCTCATGTTCCAATGCACTCGTCTTTTGTCTGTTCCTATCATATCATAAGTAACTTCAGAAACCTAGATATTCTGTAATACTCTGAATCTGACATATATTTGTGTTAGGTCGCCCTTTGAGTTTTATTGCTTTCATACTTCAGTTCAGATCTCTACAGTTACATAGATGTTGAAAAAAGAATGTTGTGTTGTGACAGTTACATCTTGCATTCCAGCCTCCATTTTACAGACATTAGATACATGTTATGTATACTTGCAAGCCGAAATTCTCTGAACTTTGAATGAAAATACAGAATTTTCTCTTCTATTTGTGTAACCAAGTGTATATCTGCGTCAGTCTGTATTCGCCGCTGCTTTGTTGGCAGTAAATAACCGAAATTGCTTTTTTCTGTAACAACACTACCTATCTAGTACCAATATTCTCCCCTAAATATTTATTGAAACAAAAGACAAAGATTTTGTTCGGAGAGAGGTAGGCGGTGGATCTATTGATAAAAATAACATTATCTCTGAGATTGGGTAGAAAATGATCAATAACTAGAGCCAGAACCGGAGTAGTAGGGTAGGTTATTGCCTACGGATATCGATATTAGTAGGAGAGGATATTAGAAGTAGTTCTGGTTGTAGTTTTGTTGTAAGTAACCTTAAAGAAGCGTTTGAGGTAAAGCAGTGCTGAGTTCAGTTATTTAGTTTTCTTTTCCAGTTGTTTTCCGATTAGTCTTTTATGATGGAATGTCTGTGGGGAGATGCCGGAAAAATGTATCAATTGAAGTGTGCTGTTCTGTTGCTGTAAGTTTAGATTTAGATATAGTGAAAGGTAATGTCATGGTAGAGATGTCTATCGAAGAAGAGGAGGGGAGTAGGCGTTGTGGAAACATTGTGTAGTATGATATAAAGCTGTACTTAGGATTAGAAGTAAAACTTACATAGCAGAACGTGAGAGTGTGTGCTTTTGGTCGAGTATGGCATCTCCCATTTCCTTTTAAAAAAGCTGTCTTACTTCAATTCGGATCTCTTTCTCATTGTCAGACCAACAGAGGAGGCACAAGAAAGGAAATCTGTCTCTTGAAGCAAAAATAGACAAGGCGGTCCTTCTTACGTAAATTGTGTACTTTCATCTACATCCGCTTTTGACAGCTTTCTCTCTTTTCTCTCTTCTTTACGTTAGTTTACTCTTTTCCAGAGCTGCGTCTTCAAAACGTGAAATAAAGTCATCTCCCTTCTCAGACCAGTGGACATGGATCTGCACGGCATTCTCTTATGTGAAATACAACCAAGTGAAAACCTATATACCCACTCCATATATTTAACTGAACGTGTCTGGAGGAAAATATGATTAGTCCTTCCTCCCTTCAGACAGACAGGACAAGCTGTGGAAAATCTCTTTGTTCCTCCGTTGCACTTTCATATATTTATCGTATTTTTCATTTAAATCTTTTCCTCCGTGTCTACGTCATTTCCCTATACGTAATGAAAAACTATGGACTATGTGTCCCTACATAGTACCCGGCTGTCTGTAGCAACAGAATTACAGTCATGTTTATATTATGAGATTTACTCCGGTTATTTATGAAGCAAGACTTCATTCTCTGAATCCCACTCTATCTCTCTCCAGAAACTTTCCAGCCTCCTTAATTCCTCGCCAGTTTATTCCTCAGTGACAACGAGCGGCACCTCATTGTCTCAACTAACTAAATGACTTCCTATCATTTGTCATTCATTCAAAAGGAGCACTTCTTAGATACTTGCCTTGTTGCACTACCCCAGTCAGAAGCACTCTTCCAAAAATCTATTATTAGAATCACATGTTAGATAAACCCAAGAACTTATATCTTTAATGTTTCCAAGCACAGGCCGAATTTGCATTTTAATTGTTTCTCATTAGCCGTATTCGTATTCATTATTCATTAATACGGAAAAATGAATACAATTTGAATCGTAACTACCTATAAGCATTTTCCTGTGGTAGCTATAATTTCTTGTTTTTCTTGTCAACTCACTAAACTCCTCTCCTGTGGGATAGGGATTACCTACGTCATGGTAAACAAACAGTGGTATAAAATAGATTGAAATACTGTACCCATGGACTGTTCTTTTAAGACTTGCCTTTCTTTACATTAGTTTGATTAATGAACGAATAAGTCATTGAAATTGAGAATATTTTATGCATTTGTGGCATTGAAGAATGTTTTATGTGTCAGAACAGAAAACGGGGAAGAAAGAAATCATAGCAACTTATTATGTCTTATGATATGAGGATCTGCAAAAGAGATTTATGATTGCTTCTGATTCTGATAAATAAAAGAAAAGGTTTTGCAAAAGACCGAAATATGATATAAAGAAAAATTTCTGTAACCAGAGGATTTTCATTGGATGTTCAGTTGAATCTCCATGTTGTGCTGCAACATGGAGATTTAATAACTTAATAGCATTGTCTATGAAGTGGCTATTTAATTATTAGTTAATATCCCTCTGACCAAAAGGCAAAGTACAGCTAAATAAGACTTTCCAGTTTCTCTGTTTGTATAGCAAAGCAGTTTAAATGGTAAGTAGTTGAATATATCCACTAATAGGAGATGTAAAAGGGAAAAGAGCGTTTATAAGGCAGCTTATTTATTTAATTTTTTGTTCTCTACGGGATTGTATGAAGTCTACAATAGCACAACTATATATGCTCAAGTAGCACTAATATCTAGATATATCTAATTGAAGACTCTTCTGGATGTATACGTATACAACAAAAGTGGGCAAAAGTAAAATTGGTATAAAATGATGTGGAGTGGAGTGCCATGCCAGTAGACAGAATAAGGTCGCCCATTTTATTTGCATATAAACTGCTGAGTAGTTTTAAAAACTTTCCGTGGGGACTAGAAAAAGAGCTACGATTACGATTGGATTGAAGTGTGCTCCTGCCTCTGTAGAATAATAGGGGAGACTTTTGTAAATATATATGAAAGTATGAGTGAAAGGTAAAGTAAACCATCCGTAATGTGTAATGCTAGATCCTTTGGTAGGAAGGAAAGTGGCTTTTATGGCTAATATTTCATATGCATTGCTTACGAGAGGAAGAGAAAAAATGTGGATGCTCTCTTCCAACGGATCTGACTTTTTTGGCTCTTTCTAGTCGAACTAACTACGATCATTTCTGAATGTTCGTTGATAGAGGAATGAAAATAATGATTTCTAAGTAAAACTCCGGTTTATCTTGAACACTGAAGATTAGGTGATGTGCGGTTTTTGTTTATAGTTATAATTTGACATCAGTATATATTGAATATTGAAATGCAACGACAAGAGGACTGAAATAATGGAATATTTCCAATTCAAAAAGTGTGCTCATCTCATCCCAAGTCAAGTCAGGTCGTATCTCTAAAATAAACAATGGAAAATATGGTTCTGATTTGAATTTGCTGGTTTTTTGTCTGGCAGAGTTTATATTGTGTTGGACATACTTCCCCATATGTGTGTGTTTGTTGTGAAAAGTATACTGCGGAAGTAATTTGAAGACAAGGGTTTTTATGTAATTACAAGGAGATGATTTGTGTATTAATATCTCGTTTAGGTTCATCCATGTGGTCGCTACCGGCACAATACAGTAGTTTTCATTCTGGCCAAAGAGCACCAGTTGAAGAACTTACGAACAATTCATCGCTTGGATCGGCTTACTTCAGGACTTCTCCTTTTTGGTCGCAGTCCAAAAAAAGCCAGGGAAATGGAACAACAAATCCGTAATCGACTTGTGTCCAAAGAATACGTGTGCAGAGTTGAAGGAGAATTTCCCGAGTAAGTCACTTCCCACTCCACTTTTGTTCTTTCCAAGATTTTTTACTCTTACGGCTTTTCCTTTTTTCTTCCTTTGTCCCGTTCACACTTTCATTCCAGTTCGGCATTCTTGATTACTTCAGTCGGCTCAATTCAGTTACTGGATTGATATTCAATCGCATTGTAACCGACGAAACAGAAATCCAATACCATTACTGATCCTTTCATTATAAGATGGCTTTCTTATATAAACCGCTAATAATATTCACTGCATGCTGAATATTTGCTAATTCTGAAGGATATAGAAAGAATCCTTTTGGGGTGAATGTATCTGCAATTTTAAGCGTGAAAACCTCGTCTTTTACTATAATCAAAGTTGTACAAATGTTTCCGGCTAAACTATTTTGTCTATAAAAGTAAAGTTTCGGTTGATGCTGCTGTCTTTTCTTTTCCCATCCTATTCCAGTCCGGTCAAATCAACACTGCATCAACTACTAGACTAATGCAAGGACTGGACTGGATTGGGACTCCATTCCTTCTAATTGATTGATGAGTCTTTTGCTTTTCCTTATTGTTACTTTCCTTTCCGGAAACCGCTGGTCACGGACCAGGAACTCATTCTTATTCTTCTCACATTTAGATCTGGCCATAGAATCCTAACATCCTAAATACTCTTTCAAATGGTTCTTTCTAGTAGATTGCAGTAAACATTATTTATTATTTTACTTTCACTCTCTCCTTGTAATTTTACAGCCACCATAATATAACGGCCTTTGTTCCTTCTGGCTACACTTTTGGTAAAATGTTTCCAGTTGCAAGCAATGTATGTATTTATCTTCGTGGTAATCTTTTATGTGAAAGAGAAGTAAAAAGTGCTAGCACAGATTGTTTTACGTCCTACTTTCTTCCGGTTTCCTTTCTCCACGACTATTACGTTGTGGTGTAATGGTCACAGCATTTCCTTTACTTTTTTAAGTTTTTACATATAAATTTTAACCGCAGCGAGGTAATCGAATGCGCGGAGCCCATTGAAGTGGTCAGCTACAAAATCGGAGTTTGCAAGGTCTCTAAGGAAGGAAAGGATTGTAGAACAACATTCAAGAAATTGAGTTCCAATGGAAAAACCAGTGTAGTCGTCGCTAAGCCTCATACAGGCAGAATGCATCAGATTCGTGTTCATCTTCAGTATCTCGGTAAGTTATTTATCACTGTAAATTAGTAGTTTTAGTGCCTAATTGCTATGATTGGTTAAATTATAGTAAATATTTAAGCGTGCTTTTGCTGGTGATGTACCTATATGCTAACCAGGGTGAAATTTAAAGTACTATTATCATGGCTGAAAAATAATTGGTCGTAAATGTGTAATTGGCAGTTATTTCATCGATTAATGCAATAATTGTCAGAACATTGTGTGTATAGTTGAAATTAGAAACAGCAGTAGGTAAATATTTCATGCTTGTGTGACTGTGTGACTGGGTACATAGTTAATTGATTATTTAGATCCAGTATACGTGTACTGTGTAGTGCTATGATTAGAAGGAAGCGTTTGCTCACAGAAGCGTATATTATTTTGGGAAAATGACATTTGTTTTATTGAGGAAGAAGAGAAGGATAATGGGGTAAGGTACTATTAGTGGAGGAGGTATATCATTTTCTGTCTTATTAAAAGGATTTAAGAGAGAATAATGAGAGATGAAAAGGGAAGGACCGTGTTTTATGAAAAGTAAGGAATGTAGTGAACGCATTAGCATGAATTTATCGCATGTGTTTTGGAGTATTTGCTGGAGAAACGTGAGAAAATGTTATACTGTGGATTCTGTTGATTTAGGGTATCCGATAGTGAACGACCCTCTGTACAATCATGCAGTATTCGGACCAGAAAAAGGCAAAGGAGGCCTTACAGGGAAAACCGACGAGGAGTTGATTAAAGAGTTAATTTCAATTCACAATGCTGAGAACTGGTTGGGAATAGAAGGTGAAGATGCCGGGGGGCCTGCTGGAGACATTTTCGGACCACCTTGCCCTCCCCAGGGTGACAACCCTGCTTCCTCACCTGCACTCTCATCTCCGGGAGAATCTGATGTTAATGCCAGTGATTTACAACGTGATAGCACAAGCCCAGTTGAAAATGGAACTACGGGAGCTGGCACAATAACTCCGTTAGAAGCAACGTCGATTCCATTGAAAGTGGAGAGTGAGAGTTCTGCAGAGGCGAGCGCCATGAACGGGAAGGAAACTGTAGAAACCGGGACTGGAACGAACACGGAGGAGTCTGTAGTTCAAGTCACCCCTGGAAAAGTGACCGTGGGAACACAAACGTGCGACGAAGAATCATTCAGCTCTTCGTCTTGTCGGAGTACAAGTGGAAGTCCTCAGAGTACTTCCAGCAGCTCCACTCAGTCTCAATCGGCCTCTGTTCTTTCAACTACACCAATCTCCTCCTCTTCAGCGCTGGACAATAATAATGCGGACCCATTGAATTTCCGCAGTGATGCAATGACGTATGATCCTCATTGTTACGAGTGCAAAGTTCGGTACAGGGACCCGAAACCTAAAGATCTCGTCATGTATTTGCACGCTTTGAAGTACTACGTAAGTTTTTGGAATCGGTTTTCCTGCTCTGTTTGCTAAATTAAAATCTAATGATTATTTGGAGATGGGAAGAGTAAGTTACTCAATGCATTATAGGTTTCACCAAAAGTTTAAGCACATTGTATCCATAATACGGTTGAGTTGAGATATAAAGCTGAGAAAACACTCGGATAGCATTGCATACCACAGGAAGACTAATACTAATTCTAATAACCATTAGAGATAATGAACGTCTTAAATGTGTAATGAACTCGGGTGTAACGTTCCTCATAACCATTATGTTTGTTTTTATTTTCTTATCCCTAGGGCCCAGATTGGGGATTTGAGACGAAAATGCCTGCCTGGGCTTCAGAGGATTGGGTTGAAACTGACGAGTCCTGTTAACTGACTAGAATAACAAGACAAGAAACGCCTAGATAATTCGGTCTCCTTTTTAATTGTGCCCGTCTTGACCTTTTTCTACAGCAAACACAGAATTCGGAGCTTCAGACAAGAAAATGAATGAGTAATGAAATGGAGTGGACTACAATGCAGCTACCTATTTAGTAGTGTAATTATTGTTAGTTAGGTTAGTTGTTTGTCCGTATGTTATTTAGTTACAACTTAAGTTCTCTTCTTCCCTTCTATAATAGCGACAAGCAAATGTTAGCAGTACACTTCTTAAAGTATGGAAAATAATTAAAATTAGCTAGTAGATAGTAGAACCTGGTTTAAATGAGTGTGGAAGAGACGGCAGAAAGAAAAGAAGGATAATTAAGTGTCTGCAGCTGTGCGGTGTGATGATTTCCATGCCCTAAGCGCCCTCCGCCTCACCACAACAGCAGGACCAGAACAGACTACTCGACATAATTGTACTGTTATCGTCTACCTAATTATAAATACCTATTATTATAGTCTATCAATATATTCTAATAATTATAATTACAATACAACCGTATATACTATCAATATTTGCCTGTACAATGTATATTTAAGCATTTTAAGATCTGTGTACATATCGGCACCCCTCGAATAGCGAAAGGCTTTAGCTAATCAATCAATAATAACTAATTATGTCATCGTATGTATTTTATTGTACAACGTAACGTAAACGAAACTATCTACTTTAAAATCGCATTACTGTTGTCAGTTATAATTAGTCGTGTTGTGTGTTTGCTGTCTTGTATAATAGTTTCAAGAAGTGTCAAGTTAATCTCTTTTCATTGTGTATCTATATCTGTACTACTAATAGAATGACTATCATTTAGATAGATAGTCATTAATGAAGGATATCAATTAATCTTAATAAGTATTGCTTCTAAGCTCATAAAAGAAAGCAAATAAGATAAGTAGTTTTAAAATTATATTTTACTGAGTGATCTATTGAGGAGTGATGTGTGTATAATGTAGAATGTTATTGTTCCTTGTGGTAAGGAAAACTATACCTACTACCTGTCTCATATCCAGTCTACATATTATTATATGGATTTACTGTATTTTGTAGACATTCTACTGCGTAAAAGTATTGTAATGGAAAGGATAACAGATTTCACTGTTATAGGATCTTCTACGAACTCGAAATCATTTAAATTTTAAATCTACAATTTTCACTACTCAATACGTAATAATAAGTACTATAAGTAGCTTTACTGTGTGCATGTAACTGAAAGAAAAATGTTATGGGGCATGTTGAGCTATATTTACTGTTAATACCATTTACTAATTTAGTCAAACCTACAAAGCATTAAATCAATTACCCAATTACCGAAGAAGAACAAGATACTTACTCTTAATTTAAATGATACAGGTGCAGCGGAGAAGCACGCGAACGACTAATTAATTTGCGAGTTTTATTCGTGCAGGTTCTGTTTTGCGATGTTAGTTTACATATTAATTAATAATTAATACTAGTAACATAGCAAAGTAACATAATACCTTTACGTAATACCTACAGTGAATGATTTCAGTTAAACTATTTCGTTTCTATATTGTATATATGATAAAATAGATATAGGGATGCAGATAATTTTAATTGAGTTAAAGAGTATAGATGCACAGAGAATGCTCTATAATTAGTAGTTAGAAAATAAATTAATTAGTACGTCTTGTTTTGATTACCAATACAACCTTGTGCAACTTCTGTCATTAGTATAGCAAGGATTACTTCTATTTCTACTCAGTTCTTCTGTTACTAATTAAGTTTCTCATTAAATCTTTAATTACTCGTTAGAATTTACATGTAGGTAGTAGGTGGTGAGGTTCATTTCGGGGTATTCTTTTTTAACCTAGGTAGTTGGTATGTGTATAAGTATTTTACCTATTCACATAGAATCAAAGACAATTCAACAGAAAAGGTGATTAGCTGTGTTTTTCTTATGTTGACTACTTCACTATATTATAAGGATTATATACCTATATCTAATAAAGAGAAGCAGAGAGCTACTGTAATTTAAATTGAGTTACTAGTCTTTTAATGCTATGTAAACAGATTTTTATGGTTTAAAATGATCATTATTCTATTTATAGAGTTGTTGTTGTTTTAGAGTTTACAAAAAGAGAATAACGAGGTGTTTTCTACTGATTTACTTTTCTGTGAAAGACATGCCTTGCTTGATTCGGATGAAATGTTGATTTATTAGTACACAAAAGCAGATTGCATCTCTTGCTGGTCAAGATTTTTCTGAAGGATCGCCGCATCCGTATCATTGCTATTGCGTTGATTACAATGAAAGTATTCTATGTAGTGAAGTAAAATGTAATCCACTATAATGTGGTGCTTAAAATATGTAGGTATAAATACAGATAGGCAGAACAATGAAGTTATTGTTAGCAATCTAGTTGTTTGGTATGCTTTGCAGGGCAATAATAAAAATTGAATGTGTGTATGTCTGCTTGTCATAATAATTGAGGAGGTAGCAATTTGTTTGCATGATGTACCATTGAATATGTCAAGCAGGTAGAGTAACTAAGAATAGAAATAATTGGACAAAACATTTGTAACATTACTTTTCGTCTGTAGAATATTCAGACAAGACAGGAGAAGACAGTCGCCGTTGCGCTCGCCGCGGTGCATAAACGTGCTGTGAATCTGTAAAGTAGAAAGCTAGTATTTGTAACAAGAATACAAATAGAAGTTGCGAATTGTAGCTTCTTAGGTACACAATAAACAAAGCATTATTAGACACTTTTAGATGTTATGATAAGAATTAGAATGAAGACGGTCTTTGATTGAATTTTTGACACGGGAATCTTTACATAAGTAGGTGAGTGTTTACAAGAGTGAATTAAATGAGTTATAAATGATTGTTTATCTGTCAATTAAGGAAACCTATTATTCAGTTCACATTTTCAAATATTATGATCAGATATTTCGCATTCGGATCGTGTATTATAGTACTAATTGTAAACTGAAGTTTAATCATGAAGAAGACTACCTAATTGTACATAAACGTAGCTATAGATGGATACAATGATAAAGATATATTATACGTTGTTTCTAGAGTATAGGTAAATCTAGTACAATAGTGTACACCTAATTGTATTTAGAATTTATAGACAAATAAATAGTAGCCCTATATTATTGTATTGTAACTTGTAACTGTGAAAAAGCGATATAATAACTTTAGATCATTCAGATGGGGAATCCTGAGTGAGCCACCGAACACAGACCAGAATGTAATAGACAAAAAGAGAAGACATTTATAGTTGAAGTTAAACAATCCTAGTACCTATTCTCCAGTGTATTTATTTAGTGTAGGGAAACGTAGTTTATGTAAATTGGCTAGTTATACTTTGTGTAATACTGAATGCTTACTTTACTGTGTAGCACTAGATACACTATTTCCTAGTTATTCTTGTGTGTAAGTTACATTTACATTACGTTGTAAATTTTATGGCGTGTGTATTGTATGGTGTGGTGAGGTGAGTGAAGCTTGTATCTGTATGTAAATAAGAATACAAAGAGCCGATGTTTTCAATAGAGACATTTTGTTTATTCAACAACACAACTGGGATTCACGTTCAGTTCACTTCACTTTCAGAGTAAGCTAATTGTAAGTTAGATGTTTACTTTTAGTCCAACGTAGTTGAATGATTTTAGTTTACAGATAATTGTGTTAAATCTTAAGACAAATTGCATAAAACTGCACGTATATGTAAACAGAATAGCAAACATAACTATGCATTACAACAGTACATACAAAGAATTATTACAGACTTGCAGATACAAAACGTTCTCTTGTGTAATGTTACGTAAATGTATTGTAAGTTCTAAAGTCGAATCTATATATAAGTTAGATTCCTAGGTGTATTCTATTATATTACTATATCCTCTGTACATTATAAATATAGTTACGTACTCGAAAAGACATTTTATTGTAAAGACATCTCTTTTCAAGCTGAAAAGACAATAAAATCCTGTTTTGTTCTTGTTGATGCACCGTGAATTTCATTTTATAAAGTCATGTTAATTCCAGCACCGTAAGCAAACATTCATTTCACATCGCAATATGCTACCGTTCCACTTTCACCCTTTATTTCATCATCGCAATCAGATCACATCTTCGTTTTCGATAAGTTTTCTTAGAAGCCCAGGCTCTTTCTGTATAAAACACAAAGAAAAATAATTTCATATCAGTTTTCAGTAAAATCTACACCTTTAGTTACACACACAGAGAAAGTCATCATCACTATCATATCATCAGCAAAGTAGGAAACTTTTAAAGTATTCTCAGCAGCCAACGGAGCAGAGAGACACTCGAATCCAGAAAATATCTGTACAGTACAGAATTGAGTACCCGAAAGATATCAAAGGAAGTACAAAGAGTGTATAGGTATTCATGAAATTCGAATTTCACAGCATTATTGTACTGTAAGGAAGAGAACTGGAGGGAGACAGCTGTTTTCTGCATTTTGTATGTATTATTGGAAAGAATGGGAGTCAAGAAGGTTCTAAGGTAAGTAAAGTCAAGTTAAACTGAGACAGAGACTCTGCAATGTTCACGACAGCGACAGGTACGATTTCTGGAGCGATTCGTAACGCAGCTATTATATTCCGACTGGAGGACAGGACTGAGACAAGGAAGTTCCTACACATAAAGTCAATAGATAAGGTTGCTACTACCACTCCCTACCACTACAGCACTACTAGTGCATAGGACAGAGTACAGTACAGATAAGGATGGTTATTGAAGTTGAAGAGAACAAGTTTCTTTGAATTGCTTTGCCATTCCGTACTCCTTGTCTTGTCAGTCTGTCCACTTTGAAAACTGAAGTTGCTGAAAGGAATAGTCTAGTTTATTTTAGTTTAGTTGAAGAGAGGAACAAATGTTGAATGAGGTAAATGCGATCCAAGTGATCGAAAGGAATGAGTCTGTCTCTGTCGTCCTGCTATATATTGGTATTGGTACTTTGCTTCCCGTGTGCACATTACATTCATACAGTACTCGCAGAGATAGATACTACTTACTACTACGTCTACGAAAGGAAAAAGTACGACAAAGAATTGTTAGCTTTACTTTTACTGGAAGCAGTGAGTAGTTTACTACTATTATATACTTACCATGTCTTTGAAAATATTTGAACAGCCGTAGCAGAGGTCATCTTGATCCGATTCCTCCTCAGGTCTCTGAGTATACATAAAGAGTAACATTACATTTCAATCGATTTTCTGAATTATTCATAGTTTACATTCCAGTAGAGATCGAGGATAGCCACTTTCTCTTTTCAAACACTAAGAAACTGTTTGTTGCACGACTACAAACGGATGGAAAGGCATTCAAGGCAATTCCATATTGCTTTACGCTGCACAGATAGAGAAAGCTACTCAATTACAGAGTCTCGTCAAGTCTCATTCTAGTATTGGCTTGTAAATAAACCCAATCCAATTCCATCCATTACAAATGGCAAAGACGGAAATGAAGGAGGCTAGTTTCCTCACCTTACACAATTTACATTGTCTTCCTCCCGTCTCCAGCAAACTGCTCCTACTAACTGACGGACAGAGCTTCTCTCCGATTTTCGCTAAAGTGGGCACCGTCGATGCAAAGCCACTTTGGAGCTCCACAATAAAGTTGTCACACTGTCGCTCCAGACTGTCTATCTTCATTTTTCGACTCTGTCAAGTTAAAAATGAAATGAAAATCCGCACTTCTATTAAAGTTCAACATTCCGTCAGTCAACTTTTACTTTCCAAACCTTCAAAGCAACTCTAATGCTCAGGCACATATTACTTACTGTACAAGAAGAAAGAAACTTTCATTTAGAGGTAAACTTTTGAAGGTTTTCAGGTTAAGCTGTTGGAACTAATGGTGTGCTGTGGTTCAACTATAGAAAAACTTCTTTGACAAATTGTACATCTCTAGAGCAATCTACCACGGCTTTCTCCTCCTTTCCCTGCTCCATACTCGTGTTACTACTATTTAACTATAGGGACTATACTACAGAGTATCCTGTTGTTAATAGGATCCGCATTGCTATTTTTATACTCAGAAGTGTATCATACTTTTCGTGTTAGTTTTTAGTTCCTATTTCTTATCATTAGTAATTTCTATTTTCTATTACTTACTGCTGTTCTTATTCTACCACTCGACAAAGTTCCATGGGAAAGTCGAGTTGTACTTAATGTACTTCTAAAAGGGTACTTTTCCGCTTTTTTCATTCGATGTGAGTTAAAATGATGACAGTCTCCATAAAAAGCCTTCTAGTCATAGTAAATGTGTATTTTTAAAGGAAACTTTGTAATCCTGAGCATGACTTAAAAAGAAAAACATGCTACATTTACTTTTACCTACGCTCAGTTTACGAAAGATGAGCTAATCCAAACATACTACAATATTTGTGTACTAATAACGATAAGGTTTATTACAGTTCACGATTAGGAATGGATGGAATGTACATCCTCTGTGTATTTAAGATTAATAATGATGATGCATATTGCACATTACGAGGAAACGAAGCATCTCTAATGTATTACATACGTTCTAAGGGCAACGGCAACTGGGTTTCCATCCGTAACGTTGTCAGTCGGTGTATTCGGGATAGAACTCTGCTAAGTGCATTAATTCGCATGCTACCTTCAACTCAGCACCCTAATGGTATAAAAAAGGCCTTTAGAACAAGAAAACAGGTATTATTTGTATAAGCACTACAACGTGAACTGCTAATACTAATCACTTTTTCCGACTCTGTCATAGTCATACCTCAGATGCAAAATTTCTTATGGCCACGGTAAATGTTCTAACGACGACTACTTACATGATAAAACTAAAGGTACAATAACAATGTATCATATATGGAACAAGACTCAAGCATGATCCATCGATATAATGTAACACAAGAGAATACTACTTTTGTGCATCTAATGCAATGCATTGCTTCAGGCTCCTTCCCAATAACCCAAGGGACGGATTCATTGATAAACATTAGTCGTCGTAAAGAGAAGGATTTATCTTATCCATTCTCAAACAGCTAAGTTCTCTTCATAAATCATAAAGAGGATTACCTTAGTGGGACTGCCGCCGCTGAAGAGGCCTTGGCTATTTTCCTGAGGAAGACATTGAAGATATTGTCGTAAATCATCGCTTAAGAAGTCCATCAGTGGGCGGGCAAATGTTACCACTCCTTCTTCCCTTGATATAACAGTAGTGAAACCCTAAAATATATTCATTTCATCACTGTTTGCTTTGGTCAGTCCTATGTCTAGTTAGCTAAGCTTCTTAACTTCTAGGTCTATACATCTACGCAGGGTAAACTCAACGAAGAAATATTTTAATTTAATACTCCTTATAGTATCACTAAGGCTGTTTGCGTGTCGTTCTAATGTCATGTCGTTCTGTCGCCTCTGTGCCCTTTGGCTTAGAGCAGAAAGGGCACAGACGTTAAAAAATCTACGATCTACTAAGTCCCACGGTCCCACCACATTGATAATTTGTTGGATTCATTTATGAAAATCTCAGATTTACTTTGCGAGCCAGATTTGAGTCATCGCCCCATTACATGGGAGTAAGCCCGTAATAAGTACCCGTAGTAAGGCATACTGCATAAATGTTTGCATTTAATTCTTTAAAATTCACTATATATTCAATCAAAACTGAGGGACGTACCAACAGACTTTTAACTAAAATACTTCGTTTGCATGCAGTATTGAAGAGCTTGTACCACAAAATATTTATTTTATGAAGGTTTGCAAGGGGATAAATCAATTGGAAGATACGACTGTAGGCAATATTCGTATGTGTTACGTAATTTTGCATAGCACAAATGAAAGAAAAAGTAAATAGAGACATGGTACTCACATTTCCCATGGAACTGCAATTTTTGAACGAAAATATTAATGTAGGGGCAATAATAATGGAAATCAAGCTCAATTTTGAGTTGCCAAATAATTTTTCTCGATTTTCTGTTGATCATTTATAAGCAAAGCACAAAAAATATAAGTAAACAAACAATATAACTATGTATACAGTAATAATGAGTCTACCTTCACTTATAACTCAAGAAATGTTATTAGGCCAAGTAAGTGCATGACAAACAGGAAGTCTAGTCTGCCAAATAAGTTTTTCTAAATAAGAGATAAGTCATAACAAGTAGCTTTTTTGGAAAAATACTGATTACTAAGCTGATTTTGTGAATTAGTTTTTTCCTGGAAAATTGTTTAAAAACACTGACGATTTTCATGCTTGTGTCGCCAAGCTAATGAGGAACGTTAACGTTACTTTGTCCAGTATTCTTGACTGCTCAGTGCACTAAGAACGATTTGGCGATAGGTTTTGCTGTTTTCTCTAAGCAAGACAGTAAAATCATACTGTGGGTAGAAAACCCATGTAACCACTTCGACGATGAGAAATTCACATTTTAAAGCTATCTTTTACGTAATTTACGATAAGAAATGATTAAAGAGGAAATATATAGTTCTGAAAATACGGCACTACTGAACAAAATGTGCTGCATGAAGTTACTAATATATGCCAGCTATCAAAGTACAAAGATATCGGATGTTTGGATCTAGTAGTCTCTCTGTTTCGACCTACGTGAAATCATTTGCTGCATTGCCCCAAGGAAATTCAAGACAATGTTTAAAAAATATTACGCGATAAATCTGTTCTACTGAACACCAAGAAGTTGGTAAAATGGTACTTCATTGACTGCAATACTTACGCAAGGAACAGAAGAAAGCTTATAAAAGAAAAATTGTAGAAAGCTCCGAGGTTTGAATAGGATCCCAGAGCTGCATTTATGCGTACTGTGTACCTCGTCTTGCGAATGCGATAATCAAACGTAAATTGGATCTCAAAAAGGCTTTGCGACTAAATTACGAAAAGTAGTTGAATAAAATTAAAACTTGTACCATTTGTTCTGCCAACTGTGCTCCTCGTCCCAATGACATTATCGTAAACATTTTGATTGCTAAATTTGACTGGTCTTCAGGTAAAATAATTTTGGATATATGCATACTTCTAGCAACAGAAACTGTTAAATTGTGTCTACAAAATTCACAATAATGAAATTAAGAAATATTTTATCTATAAATGATAATAAAGATGTGATATAGTAAATAGTAAAATAGTTACTTTAGAATATTAACAAGATCCTTAAGCGATGTTTTTGTTTTAAGGTTCGCAAGGATGGAATTAAGCTGAGAATTCAAGTTTTGGTCAAATGGCAATCGTAAATTTTCCAATAAGGTTTTTTCAATTACAGTGTCCTCCGATTTCTTTTCCATTTGCGAATCCTGGATCGTTACATCTCGTCCCACAATTTGCTTAATTTCCTTACTTATGTCCTGAATACCTTTAAAACATACTTCAATACTGGATGCATATAAGGGTATAATAATATTGTGCGTCTGTTCTGATGACTGCAGCCAGTTTTGAAGTTCTGTTAGGTGTTTCTTCTGTCTCCCTTCTGAACCAGAGCCTCCAATATCGTCACTTTCTGCATTAAGTAATTGTTTACATAAATTATAAATGCCAAGTTTAGAAATACAGTTATGGAATATTAATTTTGACAAGTGTACCGAGAATCACAAAAAGAACGAAATTAAAAGGAAATGGTAGATTTCTTTGTGGAATATTGTCTTTAGAAACGGAAGACGCGTATGCAGCATCTCGAATTAAATTGATAAGAGCAACAGAAGAAGGCGATCCATCGTAGTAGATCATTACAGTCTCCGTTGGTGCTAGCAGTAAATTGGCATTCGAACCCTTATTTGGTTTTCCTAGTTCGAAAATTCTTTTACGAAACCGAAAATTGCAATGGAACACCCAGCATTCTCTAAAGGATTGCATCAAAAATAATTCAAATTTCTAAGTGCACCAAAACGATGTGTAATGCTAATATTAGAGATAAAATGCATACAACTTACGAACAAAATATTTTGCGCAATTTTTTAACGAAATAATCCTGGGATACTATCGGTTTACTGCATTCCGTACAGGAAACAGAAGCAACAATTTCTCCTGACATTTCTTCTAAATTTCTCAGCCCGTCTTAATAGCGATTTATACAAACCCAAGTATTTATTTGTTACTGTACACGAAGGATATGTTTTCAGAATCGTTTAAAAAAGCAAAACTTTAGGTAATCATCAGTTGATGAACACCTGAGTCAATACATCCACGTTGAAAACTGTAATGCCGCTTTAATACATGAAATCTTCACAGGTTATAGACTCCAAGAGTAAGCAAAAATTTTGCACAAGGGAAAGTTGGTGACTGAGATAGACTTTCTCCAATGTCAGCCTCTGGCTAGCTAAACCTACTTTTTACATGACGAGCTTAATTAATTGTCACTGGTAAATGAAAGACTTGAAATGCAGTTATGTTTTGGACAAACAATGATTTATTCACTTCACGCATAACATGGTTACATAAGTGGTAATCGCAACAGCTTACTACAAGGACAGGAATTTTAGTTGTTGTACTTAACTTTACACATACTAAACATTGTAAGGAATCACTTATTTGTAAAACAAACTGTTAAAATAGGGAAATGTTAGATATTTACGCATATTTAAAATGTTTGGATCAAATATTAGCTTAATTCCATATAACGTTTATGTACACCAAATAAGACTCAATACATTGACACAGGAGTTTTAAATGCATAATGTATATGCTATGTCTTATACATTTAGTAGTATTCGAAATAAAGCACCTCTAATACAAATACGTACATGGATAGAACAATTTTATCAAATCAATCAGTTTTGTAGACCTTAAAGAACTATCTTAAATTCTAGGCTTAGCAACTATAGTCATTCATCACATTCAACTTTTTTGTACAAGCTACTATTTGTATGTGTTTCACTTTTAGCAGTTTTGTAATTATACTCTAACGTATTTACTTTGTAATTCATAAGCACTATTACGTGAACATCATGTTCCCCATTACAACGTAAATTGCAGCATACAACTAAATACTAATTCCGTTTGCGATGAATAAATACATAGCGTATAAGTGTTTGTATATGCATATAACTTTGTCCTGCAAGTTCAAATAAAACAAAAATTAATAACTGCAAATATTTATCAGATGCAATCTAAATATGCATTGTAAGAAATATAAACAGAATCTGTTATATGTACAAATATCACTTATTTCACTACACATTTCACAGGATAACATTATGGCACTTAAAAATTATAATCAGCTGGGTTAGTTATTTAAAATAGTTTGTATTATAGTCGACTACATTGTCATTGAAGGCTAAAACCAAATTAATAGAATACAGTAACTGAAAGTTTGTGCTTTACAAATTACATTCTACTGGACTAAACGTTTTGATATTTGGTTAACATTGGTTAACGTTTACACACCTATACCTACACATTGACTTCATCTATTAAACGTCTAATCTAAACCATAAAAGACAGCACATGAAAAGAAAATAATCTGATTTGCCCCTTTTCATTGCGTTCGCAACTTGTGTAAATGTTCGTTGACATGCATATCGATACTTACATAATTATATACTTATCCATTAAACTTTGACTTTACTTTACACACTACATATTAAAAACAATTAAAGATTATACTCCATAAATCTACAAAGATATTTGATATATCTAATCTATGGTGTACCGTATATAACAATACCACTAGCAAACAGAGGCTCATAAATGATTTAAGTAAGTTAATTAAAACTAATTTGGCACCACCGCTTCGGTGAATCACAAAAAATGTAACTAATTACATGCATCAACTTATGTACTTAAGAGCTACTGGACAATTCATTAAATAAAGACATTTGTCGTTACGCCCAAAGAATATTTGTTTACGTTACATATTTCCATATGGTAATGGTAACTAGTAGTCGAAGGTAACTGATTGAAGCGTTTCGTCTTCGTCGTCAACTTTTTGAAAGATTAATGGAAACTTCCTTTGACTTACCAATAAAGTAAACTCACTCTTTTGTTAATACACGTAATTATGATTAGACGATGAGAGTGAACACAGAAAACAACTTTGAGCACATTTAGAATTTCAAATAGTAAAAAGATGTATAATTAAGTAAATAGAAATAGCGCATATACTAACAATACTACATAATGTTTCCAAATAGATATAAAGTAATGTTTCCGTATATGAATCTAATTGTACGTCTGTAATTATTTCAAATCGATAGTCAATATCGAATGAAACGATCTACATATTTTCGAATGCGATTTTTCATAATTACTAGTGATATATGAAAAATATCCGTTTATTCAAGATCAACTTGGGGAAACCTGTTCCTTTTCCGTTTGCAATTATGTTATGCTACTGATTGTATTCGTATAGTAGGCAATAAACCAAATTATAATACTCCACACTTAACGCTGTTATAATAGCTTTGCTGTAGCACAGACATGAACTACACTTAACTACAGTTGCTTTGCTATTCAACAATGTGTGCCTCCATATTACATTTATGTTTTATTTATTATGTGTACAATTTAAGAGTACACCTATTCTGCTTAAGTTACAAAATGCTGTAAAGTCGACTGACCTACCTGAATGGAAATTACAAAGAACATCTTACAAACAGCTTTCTAATGTCTAAGTTAAAGCCAAGAATTCTAAATCAATTACTAACTTTTACCTACACGATTAAATATTCCAGTCAATAGGAAAAACCGTAAATCTCAACTTCATCACGGGATAACAATAGGTGTACCCGTCACCTCTTGGTTGCTGACCAGACATGATTATCATCACTTTTATACTGCCATTGTCTCTTTCATCCCTCCATTATACTTATACAGTTATGTAAAAGGCAGTACTTAATATTGCCTTTAATAATTACCTAGCTGCAAAACATGCATAATTGACTAATACTGACTAAACGTATATTTTACCAAATTATTGCTTCTTTAAACCAGATATACGAATTTAAAAAGATTGGGGAGGCTCCAATTGCTGTGATTGAGGCTTCTTCTGAATTGGAGGTGAACTTTGACTTGGATTCGGAAGATTTCCAAATAAAGAGTACTCCCCTGAATTAATTTGGCCTTGAGAAGGGGAAGTCATAATACTTGCAGTTGCCGTTTGACTTGAAGTAGGAGTTTCTATAGGCGTTGCAAAAGGGACTCGAAGAGATTGGTGACTAGATCTCTGAAGACCTTCCAATGTTAGAAGTGACTCCGAATCGGAACCGCACGTAGTTAATACAACACCTACATCATCACAATATTTAATTAATATTTCTGTAAATTGCTTTTTTACAATATTATGATTTATTATGGTTATGTTATGGTAGATTAGTTGAAGACCTGGCATGGTTTCAGACGGAGGCCACAAAGACGTCGTCTGTTCAGTTTCGCCATACTCATTTCCATCTTCATCTAATGGTAAATCTTTAAGAGTCGGAGGTGTCTGTGGTTTAGTTGACAATAGGTTAATAGCGTCCAATAGCCCAAAATCAAATGGATCACTTGTGTCTGATTTTCTGGTTCCATCTACAAGTGTAAATGATTTAGTATACTAAAAGGGGGTGGAGTTGAAAAACAGAAGAATACCCTATCCACCAATGCCCTATTCATTGTCATTTTCCATTTGTTTCATAGTACACCTACCTGTACTGCTTCCTTGTTGATTGTGACTGGATGAAGCCGGAACAGACCATCGTCGGCTAAAGCAGAATGGAGTAAAACCTGGATTTCCTCCATTCCCACCGCTAGCACTAGAAATGGAACCAAAGCTTCCAAGACCTGTAAGATTGCTACTTGTACTAGGGCCACTACTAATACTGCTAGTGTTGTTGTAATTCTGAGTGCAGGCTGACCATCTTCTAAATAAATATGGATAACTTCCATCACCATAAGGTAGGAGGGGTGATGGCGGCTGAGATGGAGTGAATTTCACAGAAGGACTGTAATTGGAAAAAATTAAGTTAATATTTCTGCAGCAATAGTTAAATATTCAATATATTTCTTGACGTATGTATTACCTTGAGTTTCTTGATCTACTATGATGGCCGTAATGGTGCGTATGATGAACTTGTGGGGAAGGAGAGGAACTTCTGGATGACAAAGCAGATAAACCGGATATACTACTTCTAGGCAAACTAAAGCTACTCATACAACTTTCTGTACTCTCTCGACGATCAGAAGACGAGCTAAAAGATGCTGAAGTAGGAGAACGTGCCAAATGAGAATCTGGACTTCGGGGGAAGATTCCATGAGAGGGAGGAAATAAACCTCCTCCTTGAGAAGATGTGCATTGAATATAAAGAGAACAGAATCGCCATTGAATTTGAAAGAAGGCGGAGAAACAGTTGCGAAAGACCTAAAAGGAATATAAGAATCCATATTATTTGAAAAGAGCAAAACTAATTGGTTTCCCTTATTTATGTACTGCTATAAAGATATACTTCATAGGTGTTTGAAGAATGGAAGGTTGCTGGGTCTTTCATCACATTCTGGACGGTTTCCTGGAGGAGGGGTAATAGTTCGGAAATGAGTGCGTTAGTATCAGCCGATGCAACTTTTTGAGCCAGCTCCCAAGTTGCAACTGACTGTGTGAGCAGATCACTATCCAAGTTAGATGATGATGAAGACGAGCAGCCTCCCAAAATTCCTGGACCGGGTGACAATAAACGTTCAAAGTTTTTTGATAATCTTACACCACTTTCGCAAAGTACTTCTAAACTCTGCAAAGAATTCAAGTAAGACACAATTTTATATTATGATTACGTAATTAAGGAATGTAATTAATTTTATTCTCAGTATTTGCATTTAATGTGCATTAATATTTCAATAAAATGTAGAACTTCTTACTTTGATATATGAAGAAAGATTCCTGATCATTTCGTGCAAATTTTGTAAAGCCATTGTAGAAATGTAAGGGGTGAGTAAACTTTTAAATATAGAAAAGTGAAGGTATAAAATCAATAATGGTCCCTCTATATGTTAGTAGGTAGTAGTAGAATATTCGTAAATAAATATTCTGCTTGCTAGGTTTCTCAAAGCTAATTAAAACCGGTATAAACTTTCGATTTGTTAATCTCCTTTTAAATGTCAATTTTCGTTTAAAAAGACGAGGTTTGTGTTTCTTGAATAAAGCAAGTCAATATACAAAGTTTTCCGTAACATGTCCTTGTGAATACCTTTAAATTAAAATAACAAAATTAAATTTTAGGGTAGGCTTACTAAGAAATATTATTATATTGCTATACGTGCTTTACGTAGAACTTGTTTCCCACTCTGACCTTGATTTTAGTTATAATTCCTTTAATATTCAGTCCAGTCGATACAAAGTAGCATTATTTGTTACTACACTATTAGCCTCTCATTTATAGTTCACGATTTCTTCGTATACTAAATTTCGTACTTGTAGTTATTTTGACTGAAAAATTCCAATGGCAGGTTGGGTTGCAAATTGCTGCAGTTTTGTTTTTGTTGTACAAGAGGCGATGCGGTGCTGTGCTGAAGCTAAAATCCTAATTTCAGCTTTTCTTAAAGAAAGGAAAAAATTGTACTCTTATTGCGTATTGGTGATCGTTAGTGAACAATCACAAATGTATTACGTAATATTATGTAATATTTGTGTTATAATAAGTAATATATTATGTACACTTTCATGCATTACGGTATATAATTTACAGATTTAATAAATAAATAAACTTACTTATTTAACGGTAACGTTTCTGTTTCTTGTTCTTGTTTAACTTCCTGTTATTTACAAGATGACCACTACAGTCATCACTTTTTCGAATGTCAACAATGGAAAGCAAGAACGACGTCATAATATATTTACTACTTAACAGTTCGTTATTCTTGCTTCCAAGAACAAAATAAATGTTTTACTGTGCTTGCAGTTATGCGTTATGCTTGAGAGAGTCGAATAAAATTGACTATAGCTGTATAGTATGAAAATATAAGTGTTAAAAATGGTTTAATAATTTAATATCAAAAATCTTGGATTTGCACTTGGATGAATATAAATAGGAAACTGCATTTTTCAAAAGTATCCCTTCAGCATAGAAACATCCACTTTTTAAGGTTCAACTCCTAAAGACAGACTGAAATTAAAAAAGGTACAACGAGTTAAAACATCGAAAAGTGAATCAAAATTTATTTTACATCAATGTATTTGATAATTAAACAGATACAAAATATTATAACCTGAAAAAGATACAAATTAGTACTATTGGCAAATTCCAATGGACGGAAGAAAATTTAAACGTTTCAAATAATAAATAGGATAACTACTACGTATATACATATAGAATATAAAAATTTATTACCTAAAAAGATGAAAGCGAAAACTATAAGATTAAAAATAATTTGAATCGTCTATGGTCTTCGGAACAGGAAATACAAGTGTACCACTGTTTCAATTTTGATGTACTGATACTGAGTGAGTTACTAAGAAAATGTAAATGAAACAGTTAACTGAAGAGAAGACAGGAAGTCGTAAAAAGTTGTGCCAAAAAGGTCTTGTTGTTTGTCTGGAAGAAGGAGTAGTTCCTGTGAAGATCAAGTCCGAGGTACGACTGATTTGTGGGATGTGTTCGACTGTAGAACGTAGAGCAACCAGAAATCAACTTCACTCACACTCACTCACGAGACGAGAGAGATGTTTTGCTTTGCCTCACTGTACTATGGCCTTGTCAGAATTTGGCCTACAACATCGAACCAGTACACCATAGCACACTACCATTTCTCCAGTAAAAGTCTGTCGCGTCGGCCTTCAAGTTCACTAGAGCTGGAGAAAACTTGCTACAGTACAAAATAAATAAGGTAAAGGTATGCATGAAGTGAAATGCCATTTCTCCGGCAAGCAGCAAAACAAACCTACTTCCAGTCATGATTAGGATGACCTTCATTCGTTGTACATCCTTCATTAGGTAGTATAGTGCAGTATTTCTCTGTTTATTTATTTAGTGCTTATCACAATTACCTATACCCTATATTTTATTTGGTTAGCTTCTTTTGTTTACTGTACAACTCTAACATAAATGGTAACTACTTCCAGTTATAGATTAGAGCTTCCATAAACCTCTTAATTGCATCAATATTTGTAAATAATGGTGCAAAATACAACAACATGGTCAACTAATTACGTTTAATTATTAATGTACGTGGTAACATACATTAATTAAATGCATTAACTAAGGGTGATATGAAATTAGTAATGAATTGGTGTTAACATAAATTGGTTAAGCATTTTGCTGTAAAACGTTTCAAAACCAGATTTCATGGTTTCATGAACAAGTTCATGAAATACTACACTTTCCTTTATCAAGGTGATTTTCTTCAAAAGCAAGGGTGGAATGTTTTCACCGCACATCTTGCAATTGGTAGCAACACTATCTTTCAATCGATGAAAGACAACAGAAGAAGAGAGAAAGAATCTTTCACCATTGCTTTGTGGCAAGAGAAAACCTTTATAATTTTTGGATGAACCCAAAATACTTTCAATAACTTTTACAAAGTGAAAAATTGTGAATTGTGGACTGAGACTTTAAATACTGGACCTTTACCTTCAAGATCTTCCACAATTCGTATATCGTATTCGTCTTCAAAAAACCTCCATCAATTTCGAACGGAACCCCTATTCATGTGTTTAAGTGAAGATGCGTCGACAAATAGACAGCCCTAGCCATGTATTATGGTAAAGTAGACAAAATACCCCTAAACACATCAGTGTTTCCTAAAATGTAAATGCAAATAGGTGTAAGCAAGGAAAAATTAGATGTATACATGTATTAATTAGTACCAGAGAATGATAAGTCTATAGGTAATGGAGAAAATGTATACTAAAATACTAACGCGGTGCCCAAGCGCCCACTCAGGTATTGCAATGGGGAAGAGATGTTCCTGATGTACTCTTTACTATGCATGGGTAGAGAGTGGGTTGGACCAATTCTTTTCAGTGGAGATTGGGTGGAACGTAGGTTGGCCAATTACCGCTAATTGTTAGTAAAGATTTAAAAGAAAAGTTTGGTATACAAGACAAATACATACTGCCAAGGCTTGAACCATGAGCTTGTTTTCTATATCATTATTTACCTAGCTTTATTACAAATTATCTTATGCAGGAGTGCATCTTAATGGCTTGTGCGTCAAGTATCATACAATAATGAAGCATGTGATTATGGAAATATTGTCAATATTTATGTAAGCGGAAGCGGATGTCATTAAAAAGCTGTTTAATACGTCAGCAAATGCTTCTGCTAGCGTAACTGTACAATGGAAAATAGTGAATTCACCGAAGATTGTGGAGACATCAATAATCCCTACCAAAGGTTAAATGTTATAAAAACAAGAAATGAAATCATTTTAATATCAATATTCGTAATTTTGCTTAAGCTAAACCGTCGGAAAAATTATTGATGTCGGTATGTAGAGTAATATTGGTGTTTTCCCCGGCTTTAGGATATTACCTTTACAACTCGATAGCTTACTCTTTCCTTTCATATTCCATTTATTAATAATAAATATAATATTATATAACTTTATACATGTGCTACTCTACTAAGCCGGGAATCCGACGCTGGTCCATTGCAGTGCATGATTCCTGTTACCCGAGCTTACGACATAATAAATATTATCCGGGAGTAACTCAGAGCAAAGTAGTTACTCTTTGAACTCCAACAATCGAATGTTTTATTCTTCCCTAATAAGCTGCTCTGATTTGACTTTAGACTCCTTTATAACAGTTTCCTACAGGTATCAGGACGGGAATGTTCCTTGTCATGCAGCATAACCTGAAGCCTACCGTTTACACTAGCTAGCATAAATTTTCCACAGCGTATTTCATTGTTCATGTTTTAGAAAGGGGGAAAATTGCATTGAATTTCCGATTTCATCTCTAAGCCCATTTGCATTAACTACAATTTACATCCAAAATACCTTAATTGTTAGAATGCTGCACCTACAGCCGCACACGTCATTCAGTAATGCAATAAGAATGATGACGACAAGAGGACTCTCCACTTACATTGAAACTTTTTTTATGTTCTTGAGAGAGTGAAAGAAAAGAAAGAATATTGTTAGTTTAAGCATATTACCAGTGCAAATGCAAATACCCCTGTAACATGTAAACCTTATACTTATCCTTCACTGATGCAATTATCAATTACTAATTCTTCATCTCGACTTTTTCATTGCTATTAATTTTCTGCTTTCTACATCCTTCCTCAACTCAGAGTTTATGAAGTTCACATTTTGTTCATAATACTTAAAAATGGAATCAAGAAATAGATTATAATAGACCTAATTAGCAGTAGAATAGTGTACGATGCTCGGATTATGTGATTAGTATTGTAAGTATAGTATTTTTAGATGAGAATTTTTGTACCTTTTTCAGCGAAAGCAAATAGTATGTACACACTTTCTATTGTTTACTACACAATGGAGAAAGGTGTGTATAAAGAAAGTCTAGCAATAAAGTAAGCTGCTATTCTTCTGCGAAAAAGAAAAGAGATATATACATATTGCAGTAATAAGTATTTCTTTGGTATTTCTGTATGTTACGTGCAGTGCAATGGGGTACTATATGGATGTGGAAAGCAGCTTTGGTGCACTAACTACAGGTCTGGTGCACCGAACAGATGAGATCCGATGAGTCGGAGTACTACCTTCCGAAAGCGAATCGGGCTTTTCGGATTTGATTCGGTAATAGAAGTATAAAGCCCTTCACGTGAAAGTTAGACCTGGAGTTGTGCAAACACCTTTTGCATTTGACAATTTGTAACTTTCACGGCTGAAATTACTACTGCAGGAAATTCGGCTGACGTCTATGTGGGTATTATATGTATAAGATATTCTGGTATATTACTATAAGTTCATACTCTATCAGTTGTACTAAGCTTCTACCTTGGCATGTATATGATATGGGTATTTCTATTATGTGTTATGTACGGAGAAAGACATGCTATCAGTATTCTGCATTATATTCTACTTTTATGTTCTATCTAATCTAGCACACCTTGATCTTCAGCAGGATGGCAATCTACAATGTGCATAGCTCACGATTTCACTATTCCCTACTTCCTACTACTATCTAAGAAATTCTTTGACTACTTTCTATGTAAAGGCAGACTGAACCAGCACTTGTAGCGTCTCATGTAATAAAATAACTATTTTCGCTGCTTGGTTCCATTCGGTTTAGTCTACAACGGAAAACATAATAGTTTCTGTGACCTTTGAACTTTTCCTTTTTCTTATTACAAACTAAAGCCAGTTATACTAATGTAGTAAATTCTTGTGTTACGTTGTATCATACCTATTACATTTTACATTGTATACATTAATGGAAATGTTACCTATATAATAGTAGTGTGTCGTTTGTATACAAATATATGTAGCCTACTGCAATGTAATGCTTCATTAGAAAATACATTTCCTCTCTTAAATGAACACAAGTCTGTATGTAGGTATCTAAATGCTTATTTTTAGAATTTATATGAAAAATATCTACCAAGAAATCTTTATCTCCTTATCTAGATAAACCTAATCAAGACAAATATTGTTGCTAATTAAAGTATAGTTCATATAATGCATGGAATATTGAACAAATAGTAAACTAAGAATATAAATAATAATAGTTAAGCTATGGAAGGTATAGTAGAGCCGTAGAATTTTATATGCGCAAATACTCACAGCGTTGTAAGCTGCTCTTCAAAGACAAATGTTTTCATTATCCTTTCTAAAAGACTTCTCAGCGGAAAGTGAAATAAATGCAGATCTCTAAGCAGCACCTAAAGCAAAGGAGCACATTTTCTCTACCTAATTAGCGTGAAAAAGCAATTAAGCGAGTTTAATATCAAAAGGATGACAACATCATATACTTTGTACGTACAAGATGAGTAATACAATGGGCGTAATATGTTGAAAATCTTATTTGTAGCATCGTTCAGAAGTTGTCGTTTTTCATAAAAGCGATTTTCCGAAGCATCTAGAACTTTCCTCATTACATACAGAGTGCTACTGCTCACTTGATTTCTATTTATAGTGCAATTAAACTTTTAAAGAAGGCTATTCCACATATCTCGACCTTTGACTTTATTACATAACAAGCGCTTCTTTCTCTTCGGATAAAAGTACGTCATCTCATCTCTCTTCAAAGTTTCAAGTTCAAGAGTTCTCTGAATTTAAAGGTTGAAGTACACAAAACAAACAATTTGATTATTATTCTCTTCTGTGACTCTTTTCTGCTCTAGTAGGGTTGTTTCGAGGTTGTTATACAACCTTAAGCATTTGTCGGCAAACTTTTGTCAGCATACAAATTGTCTATTGATCTGTGTGCTAATGAAACACGACATTTACTTCTGCTTCTACTTTAAAAACGCAACTACAACATCCTTTCTACTACGTTAATAATAAAATTACACAAGGATGCTCTAAAAGGTTCTACAAACTATCTGAATCATAGTGAAACTACTGAAGCAAATACTTTCTACAATTCTTTGGAAAGCGATAATTATATGCTATAAAGTCTGTAATTTTACGTAATAATTATGATAGCATGTATTCATTGCTTAAAGAAGTTTACAAACCTTACGTATGCATGCAGATTTCCTTTTATTGTTATTATTTGAATCATGAAACAGTTGCTTTCACAATTGCGATGAAAAAGTAAGAGGAAACGGTTCGCAAGTTAAAATTGAATAGCTCTCACATGCCTTTCCTGGGTTTTTCTCCAAACATTTAGATTAAATTGAAATAACATTTGACATTTCAGCTCTATAATCAATTTAGTTCCTCCTAAATTGCATTATCATACTAAGAATTCCTCAATATACACTACAGAGTTGAAGGTAATCCAATTTGTATTCACGTAAGTAAGCTTTATCTACATGTGCTTATTTTATTAGGTATTTTGACAGGATCTCTGCGTCTACTATTCAAGAGTTAGTAAAGTGTGCTGTTGCATTCTACAAAATCACCTAACTAGATTTCAAGCAATACTTGTACATGTATACAAAGAGACAGCAGGCACTAGGGAGTAAAGACGCGCAGATTTCAGGACGATCCAAAATGATCTTTTGTGTGCATACCTACATACTTAATGCTAGTATTGTAG
Organism: Yoshiicerus persimilis; assembly: GCA_020352615.2. Taxonomy (NCBI): domain Eukaryota; kingdom Metazoa; phylum Arthropoda; class Collembola; order Entomobryomorpha; family Tomoceridae; genus Yoshiicerus; species Yoshiicerus persimilis. The sequence continues at coordinate 14,571,908 of CM036942.2, forward strand.
CGAGTAACAGGATGATAATAAATCGTACAAGCGTGACACAATTGACGTGCGTCATTACAGCAACTGGAAAGTATATTGCGCCACTACTGGGAACTAGTTTGCAGGTATCAACTTAACTGAGACCCTTTCGTAGTAGAGAACTGATGAATAAATGAACATATATTTCTTTTATCTTTATGTATAGCACTGTATTTACCTAGCATTATTCATATTCATAGCGAAGTGTACAACCGGATTGTACAGTTAATGTTCATTGAAACAGTAAATTAAATAGATTGTGCAGTAAATCTATTTTGAAGTGTAACAGAACATAAACATAACTCATTGCATTTTCAGTGAATAAAGAATTACTACCACTCCTTACTTGTATCGTCTTTAGCAACCCTTATAACACGAAGGGTATAAAGTTCCCGTATACTAAATTATTATAATCGCATGGAGTTATTTTTACCACCATTTAATGTACAGCGACTTCGTTTGTATTCTTTAAATAAAATATTTTATTTTAAATTTTATAAAAAATGTAAAAATGTGATAGTATTATCTGATTTGGGTAATAAAATATATGTAATAATACTGGCAATTATCTTTTAGGTACAATAAATTCTTACTCAAGAAATGCCAAATTAGCAATCACTAATAATGACAGTGGTTTATGCATTTCTAGTTACAGTCAGACACAAATAGTCTTTAAATAGTGCTCAGTGGAAAGAAAACAGCTTTCTCTTATTGTCGCATTTTGAAACAGGAGAAACTTTTGTGACTATATCGGTTGCAATAAAGGAATTTGAGTGTAATATTAATATGGGTATGTAATTATTTTATAGTCTACAAACGGAAAGTACAAAAATGTATCCATTTGAAAATGTAGACTAAAAAAACCATATCTATCTAGGTAAGTAATTCATAGTGAAAGCAGAGACAAAGAAAGTTATACAGCCTAAAAACTGCAAAGAAAAGTAAATGTAATTTTACTCATTTAATAAAAGCTTTATTTGCTTTCCTGAATGATTGGATGAATGAAAGGTAATAAATGCATTCTTGGGAAAACAGGTCATCATTGTTTTCTGGTTACTATAAATGTAATTGAAAAGAAAGCAATAAACCGTCTCTGCCTTCATTATAAAGGTACCCCTTTATTATTACAGTGCTTGTGTTGTGTCATACGCTCCTGCTCCTCCCCTTCTTTCACCTTATCCTGTCTCGAATACATCTACGTGTTTATCCAAGCTAAACTTCCTTCTTTTACTAATATCTTACTTAAAGTCATAGGTAGTGCAGAATTTTGTGTGATTGCGATTGCGAAAACGATGAAGCCGATCTCTTCTGGAGCAACTCAGAACGCCCAGACCATAGGACCTTGACTATGTGCATAAAGGTGGAGAATATATATATACAGAAACTCTTCGTGTTCTTTCATTTTCCTTTCATTGTAGTTCATTCGGATTTTCTAGAAGTTCGAAATAGGGCTTTTTCGGGAGGGGTTTGCGGACACCAAAGAAATGAAGCCCGGTTTACTAAGGAAAAAAGATTTAGTACAACTTGGTTTAATTACATTAGGGACTCTTACTTAAACTTTAAACCACCCGAAAATGGTTTCATTCACGCCTTAGCCTGCATATAAACATTGTCCCTCTATATACATGTATGTTTCTGGCTCGCCTAGACTTTATAAATATAACAAAGTTGGGTTTTCTGGATAATATGTTTATAGTACACGAATGTACTAGCCTTAAATGTAATATATGGAAAATATATCCTGTATAGTATATTTCACCTTGCCAATCTACTGAATGGGAGGATAGCATACCCCTCCTGGAATCTCCAACTTAAAAACTCTTTCATTCATTTCCTTCATTCATTGTTAACAATTTGATAATATTTAGATGGTTCGTTGGGATTCGTTCCATATAGCAATACTACAGGTACAAATGTGACTGAATTACATAAATGTATTGTAGAAACGTCATTACGAAATGTATACTAAAGTAAAGTGTTAATGGGCAGTACTGACCTTGACTCATTGTAAGGCTCGAACTGTAGATAAGCAAATGCACATTAAAGTGTACCCTTCGAAATATTTCTAGTGCTCCTACAATTCAATACATCAGGAAGAAGTGAACCTTAATTACCTGGGTTAAAGTGAAGTTAATACAGATGAGATTCATTTCATGGATAATATAAATAAATAACAACTATGTTACTGATATCTCAACTACTTGGAATAAATTATACATGAGGACAACTCTACAGGTTAGAACATTTGCATATTTTGATCTGAAATTACAGATAGACGTAGTTTTGCTGCAGTCGCAATTCGTAATGTCGTAGTACTAAAGTATCTATAAATAATAGAGCACTATTGAACATTGTATTCGACTACAATAATACAAAATTGCAGACCAGCATCAGTTGCATGTCATTCACAAATCACAAAGCAAGTTTACAAGTAGCAAAGCAATATCTAGGTATAGGTATAGAATATTTGAATTTGTGTGAATATTTTTGCTCGTGAATAGTAATAGTGAGTATCAAAGTTAACTTTGATAATATACAGAATCTCAAATCACTGTGCGACTGTACAATCAGTTTTTTAATTCAAGTTATTCATTACACCCCATTGACATTTAACTATTTAAATACTGCGTATGTGTCTATTTTTTTAATCTATTTCTATCATACTACGTAGATTAGTATAGCAGAATGTTAACGTGCTATTAATAAACCATAAAACAAACAGTTTCATTTGGAACATATGATCTGTCATTCGCTGGCCTTACCTTTCTACCAAACAATATACTACGACATAAGTAGTAAAATATTTTAGCTGACTGCAGTTATCTCTTAGGATTTAGTGATAATAACAGAATTCTTGATACCTAAATTGTAACCTTTTCTTTTAGGTGGAGAGAAAAAAAGACGTTATACAGGCTGGGCCAGCTTCGAAAAGTTCTCAGCGAAATATTTACAAACACATTGTGAAGTCTCTGTGCATTCCTTATAAAGGAATTCAACTTCAGTTTACGACGACGACGACCTAGTTTGTTCAAATTGACCTTTGTTCTTAGCTATAATGGCTGGTTCCAAAAAAGCCGAAGAGGCTTTAGAGCATATTAAAGCTGCTGAGAAAAGGTCTTTTATTTTCATATACCTTCCGAATTCGGTTTTTGAAAATTCGATTCATAAACCAAAATGTTTTTTTTTTAATTTTGCAGTTTGAAAACGTCTTTCTTGAAGTGGAGACCAGATTTAGATATAGCTGCTGACGAGTATAATAAAGCAGGTAGGTAGTCAAAGAAAACGCCTGAATCAAAATCAAACACCCTAATAAAAGTCTATTATAGCATAATTTTATTAATTATTCTATGAATCATTCCGCTCTACAGCTGATAAGACATTGTTTGATAAATAAGACAATTGTAGGTAGCTTTAAACTTTCATAAAAAATAGAAGTCATAATTAGATATTGTATTAATTTTGATTTGTGATTTCAGCAACATGTTACAAAGGTATAAAGTCATATCAACAATGTAAGGAGTGTCTTCTCAAAGCAGCGAACTGTCACAAACAGAATAGAAGGTAAGAGCGGTAGAGGTTTTTATGCATGTGTATTTGTATTTGAACTTTGAACTAACTGATTGCCAACTTGGAATTGGGATTAATGCTTTTAATGTGTAATTTTAGTCTTTTCTCTGCCGCAAAATGTTACGAACAAGCTTGTCTGATGTGCAAAGAGTTAGGAGAGCTGCTAGAAATTGCTAGATTGGCCGAAAGTGCATGTCTTATGTATCAGGAGCATGGAACTCCAGATACTGGAGCTCTTTGCTTAGACAAAGCAGCTAAGATGATCGAAACTCAACATCCAGACAGAGCGATTGATTTGTATAGAAGAGGAATTGATGTTGTGATGGTAAATCTTTATTTGAAAAAGAAGTTTAGTGAGACATTTTTTAATAATTTGTATTAAACCGATTTACAATTTTTTTTAAATATATAGATTGAAGACAGACCTCGCCAAGCAGCTGAATTTTGTCAAAAGATGTCCAGGCTACTTGTTCGATTAGGAATGTAAGAATTTTTTTCATGTTCAAATTCAAGTTAAACATATTGCATTTGATTTGTTACTACAAATCGTGGGTTTCGTTTTGGTTGGCAGGTACGACGAAGCTGCAGATGCCATACGAAGAGAAATCAGTCTGAATCAGCAAGGTGAGAACATACCGGCGATTGGTAGATTAGCTGTTGCCCTTGTCTTGGTTCAGTTAGCCAGAGAAGATTACGTGGCTGCAGAAAAGGCTTTCAAAGAGTGGGGAAATTGCTGTGAAGTAGAAGAGGTGCAAACATTGGAGCTGTTGTTGAGGGGATATGACGAAGAAGATCCAGAAGTTGCCCGAAGAGCCCTTAACAGTCCTTTCATACGTCACATGGACATTGAATATGCAAAGTAATTCTTTTGTTTTGATTTTGATCAAAGGTAATGTAAAGATTGGATGTTTTACTTACTTGACGGTTTTTGTTTGCAGGTTAGCCAGAGATCTGAAATTACCAGCTGGTTTGATGGATCCACCAAGGGCCCAAGTACTAGAAAATGCAGCTCCTAGCTACAAGTCTGTGTCTCAAAAAGGAAGTGATGAAGCCTCAGGAACTGGAACTGGTGATTCGCATTCTGGTCCTGCAGACGATGGTGATGACGGAGAACTCTGTTAAATTTCATCTATCTAGAAACCATTTCTGTCACCTAATATATGTATAGTAGAAGTATGGTCATCGCTTACAACCCATTACTTACACTATTGACAACATCTTTTAGATCGGAATCGATTCTTCTTAAAGTATACTTACAATCAAGTCGTGAGTTGTGCCCTACTCTATGTGAAATTAATCTGGTAAGATGGTAGAGAACTCTATAAATGAAAGTCATGTGTAGTGAAGTAACTTAGCTGAATTGGAAAAATAAAATACCCGTAGATTTAGGATGCTTTGTAGCTTCCCTTTTGGTAGTCAATAACATAAAGGAGCGTCACGTTTCGTAGAATTAGACTTGTAGCACTGGAATCGTCAAATTACATAAAATGTATGCTCATTGATTTAAATAAGTCACTATCTACAATTTAGTTAGGTAAATTATTTAGTATTAAAAGTTGTAAATATAAAATACATGTTATGTAGTACTAGTACTGTACGTTTGAGACAATCACCGTGTGCTGCGTACACTATATTGTCTGTTTCCATTATGCTAAATAATTACTTAATTTCGTGAAGTTATTGGCTCTAATCATGGAAAACAAGCATCATGGTAAATGTCTAAGAAAATCAGTGAATTTTGGAAAGTACGTTTTGATTCGGGGAGTAAGGTACTTTAATTATATTTGACAACTGAATTGCAGAAGTCACACCAGTCGTATATACTTTCTATTTCAATACCTGGGTGTAATTGTTGTTGATTTGTGTTGCACTTAATTGAAGGGCATTTTTATGATAACAATCCTTCTGTAATTCGAAAACGTGTCAATAATTTCTGCTTTTGCTGGACATTTACCTAAATGCTTAATTTCCAGATTACTGCTAACATAGTTTAGATAATTGCAATTGTATTTTTATTTTCATATTTTTTCTGAATGGGACAGATCGTTTTCTTCAGATTCTTTTCACTAATGTTGTAATAGACAAAACACCATAAGCTACTGGGTTTCTAAATGTTAATGTATATGTACATGTAAGACATCATCATTATAATATTGATCATCTTCGTCCAAAATCCCCCAACAATTAAGTATTATTGTAATTTGACTTGTGCTCACACTGTGCTATAGTTTAGCAGCTCACAATCAGCCACAGTACTAAACAGTCCTCAGTCCACCAAGCGCAATAATGAATGCTACCAAACTAATACCAAGGTATAAATTGCATAATTGCATCCAAACGTACACTTTGATGAAACCCACAGAAGTGGTTGTATGGACATTATATGTGATTAACTAAAATGAGTTTTAAAATTGTCTAATACTAATATTCTTCATTTAATCATGCACTAATACTTGTTTTAAAGGTTCTCAAACGTCATTTTTAATCTGCATAATTTTATGCGTTTTGATGAATTTTCATTTCTGTTTGGATTGTAGAGATTTGCTTTCCGATTTGAGGATTGATTCGATAAGACATAATTATTACTGTCTAATTTGTGTTACTGTATTTTGCAAAGATGTTACCGACTTATAGTCAGATATGTATCACTGACTTAAGACACTTCAACAGCAAGTATGTCTTGATTTCGTGTTTATTTGTGTACGTCTATGTAAGTTTAAAAGTAATACACATATAAGGACTGCAAGCTAAAAAACCTAGAAAATAAGTATTAAGACAAAAAATATGCAAAACAAAAGAACAGAAACATAATAAATTACGTAGTAGTATACGTAAACCTAACAATCCTTCTTGAACTTAATTATTTAGACGATAGATTAAATATAGGTGTTATAGGTGATATTGTATGTGTAATTACTGCTGAACTGCAGAGCAAAGATCAACGTAATTATTCCCAGAGATAATAAATTGAAAATCTTCAAGTTCAATATTTGTTTGATTGAAAAAATATGTTTACTCAATCAATTCATTTCATCGTTATTAACATCAAGCACTTCCATTTTACATTGCGAACATTTCTAACAATAAGTGGGCGTACATTCGTTGGTTGTAGAACAATACATACATGGATTAATATTGGTTTTATATTTATAGTTAGTGATTGATTCAGTGTCAGTGGTATACAATTAATTACTTTTGTATTGTATGGCTATTTAATTTCATTGTGCTCACCTACAGTTTTTGCATTACCATTAGTTCACTAATAATTGTTGTAAGTTCATTTCATTTATGTACTGAGGTTTTCCTAGACACGAAGAAAAATACATTAGGTATATACTATTCTTCATTTACCTTGATAATTATTTGTCTAGCATGAGGTAATTACACAAGGAAACACTGGACAATCTTTTTGTATTGCATAGACATTGTGCACGGGATGTTTGGTATTACCGTATTTACACGAGCTAATAATATTTATCTATAAAAGGCACGGAGGAGAAGTCCAGTGATATTACGAAAGGGAGTTCTCAGATTATTTTACACATTCATTTGGTCATGACACTAAACATTTTTATCCGATAAAATACTGTAGCTAAAGTACGTAAATACATTCAATTATACACTACGTTGTATTTGTATAATGTTCGTGATCATTTCACACAAGAACTACGATCTAAAGCTAACATTGACAAATCTATTAACGTCACTGTCGTACAGATGTGTAACTGCGTTCTAAAGAGTGCAATTCAGTATTTTTGCATTAAAACATTTCAACAGGTACGCTCTATTTGTTGTTAGCATGTCCATCAATAAATAATTTTGAATTTCAATGGTCATGTCAACATATTCGTGGTGTGAGTATTGTACATGTATTTATCATAAATAGATAGAGTTGTCGTTTTACATCTAAAAATAACTACCTAAACTAAAACTATACGTATTCGATTCTAAATGTGAAATCGAGTCATCAATAAATTATAGATAAATATAGGTATTCGTACAGTAGGATCTGTTTACGTCAACAAAATAAAACATAAATCCAACAAAAGAATAAAACGGATAAACAATATTTAACAAAGAACTTTGTAAAATTTTACAATTACATTGAGCTGGGTTTCATTAGCCCCAACTTGGTTTTATTCTTCTTCTTCTGTTTATCTGCTTTTTCATGGTACTCTTGAAAACACGGGACAATGCATAGATTAATGTGGCATTCGGGACAATGATATTTGGTTTTCCTTCTGAATATTCTACCACAACTGTCGACAGAATTCCAACAGAAATTACAACCTAAAGCTGGTCCTTGTCTCAGAACTGGGCAATGGCCAGATCTTTGTACGGGATTCCCATCGTCTCCCAAATGATCGCTTGCAATGGATTCTTCACTAGAAAAGCTACCGCCAATTGTAGACTGTGATGAAAAAACGGAAGATTCGGTATTACTTTCTTTCTTCGGTTTTCTCCCTATACTTTCTGTAGAGTCAGATTTCGTTAACGATAAACTCGGAGTTACAGTGAGACGACTTCCTTCGGTAGGAGAAACAAGCTGAATATAAGATGACGATGGTTCTAAAATAAAAGTACTTTGGGCAGCAGGAGAAGTAGAAGGAGATTGAGATAAATCTTCCTCTTTAATTAAATTACCAGTGCTGCTGCCTGTACTTGAAGAACGGTAGTTTTCCGCGGGCATTAAAGTAAAGAATTTCTTTAATGGACTAAAAGGGACATAACGGGCTTGTTGTGGCGTGTGTTGAGAAGGAGACGGCTGAGAATGTTGTCGTCGAATCACCGGGTTCGAATTTCCTAAAGGAACCGAAGTTGTATGACTTGGTAATAATGGTTGTGAGATTTGTTTGACAAGGTGACTTCCTGATGACGATCCACTGGAACTCGAAGTGAAGGACGGGTTGCTAACAGTTTCAGTAGGTACAGTTAATAAGGTTGCTGAACTAGTTGACACCAGTGATTGTACCAGTGTGTTGACAGTAGTAGAAGGCGATGCAGCAGAAGAAGAAAAGGAAATTGTGGGAACAGATACACTAACTATTTCCTCTTTTGAAGAGTCAACAGGGCTCGACGGAGGAGTTGGGGAACATTGGCTTACCCTTACAATTGGAACGGACGACTGAACAGAACGACTCGGAGAAATACTACGTTCGGTTGACGAAATACTCCCTCCTCCCACAACAACTACATTTATACTACTCGTAATTGTGGGCGTGAAACGAGTCGAGGTTTCGTCAAGGGATTTAGCTCGGTAGGGGAATGGATCTGACGGTTCGTTGCTGTCGTTGCCAATATTTTCGTACATGTCTCCACTGTAGATATCGATTGTTTCTTTCCCACTCTCATTGTCGACTCGTTTGATTCTTGGCTGGCGGAGTAATGGACGCCCGCGCCGTCCCTTCCCCCCTTGCGGGCCTAAATCGCAATAAATTAATCAGTTACATTACTACTCAAATATACTAGAGTATTCAAAGAAAAGCAAACTTTAATGTGAACGTGAAATAGAAATTCAGTCATAGTCATGTCAATGTCAAAAAGTCAGAGGTCATAGATTCAGAGACCTACATAACATAATTAATTCTTGCAAGTGCCAATACACATCAGTTTCTACCATTGAAACAAGAAAATTGTCAAAGTTTCATGCAGATTGCTTTAGCAGTTTGTCTTAAAGTAAAGCAGAGTAATATTAGAATGTAAATCAAGGTGTAAAAAATGATATGGACCATATTATGCTGTTTGAATGGTTTGAGACGACATTAGATGAAATGCCCAATTCTTTCAGCCGAAGATAGAGAGTACTTTTAGGGATGTTACAAAGTTTCGCAGCTCTCAGAATTGTAGCTTGCCCTGACACCACTAACTGAACGGCTTCTTTGTATTTTTGGTCTAAGAGAGGCTCATTGTAATTTCTGCAACGTTTCTTCTTTATCATGGACGGCGAGACGGATACTGATTGTGATAGAGAACTTGAAGATGATGAGACTACACGAGGAACAACTTTTGGTTTTGCCAATCCAACCCCTCCTGAGTTACACACAAATATCACACAAATAACACAAAAATTACACTTAGCATGCGTTACACCAACATTTGCAATTCGTCAATACCAAGTAATCTACAATTTATTCATTTTTATTTCAGGTGCAATTCCCATAAATAAAAACCTTATTTATATCGAATTCCACATCTTCAAATAAATGCGTTTTGAGAAAACGCTGATTTAATAATTCCTCATCAGTTAATCAATCATGTCTTATGGTAGCATCTTAAGGGGTGCTTGAACAAAGATGTATCGCCTAAATTGCTTAATCTTTTGTGTCCTAGACACTTAATACGTTTAACTAAAGCAAAGTTTCACAAACAATGCTTGACACGATCAACGTCAAATGTCATAATTCGAGAATTAATCAAACTATACTTACTAATACATTTAAATACAACACACTTAAGGCATAAGAACTAAGGACAGCAACAGCATCAATAAAGCAACAAGTATTTGCGTGTAAATTAACTAGTATAATACGATAATAGCCGAATAATAGTAAGGTTGACTTTATAAACATTCTGTAATAGAAGAACATTAAAAGTTATCATATAGCAGCAATGATGCAAGGCTGCTACTTCGAAAGGAAAAAAGCTGAACATTAACCATGCAGTTGAAAATACGTACAGCAATTACTTTCGTTCGTACTTAATTAATTTATTAAGGTATACTATAAATAAGTTAACTTAAAACATATAGTATAAAACATATTGGAAAGTTTAAGGCGATGAGTTTCTTTGTCGTTGTAAGATAGCAATTTGTTCAACAATTCCAAATCCCAAAGGTCTTACTAGATGCTTTTATATGGAAAGCCTCTGACTGAGTATAAGAATGATTGATTTGAATCTGATGAAGACAAGACGGAATGAATGTTTGGAAAAATAAAATTACTTGAGGCGAAGTGTCGAAGAGGTTGGTGATAAAAAGGCGATGATGATGGGACCTTCGGAAACGGATTCGATTGACTGAGTTCCGAGAACTCAGAGTTGTCAGGATGACCATAGGGCTCCTCCTCATACTCAATATCACCATCGGAAACTGCCTCTATCTTCACATCTGCTATCTCAAAGTCATAGCCTGACCAACAACAAAAGCACATATCAATTTTTATTCTACCATTGGTTTAATTTTTACGCACTTTGTCAGCTAAAGTACGCAGAGCAATAAGAAGGTAAAAGTTGATAGACAATCAGTTGAAGTGTGCAGTTTCATTTACGAGAGAAGTACGCTTACGAGTAAGAAAGGATTGTTTAAAGTAATCACTCTACTTACACAAGCTAATGTCCTAACTAGACTTTATTCCTCATTCCGCCTGTCTTTCATGATTTTCATTAGTTCAGTTTTTACAGATGTAGCTAATTAAATCAACGCGTCTATGTAGTTCCTAAAAATGCAATGTTCAGGCTATTAGCACAATGCGAATACCACGGAGCTTGCAGTGTGGCAGTAGACAAACTTTGTGAACTTCTGTCTTCTGTTGTAAGTAGTTAAGTTTTCATCACTGAATAATGGAGATATTTGTCAACTTTAAATATTCTAATGCGTATAATTTGACAGAAAACAAGCTCAACAAATAAAAATCAAAAGCATATTTACACCCCAAACATTCGTTGATATCTTAACTATGACAAAGCTTTACTGGTAATTTGTGTAACCGGCACTTGAAAGAATGCAAGTATCTCTGTTTATCTTCGTAATTTTTCGTCTTTGTCCATGTAAGTTAAACTGATACGAGCAAGGAAAACAGGAAAATAATAAGCACGGTTAAGCAAAATAATAAATGGTCTTACCTCGATCAGCGCCCAATGATGACTCATCAAAAGTTTGGTTTTCAGAAAAAGCACTGGAGCTCTAAATAGAAAAAATGTTTACAAACTAAAATACCTTAGTACTATTTGAATATTGCTGATAAGGGCATACCAGCTCCGAGTCAATGTTGACAGGTTCTATATTATGATCCAAACTTCGGGACTTAGGAAGTAAGGGATTAGCAGCCGTCAGAGGAGGTGGGCCTGCAGCTGGAGGTCGAGAATGAGAAGGGGGTGACCTTGCATTGCCATCACCACTCTCGTCTACAGAGCGAGTCATGGAAGCTCCAGCACCAGAATCAAAAGATCCTGAATGCTCACCTAAATACAAAGTAGTCAAGCATTAATAAACTATACGAAATCTTAATGGTCCTAAAAGAAATGAAATATAATCAAGAAGCAGCAGGTTTTATGCTGCTAAGAACAGGAGACCCTGAAAGTTGACTTTAGATAATTTCACTATTCAGTTATCCGCATGCAAACATCCTAAAGCATTTTATGCTTACATATAAGCATATAGATTTCGAAAGAATTGTTTCATCCTAAAAAATTTATTGTACTTGCAAAATTAAAAATTGACTGCTAAAATTAAACAACATAATTTAATGTATATTGATAACAGGAGAAAGCATAAAAAGAAAGTCAATCCGAACTGTAACTGCATGGGAAAAGCCATTTTATACTAAATAACATAATTTTAACTGAATTTTACATGACAAAAAAGTAACAGGGATAAATGAATGGAACTGTGTTTGACTGAAAACATAAGCATAAATATATTCTAACATATAAGCTAAAATAATCTGATGAAATATTTTTTTTACAAAAGCTAATAAACTGATCTGTTATTCTACGTATAAATTGTACCTAGTCATTGGCAATGGGATTTGGTTTGGAATATTGAAGGTTTTTTTACCATTTGTACTAAGGGTGACGGAACCACTGGAGACGGTAGCACTTGCAGATTTTTTTAGTTTCTTTCTAGGAGTTTCCCCTTGAGAAATACAATCGTCACCAGCAGCCCAAGAAGATGATGATTGCAGAGGAGGAGGCTGCTGTGTTCTAACTGAAGAAGATGTCGAAAAACTTTCTGAGCTTCTAGGCACGCTTACACGCTTTAATTCTTCAGCTGGTACTTCTGCTAATCCTTTTACTTGCAACGTAGACGCAGTCTTAACAAAAAATAAAATATATTTACACTCTGCAAGACCTTTAGGCAGCTACGAAAGAGGCATGTAGTGCTTTATTTTGTAAAGGTGTATGTAAACTTACAGCAAGAATAGTATTTATTCTATCCTGGGAAATGTTCACTTCTCCATTGTAGATAAAATTTATTATAGTGCGAAGGTCCGAGTATTGAACATCTTTAAGTATGACTACTGGATGTTTGCACGGATTATTTTCAAACACATGCTGAAAAATATTTAAATGATTAATTTCTTATCATGAATATTAAATGCAAATTTTTAAACCAAGTTCTACGTGGCCGTATTTTCATTTCAAACGGTTAAAGGTCTTACAAGACCTACAGAATCTTACACTAGGTGTATCATTTTGACTATTTTGTGCCCGCAGGGCACAAATCCGTACTTCTTACTGGTTGTACGCTATGTAAAAGTCGATTTTAAAATTTTCAAACTCAAAAATATGTATTTGTACTTCACAAGCTTATTCAATCACAATAATTATACTTATTTAATTGAAAACTTTTTTGTAACAAAATTTTTACTGAAAGTGAAATGTGTTTATGAGCTTTGAATTTAATTTATTCATAAGCATAATTTATCACTATCACATAATTCAATGATATTATGTCATCATAGTTTTATATTCCGCTTTGTTCTGTACGAAAATGAAATTGGAGGCAGAAAGCTTTCAGACACAAATTAGAAAAAATTGCTTAATATGAATAATTAGAATAATTACGAAATACCTCTCTTTAGCAGACTTTTATGACATATGCATGATAAACTGTAAACTGCTGTTAAAAATAAAGGTGCCTTCTAAAGCCATAAGTTTAAAACTAGTCCACTCTTTGAATCCAACTTAATTAAAGCTAATACTAGTATTTGTGACGTATCAAAAGAATCAAAACTAAATTAATGGAGGTAGATTTGGTAGATATAAGCAATATTACACTATTGATAATATTTATGTGATGTTATAAAAAATATCCGAGATAATGCAGACATACTTGGAAATAATTTGAGCACGAGGACAAAACCAACTTATGGGCTTGCAATTTCTTTCCTTCCGCAGAAACCAAAGTAACATCAACAAGGGATTCTTTACTAAGTAAGTCTCCAAAAAAGTTAACCAAATTCGGTTGATGATTATTCCAGCGAAGACAATATTCCCGGGACGTAGATTGATTGGAATTAGAAGCAGCCATAGTTAACGAATAGTAGGAAGGGAAACCAAAAGAAAATTGTTTAATGTCAATTAGAGACAGCTTTTCAAAAGAAATGTGCACTTAAACGAATGGTTTCATATGCTTGATAACTGCTGTGAAGGAGGAATAGTAACTTAAAATCTGGTCTTGTTTCACTGTTTCCACTCGAAGTAAAACCTAATTAAAGATTTCGGTCACAAAGTTACCGTGCAGACTTCACATTCCAATTTTTTAAGCAAACAATTTTTTTCTGTATACAGATCATACAGAGCAGTCAACAAGTTACGGGTCACGGGCAGATAAATTCTTGCAATTTAATATTATTTGATTTACTTTGAGTCATTTCACCTTGATAGCTTGACAGTTAAGTATGAATGAAATCATTTGAGAAATCCGAAAATGACACACTCAGTATCCATTTAAAGTTGTAAAGAATAATCTCCCAATTTTTGCTAAGAGTTTGTTGTTCATATTGGGGCTGAAAATTAATTCATGAAAAGCGAACAAAAAGAATTAATTTTGCCTTTTCGTAGAAAACGTAAAAGAAAATGCAGAACTTTGTAACTGGAAATCACATCACTGTAGAACCAATAAATATCATTGAAGCTGTATTTGATGGATCAAAATTAATTGGTATCTTATTTGTTTACGACTGCTATTGGTATTTAAAGCTGAATCGCGTCGAACCACAGGAGTAGGTTGCTTTAATTGAGCTATTAGCAGTTTGGATGTACCATACTTCATAAGTATCCAAATAGTCCTTGATGTCCCTGTAAAAACGAGTAATTGTGTTCATTGTACTTTAATAACTTAGTATTGGTCTTTTGTAAATAGGTATTCCTAAATCCTAATTATCATATTTAAAGTACTTGAATTTGCATCATACATGCAACATACCTTTTGATCAAATGTGGAATAAATGAAATAGTTCCCTCATGTCAATTAACTTTAAATTCAAAGTCTCTTCCATCAACTAGATTCTTCAGTTACGTATCTGGATAATCTGGAAATTGTATTGTTGCTTCGTAAAAGTTCATTTCAACTTGCTTACTTACATCTCGTTTCTTCTGCGTAAAAAAGATCATTATACCTTTTTATATTCCATGCGATGCGATCTCCTTTTTTAGATTGTGCAAAACAATTGCAAGCAAAAAAGGTTGAGAATTCATACTGTATAATATCCATCGATTATTATAGTACATTTCGCAAAATCAAAAACGAACAGTTAAACAAAGCAAAAACAGTTATCTATAAAAGTATCTAAAGTCAACAAGTAATCTCAAATTAACAATACTCCAAGCTTTAAGTAATGGAAATACAGTACTAAAAATACGAGCATTCCTTTTATAAATTGTAGGAATCTTAATAAAGAAATGAGAATGTTTATGATTTGTTACCTATTCCGTTTAAAAACGATATTTAGTATTTTGGTTAGTAAATTCGATGACGACTTCGACAGGGTCTACTAATATTCCGTCTGTCATATGGGGACAAGCAGAAATGGAACGGGGGACACTACAAGAACAACTGGGTTATATTGGAACTATTGCATTGGAATACTTCACAGTTGGAAACAGTAAGGAATTGTTGGTAGTTCGTATACAATGGATTTCTATAGCTTCCAAACTATGAGAAGTTGAGGAATCTATCCGTATCTCCCACTACTACCACCCTTTCCTGTAGTCACCATTTCTGACGCCATAGCTCTGATGATCACATGTCTTACGTTGTCATTATTATTGTCGGCATCATCAAGTGTGTCTGAAAGAGAGCTATGACTATGACTACTGTATACTATACAGCCACAGTTTTCAACTGTTCGCTCTTATAGGGTACTCGGTAATCTCCAACTCTCCAGAGATTATTTGAACTAAAATTTCAAATTTTCCATTCCGGAGAGATGCAGTTCCAACAGGGGCATGTATGGAAAAACATGCGTTGGGGACAAAATGACCAATTTGTCCCCAGAAAGGAAAAAGTTGCTATATTTCATATAATCTCGGAAGGTCGGACGGGGCTACGTAAAACAGCAAAGATATTGCTTTGCTATACAGCATAATGTATTACGGCAACATAGCTCAAGCAAAAGATATGCTAAGTAATTACTTCACTCACGAACATGAAAACCTTGAAGTCATACCAGAATTCTTTTTCGAATCGACGAATCCAAACTCAGCAAAATTTGACGGAAACAAAAATTGACTTCAATGTTTGTGTCCGATTTTACTGGAAAAATCATTCAGGCATATCCCGATAATTATGGGTATGACATTATGTAATAATGATAGTAAAAGTAAAACCCTTATACCTTTTATTTATACGTTTTCAAGAATGCTGAAACAAGGTTGCAAATAAGCTTTACTGCATTATTGTGTTTTTACTACTTGTAATGTTAAAACATGTAAAAATTTTATTTTGACGAATAAAAATTTACATCAGTCGAATGCAGTTCCATCCATTTATTTATTTTTGTTACTTTATGTCATGTAAAATTCAGTTAGCATTATGTTATTTAGTATAAACTGGCTTTTCCCATACAGGACTTTCTTTTATGCTTTCTCCTGTTATAATATACATTAAATTATTTTGGCTAATTTTAGCAGTCAATTTTTAATTTTGCAAGTGTAATATTTTTTTAGGATGAAACAATTCTTTAGAAATCTAGGTAAATTACTTATCAAAACTAGCTTGTAGCTTACAAAATAGCATTTTCAACCGCTTTCGCTGTGGTCGGTGACCTCGGTGAAAGTATGAAATGAACTAAGGACTCAAATATAGGTAACAATAAAAGGTTTTACACCCCCAGAAAGGGTACCAAAAACCGGCCGTCATACTATTATGGCCTTGCTGAAGAAAACTGAAGCATTTAAAAAATTCAGAGAGCACTGGAGAAATGCTCTATTTCATTTTATAACTATTTCACATTTCCAAAAGGATTTTATAAATTATAACTCTTTATTTATTTCATAATTAATTTTGATAGTCGAATTTGGGTTTATCCCAATGAACTTCCTACCAATGGTAATCCTAGGTACATGAATATTTTGATTTTTGATAGATAATTTCTACAATAAACTAAATAGTTGTATGCTTGGTGAGCAAAAATAAGTATTCTTGTAATCATTTACTACATATTATTTCTCCAAAAGATATTTTACGTATAGTTGTTCATTGTCAGAGTTGAACTGAGGCACGAAATTGACTTCCAGTATTTCTGTAAATCCTTCATCAATAGTGGGCTCTTGATATCTAGATCTTCAGTAACACAAAATATTATTATTACCATTTTATTTCCATCTCCATTTGCAATACATTTGTAATTTCATTTTGTGTCATTGTGTCACTACTAAAGTATTTAAGTACACTAAATAATAGGAAAAACTTACTTGAACGTATTAAAGGCTACTGGGGGTATAGCAGCATGCGACATTTTGGCTATCTCACGGAACTAAAAAGAAATTACAAATTATTTAACATCTTTTCACTAAACAGGAAGGAAAAAACTGAAGAATTAATAGGTACCTTGTTGTTATGTAGAGCCTGTGCATGCTCAACATTCATTTTCAAACATCTAACAGGTACGCGGTGCTTTTTTGCTAATTTAATATATTCAGCTCTACTTTTTTTGTCTGGATTAGTATTGTCCACTACCACCTTTTAACAAAATAAGTTAATTTAAATATACAATATAAAATTCTGAAGAGTATGATATACCACATGATTCTACTACAAAAGAATATAAACTTACACTCTGGCCACTTTGCAATGAATCGTTGGCGGTGGACATACATTTTGATGCAGTCTTAAGAATATCTTGATTGATATGAATGTAAGATTTAGGAATTAATACAGTTTTAACAAATGTTGACTTCCCAGAAGCGGGATAACCACATAAAATCAGCATCTAAAGAAATCGATAAAATAAATGTATGAGGGAGGAAATAACTTTCGGCTCTGTGTATTCAGGATGACAACTAATTTATGTACCTCCTGGTGATGAGGAAATTGAATGTGAGAATTTGAAGGTGGGTTATCACTTCGGCAATTCTTAATAAACACTTGTGGGTCAAAAATTGGCATCTGATATTCCTGGGGCTTTTGGCCTAAGAAAAATTCTTCTGGAGTGCGGAAAGGAATTCCTATATTTAAAGCGAAAAGTCTGTCTGATTTGGCGTGGTCTTTCTTTCGTCCTGCAGCATCCCCACAAAAGACTGATGAGGGTAATTCAGGTTGAACACCTTTGTTGTATTTATCAATGAACATTTTCCATACCCCTGTCATAGGCTTCCGGTATTCACCTTTACCAGTTGAAACGAAAACGACCACTGGCACACCGATTTGACGAGTTACATTTTCTATCTTCTTTTTAATTCCAGTCGCACTGGTATTACCTTTACCAATTCCAGCTTGATTAGTAATTATTACAAATTTTGTATCACTATTGTCCGAAAAGAAACTCTGAAGTTTTACTACAGTCGTTGGATACAGAAACTTCCAATCTACATCAGAGATGGGGAATACTTTTCCTGATTTTGTGGTTATAATTGTTCCGTCCATATCGAAAGCTGCAACCTATTAATAGTCATTACAATTTGAATAGTCTTTAGAAAACAACGAATAGTTAAATCATCGAAAACTGATTTTGATAAACTAATTTTACCTTTAACTTCGCCTCTAATATATTTTCCCCTGTTGCATAAATTAGTAGTTTATCAGCATCAATGGACTCCCAGTCTCCTTTGATTAACACTGAGTCCTTTTTAAATTCGTCTACAGATTTTTGGCAAAACATTCTGGGAATTTTTACTGGCTTAGCACTTTGCACTACTGAATTTCCAAATTGATCTTCAAAATGAATCTTGTATTGAAATTCCCCTTCCAATACTTCTATGATATCTCCAGCTTTTCCACTAATATCTAATCCCACTCCAATGGCTTTATTATTTAAGGCCGAGTTATTTAACCCTAACTGCTTGATACTTACTATCTGTTTATAGCAGTCTGGAAGGATTTGGACTGTAAATAGAAAACATGCCAAAAAATCCGTATAGTATGAAAGAAAATATACAATAATTAATTGAATATTATTTAAAGTGAGATTTTCAATTTTAGTACTTTGACTGCGGGAACAACGGGAGTCTTTAATTCTTGTAGACGGACCCCGGCCGATAACAAGAATTTCTCCATTCTTTACAGATAATGGCAGAATTTTATCGGCTTCATTCACTGGTTTCAATACGCAATTCATGGAGGGATACTGATGAAAGAAAGAGCAAAAAATCTTCTTGGATAGGAAGTTCTTCGGGATCGACTTACGAATAATTACTTGGATTGTTAGTTTGATGATCTCTAATTAATAAAATCCTAATCATTTAATAGTCAATAATAGGAGTTCATTAACATTTTTTAATTTCAACCGAAAGTCAAACAGCGACAGAAGTTTCATGCCTTATAATTTAGCGTTTTATTTATGAAATTCCTATAAAATAACTTAAAACTCACCAAAAAAGTTCAACTTCATTTCAATTTCAAAGGTGATGGCGGGTATATGTATTGAGTTAGTCTTCCTTTGGTACTGGAATAGCTATGGCCTATTTCTTATCTTCTGTCTACGACAGATTCTTCAGGCTGTGGCTGTCAAATTATGAAAAAAGTACCAATTTCTTTAGATTATGAACCAAACCAAAGACAAACAAAAGAAAAGGCAAACAAGCAAGCGAGCCAATACTATGCACTACCTAAAAAGTTTTAGGTTACTATAGATTACTATGACCAAAGGTACGCAGTTCTGGCAGTGTTGTAATGTATAATAGCTTGACAATGAAGGCTTTCGATGTCATGTCCATGTCAACTCTTTACCTTTTGATTTGTAAAAACCGATTTTAGTAACACATTAAAGAAATATATACTATACTAGCCTTGCAAAGAATGTACCTTATAATTATTGTAGTAATAATACCACAGCCTGCTCTATACTGTACTGTAATGTAATGTTATAAATGCATCTAATTCTAAGTTGCATAAAGTGAAATTACTTGTGTAAAATGCATTTTTTCCCATGTATTCTTAAACCACAATTATTATTATTCGCATAAACATTTCTATAGGTATATCCATTTAGATCAGATATCAGAGTCATACATCATGCCCCCATGCCTTCATACTTATATTTACTGATTCCTGAACTGCGTAGCACAATGTAATGTAAATATATTTTATGAGAAATGTAACTTTCCATGGGAAGACTGACAATGACAGCAAAGCAATGAAGGTTCATGAAGGTAAAGACGGGAATAAGTAAGTACGGGATAAGTACGGGAATTGGGAATAAGCATTTTGTAAACGGCAATATTTAAATCAATTGACCGATTAAACCCATTGTTTTCGGGTCGCAATGGGCCCAAACACACAACCATGCACAAACTAAATAAAATTATTCTAAATTTTTCTGTAAAAATGGTAATTCGTCTGTATATATTTTTTATGACGTGTTGTGTTTAAGAGAGAAAGAAACGCTATAGTAGTCAATAAATAATAGTCTTTATCATTACAGCGAAGTGTTCAAATCTTTAATTGTTAGTGACCTATAGTAATATAATATTAGAATATTATTAGAATGTGGACAAACAAAAATTTAGCAGGAATAACATGAAAAGTGGTGTCATTGCAATATTGCATTTATAATATCTGGTGATCTGGTATTCCTGCACCGCACCCTGCAGTATGTATCACTCCAACTGAATATTGAAAAATGTATCTCACTCAACCTCAACTATTTTTAAACCGTTATTTCTGTAGCAATATTGCTATTTAGGTAACCTCCCACATGCATCTCACGAGTTAAAAGAGAGAACGGGAAGTTGAATTGTATGAGGACTACTTTAGTTTAAAAATCGAGCAAGGGCATATGAAATTGAAAACAGGACATGATATATAATGATATAAACACACGGATATGCGAAACTGATTTGAGATCTAAATAAATATTAACCTATAAGTTTGCTGTTCATAGGTACATGCATAAAAGTTTACGAATATCCCGAATGCGATTAGTGCTTACTTAATACTTAAGCGATTTGTGTATTCAATTAATTATAGCTTTTACCGAAGTTTGTTGCATTAAATGCCCATTTTATAGGCTTTGTAAAGTAATGGTCCACAAGGCTTCCTATTCTTGTGTATATCCTGGTTAGATGACATAATATTTGATTTCGTTTCAAATTCTTGGTTTTCATGATAAACTATGATAGTTTTACGGTCGGTTTGGTGGGAATTACTTTACTAATTCTGTCTGAGGCTAAACAAAGGGTTATTTGCCATTATATTTATTTGTTGGAGCATTTTGTATTCAGTTATGTTTTGTTAGATTTGGTATATGATTTTTTATACGAAAACCAATAATAAGCGTTAACTGATAAGGAATCATAGGTGTACAATATGCTATAATTTCTTTCAGATTTGTGATTCAAGTCTCCTAGCTTCTTTGCAACGCTATTTATGGTGTCGTAAACAAGCTGCACTACATAAAGTAAAACTTGTCATCACCTTGTCCTCGACCACATAATTCAGTCAGTGTACATACTATTTTTGTTATTTGTTTTTGAGAATTGCTAATGTGAGCCGATATCGAAGTCTCCTTTAAATGACTGATCTAGTTTTGCATTTGATTTAATATTTTTTATTAACTATTTAGGCATCCTATATAGCCAAAGCCATTCATTATCCTTGTAGCTTGTAACCCAAATGTATTCTTTTCTGAAACAAATGTAAATGTATACTAATCTCAAATGCACCGAAACAAAATGTGTCAGTTGGTCAGGAAGATCACAAAGTGTTCGATTCATATTTTTGCAAGAACAGTCTCAATTAAAGAAGACAGAAAGTGTTCATTCCTCTATTTTCACTTAATAAACTTATCACTTTTGGCATAGATTTGGAGTAAAAACAAAATTCTGGAATATTATCTTTCAACCTAATTTTCAAGCAGTAAAACTACTAAATGCCAAAATATGTTTAAACAGAGGGATATATTCAGGCAATTTTAGATTAGGACAAGAGCTAATAAAGCATATTCTAATAAGACATCTTATTAACCTACTATAAAGGCAATAATATTTTATTGAAATACTATATAATGTAGGAAGATTAATATCCAAAAAGGAAGTTAGCAGTTAAGTTGTTTCCGTTATAATAAACATTACCAGTTAAAGATTGAACAATTTATTCAGTCCATTCATGTCCTGTACAAAATAGACAGCCCATTTAAAGATAAATATATGTGATGCAGGTGACAGGTGAGAAATGTAGTTTAAATTTTAAAAGTATTTTTAAGGGACAGACGGATTTGGTAAATCCAGTGACATTCTTTCCACATCCAGTGAACACGATAAATTCAATTTACAGATGTTATATCATGTCTTTCTAACCAATGCCAAGCCGCATGTCAGTATACCGTATTACCTTACATATAAATCCTGTAAAAAATAGCACATATATAGAACTAAATAAGTATAGCATTAATGCAGTATACGGTTACTTTTCCCACTCAGCCAAATTAATAGGTCTCCATTAGAAATTCTATACAATGTCTAAAGCTAGGAAACATACATTAAATGTTATTGCATCAATTTTCATTAGTAAACAATTATATTAAACATAACTCTTTCCGGTTACGCATATACAGGTTGAAGATTGAAATTGCTTTAGCTCTCCTTTTTAGTATGCACAATCACATAATGGCCATTGTTTGCTTGTATCGCAATAAGAAGTGACAGAAACAGAAGAGAAGGCATTGAATTCCACAAAAATGGCCATAAGCCATTTTGGGTACTGCCTTGTAACAGCCGAGGATGGGATCATCAAGTGAATATCTTAACACATATGGAAGTAGATTCAGGGTTACGTTTGCTGCATCACCCTTCCCAAGTGTCTTCTATTTAACTTTTAGCTGACAGAGTAACCCGCATATATATTTCCTTAACATTTAAATTTGCATGATTTTCTTTTAAATTAAGACACTTTGGATAGATCTAGTTTTCTTTTTTTTGTATAGGCTAGACAGAGCAATTATTTGTAAACAAATAGCTTCAGTTTTAAAAGCACCAAAGAAAACTTTGATTCTAGTAATAGATTTATACATAGACATATTTACTATTTAAACAACTTCATTCAATTCACACATCCTTAATGACAAAAAATAATAATTAAGTACATACTATTTTACGGATACCTTGTATGTCCACATTTTTATTTTTGGTACAATAATCCTCGCATGCATATTGATGTAGCTTGTACCTTGTAATTGTACGTAGGTATACCTAATGGGGCTGCAAATTAACATTACATTATTCCCATCAATTAATACGTGGGAGCTCCTTCTTTGAAGGAAGTTGGCCTAAAGGTTGATACAGTTGACAGCTTAAATGAGACCAATTAATGCAATAAATACCAAAAGATAAAAATATTTGTATTTTGGTGCAGGTGCATGTTCACTACAGGTACACAGCAACAATGAATATTTGATTATCATCTAAATAAGTTCAATACCATAAAAATTGTCGCAGGTAATGTTCATGCGTAATTTCTCGCAATAGAAATATGGCAAGAAATTTTACCACCTAAACTTGTACTACATACAGCACTGCTGTTGAGCATACAACGCTTCTTAATGTGATATTTACACACAGTAGTACAGGTATTACAGAATTACATACACATGCTAACAGAAGTTTGTGCTTTGCTGTCATCCCTATAAAATATTGTGCAAGTACAAGTACATAACTTCATGACGCCCACATCTGATGTCTTTAAACCTAAATACCTCTACGTCAGCTTAAGAAGGATAGCTTGTATCGTATCGATTTTTCGAAAGCAGTTTACAACCATAAAAATGTGCCGTATTCACTATAGACTATTAAAATACAAAAGTATAATTGTATTATAATATACATAAATATTATCTGCAAAGCACACTTTTGCTTTGCATCATTCGTCTCTCGGATGCTTTCGTACGTAATAACGTAATGGAAATATATTGCAGGGTACGAAGGAGAAGTACAAGTGCGAAAGACTAGTATAGTGACTGTATGTCTCTGCAACCTACGCGAGAGTAGAAGAAAGATCCAGAGAATTCTCATGTTATGTATGCCAAACGCTTCTAATTCTGGCTCTTTCGAGGAATAGATGAGAAGAGAGGTCAACTTTCCTATATTAGTTAGTGCGGTGAACGTTTGTTCATCATTCACTCTTCAGCAAGAAAGCCAGACTCATCATTTGTTCAGAAGATCGTATTATAATATTTCGGCATCAATTTTTGATCTGATAATTCTAATTGCCATTATAAGTTATTGAATCTTCTCAATTAAAGCAACCACCTATAATCAATTTGACTCTTTCAAAGTTTTTGTGCTGACAAAGTGTCATTTGCTTCCGATTCCTTTTTAATTGTATCACTGTACCCCTAAACGCAGTGTAACGTGTACCATTGTTATTATACATACACAAGTTCGTCCGAGTTTTTTGACATACTACTATTTCTAATAAGTAAAAGCTATTTTAAATATACCGTTGTATTTAATAGTTTTACAACTTTATAACACCAATTCAAGTATATCAACGTAAGTGTATTACATGTACTTTTAACTTTTCTACAATATTGGAGTCTCAGTCTGTTCGACTGATCACGTAATAATCAATTATACCAAATTACTAAATAATGAAAATTTTCTTTTAAAAACAGATCGTATAAAGAATAGCTACAAAATGGTGAAAACAGCAGCAGCAATAGGAATTGATTTGGGAACAACCTATTCCTGTGTGGGTGTATGGCAGCACGGAAAAGTGGAGATAATTGCCAATGACCAAGGAAATCGTACCACACCTAGCTATGTTTCTTTCTCAGATACCGAGAGACTTATTGGAGATGCTGCCAAGAATCAAGTGGCCATGAATCCCAGGAACACAGTATTTGACGCTAAAAGGTAATAAAATATAATTTAATGCAATAGTATTTCTCTTAATTTAATGTGTATGAGTAATGAATCATAAGAACAAAAAGGATTAGGGCATGTATATGTATTACAACATACACTCGCGAAGGATGCAGGGTTATGTTTTTATACAGTTAAACAAAACATTTTTGAGAATAAATTAGATCATATCTTTATGCCTTTGCAGATTAATTGGAAGAAAATTTGACGACCAGAAAATTCAGGCCGATATGAAGCATTGGCCATTTAAAGTGGTTAATCAAGATTCCAAGCCAGTAATTGAAGTAGAGTACAAGGGGGAGACAAAGCGATTTAACCCAGAGGAAGTCAGTTCAATGGTTCTTACCAAAATGAAGGAAACAGCAGAAGCATTTTTAGGAACGTCCGTCAAAGACGCAGTAATAACAGTTCCAGCTTACTTTAATGATTCTCAGCGCCAAGCCACTAAAGATGCAGGAGCTATTGCTGGATTAAATGTTCTTCGTATAATTAATGAGCCAACTGCTGCTGCCCTTGCATATGGACTGGAGAAAAATCTGAAAGGAGAGCGAAATGTATTAATTTTTGATTTAGGAGGAGGCACTTTTGATGTTTCCATTTTGTCCATTGATGAGGGATCGCTCTTCGAAGTGAAATCCACAGCAGGAGATACTCATCTCGGTGGGGAAGATTTTGACAACCGTATGGTGAATCATTTTGCAGAAGAATTTAAAAGAAAGTACAAGAAGGACTTAAAAAGCAATGTCAGAGCCGTTCGCCGTCTCCGGACAGCTTGCGAAAGAGCAAAGAGAACTTTATCTTCTAGTTCTGAAGCAAGCATCGAAATTGATGCTCTTTTAGATGGCATCGACTTTTACACAAAAATATCTCGGGCCCGATTTGAAGAACTCTGCATGGATTTGTTCCGTTCAACCATGGAACCGGTGGAAAAGGCTTTGAAAGATGCAAAAATGGATAAATCTATGGTTCACGATGTTGTTCTTGTTGGAGGATCAACTCGCATTCCTAAGATTCAAAAACTTCTTCAGGACTTTTTTAATGGAAAAGAATTGAATAAATCAATTAATCCTGACGAAGCAGTGGCTTACGGAGCAGCTGTCCAAGCTGCAATTCTCAGTGGGGACACAAGTACAGAAATCCAGGATGTTCTTCTCGTTGACGTGGCTCCTTTGTCTTTGGGTATTGAAACAGCAGGAGGAGTTATGACGAAAATCATTGAAAGAAATAGTCGAATTCCTTGCAAGCAGTCACAAACCTTCACCACATATTCGGATAACCAGCCGGCGGTGTCAATTCAGGTTTATGAGGGAGAAAGGGCTATGACAAAAGATAACAACTTGCTTGGAACTTTCAACTTGACTGGAATTCCTCCAGCGCCAAGAGGTGTTCCCCAAATTGAAGTTACATTTGATATGGATGCTAATGGAATCTTGAATGTGTCCGCCAAAGATACAAGCACTGGAAAACAAGAGAAAATCACTATTAAAAACGACAAAGGACGATTGAGCAAAGAAGAAATCGAAAGAATGTTAGCCGATGCTGAAAAATATAAGGCAGAAGACGACAAACAGAAGGAACGTGTCGCTGCAAGGAATCAACTCGAAGGATATCTTTTTGGAGTTAAACAAGCAGTCGAAGAAGCTCCGGCTGAGAAAATCCCCGAGACGGAAAAGAAACCTGTGCTAGAGAAATGCTCTGAAGTTCTTAAATGGCTTGATAATAACTTGTTGGCTGAAAAAGAGGAATACGAATTTAAATTAAAGGAAGTTCAGAAAGATTGCCAACCGATTATGATGAAACTCCATGGAGGAGCTGCAAATGGAGCTGCACGTGGTGCAAACACTGGTGCGAAGGGACCCACTGTCGAAGAAGTCGATTAAGTATTCATTTTCAAGATCACCATTCCCCTGCAACTATAATTATTGCTATTCGCATCTCCACCTTTATATTTTGCACTTTTTAGGTTTACACAGATTCTGCCTAGCCGTTTTTGTAATTGCTGTAAACTTTGTGTAGTAATTACAACTAATTAACGCATATCATTATGCTATTCTCGCTGCTACCATTCACTCATTATTATACAGTTACTCACAAGGAATCAATATTTAAATATTTATGTTGTTACTCTAACTGAGTCTAACTAGCTTACCTATAATATTTATATTTTATGGTACCTATGCCTTATGTATTTATAAACTAATTCTACGTAAATTATTGTATATCAATACATAAGAGATATAATATGTTTACTAATAACTGTAATTAATAACTCATACATACAAATATTTTTTTTGCTCTGTATACTTTTAGTTTATATCTATATAGCTGCATTTGAATTGAAGCAGTAGTAAGTAGTAGTAGTAATAATAAGTGAATTCGTATTTAATGAATTGCTATAAATATATCAAGTAAAGTAGGTATGAGTATTTAAGTTAATTTAATTTTATTACTGAATTATTGTCTAATGTGGAGTAAAAATGCTTTCTGTATTCAGTTTGTTTTGCTACTATTACAAAACGGTACAGTCCATCATGCAAATGAAAATAATTTACTTGCAATTCTGTTACAACTGTTTTAAAAATAAAGTTTTCTGTAACACAAATTAAAGCATCAACCAAATTGATTAATTGAAAAATAAATGACATTTGCCAATCCCTTTGATTCATAAAATACACCAATACTGCAGTCAATTAGGCCAAAAATACTTTTTGTAACATCCGGATCCAGATTGCCATTCGGAAAATGTTTTCATCAAGTTTGTTACCGCTTTATGGTAAGTTACCGCTTTTTGCTTAATCAGAAACAAACTTTTGTGCTAAATTCGTGACACTACAAATCTTGGCATTCGCTAATTAATATCTTATTGGAATTGGAACGAAGGGTCAGGAGGGTTGCAGTTGCAGCAGGAGTAAAACCTTTATTTTATGCTTTACATGGATAATAAATATCATAGCTTCTAATAATAAATCATGTAAAAACTCATAGTATATCTTTTAGTATACATATATTTACAGATAAATAGTTTCAACAATAATACTATTATAAACCAGTACAATAGTATACTTATCATTTTATTATTCCATGATTATTCCTTACCATGGCCAAGGGAAAAATGGGAATTGCCAATACTTTGCACAGTGTTCTCTGATCTGATGAATGAACTCAAGGATAATTTTACTTGCGTTGATTTTAAAGAAAGCGGGAGCGGTGTGCCTACAGATACACTAAACTACAAAACAACAACCACACTAAATTACATTACCAAAATTACCATTTATTGATAAAAAAATAGCCAACTAAAGTGAAGTTAATAACTTCATTTTGTCTCTTCGGCATTCAATTACCAAAAATTGTATTAAGATATTGCCAAAGCTGTTCTATTAGTCCTTTGAATAATTACCTGAAACAAAGGTCAGTTCATCTCTGTTTAATAACCACATTTGCTGCGGAAAATTAAGATGCTCGCTTATGACCCTAACAGTCTTCAAGACTTGTTGCCCCTATATTACAAAAGAATTTTCCCAGTGAACTTATTCTATCGGTGGTTAAGCTACGGCAATGGTAAGTGTAAATCATTATTAAGTCCTTTAAATATCTACGGCCTCGTCACGTTGAAATATGTATTGTAAAATAAAATATATGAGTAATGTACAAGCTTGGATTTTTAGATGCACTATTCGCTCATCGAGAATTTTCGTTTACCCTTGTGGGGGATGTCTACATTCGTTATTTATCATTTGATAATGAGACAGAGTTTGAAAAAGAATTAAAAAAAAGAAATCCGGAAAAAATTGACATTGGAGCTGTTTATAATCAGAAGCCAAAAGACCGGAACTCAACTGGATTTTTGCCAGAGGAAAAAGAGTAATAATTTCTTCAAATTTGTTAAAAGCCTTTTCAGGCAACACATAAATATACTAACAATATTATTACCAATTTACGTAATCAATTAAGCAATTAATGTAATCATTATAGTCAATCATAGCATTTTATTTATTAACTTTAAGGTTCGTTTTGGATATCGATTTGACAGACTATGATGATGTTCGGACGTGCTGTAGTGGGGCTACTGTGTGCCCTAAATGCTGGAAGTTTATAGGTGTTGCTGTTGAAATTTTGGACGCATCTCTGAGAGGTATCATTCATTTACTTTTAATGTTTTAAAGCAATTTAATTTTAGGCATTATGTAAATTTGTTTTTATTACATTTGCAGAGGACTTTGGCTTTAAGCATTTGCTTTGGGTATTCAGTGGACGAAGAGGAGTACATTGTTGGGTTTGTGATAAGAATGCTCGTAAGCTAGACACGGCCGGTCGTTCTTGTGTTATAGAATATTTGCAGGTTTGTTTACTTTTAGCTTTTTCTTGTTCTTAACAATGGTATTGGAGGACTTGAGGACTATTTCATATGTATTCATAGGTGGTAAAAGGCGGTGATGAAAAGGCAAAAAAGGTTGTGATTCCTGCTGACCGTACTGATCGTGTGCACCCGTTTATCAGGTATTGCTAATAAAATATATGTTTACAATGTTTAGGATGAAAGTCTCAATAAATTGTGATGATTCTAAATTGTTTATGCAATCTTTAATAAATAGGAATGCGATTAATAAGATCAATGAGCATTTCGAAGAGATATGCTTAGAAGACCAAGAAATATTTGACATAGATAAAAATTTAGAGATGTTGCCACTTGAATGCAAAAAAGCTGCTCTAGCCTCCGGAGATCGCTGGCACAACATTTTGAATTATGTTGTAAGTCTGTGAAATAAAAACCTAACTTTTAGAGGTATTTTATTTGTAAATTATTGTTCTCTTTCATATTTATTTCTTTTAAATATTTTTAGAAAGAAAATAAAGGAATCAGGAAGCTAAAACATCTTCCAGATGAACTAAAATTGCAGTTTTGTTACCCCCGTCTTGATATAAATGTATCAAAAGGATTTAACCATTTATTAAAAGCTCCTTTCTGTGTTCATCCAAAAACAGGACAGGTCTGTGTTCCATTTGATCCGAAAAATGTCTTTTCATTCAAAATCTCTGAGGTACCAAATATCACGTAAGTCCTTGAATGTATTTTAAAATGCATACATACTTTTCTGGCACACTGCGTTAATCTAATTTTTTTATTTAGCCAATTAATTAATGATATTGGTGAGTATGACAAGTTACACGGAAATGAGCTTGGTCGAACGGATTTCAAGAAGACCAGTCTCGAACAAAACATGAACATTTTTAAGACATTTATCAAAACATTGGAAGCCGAAACGAAGAAAATGAAAATAAAAGTAGAGCCAGGAGGTATGTTGTAATACGATACACGATTTTATTTATTTGTATTCGGAATTCGTAGTAAAAACTTGAATATCAACAATAATAATAAATTCATTTCTATATTTTCAGATTCATTGACATTTTAACTTGTACACTATGATAAAGATCGGTACTTTACTGTAATTAAAAATTCAGGTAATTTGTCAATTTGTATTAATTTGAATAGCTGTTGTACCTAAGGCCTTGAATTTAGTAAAAGAATTTGTTTCAAACAAAAATGTCATGCTTTCCTGATGTCGAAGGATCATTTCCATACTGATCGTATTCATCATCACTAGAATATCTGACGTTCTCATTGCTGTGTTTATTAAAATAACTCATAGTCTTCGGAAAGTCTTTGTGATGTTCACTATTCAAACTGGAATCAGATAATGTCTTTTCTAACTTACATACTGTTGTGAAATTATCCGGAGGGACTCTACTAGTGCTAGCCACATTTTTAACTTTCATTGAAGGAAGTGTTTTACTTGTAGTTGTACTGTCAATAATGACTGTGGATCGATTCCCCCTGCCTCCGGATGAGGCAGACACCTGGTAGGAATTGTATGCTCCGCAAATACGATGTTCCATGAAATGAGTTGATGCTGGCGGAATAGTAGTTTCAGTCAAAGCCGCACCGCGACTAGTTGAGGGTTGTTGACTGTGCGAATTTTTACTGTAATAGTAATTTGATGATGCATGCGAGTGAGAGCAATGGCTGTGACAATGGTTGTGATGATGAGGGTGAGTTACTCCATGATGTCCATAATTTCCTTGCCCTGTCTGTTTAGCTGGGAAGTAACCGTAACCAAACCCAAATCCGTAGCCACCAAAGGATTTCGTTGTAATTAAATTATCCCATGATTTTGGCTTTTGAGTTTCTGTTGAACTTCCATGTGAGTGTGTGTGAGAATGACTGTGATGACTTGAGATTCCCCCTTTACTGTTACTTATGCCACTTACTCCACTGCCATGACTATGGGGCAGTGGCCCAGAGGATCCCTCCATACTTCCGCTGCTGTGATGTGATTTCAGTTTACTTGATGAATTTGCAGCAGAAGGGCCTTGGGAACTGGAAGATTGGTCCTTATGGTGATGCAATTCTCGACTACTTTGGCTTTTTCTGTAGCAGTCATAGTAGTAGGCTGCATCTCTATCCTTTTTGTGCTTATCCGTCGCCCCCATACTTTTCGATTTCTCTTTGTCGTCTAGTATTGCCGAACTGTGCTTTCCACTATTTTTACCAGTAGGACAAAAACAACAAACACTGGAAGCAGCCGCTAGGCAAGGCCCACCCATTGGACTTCCACATGGATTCCTATAAGCCCCAGATAGGATTTCAGACTCTTTCCAGTTTAGTTGATCCAGTTCTTTCATTTTATCGTGCAGCTTCTTTTGAAGGTGAACATAGCGCATATGGAGTTCCACCTAAAACACGTTTCAATTAAACACAAAATGGATACTATACTATAGTGTATGTACACATTGTAGCGATTAAATTATATTTAGCATAGTATTACATTGCTAACAAGTTGTTTATAAACATTTTAGCTCTCAAATAAATCTTAAGGTCAGCGTTCATCTGAATGGAATGCCCAGCAAAGAAACAACACAATGGAAACCATACGAGGGTAATTAATACAATAACAATCTATACAATACAGAATACTGTGTACAGTACGAAATTACACATTGTAATAATAGCCAGCAAGAAATTTTTGGCAAAGCAAAAAAGGAGTGCATAGTAAAGAGTACTGGTGGCATTAATTATAGGATCATTAGATACTTTGGCTTGGAAATCATTAGACAAAAGTGAGCGTAGTGGGTTTACGAACCTTTCTGGCTCTTTCGTCAGACACGACGACCATTTTTAAGTGGGTAGGACACTTTCGGATGAAGCTGACAAGAGATTTGTGCTCCACATGAGCCATTGACTGCCCATTGATTGAAAGTATGACATCTCCTATGGCATCATAGAACATTGTTCGAGTTTGATGACAATCAGGAGGTGCCCCACATATTCCACAACATTACATTGCCTTCTTATCTTAAGTTTTTCTTCCAGTCTCATTTATCAAAATATGGACCCTAGTGCAATTATTGATTGTAATTCGCTAGATACCTATTACCTATTATCTCAATCTCAATGCTATTTGGTTCTCTGCTTTTGCCTCTCGAACCTCAAATAATAACTATGTGAGTAAATAAAACTTTTCAGCACTATAAAATACAAAACTACCATTTAATGGACAAATCTTATTAATGATCTAATTCTCATTCTTAAAATGACCAATTGAATGTGTCACACTACAAATGCATGCTTTAGCCGGTATTAATATATTTCCTGCTAAATAATTATAGGAATATTCTTTAATAAATTTATTTGTCTAATCTGGATATGCCAGAGAACGGAAGTTTTATTAATTTAAGAAAAATTAGTACCTACTGCTTACTCTTCCTAAATTCTTTATAATTAGTCTTTACAATTCATCGCTTATGTCTTATATGCAATCATTTCATAAGGAGACAAACATTTTCAAAATTTCATAATGTTAATTGAATATTATCCGTACCTTCTCGGAGTCCTGCTGCATACGCCGCTCCTTCCTTCTCGACAGCGTTGACGTAAGTAATGAAGTCAGTTTCCCGATTCCCATGTTTGTAGCGAACACCATAACTCTGAAAAATCATGACAATTTTCAAATGTACTCATGTCTGTAATTTCTTCACTTTACTTGTACAATCGCAACCGTAGGTACACAAATTGAGATAAATATCTTAATTATAAATGTCTGTTGCTTATGTGCACATGTGTGCCTCAACATTTATACCGTTTATTTATAGCTTTTACCTACTAGCAGGATTTACAGACCATGAGCATTGTCGCACAGAAGTACAGAACATCGGCATTTATTAACGGAATGCTACAGAGATACCATGTTACTACATGTGTATCCTGCTATCCTAACTCCCTTCAAATATACTTAACAAGCATTTGCATTTGAAAAGCCTATTACGCTGGATATACCTTTTGATACTTTTTGCATTTCATTATATGCTTAGAACAGTATATTATTAGATCTCAATGCGTAGTCAGGATACATTAGTTAGTAATTATGCTTATTAAGTATAGTTGTACAGTACAGTTTTGCTTATATGAACTATAAAGATCTGTTGTAGTTTTGTCTTTATCTTGGCACATGTTGAGTATCTACATCCGGGCACATTTAATTTTTTGTACTCGTAAAAAATACAATCGCATCGCATTGCGATTAGTATGGAAGAAGATAAAACATTGGCAAGAAATTCTGAAAATAGACTAGGTAACGAAATGAACTAGCGATACGCCAAAATCCTGCTGAATTGTAATCTGTGGGCTCCACAGCGCAATAAAATAAGTGGCGGATGCGGCTTATTTGTATTTGTCCTTACTAAAGTGGAGTGAGTGAATTATTGCTTACTTGATCTGTTGATATGTTACCTATGTCATTTATAATTTCAGGGTGGTTGCCTTCACTTACATGTCTTTGATGAACATTTCCTATAGTATTTAGTGTGGCTTGATTTCTCTGCTTGAACATAATGTTAGTATTAGATTAGAACATCGATTATTTCAAGCAAACTAAGATAATTAAAGGTCATAGTCCTTCAGATCGCATTGATTTTCACTTGTCCTCTGAATGGAATGGACAATTGAGAATTTAACGTTTTTAACAAGGATAACAAGGAAAAGAAATAGCACAAGACAAATATAAACAAGACTAATGAATGTAGTAAATGATAAGTGGAAGACACATCCGTTTTTAAAAACTGTTCAACAGAAATGACTTTCTCTATCGTCGAAACTAGTATTACTGTACGTGCACTTTCACTTTTCTTTCTATTCTAAGTGTACTCGAATTAAATTGAGTTATTGTTGTTAGCTGTCAAATTCAACTTATATCACGGGAAGTGAACAAATATGGATTATGATTTATTGGGAAAGGCATTTAATATTTGCACTTTCTTTGAGAAATAAGCGTATACCATTTTAGGGAAAATTAGCTTTCAGTTTTCTTAGAAAAATATTTTTTGATGTCTACAACCTTTTACGCACACATTTCCACAATCTTGAAAGTCCTGTCACATTTGTTACTAAAATTCTTATGTAGTTACTATTTATGTGTACTGGTATATTAATTACTTAACCTTATTATTTCTGCATCTGCACTATCAATTTTCAAAATAGTCAAGAAGATGAATAGCTAAATAATTTGAGCACATTTCATACCTCATTTTTACTAACTAAATAAAAACAATAATAGGTAATGACTATAAAGAGATTTAGTTAGTTATTACCTAAACCCAGATTGTAAATATATTCAGTTAATAAATCTTTGCATACCTGAAGAGTGAATCCGTAAGATCCGTTTTTCTTTTCAATAAGAATGACTCTTCGTTTAGATTCCGATTCGCCGAAAATCCACAATCCTTTTCGGTCCTTTTAAAGAAGTAATTTAGTTTTAGTTAAGTAAAATCTTTATTGTGTTTCCTCAGACTTATAGTCTATACACACAAAGCCTTTTAAAGAAGTATACAGTAGCAGTTTATAAAGGTTTATTATGCTAAAACAATACTGATAATTTGCTTTTTGTAAGTAGTATGGGTACGAGTGATAAGACAACAGTGGTAAAATTGAAAAGTAAAATTGAAAATTGAAATTGAATATTACTAATGCAAAACAACATGAGGAAAATAATGGGTACCACTAAATATTAGTGAAGACATTAGAATTATTGGACACTAATATTTATTGACATTCATAATTGGTCTTGTAGTTATGAGCGCGTAGTACTTCTTGGTATTCTTTAACATATTAGCGAACCAGAGGATCACTAATGGAACAATGGAACCGTGTTGTGTGTCCGTATGTATACATATGTAGGTATACACCATAACTCTCGAACGATTGACAGATTTGGATGAAACCTCGGAATTCACCTTAATTTCAACCTAGTTTAGAACCCTATTGAAAGTAGGCGTGGTCGGTCCACCCCTTTCTGAAATAACATTTTACTATATATTAATTAGATATGAAAATAGGGTTTTGAGTAACCAAATAACACACCGCTTCTAACGGTTTGTTGTTATTGTTATGTGCATAAGGTGAAATAGTCAAGTAGAATTTTTGGGCGTAATATGTAGTGCACCACTTCTAGTCCGTTCTTATTTAATTGATGTTTCCACTTACAGGAAATTGGCTAACGTTTTGAATATTTCCACTTTTAGGAAGCGCTAAGCCTCGTTTTTGGGTCTTTACACTTGCAGGAAGATCCATGTTACTTTTTGGGTGTCTCCACTTAGAATAAGCGCTAAGCTAACTTTTTTGGTGTTTCTACTTACAGGAAACCTTAGGCTAACTTTTTGAATATCTCCACTTATAGGAAGCGCCACGTTGATTTTTGTGTTTCCATTCATAGGAAGGGCAAAGCTAACATTTCCAATGCCTCCACATGTCCCCAAGCTAACTTTTTCAATGTTTTGACATGTAGGAACCTAATTTTTTCCGTATTTCCCTAACAAAACTAGGTGATTTTGGTGTCAAGACGAAATTAAGTGACGTTTATACAGGAAGCCCTTTGCATTACAGTTGTCCTATTACTAGAAACGGATTTTGTTATTTATAGGATTCGATTGTCAAAAAATTCCAGTTGGTTCAGAGTTCAGATTAGAGTTTTAATAAAAGCACATTTCTACTTCTAAATATCAAAGTCTGCATGTAGATATGCTGTAGCCAATCCTAGTTATCTTGATCGGGTTGGGTGAGTGGTGAGTTACGTCATAGTAGCGGTAGTACGTAGATACTAGTAGGTGTTAAGCAAGCAAATGTTTTTGTTGTACCTCCATGTGTACTTTCTTGTATGTAAATATTACATGATCAATCCAGTTTCCGGTTCAATACCTACTTGAGGTTTATATAAAACTACTTTCATCTATATAGCTACTTTGTATAAGCATCTTCTGTTTTTTAGTATATCAATTATTCAAGGTAGATCCCAGGCGCACTTTTCTTTAGTCACAGCACTTGGGGTTTAAGATAGTTTGTAGATATTTTAAACACATGATATCTTAACCAAATACGATTATACATATTTAATTGGGATTCAGAGAATATTGAGCTCAAAAATTCTCAACGGCTCAACAAATTGTAAGGGAGTATATAGTGTAGCTGCTAATTGATAGATGAAATTAGTACATATTTTTCCTTTCGCTCCCTACTTTATTAATCAGAGAATCAATACAAATAATACTTCGTACTATAAATTATTTTTGCAGAAATTTTTGCAATTTGTTCGAATTTTATTATTTCCCATCATAAACATATAGATTGTATATTATTCTTACCTTTTTTGTCAATTCTAAGAGATTGCTAGCAGCTAAATTAGGATTCTCCATTGCAAGTCGTATTTCTAGTAATAACGGTCCTTGCCTTCAGATCTTCATGAGCTGTTATAAGTTGCATTTGGCCAAATTATTTTGTATTCAAGTGTTTATAACTATTGCAGCTCTTTTAAGGAATAAAATACTGAAAATACTGCTCTCCATTGTAACTAAAAATGGAGTAACTGTTTATAGTGTTTGAGGCACTAGGTTTTTTAGCAATATTTGACTGTGAAAAACATTACAATTTTATGAATAAACTGTTCGTTCGCTCGGGGTGGGTTTTATTAGTCTTTCTGTTACTTTCACTGGAATAAGATCAGCAGAGCAGCAGTTGAACATAACATGGTAGGAAATAGCCAGAGTAAAAGCCTTCCTTGCCTTTCCCAGTCTCCTTTCTTTATAAGTAGTTCCTGTTTCTATTGTGATCCGAGAACACACGAAAGCTGAGTGAGAATCGATCCGTCCACATCTGAAATCTGCAATTGAAGAAACTGTTTCTATCTATCCCGATCTCTTCTCTTAGCTATACGCATATCAATAGTATATAACGTACAAAAATGCTCCATTCGAAATGAAGAAATGTTAGAATACATATATTATATTATTATAGTTTACAATATAAGCCCGCTAGATACCAAGATACCCGCATAATATATCTGTAATAGTAATAGGCATATCGCCCAGTATCTGCATTCATTTCCACTCTCAGACTTGGAACGTTTTATTGCTTTATATTATATTTAGGCCTGCTTATGTTTGCTGTAAGTATGTACACACATGAGTTAATTTCCAAATGAAATAGAATTATTAAGGAAACACTGACGGATGACGGTATACTTTGGTAACATAAAGTGTCAGGCACAACTTTGGTTCGTATACTTTCGTGTATGCAACCAAAAATATTGGGTTTTATATGAAGTGCACCATAGTTTTCTGCTGATTCATCTATTCGATAGATAGATATCCTCATGAATAGTAACGGACGCAAATTTCAGATGTACTGAGCTGACGGGGATGAGAGCTAAAAATTGGATCATATCTTAATATATGTCTTTTAATGAGAAAGAGTTTGTCCTTAAAATGAAGGACAAGCTTTACTTTGTATCGCTGTCAGAATTCTATTATTTTCTAGCTAAGGGTGACTGATTAAACAACCAAAAGTATTCTTTAATGCACAATTTATATCCAATTATTCCTCCAATCAAAAGCTGTGACCACCAGTACCAACGGCCAAGTTTTAAAATGTCGCAAATGGATTTTATAAATACTTTGCCCTAAGTATTTATATGTACGGTGTATGTTTACGTTCAGTCATGGTATGTAATGAAAATTTCTAATGTCCCATGTATTTGGGCATGGACTTAGGAACGAACGGTTTTCTGCAAATTCCTTATGTTCTGTCTAAGTTTCCATGTCATAAAATCAAAATCCGTGTTCGATATTTACCACTCATCCAGAGTTCTTACCACCCACCTGGTAAAAACTGGTTAAAAAGCTTACTGGTAACAAGTACTTCGTGGGTAAAGTACAGCGTATTTAGGCTACAATTTGTGAAACAAAAACAAACATTGCCATAACTTTGTCTTCGCCCTTCTTTTACGGTGAAGACAACTGATAAGTGATCTAATATTTTTAAAATGGATAAATGTTAGTGCTATAATAAAAAAAATGATGTCACTTTATTGTTATTGTTAACCACGCCTATTTTCAATGTTATAATAGTTATAAACTAAGTTGAGATAAGTCGAAATCCGACGTTTCATCCAAATCGGACAAAGCGTTCATATGATGTACACGTACATAAGTATGTACGGACAATATGGTTCCATTAGTGAACCCCTGTCTAGCTAAAACTGATGATGGTAACTGGTGCTGCAAATTGACCGAAGTCCATTTTCCAACCTGAACCTGACCCATCTAAATCAATGCTCGCCTTATTAAAATAAACCTTCAATGTATATATTGTTCCAGTCTTCAGTGTGCCCTTGTTATCGAGCACGCATACTCGGACAGACCGACAAAATAAAGTGAACCTTCTAAACCACTTCAATGAACAAAAATGACAAATAAGTGAAGTAAGAGTAGTATTTTTGAAGACAAAAGTCATCTTTACATTAGCGTTTGTAACAGTAACAGGTACCATTAATAAGAAAGATCTCTGATCTTTAACGGAGGACCACATATATCTGTACTACAAAAATACACAGAATTTTAACGATACGAAACCTCTGGATTGAGATAAAAAATCGCTTTATGAGAGTTTTTGATATATTTTCGTAACCTTTCACAAGCTATTTTTATTAATAAATGAATCGAAATTTACAATACGTGAGACAATAAGGTTAATGGACAGGGACAGATGTATGGCTTTGCTCCTCTTTCTCATCCAAAATTCATTCTCCTCATATCCGCTATTAGATCATCACGTGAACTGTACGATGATTTTGATTATAGAGAGTTTACATTACACTTTATCACACATTTATTAATTACCTACAATGATTGTGTAGTAAGGCTAGACTATAATGTTAATATTATTCAGGATTCATGCAAGTACCG
Organism: Yoshiicerus persimilis; assembly: GCA_020352615.2. Classification (NCBI taxonomy): domain Eukaryota; kingdom Metazoa; phylum Arthropoda; class Collembola; order Entomobryomorpha; family Tomoceridae; genus Yoshiicerus; species Yoshiicerus persimilis. The sequence continues at coordinate 14,611,022 of CM036942.2, forward strand.
TGTGCTGTTATGCTAACAGGAAATGGGAAGTGCAGTGCAACATACAACATGCGGAATGTATTAAGGTCATTCATACTCACAATTGTAATAGGTTCCTATTATTAAGAACACCAATAGAATGTTGTATACTGAGTACAAGAAAGATACATGATATCAAAAGAAGATAGGATTGCAGTAGACTATTATATATCTAATGAAATTTATGTTCATATAAATAAGCAAAAGGATATGTAATGTATAAGGTTTGTGTGCACACAAATTCGTTAGCCTGCCGATCGAACGGTCCAATGGTACAACTACAACATTGAACTTGAATACGGATGTGTGTATGTTAAAAAAGTTGTTTGTGACTTGCAAAAATAATTTTTTTGCCTAAAAGATACATAGATTTAACACAAAGGCAATAAACACGAATGTCTGAAACGAGCAGAAGGAAGCAGATTTTAGTTGAGAGGAAATGCAAAGCGGTTCTGCAGGCAAAAAATATTTCATTGAATATCATGGACTAAAGATATAGCAATAAAACACATTAGCTTTTACTATGATTGAATAGGATTGGCTTAATATGTTTTGTCAGAGAGACTACAATTATTTGTGCCATGCCGAGATAAAATAAATATTCATGCATTTACTTTCATATAACGATTGACGAGGCGACATTTGCCTATGGAAATATATTTCGTAGCGCTGGTATAACGAATAGATAAAGGCATGAATACAGAGTTCAATTTAAAGTTTATGGATTAATTAAAACCTTGTAATACTGTTTCGAAGTCTGTAATTAACTTTATATCCCACTTTAAACTGCCTTCGGTATATAATTATTCATGAACCACTCCGAAACTACAGCTTGAAATCTTATCTGGTCTCTGTGTGGATGCACAACAAAATGAAAACACTTAATTGTCAGTGTAAGGATTATTGCAGATTTAGATTTCAATATACTTAAGCAACTGAATTACTGGTAAGTTGTATAAAAGTTTACACTATCCTACATATTTACATGCATTAACATTTAAGCATATACACAGATATGGGAAGTTGTCCTCAAAGGCTGATACTTCAGAATACTATATAGTTTCAGAAAATTAAAGTCCTGCATGTTTACATTCGTATTCTTAAGGCACATTGAACCAATCTCAATCCAAAGCAATTCATGAAAGATAGACAGAAACGCGAATTAAACCAATCAGAGAATTGATCCACTGCTATAATTATTATTTTGCATTTCTGGTACAGGCGAATATAACTAGCTGTTTTAGTTGTTAGTTGTTATAATAAACATTATGTATATTTACGCATAAAAAGTTGTCTTTTCTTGTGCAGCATCATTCATTAGTTTTCATCAGGTCGGACATAACAGAATGATCTAGTCTAGTGGTCTAGAATTCTCTATGCGTGTAATAATTATTGTTGTTTTGCTTGCAAGAAAGAATACACCAGTCAGTCTTTGTCTTTAGGGCAAACAAAAACAAAGCGCATGTAGTAGGTACTTTATTCACTCATAAACACACGTCCACCTTGAAAATAGCCATAACATACCTATATATTAGTTATATTGTATATTACGATGTTTTTATTTCGCTCACTAGACTATGATATAGTTGTTAGTAAAGTAAGCTTATATTATTAAGATTTCAATGTCAATGCAATGACTGTTGATCAATCTTATTTGTATTATCATCGGAATGTGCGATTCGTTTCCGTTTGCTTAGAGAGGAGAGAATGAGACTCGGAATTTCAACTATATTCAGATCCATACAAACCAGAAGTGACCCAGTGATAAACTGCCGTATTCCGGTATTCCATTTGTAAATAATCATCCGAACAACGGAACAACTTCGTTTATTCCTGAGTTTGTATTGTGTTGTGATTGTGATCCCTTAAATCCATTATGTTTCCCCATTTTCCTCAGTGAAACATTTTCCATTTAGAATCTTATAAGCATCTAATTTCTAATTCAGATGTCGGGTTTATATTATTTTGTTAAATTGTGTGCAATGTGGAATTCATTTAGTTAATAGGTAACATAGTGGTCTCAATCAGAAGGCAAAGTGATATTATACATATTTTTAACAACACCAGTTTTGTGAGGTGCATCAAGTTCTACGTTACAGTTTCGTTGTACATGTACCTGTATATAAAATTACTTATCTGTACGTTACCATAATATATAGCTCATGGTGGGTATTTTATTTCCATAACCGTGCGGTTTAAAGGAAAATCCGGCATCTTATTTAATGTACACCGCATAATGCGATAGGCAACAGAAGAATATAGTAACTATCCGCATTTTGTTCTAAAAAGGTTTTCCTACTTTTATTTATGGTCAAACACGACACGTTCCATTGTAGGTAAAGCTATGCAATTTCCATATATTTAATATTAAAAATTGTTAATGATAAAACCACATAATACTTAAAACTAGTAAAGTTTTAGTACATGAACAAGAGATAAGGGGATATTTGAAAAATTAAGTGTGACAAATTCTATGAATACCCCTTGCACAAAATGCAAAATGACACGTACTAGTGCTTTTGAATGGAAATGTTTCGTAAGGAATTTTGTCAGAATTGAGCACAACAGCACAAATCGAGTGACAATTCGCAAATTCTATACGTGGACGGATATGTACTATGTACACAATAGTTTGCGAAGTGGCAACATCTGAAAAATACTCCTTTATTATTTTAACCTGCTTTACCGTTACATGAGTTTTAAATACAAATGCATAATTTAGTCAAAGTTTCTCGAAGACAGCAATTTCATATGTACTCAAATTATTGATTCATACTAAGGACAAACGTCTTAATTATTTGATGTAACTGAAATGCAACTTGAGTGTCAACTAACTCCTGTATCATTGTTGGTAAAACATAAATATATATGTGGAAACATATAATTGTAGTATATATATTACATATGAAATTTTTAGAGAAAGCAGGGGAAAGTTTTACTACATTTACACATTAGGAAAGGGAAATATTTAATGAAAGCAGTAAAAATGCTTTAGAAATGAATTTTAGGTGACACAGTAAGCAGTTTCTACTATATTTTAATCAAATTCTGCGGGGATTGCAGATAAAAAGGTTTATTTACTTGTATGAGTTAAATAAACCAAAGAATTTAGTTAAAATTGGATCTTAGGATCGATCAACTGCGGAAAATATCAAACTATTATACATAATATTAACAGATAATAATAGTCAAAACTACAATTTTCATACACGTATGTACAGAAGTTAAACTCACGACGAAGCTTGACTTTGATATAATTGTATTATAAACTCGCGAAACAAAACCCATTCTCATACAGTACCTACTGTTCTGCTAAATACTACATCACATCTGCAAATCTATCTGCGCAACGCACGATTTCCTATACCTCTGGGAGCTTATTCTGAGTTTTGGTTGTAACGCTAATCGGTTTTAATATCAGCTGGTGGTATTCTGAGGTAAAGAATTATTTTCGGTATTAAAATGAGTTGCAAAGTTACAACATTTTTCTTAATCGTATTCTGAGATTAATAAATTTGGTTGTAGATTTCCAATTTCGGTTGTAAATTTACAACTGCTCGGGGGACGGAATAACTTTGGTTGTATGCGGTATATGTATGGTAATAAAGTGTTAGATATGTGCATTGCACTTCCTAATTTTTAGTAAATATAACAGACATGGCAGAGTTCTTGGTTAGTGTAACTCTGACGAAGTCGCTAGACGACAATTAAGAAGAAACCGAGTGTTTTTCTCAAGGGTCACACATTTACGCAATTAAGACGACGTTAGGCTAATACCTACTTACAGATTTCGGAGAGAAATAATAAGATTCATAATTAAAATGTGTTCACCCTATTTAATTTTAAAAGTTGATAGTATACAGATTAGGGCCTAAGTCACGCACCATTGGGAAATAACATAGGGTTTGGGGCCTAAGTCACGCACCATGGGGAAATAACATAGGGTTTGGGGCCTAAGTCACGTACCCTAAGGAAATAACATGGGGCTTGGGGCATAGGTCACGCACCATGGGAAAATGAATGTAATATTATTTGAAAATGCTTCTCAAACTGCTTGAAAGGCATATTAAAACATCGTATCTAATGCCATTTCCCTATGGTGCGGGATATCTGCCCTTCACTGTACAATCAGCACAAAACAGCAACAAAGCATTAGATCACAAAATCGACAAAATGTATTTTTAAACTTGATTTTTTGTCTATCGTACACAATTTAATGTCACTTTGAAGAGTTATAATAGATTACCTTACCTACCGGTATGATTTAATTACAACGTTGTACTTTTCCGCTTACTTTTGGTTGTAATTTGTAATTTACAACCAAAATTACAACAACCTTACACCACTACCTCAGAATAGCAGATTAATTTTGGTTGCAGGGGCGGAGTAAATTTTTGGATCATCCCCCTAATCTACAACCAAAACTCAGAATAAGCTCCCTGAGCAGCTCCAGTTTTTGATGTACAGGAGTAATAATAAAGTTTTCCGAAATTGAAATTAGTTGTGTCCTGGACATTTCATATTGCACATTTGTATTACAATTGCACGACAAAATAAATACAGTTGGATGTACTACCTCAGGTGAACTTGGAGATTACGAAAATAAGATTTATCCTGAATGTTTGGTAAGAATAGTGAAATAGAAAAGTAAAATTTTCGATTTAAAATCCTACGTCATCAGATGATTCAGTAGTTAATATTACCTCAACCAATCTTTATCACTTCTACTGATGACTCAAGCTTTATCCAAGTTCTTAAAGTTTAATATAATCAATCAAATATTACACTGTCACGATAATGTAATGGCAGTTGTGAACTATTAACCACCATAACAATTGCTAAGCTCTTAAGATTATTTTTGGAATCAAAATCATATTATTATTATATTATGACCTGAGAATTACATAGCAAGTAAACCAGTCTACATCTTAGCCAAGTCTTCTTGTGTAATTGGTAGACAATAACAGATTTACACTGTTTAGTAGTGCTATAGATAGTTAACTCTTAAACGGTAGTTGTAATAAAATTTATAAAATCTACTTTTGTAATTTTAGTACAAACATGCAATTTACATAAATTAATTCAATTTTCCTTTATTTCACAGACTTTACCAGTTACCTGTATTGTATATCAGCTATATTTGAATTTAAATCCATTTTCATTCTCCATTCAAATTCAAGGAGACAGCAGTTTACCTAATCAATATACAGGAGATTGAATATGCTGGAAACATGAAAAACCTCAAACTTTAACCTATCTTTTCATTTGTTTTACTTTTGGCGTAAGTTAAAGTGCTAAAATTTAGTAAGTTGTGTGTAAATATTAATGTAAGTTTTGGTTTTTAGATGAATTGATGTTGGCTGTATGTTCATTTCATGTATTACCGTAGGGTACTGGTTGAAAAAATTGAATACTACTATACCGCTTTAATTCACAAGCTAACTAAAAGTTACCAGTTCAATTTTAGACACAATATTCTGCCATCTTTCTGTCCTTTCATAGGGGCAAAGGTGTACAACAAAGGTGTACAACTTAGTAAATGAGGAAATTAGTTGGAAAAGCCAGTTGTTAGACACATAAGATAGTTGTCATTTTTAATCAGGTCGTATGTACAATGGGATCAGGCAGGGCAGCAGGCAGGGATCACCCTTACTTACTTACTGATTACTCGTTTACTGATTGTGTATGAATCTTTAATTAAAGTGAACTTACTTCTGTACTTACTGAACTAATTCCTTGTTTTTTGAATATTTTGACTATAGCAGCAGAAAGACATTCTTACAGAGGAAAACATAACAATTTCCTTATCATTAGTACAGAGTGATTTCAAATTAAAGTTAAATTTATGTTTTGTGCTTCGTAAAGTGTAGTGGAAAATGGACTTCTTGGATTGGGAAAATCCAGTTTGGGAATTATCTGTTACCGAAAATAGTGCCACTTGGGAAAGTGATGATGGGGCAGTGTTTGTGCAAAGATGAAGACGGAAATTCGGACTATAAGTTTTGTGATTGTAAATCTGCAAGATGCTCGTGTTGTTTCCAGTGGGGAAAGAGAAGTGGACTGATTGAGAATGGACGTGTAAGTGCTGGTGGCGGTCGGGATATTCCTGGGTCGCCATTTGATCGTACCAGCACAGTGTCAGATCCGAATTTATTGTTGTCTGTTACACCTGAAGTTATTGACGAATTAGTGTTGCAAACCCTCCTTGTTTTGAGGACATTGGTTGGCAAGTAAGAGAATTTTCCTATTTTTACGAATATGTTTGAATCTTCAAAGGTGAAGCATATCAAGTAGATTGTAAACTACAGTTAATATTTCAATATGACTAATTGATTAGTAATGGCTACATTGAAATGTTATTTATTAGCGATGCAGAACCTCCATCATCAATGGTAAAGTTGCACAATATAGCAGAGCACGAGGAGGGATGGATGATGGTGGTAACCTCTTTGGTCAATTCAATTCCAGTAGAAGACCCTCTTGGCCCTGCTGTTATTTCCCTATTACTTGATGATTGCCCTTTACCTACTAAGGTTCGAGTTCGATTTCGCAAACCAATGAAACCAAAGTCGTAGACACGATGTATAATCATTATGTATATCCTCATAAAGGCTCTGGTATACAAGATTTGGAATTAATTCTTTCAGGAGAATGCCGTGCAATTAAGCAAACATTTGCAGTTATCCTGTTATGAGAAGTATGACGGGAAACGAAAACGAAATATTTGTATAGTCCTGGGCTGTTTGGCCGAAAAATTAGCTGGACAAAACAGCACCATTCTTTTGAATTCGGAAGTAATGGACTATCTGGTTTATCATTTGGTAACGCCAAACAAAATTGCTGTCCTCAATATTTAAAATATAATTTTTATGTGCCTAAGGCAAAGGTTGCATTTATTTAATAAATGGTTATTCTTTTAGAGTACGGATACGGATCTTTCTGTTATACTTTATTCGATTATAGCCCTTGAGAAATTTGCTCAAACTAGTGAGTTATTGTACCAACCCTATCGCATTTAGAAAAGCGCAAAAAACAATAAAAAGTCCATATCATGCATATACAAAAACTAAAGGATTTAATGTGATTTAGGTGAGAATAAGACTGCAATATTAAAAATTCTAACGGCAACCCCAGAAAATGCTTTAGTGAAACTGGAAGAATGGACAAATAGTGACGATTATCAAAAAAGACAAGTTGGGTTCTGTGCTCAGTGGTCACTTGACAATATGTGTATGCTTAATACAGAATTTCACCTTGTAATATATATCATAGTTTAGTGTTTATTTGGTCAAATATTTAACAAAACATGTTTTGAATGTTTGCAGTTATATTAAAGAATCGACTATTTGGATACGAATTGGTTGACAACTCAGGTATAAACGTTATCCTGAATAGTTACGATGTAAGCGAATATTTGAAGATTGCTCCAAATGGACTGGAGGTAAAGTGCTTCTCCTTTCAATTACCAGATAATAGTATGGCAGACGTTTTATAGTTTAGCTAGTTATAATAATTCTTAAATGTATCTATCCGAATGTGAACTATGCAATTAGTTTTTAATAACATTTCTCGTGTGATGCAATAAACTGTAAACCATAATAATTCGCCAAATTGTAAACTTGGCTTGCTATATAGCACTTGATTTTAACTTTGTTGTCACTTATTTATCATTCCTTTTATTTAGGCTCGCTGCGACGCTTCATCATTCGAAAGTGTACGAAGTACTTTCCAAATAGAGTCCGGGGCATGGTATTATGAAGTTTTAATAGTTACCGAGGGAGTTATGCAAATTGGATGGGCAACCAAAGCAAGTAAATTTCTCAATCATGTAAGTTTTTTCGTTTTTTAGCTTTTAATTATTGTGGTATGCTAAACGCGTGGAATCTGCAAAAGTGTATTATGCAGGTTCGTCGTATTCTTTAGTTTTCAGTAAAACTGCGTCCTAAGTAGTGGTATAACTAAAAATATTGTAAATTACAATTTGTGATAATATGAGCATTATAAGTTTATATATACATAAATATCTTACATTATACTTTTAGGAGGGCTACGGAATCGGCGATGACGAGTTTTCTGTTGCTTACGATGGATGTAGACAAGTTTTGTGGCACAACGCTCAAAGTGAACCACAGACTATGCCGTGCTGGCGGCCTGGAGATATCCTAGGGACATATCTAGACTTGGAAAAACCAGAAATAATCTTTTATTTAAATGGATACTTGATAAAATCTCATGCAGATGTGTTCAAACATACAACGTAAATAACATAATACTAACTAATCACATGATATTCCGCGTCTATGTGTACTGTAAATGCTAATAAAAGTGCTGTATTGTTCTTTTTCAGCTCTGGTTTTTTTGCTGCAGGCAGTTTCATGTCATTCCAACAGTGTCAGTTCAATTTTGGTAATCGTCCCTTTAGATTCCCTCCTAAAGGAAAGAACTATAATAATTTCAACCAGTATGCCAAATTAGGTGATGAATGCAGAGTTGTATTACCAAGGTAAGTACTCCAACTACAATGCAGCTATTTGCAAATTATTGCTCTTCTTTAGCATGGAAATCGTACAATCTTAATATCGCTATAACAAGAATATTGCAATGATAATTTCCGTAAATCAATAAAATCTACATATTGACTAGTTAAATGTGTTCTTTAACGAAATGGCCTATTGGGCTATTTTCATTAACTAATGTGTGCCTAATTTTTATTTGTGCAATTTCAGACATTTAAAAATGGAATATTTGAGGAAGGTCAGTGTCAAAGAGAATTCTTGCAACCTTTGCTTCGATCACATCGCGAATGTGAGACTTCTGCCATGCGAACATTGGTAAGTTATTTAGGAAGATAAATATTCGCTGCTTAATTATAGATATCGTAAGTAATCTTTGCTACAGATATTACAGATATAAAGTTCTTTCGAACTAGATAATTAGCAGCAAAAGTGTTTTACAAATTATATTTGCATAAGTTGACTTGTTGGGATTGAGACCTCTTAGTTATTACTCAGTTTTTAAAAGATTGCCAGGGTTGATTTGATAATTTTTCTATAATTGTTTCTAATGTTTAATCTCTGATTTATTTTCAGTGGATTTTGCTCATTCTGTGCTGATCAGTTAGAAAATTGTCCGTTGTGCCGACATACAATTGAAAACAAAATCACACTTTTTGATGCCTAGAAGTACTCAGAAAGTATATTACCAATTGCAGCCTTGTTTTTAATACGCAAATCCATGTTACCTACCACTGAAGCGGTGCGGAACTTAATACTATTATGAATTAACATATTATGTCAGTATAAACTTGTATAGTTTGGAACGATTTACCATAATTACATTAGTGTTAAACACAGTTATATTATTAATAATATTTTACTTGTAATAAGTGTACTTTCACATGTAAAATACCTGATTGGTGTATGTTGCTTCCTAGGTATTATCTACTGCCTGTGTACTTGTACATGTACATGTGTCGTAATAATGTCAGAATATACGGTTTATGACTTTCGGATGTTGACATAAATTGATATTCATATTTTTAATGTGTGACTCTAGTGATACTACCCTGCCCATCAATAACTACAATGTCTGTGTGCTAAATGTACCTTCATCTTCTTAAATAGATATTTGTCTATTACGTATTGATGTCTTGTTAAATTGTCCTATTGCATTGGAATGATGTACTTGTGAGTGATAATAAGAAATTACAGAAATCGGAATAAAGTATCATATGAAGAACAAGATTATATCCATTGTAAAGTAACAAAAAAATGTTCTCCATTCCGACTGAATGGAGTCGCATGATGGTTACGCAAAACTTGATTACTTAATTTAATTTATTGTAAGCACTATTAGTAAGCAACTTATCCACCGCGTACAGATCCACCAAGCTTAATAGCCCTATCATTTTGACCAAAATTTGACTCTTGGTGGAATTTTTATTTTTAAACAATACGAAAGTGATGACTCAGTAAAGTCCAAATAAAAAGTCTAAGGAAATTAAAAATTAATGCTTGATATACCACGAGAAAGCAATCCCATGAAGCTAATAAATGTACTTCAGTGGACATCAATATCAATACAGCTTTTCCTAATATCCTTTATTATTCCATTGGTATAACGCTGAAAAAACATATAATTGTGAACATTAAGGCTGTAGGATGCGGCAAACTAGTTCTTCTACAAATTTTAAACTAAGACACTTTTCATTTATAAGTAAGAATAGGAGAAAGAGTAGAGATGACAAGCTTAATTACAAACAAACACAAATGAAATGGTTGTTGGGTTTGAATGATTGTATTATATAGTTATCTTTCATAGTTTTGAGCCACTCCGTGAAGAACATAATTTTTAATAGGCTAACAAAGCAGTAATGCATATTCTTTTTTAAAGAAAATTGCATATTTTGTCCTATATAATTTCAAGGTTCTGCTTTCACCATTATCATGATATATATGATATCGTAAATATTTGGATACTTTGAGGATTTTGAAATGTATTTCAAGAACTAGACAAAAAAACCATAGATATATCGCACTCGGGGAAAATCATCTTAACTCATAGCCATAGCCTTGCGATGTTGCGTCTTACATGTTACATGTATGGCTGTATCCATCTACTAAGCGTGTTTGAAGGCAAGGGTGGTTTGTAGATAATATAAATACTTATAGGTGCTATGGGGTACTCTAGTAATAGTACTTGTTTTATAGTATAGGTACTTATACTATAAATATTTTTAATTTTACATATAGCACTACTACTGCTGATACTACTACTCATACTTATTACGTAATGTATCACTTACGTATTGCGTAGTAAGCGTGTATAGTGTGTATGAAATGGTTGCGGGCATTGTGTGTATAGAAAATATATACTACATTATTGCATTTCTAATATCATATCTCATATCATCGTATGCGGAATAAAACATATAGGTCTGTAACAATATAATACCTACCTATACATTATGACGTTACTTGGTAGGAACTATGTAGGTAGGGGTCCGGAAAGTCTCATTTTTCAAGCAACCTTTATGTTCAATCCCAGCATCAGCTAGTGAAAACCCATTATTTGCCTGTGCAAAGACCATATCTGCTTTCTTAGAAATAATCCAACAAAAGTAATCTATGTATCCTGTATTCTTTATTTAATAGATTTTCCTTCACATCTTAATTTATTATTTGATATTACTAGACTTCATTTGGGTTGAACTAAATACGTTTACCTACATAAGCATAGTTAATTCTGACAAATAAACAAAAAGTACATAAACCCCTCTGTAAATGGTTTTCTTTAATTTAAAAACACGAATATTTTACTAAAAAATATGTTTTGGGCTTCCTAAAGGTATAGTACTGATCACCACATCTACTGCACGGTGATAGCTCTTCAACAGTTTTCCGACCCGTGGTACTGGTTCTTGTATTATCAAGCCATTGTATGTATGTATGTACTGTATTTGTATACCCGACTGATAATATGGTACAATTAATTGGGAAGTAACATCCATTTACTAGGATGGATGGATGGAAAAATGGTTTGGATACATTCATAATTCAGATACTACTCAATATGGCGTAAAAAGGCGAACTTTTCTTAGAATAACTGTAAAAGAATAAGTTGCTACATTCAGAAATGGATACTGTTTGGTGAACAAGAGCACACGCACAGTTTAGTGGAATATTGAAATATTTAATGAAAAAATTTATAAATATCAAACAAAATTAATGCTCTTATGAAACATTTGGTTTGTTGCATAATCATCCAAACTTGTAGATTTGGGTGTTTTGTTACTTTGTAGAACATAAAATTCAATGCATCCCACAAAAATATTGTTAATGGATGACCCCTACGCTAAATACATGATGCTGTAACTATTCCATATTCACTCAATGTAAAATTCTATCCGATTCTTCGCTACTCCACTCCACAGTCCACACACTCTACTCTCATCTCAGTACTCTGAGTACTCTCCCTCTGATGAAAACTGTTAAATGTGATTGTGTGTATGTGTTACTTATTATGTGTACCTATTCTGCTAGCAAAAGAATAGTAATAGTATTCTAGTAGTATAGTCAAGTAGAGCTGGGCAATTCAGCACTGTAGCAAAGCAGCTAATAATAGAAATTGAATCATTATTTCATTATTGATTGATGCACTGTGGCTTGTACTTTATTAGAAGCTCCAATTGACAGTTTTTATATTTCCCAATTCAGTTCGACTTAGCGAAATGTAGAAAAGTTCCTGCATTTCACTTGTTTGAGTAAAAAATGCAAAACGTTTCTACACTTCTCTGTGTAATTTGGGATAAAAAACCATTTTATTTGGCAAGATTTTTACTTATTCATACGTGGTTATAATAGCATTACAAATCAGAATCCATTATGGCAAAAGCAAAAGCAAACTTCTTGATAGCAAAAATATTCAGGTTATGCAACCTGAATGGATGCAACAGCTGGAAAGCAATATTTCATACCTGTTTCACAAATTTAAATCATCTACTAGGAATCAAAAAAAAATATCAATGGCGCTTTTTGAATGAGAAAATTGGCTGAAGAAATATACTTTTATAATTGATCTTGAAATACGAATAAATGAAAATATTCTGGCTCTCGAGCCCGAAAATATACCGGCCAAGTCTTTTGGTCTACAGAAATCAAGATATAAGTACAATATAATATTGCGGGCCAAGACAAAGGGCAATGCCCACCTCTAATATTAGTTGGCATTGTGTACAGTATATGTCTGCAGCAAAATGCATGCAATAATCAGCAGTCAGCAGACTGCGTGAATAAAACTAACAACGGATCTTCTAAATGATTTTGTACGCTGCTGCTATGCTGTTGTAGCTGAAGTTGTAGTTTGTTTGTAGTTTTCTTTTTAGTTGTATAAGTATAGTTAGTAGGTAATAAAGTAGTGTGTGTGATTGTGTTGTTGTGAATATGGCTGGTGAGTAGTTTCAGTTCAGTTTCTTCCCCTTGTTTCATGTTTTGATTTTCGTGTTATTGTGGTGCATCTCTTATAACCCGGGTGTATTACATTTTTTCTTTCAGAGTTGGACCCTTACTTTTTTGGAGAAGACCCAGAGGATCCTGGATCAGGTAATTGATCACTGTCATGTCATTTTCAATTTGTTTTGGTAAGCTTCTGTTTTATGCGCCTTAATTTGTAATTTCGAGTTTGTAGCCCACGCTATTGGGGAACTCCAGCGTTGCCTCCTTGCCGCCTTTAATGTTTCATTTGTTTATAACTCTATAACATCCTGTCCTGCCTTTTCCTCATCAAATCACAAAATACGTTATTATTTTTGACTTTTCATGTTTTCCATGCGCTTCCAACTTTTACAAATATTTGCACTGTGTAATGGTCAATTTCTTTTTTTCCGCGATTTACCTTAAAGCAATCAAAAATATGCAGACAGGAAACAAAGAAGTCTGAAATTTTGAAGACCCCACAATAAATTAACAAATAAATCTTTGAAAGGATGACTGTAATTAGTATGCCAATAGTTTTATAAAATGCTCTTTTGTGTCTGCAGTCTGCGTACTTAATAATTACGCTCAAAGTTGGTTCGTCGATAAACCATAAATAATATTGTTAAATACTGTTTGTACTTTCAATAACCGTGTATCATAATTTAGTTTTGACAAATTGCAGAAATTACTTATTATTATGTATTACTTGCGAAGTGATTACATTTTATGCTTGTCTTATCGATAAACTAAGCCAAACCATTAAAAAACTAAAAGTCCCGCCCATTTCCAACCCCATACTGGGAAAACAAGAAGCAATAACTACACTTAAAAATGAGATCAACGACGATCCACCCCCGTAAATTAAAATAGTCAATCACTATTCCAATCGCGAGCTGTCAATTACATAAAAATCTACTGACATTCAAAGCTTATTTTACTTTTGTAAACCATGATAACAGGACGTATGCTTCTCGTGAAAGAGTTACAATGAATCAGACTAGAATTAGAGCTATTAAGGCTGAGTCTATACCTAGAGAGCGTATTCTAAATTCTGTGATGAAGAAATGACCTTGAATGAAAGATAATCATAAAGCGTGTGTCTACCACAATTAGTAACAATAGTAAACAAAAAGCAGCTGTGTATGCTTTATTTCTTTACTCATCTCATTCCACCATATTCTGTACAAATAAGACTCATTTCAGGTTTCCCCGAAATCCTCGAAGTCATTGAGTAATAATCCTCATTGGCTTCGATTTTCAATGCAATTTTCAAAAATCCATATTTGAGGATTTTTTGAACCTTTGGAGGATCAAGATTTACAAATTCGAAAAGAGAACAAAAATATGTAGGGACCACAGCCTTTGTTTTTTGAAAATATATCTTTAATTACAATAACCATCATGTTTTATCTGTCTCACCATGTTATAAGGATAGGAACAAATTTTTGTGATTTTAACTTTTCAAATTGGAATAAAATCTATATTTTAAGGTATTTAAAATTTTGAAGCCCTGTGGTCCCTCGGTAAGGAGTTGGAAAATTTCAAAGTAGCCACACCTAACTCAAATTCGGTCAAATAAATGAGTTATATGGAATTTAGATTTGCAATGTAAATGGGTAGACTCAGCCTTAATAAACTGGTCAATGCGGTCAACGTAGTTGTAAAGAAAAAGACTTCTAGTTCTGGTTGAAACTTACTAATTTTTAACAACGACTTAAATTAATTGTGTATATGAGTTGAGTGCTATAAAGTTCTCTCATTTACCATTTCATATATTAAATTCTTATTATAATTCTTTTTTGAATAATATTATTCCTAATAAAATACGTGTACATAAAACACCAAACCGAGATAGTTTAAGTTTTTACAGTGTCAACGGGGAGACAGGCTTAATTTTTTAAATTCCTCCTTGAATATGTCCGTGTCGTATCTGTCGATAGTCTAACTTACTCTTTAACCAATTTCCAATTCTTAACTGTTACTAATTGTGAATATTGTGTAATTCTATCTTTCGGGGGTTAAAACAGGGCACTCAATTAAGTTAGTTGCACGATAATCACTTTTTCACACGTGAGACAGTCCAGACCGTGAGAGTGAGACTTACTGGGACGAGAACAGGGCGTTAAAAATTCCATTATGTATTAATAATGTAGAACAATGGAAGTTTGCCAGATACATAATTTTATACAAAAACAATAATGTTTTTTCGCTAAGAAGCAGATTCGCCATCGAAAGGATCAAAATTAAATTAGCGAGAAAACCAAATATTGAATTGAGTCCCCAATAAAATAACAATGACACCGCATTATTATGTGATACACTGTTTTTTTCTTTTTTCTTAATCTTGCCCTAGAAGGAATATTATTGGCATTTGTAGAAAGTTAAAGGAACATTTAGTGGAAGAATGTATAATATAGAATATACAGAGAAAGAAAGAATGTCGACATGCGGTAAAATACTCAAAGTGAAAGTTTATAGTTATTAATTTCACTGCTTGAGTGAAAACCAATTTCACTTTTTGAGTGAAAGTAAGAAAACTTCCCATTGTATAGGAAAAGGGGATAAAAATTAGAAAAAAATTTAAATTGCCTTACAAAGTTTTAAAATATTTCACAAAGGAAGTGTGAATTTCGATTTTATCAAAATCACGGAATTAAAATAGAACGTAAGTAGTGATTTTTATACAAACGCTTACTAGAAAATGTTTATTACCTGTGGTAGACTCCGAGGTGCAATTCTCAAAATATGCATTATTCAACTACTCTCGTCAGCTATTGCTTGCTTCATATTGCTTTGATTTCCACTTCTTTGTTCTAGCCGCTCTTCTGTCATTCTATTTTACTGTTCATTCTTTGCCCTTGTTCCTGGATAATCGCTTTTATTTTTTTCAAATTGAATGCATCAACGCAGTTCAAATCGACTTTTGACTCCCTATATGCTAATTTTAAAAATCAAATTGAACTTATAGTTAAGTTATTTTGTTAACGAAATGTGTAACGAATATTGAAAAAGTTGCTTCTATATTTTTCAAATATTTCATTATTTTCAGATCATGATCGAGGTATCAGTGGCTTTGACATGGATGGAGCTTGCCTTGTTAGACTTCCTGAAAGTTGGGCCGAAAGTGCAAATTCTGGAGCCATGTTTGAAAGGTTAGACAAAATTCTCAGCACAAATGCCTCAGAAAACTATAATTGTTTTGAAAATCGGGGGTGTGGTGTACTCCTCTAAATACATGGGAGGTTTATACCGAATATATGTGGCTATTGTTGTGTCACAATTATGGTTTACTTAAGCAGAGCCCTATGTTTGAATGTTTGACGTTTGAATTTTCATGGGGTCTGGCTTTTTTACCGTCTTTAGTTAATACTGTTTTATGGATTGTGAATAGTGTATAACTAATTGAAACATTTAAGATGTTGAGTTGAGAGTTTGAAGTCAATAAGTACGACTAAGATTCAGAAGATAATTGTTTACTTGTTCCCCCTCCCAATTACTGCAGAGTGGGAGTGGGTAATCCAAAGTGGATATAGCAGCGACAATTGAAATTTGAGGCATTAATAATAGACAATAGGCATTGACCTTGAAGTAGTTTTCTAGTCAATTTTAACATAACACGGGCACGAAGCGGACTAAACGAAACGTAAATTACTGAAAATTACTGAAATTACGACAAGTCGTCTGCAGTAAAAAA
The DNA here is from genome assembly GCA_020352615.2 of Yoshiicerus persimilis. Lineage (NCBI taxonomy): Eukaryota > Metazoa > Arthropoda > Collembola > Entomobryomorpha > Tomoceridae > Yoshiicerus > Yoshiicerus persimilis. Next base: position 14,627,708 of record CM036942.2, read on the forward strand.
TTCGAGTTTGTTCGTAACTATTTGAATAAATTAGTCATTTTCCTACAATAACGTCAAAATAAATGTTTTAAAGATTACTTAATTGCTAAAACTGAAAAACTACTAGCCTAGTTCTTAGCCTTTTTTTAAAACCTCATTTCGTCATGATCACAGTCCACACCATTAGACTCCATATTTGCTTTCAAGGCAACTCTTCAGGTTCAGGTTGAGTTGCCTACACCTAGAAGTGAATGCAGTTGATTCAGTATATTAGAAAACTGATTAGTGGATTTCCTAAATAATTAATTAAGGGCTATGATGTTATCAAAATCAAAATAAGTAAAAGTAACGAATAGCAAAAATTTTCTGGAGTGAGGTGAAGTAACATTGTCAATACTCCTACTCCAGTTGCAGCAGTGCCCATTGCCCATTAAGGTCGACTATAGTGTTATCATGGATTACATTAATCCGTGACCCCTGACCGCTTGACAGTATATTGTATGTATCTTAGAAATTGTATCCGTTCTGATAAATCTGGTACAAACAAATATTGTGATCAAAATAAAATAATAGGTAGGAATAGGAAAGTAAATAACATAGTTGTAATGTATTATGAGTGACCAAGAGATAAAAAATCATTAATTTAAAGTTTGAAATCCGAAATGCGATTATGCTGTGGAATGGCAATACTAAATTAATATTTACATAAGTAAATTGCAAGCTTTGAAACTGATCATAATGATAGTGCTATTTATAGAGGAAAAGTTATTGTATATAGTAGAATTATAGAGACAATTATTATAAAGAAAAAAATTTGATTGAAGTTACGAACCGAACGAACGAACCGAACAAAAATTTGATTGAACGACGTTACAAATTAAAGAAAGGGGTAGTAAACTACCCACAAGGGGATATGAAAATTTTGAAGCCAAAGTATTGTTAGCAATTAGCAAATATATAATTAGGAAAATAGTCACCAGTTAGTATTCTAGAAGAATTCCATAAGAGGATAATAGGAAGACATAGCTTGATAGCTTACTATGAAAGAAATGTCAATATCTGAGTATAATTTTAGTTAGTTGAAATGCCCAAGGAAGTCAAGCCATGGCCATATTTATATGAATAGAATATCATATCTCGTCATTTAAAGTTCATAGGACATAATCATTCATTTGTCTTAAACTCGCAAACTGTCGACTGTACCACGGACACCCTGATCGACTGTGCCAATCAATCAGTAAACGGGAACCATAATAACTCTCCCCAAATGGGGAATGAACACAATTTTTACGAGTTTTATTATAAGCAGCTTCTATGATATAGTAATATCAAAATGTGACGAATATTCACCGTATACATTACATATATACATGTTTACGAATTTTCGGTACATATTTTCCAAAATGGAGTGATCAGTTATTTTGTGAAAAGAATGAAACCGTTCTTAAAAAATGAAAGGGGAATCGCTGGACATAAAAGACTTACATATCTTTGGTAAAGAATGCGAGTGCTGGGGCCAAGACTCAAGACACAAACTCACTATTACTGTATAATAATGTTTATACATGTACCTTCTACTTACTACACGCAATAATAATGAAATCGCTTATACCAAGTTACCTTTCCTAGGCAGGTTATCCGTACATAAAACTCATCTCGTAGTGTTTGTTTGTTGTTCTTGAGATCTCGTACTACTCTAGCATACTATCTGATTGAAGCACGAATCACGAAACCCTGTACAGACTTGCCTTTCAATTGGACGGACTTTTCGTATATTGTATGTATGCATTCTACTTCTCTTCACTACTCTACTCTACACTCGTCCCTGTGCTACTATTGTTTCTGGTGTTGTAAACGAGTGGAGTAGTAAAACTTGAGTATGCGTGCATGATCAGTAGAGTAGAGAAAAAATTAGTTTGTGAATGAACTGCTGAACGGGCATAATAAGGCGATAGTGCAAGAGTCAAGTTCGCAATTCAATTCTATCTTTGTATTCTCTACTATTTATTTGCCACTCGTTTACTTGCATTTGTAAATTCATTGAAATAGAGTAGAAGCTAAGAGAGCAATCGTAGCTTATTGAAGAATTATTCGAATATTGTTGTATATTGTATTGTAGTATGTGGTGGAATGTTTCTGAGTGCATTGTTGCAGCCACATTATATTAAGTTACTGTATATTAGATATTCTTCCGTAATATCATGCCGCAGTTCTGTACTATTTTCTGTGCTGTGCAAATGCTGCCCAGAATAACCTGTAGCACACTTACTGCCATTAAGACAGATCTACTTCAACTTTACTATTGTCGTTATTATTATTATGAGGAATTTTCTGTACCCTCTGGTGTCGTGTTCTGTCTCATACTTATTGTTGTTATTGTGATCCAGAGACTAATTTGGCTTTTGTTTTTGATGGTGGTGAAAAGTTTAATTGAGTTTGTTCCTGGATGATAACTAACTTAAAAAGAAAGTTGAAAATCAGAAAACATGTTCAAAATAAGAAGGTAAGTTTGGTTCACTTCTTTCAGATTTGCACGAAGTAATTGATTTCGTATTATGAACTGCATGTACACAGGCGTGGTTGTCGAGCTCAATTCTCATGAATTTGTGATCGATTATTAGTTTGGGACTTATTATGACGAAGGGAATAAATTCATTGTTAAAATAGCAATGGCACAAGGGAAAGAGACAATTTGACCCCCTCCTGAAACGAAAGTTGCATATTTTACGCCCATGAACTTACATTTAAAATAGTATAATGTAAAAAGTCAATGCATGTGAAGCTATAGTTTCTAAGTAAAGTTGACATTGCAATTGCAAAAGTCTTAAATTCCTTCTCAATAAAGAAATTAGAGTGTCTAAAAATGATAAACCTCTCTGAATCCCGCTTTAATGTTGAATAAAACAAATTTCAGCAGATAAATACAGAAGAGTAAAAGTTCTGTCGATCTGTTAACATATTTTGTTTAGCAGATCGATCAGGATTCAAAAGATTATTTCAAAATGAAAAAGATGAAACAGTTTATAATAATTAAGCAAAATTAGTTTGAAATATTTAACTAGTGAAGTAATTAGTGATGTTTATAGTATATAACTAAGTGTGGCTAAGATTATTACATGATTTTTCACAGTAAGATTAATCGGTAATATTTAGGAATTTTTTTGTAATATGAACCGTCCCAGCTAGTAATATTTTTTTGAACCGCCGGATTTCTATCCGTTAAATAAGCCAAAACATCGGATATCGGAATACCGGAATAAATACATTAAGATGATAATGTAATATAGGTGCATAACATATACCTCATACGTATAGTAAATGTGTAGGGAGTTTTTTCGCCTTCATATTTTTTTCATTAGTGCAGTTAATGAAATCAAAGGAATGTTGAATGTGGTGGTGTTTTCTGACGATGTGTTCTGTTCTGTCTAACTAAGGATGGAACGTTTGTTAGAGAGTTGGAGGAAGCCAAGAATGTGATAGTTGGCTAGTTGGCTTTATGTATACATGCTTCATCCTCTCCTTAGGTATCTTTCACTGTTGTCTGTGTCTAGGCTATGCTTCTTCCTATTGTAAACTAAACCCAATCTTACAACACAACATTGCATTCGTAGAAGTTGAGTCAACTAAAGGCACAACCAACTCTAGTCACACACTACGAGTACGACTACAGTTCAGTTCAGGAGAAGATGGTGAGTCTGTTGAGACGAAGAGATGAAGCTATGAGGGTTGCCGCCCACGTCCAGTCGTGGAATGCAGTTCGGCTGGCTTCAAGGGCTGTCTTAGTCTTACTCTTCTTGCTCTATTACTCTATCTATTCTCTTCATTTTCCTCTGTGCACATCTTTATGTGTATGGGTACAGGGAGTAGAGTAGAGTACTGCCACAGTCGCAGTCATAGGATCTGGGAGTATAGGTATTGATGATAGTATAATCCCACCTAATCTACCTACAATTTATAGAGTATCTTTTAATGGTATATGTGCATGAAATATAGTTTGAGATTATTGAGTTCTACTCTGATGTTTTTCAAGAACCTTCAGATACCAAGAAAAATGTAAACCCTCTTTGGCCATTGGGGTGTAATGGTTATTGCTATCATTACCTAGGAGTATTATTTATTTGTAATTTTAAACCATCTTTACTAAATGACTATGACAAACAGTAAGTATTGTATTTTTAAAGGAGTAAAAGAAAAAGAGTACTATATTTTTACTATAGTAATCCAATTCAGTGACATTCATGGGCAAAAAGGACGTTTATAGAACGTATAAGCAATTTTTTGAAAAATAATTCTAAATCTCGATTGAAGTATTATTGAAAAAGCAAAAATAGTCAAAAATTTATAAAGGTATGCATAGGGGAGGGGCCTTAGCGTTTATCGTGATTTTAAGAAATGCTCAAATGTTAATCATTTTTTCATTTTTAATCTATTGTCAAGAGTTTTTGAATTTTGAAGTGCTTTATGTGATTTAGCCATAATTAGATTCTTAACACGTTAATTTTAGATGTAAAAATATGTTACCAATTTAAAAACTTTTAGTCAGACTTGAGTTACTTAGACTTCAGTTGTATAAAAAAAAAGTCTGCATCCACTTGGAATTATTGGAGGTCAGATTTAGATTCATTTGAAAAGGAACTATTTGTGCAAAAGTGTCGAAATGTGTCTTATAGCCGTCATCTTTACCTTTGCAGTAGTCAATTTTATAGTTTGTATCTTAAAGAATCAAAAAAGCAAAAATCTAGTGTCGTGTCACCTGCAAACGAGAAGAAATGTAGATTCTTGTAAAATATGTGCGTATCTCACATACTCACATCTGTAGTAAAGGTAAATTATAAGAAGTTTCTAAAAGGTTATTAAGAATATAGGACTGAACGCAAACCCTTTTAATGTCCCATTATAGTATGTATTAGCAGATGATCGTCATTTTTGTCTGTATGTAACGAATAGTTATTTTGTTATTCATCCGTTTAAAAACAGGTTGCGTTTTCCTATGCCCCACCTGTTAGCTTTAAAGTACTTTTGCATAAATTTTACATTCCTTGTACTTGATTGAGTTCAACTTGAACTTTAGGTAGGTGGTGCGTAGACGAACAGCACATAGTTACACATTTTAACAAGCTACGCAAGTGACAAACAGCCACTTGTTTTTGTTTTCGAATACCTTCATTGTTGAGTTCCCTTGTTTCCCTCGTGTGAAGAAAAGGGGTACGGGGTATGGTATGCATAAATAGTATCTAAATCTAATGATTGATAAGTAGAAAAGTGAAACAGACTCGCATTCAATTGAATTCGAGTCATTTTACAGTGTAACAGAGAGAAGGATGAAATTCCATAGCTGATTATCAGTTTTAGTAGGTTATGAGGGCGTCGTGTCTAGTTGAATGAAGTTGTAGTTGTAGTAACTTTTCCGTACTCGTCTCTTGTTTTGTACAAATTGTTGGTTCAGCTAATGCTAAGTAAGTCAATCAGTACTCAAACAAAAATATGCCTAGTGCAGTCAGACATAGATATTTTATTATTATGCTGTCTGTTCTGTATTTTATATGTGTATAGTGTATTACTATTTATAAATATAACAACTCTTAGTTAGATATGTAGTTATTTAGTATAGTACTACTACTATAATACAAGATAGCCAGAGCTAGCATGTAATATCATACGGGATTATGCTGTTATACTTCAACAAAGCACAGTTATACGGTTTAACATATAATGTGAAGATATGCATTTTAAGCTATGTCTGCGACTCTCTGATATGTACGTTACCTATCTGTGCACTAACATCTACTAACAATAAGTAACTTAAGTTTATGTACTTAGATAGTTATTATTTTGTTATGAATGGGAAGACCCTGCGCTCTCTGGCCACTACTCTTCGCGTAAACTGCACTGCTCTGCAGTAGTAGCTGGTAGTTAATAATTTATTGGCAAGGTATGCATCACATCATTCACATTTCACACAACCACAGATACAGGGTATAATACTAAAGTAAATAGTAAATACCTAAAGTACGTGGGTAGTTGTACATATTAAAAGAAACTAAAGAAATGCCGAGTCGACTAGTGGATGCGACACAACTCGACTGCTCTACCTCTGCATGATCTGAATGAAAGTCGGAAATTTTTGAAGAACGGTCTGTATACGTACAAATTACGTGCGAAAGCCAAACAAACCTCTTTTCATTGCTTGCTGTGCTGTTTGGCAAATAAAATATTATTACACATATCTAATATCTACATAGTCAAGTTACAACGACGTGATATCGTAAATACACTAAACTACAAAACTTATCTGTGCTGATTATAACAGCTTTTAATGAATGATACTACAATAATTTATTCTAGGTGACTGACACTGACAAGTGCAGTTACCTATAACACTAAAAACTACGATTACAGTTTACTTGTTACTCATGGTCTTGATCAGCTAAACTTAAAGACGTACATTTGTACACGAGGATAATTATCTTCTAACTATCCAATCAAGTTGGTGATGTCAAGAATAAAAACTGAATAGGGAAGTACAAATATTTATGCAAAATATTATTGAAAGAATTTCTTAGATGGTTACTTTTTGCTTCCTCTTCCATAAGGGAAATTTTCAGGCTAATTAGTCGTACATAGGTACGTAGTACTATGCCTTTTCTATTCTCCGGGCGGGCGAGTCAGAGTGATATGTAACTCTGTTTCGTATATAATTTAAATAGTAAATAAGACTGGATGAGGTACTCTATTTATTGCATCTACAACTCCTGGAAAAATGGTTAAGTAACTGACCTTTTACATAATCTTTAAAACGGAATTGAAAAAAATGATACGTAAAAGTTGTATGTGTTCAAACAGATAACCGAGCGTTCCGATTGTGATACTACTAACAAACAAACAATAGACAATAAACATAGGATGATTTTTATAACCTAATTTATTTACATTTATTAATTTACACCACTTTAACTTTCTGCTCAAGTTTTTTCTGTCACAAAATCAACTGAGAAAACTGAGATTGGCATTCCTTAAGATGCTTTAATGGGTTCCTTTGTTTTAAAATGTATTTTTAACTACCATTAATGTAAAGAGTGGATCAGATTATGTTGTTGCTTTCACCAGAAGTATCAAACTTTTGGTTCTCACTCAGGCGTGACAATTAGATTTGTCACATATGAGGCAAGTTGTCGAGAAATGCATCCCCAGGTGGGACTTTGGTTACTGGTTATCTCAAAGGTTGTTTTTTGCTTTATATATTTGCAAATCAAAGTATGTCTGCTGCTTGAATTCGTATATAAACCCTTACAATTCGCAATTTGCAACAGTAAGATTTTTCTGGTTAATAGGTTTTAGTTTATCTAGTATCAACCTTTCAGCTTTCTTTTCTCTTCTGGTCTTCATTAAGCGATCAATGCGATGTTGGTATTAATGAATTTGTTTTGCAACTCTGGTTCGACATGTAGTTTCTTCTTAATGTGTTTGCAATACTGACAAGTTTATGTCAGCACATACCTAGTATTGTTTCTTATTACGTTGAAGATGCTTTTTACTTATGCTTATTTTAAGTCCATATACTTCACAGTCTATGCTGGATGTTTGTTTGTGTAATAATGAGTATTATATTCGTCTTAAAATGTGTCGATTATTAGCGTCGTTGGAGAGAAAGAGTCGGTTTAGCAGAGTTGAAGAGCAAAGAAAAAATTCGAGAAGGATACTAAGGTTTAGTTGACGTTGCGATGTTGGTAGTGCTAGAGTTAAAGTAGTATTATTACGTTTGTTAGGTAATTGTGATGTAAAGCTATGCACATACATACTGTGTCACTGCCACTAATTTGCTTTTGCTGTATCCAATAAAGTAATGTGTAGTCGTTATAGCTCTTACTATAAACTTAACTAGACTGTCTAAGCTTAATGCACAGTTCACACGTAAAACGTACTAACACTAACACACAAGATCCATGTTTTTCGCCTTTCATGCATATTGAGTCGCTTCACGATCAACGATACCAGTGCATAGCGAAATATCGTATCATGCATATGTGGCTTAGTGTTTTTGAACATAAGCACCAACAAGCGCCACTTCGTTGCTTTACTAACGCTAACTATAAGGTTTATTGTCCTACAAGTGAGACCCAGACGAATGAGAGCACAGATCTAACTTTAGAATTCCTTAAATTAGCTAGCCAATGACATGCTGATAGAATGTCTGACTTAATTTTGGTGGTTTTGTTGAATTCCTCCTTAGATTTTTCGTAACCGTCAAGTCACTAGTCAGTCACTCAATACCACTTCCATTCATTTTGGTCATCAGAATCTGAATTTTTATTCGATATCAAAATTGCTTTGATTTTTAAATAAAATTAAAGTTTTATAATTCATATCAACTGCTACTTGTCTGCAGTTGATGGACTAAAGTTGAAATTGACAATGAAGACTGTCATGTTTGCTCTCAGTTATCATAAGTTTAAAAAACAAACCGAACAGCTCCTCTGTTCATTTATCATAACATCTATATTTTTGTGGATATCCGTTTTATGACTATAATTCCGCTTTTGCATAGTTCCTTTTCTTTTACTTTCACATTCAAGGATTTAACACCTCAATATCAGTAACGTACTAGTATACTTCATGTTGCATTGGCTTTCTAGGAGGTTGCATTTATCTCTTCAATGTAACTGTCAGTTGCGACGGTTAGATTATTGCTCACATTAAATTCGTGCATTGATGTTTTTTTGAAATGACATAATCCAAACCATAATTGCCGGACTTTCCGAGAAATTGTATAAAGAAAACATTTCCGGCTACTGTAAATTAATTCAGAGTTTTTCCTTTGAAAGTTGATTTTCATCAAGCTTTATTCATGCATTATTTTAGTTCTGTAATTCTGTCTTATTCTTTTCAGTAAACACGGTACTTTTATATTTCTTGTTCATGAGCTTTCTTCGGGGCAGGTTAGTCAGTTAGTGTTTCTTTTTGCCGAAGTCTAACTAAATGGGAAAAGTTGGAGATGAAATGAAAGCGATTTTGAACGAAATTTTACGTATCACTCTCACTAACTGCGTCCAATACACCTGTATCACGTTCTGGATGAGCAATCTATTCTCTATGCTGTCTGCAAGTAGTACTGTTACACATACAATACATAAGTGCAATTAGGTAGGGCTACGTGCTTTGCAAATCGTTGGATGTGTTGACGGTTAAATCGTTTTATTTCTAGTAGGGTGTTGGAACCCATAAAAAATTTGATATATCTACAAAAGATTCATTAAACTTTCTTTTCTTGCTTGTTGCTGCATTAGTATTTCATGTTTACAACAACTGTTTACTTTTCTATCTTTAAATAGTACATTCCCTCTGATAATGATCACGATCACTTAATCGTGCCATTCTTAATGAAACCCACGCCATCAAGAGAGTGTTTACTTGAGATTGACTTAAACAGAGAGTGGTGCTGGTGCGATTGTTAAAGGAAATTCTATTATTTTAAAATAAAAAGAGCTTAAAAGAAGGAAGCTGGAAATGTATCCACTTACTGCAAACCTAATTCGACTGTTGCCAGTTATTTAGAGTCGTTACTGCTACAGTTTACTTTCATCCAAAGAAACTAACATAATGTGAAAGAGGATCATCATTCTCCGGTTTCCCTCCATTTTGAGGATTATCAACTTTTCAGCAAAAAATGATCTCATCCAAATTTTAGGCACCCTGAAAGCACAGAATCGACAAAGATATTAGAACCTAGTTCTAGTACCCAGTAGTTCTATTTAAGTCAGCCTATCTTCTATCTTCCTGTCTTGTTCACTCAAAATAAATTCTTTTCATGAGGGCCAACAGGAAGGCCCAAACAATCTGTACATAACTTTGTTGTGTTAGTGAGGCAGCTCTTGTTAAGTGTTTTCGCATTTTTTAACTCATCCTAATTTACTTAGGAGCTCAAACTGTTGGAAAAAATAAAGACTGAGCTTTAGTTTTGAGCCTCCTTCTACTCTGGAAAATCTATGGATTCATTCTGTTGCTTCGAAATCTCTTGTCACTATATCTCTGCTTTCAATCAGAGAAGGCTAAAGTAACTATCCTAGCAACTTAATATTACAATTTTACTTTTACCAATATCTGTATCAGCATAATATAATGCACTGTAACATGTATCAGATTAGTATTCAAGCGAAATACGTTACTAGGTATTGTAGGTATACATAACATAGTAAGTTGCAAACTGGGTGCTTTGCTTTACTTGCGAAGTGTAATAAATACATGTAGCCTTGTATCACCTCGTATACTTTACTTTCTCAGAAAGTCGTTCGATCTATTTACTTGAGCAAATCACACATTCTCTAGATGAGGATGAGAAGCTGTAGTGGAACGCAATTCTAACAATACCAAAGGAAAATGATGGTATTTTTTTGGTTTTAGTTAATAGGCATAGAAAATACATATGTAAGTAAGCCGAATACAGACACTCTTCAGCGTTTTGCATCTTTGTTATTTTGTTATATAACTTTACAGAATTGAATGACGAAGGACTGTCTAGAATGCTGTAAAGATGTGAACAGTATGCAGCAGTGTGAAGAATGCAAATAGTTGCAAAGATATGTAGTTAGTTGTGAGTAGGACTTACGTTGTACTAATAGTCGTGACATTGGTTATTTATTTGCTCAGTCTATTAGTATACTTCTATAAGTGTATGACAATTTAATGTTATGTATGTCCCTATATTTTTCTCTGAACGCGCTTAAAAGATTTGAATGTCTTGTCTTTCTCTAAACACCCAGTGCATACATAATACATATTCACTGTATATATGAATTACTGCAATGCAATGCAATGGGAGGGATAGAGTCGATGCTCGATACAGTACAACTGCGATTATTTTTTCACTTGCAGTGCAATAACTACAAATAATATAAGTATATGTCTCTGTAAACTTGGCTGGTGGGTAGCTGCAGAGTTTCATTATTTTATTGTATCTCATGCCTATATTCAATTTGCATTGCGGGCATTTCCGATGCCCTTAAGTCAATTTTAGGAATTCACAATCCGAAAACAAATTCATATTTGTTTCAATTATTATTACGAGGAAATCCGCAATATCTTTGATGATTTAATGCATCAATCCTAATACATGTATGAAATCCATAAGTAGTTGTTTATTGTAGAAGAAGGTACACCAGTAATAGGTACGCAGATTTTGCAAATATTACTATTTTTATTTTCAGAAAAGCAGCAGCATGTGGTGCTTTGGAAGCGTTTCGGTCAACTGTATTTGCTGGCGATGACACCGCTGGAGTGATGGATATCATTGAGAAACTTGTAAACGATGAAGGTAAGCAGATTCTTTCATTTCATTCTTCATCATTATACATTTAACGAGCTTAATAATACAGGTCCATCCATAACTCCGTAAGAATGCATGCCAGAGAAAGGTGCTTTCTGTTTTAATACTAATCATTTTCAACCAATATATATAATAACAAGTATTGATGCAGTATTGCAATACTATATCAATACTGGTAAAGATCTTGCTAGCTTGCATGAAAATTCATAGGTATTTCCTACACGCTATGTTAAAAACTTTTAATATTAGTCAATTGTCCCGTTCCTTGCTAAAGTGGAATTGAAGGTGGAAATTGAGTTCTATGAAGCAGTTGTGGTAAAGTTAACATCCAAAATATCAAACTTCAGTAATTGCAGTGTATTAGAACCTGAGTAATTACTGCGCATTAACAATAAGGGATAAATAGGTTGGTACTATTGAAGCGTGTTTTTCAAACAGGATGTTAACGTAACGTTTGTCACCGTAAATATTGAAATTTGGCCATGGGAGATTGGGGGATAAAACTAAAATCTCGGGAGTGTGTCACAGCTGCGTTCGAGATTTCAAACTACATATATATTAGAATTCGGTTGCTCTGTAAATGATACTTGGGAAATCCTCATAGACAGATGATATTTTGAGACACGTGCCATGTCACTTTGTATTCCATTGCAACCCAGCAGCCTGTAGCGGCAACACTAAACTACTGCTACGGCATGTAGACAAGAAAAAGGATAACTTTACATTGGCATACTATGACTATAAGCAACTGTATGTGTATGTGTAATTGTAAAATTGTATTTCATGATTTTTCTTAGTGAGTTAGATGTGTCAAGTCGTAGTCCTCGCCATACATTTTCATGGGATTTTTATAAAAGGATTTTTTCTGAAATTCACCTTTCTACGACCAACTGTTGTACTAAAATATAGTACCTATGTCAAAATGCTAATAAAAATCAAAATAATTTTCTAGCAATTTTAATCAGCAGTAAGTAAACTTAGGTATTTTACTTATTATCTGCCTGTTTCTACTATTGCAAGCAATGGCAAAGGCAAGGACTTAATAGGTGCTAGCTAACGAAAATGTTCCGCAAAGAAAGCTGTTTCGAATGATAATAGACAACTGAAAACAAGTAATATAAATAAGGAGGTTTGAGAGATCTTCAGAGCACCCTATTTTTGCCTACATTAAAAGTCTTGATGTTTCTCTGTTATTAATGCTTACACCTAAAATCGTATTAGGGATATGGACAAAGACTGTTTGACACTCACTCACTACCGTCATCATCATTATCATCATCTTCTTTGACACATCTCCGCAAAACTGATTTCTGTCTCCAAAGTTTTTATGATGATTGACATCCACATGTCCATTTCCTGTAGGCTTGTTTTAAGCGTTACTTATGTCCTTGTGATTTAAGCTATGCTAATTTGGGGAGTCCTCTTCTCACCTATGCTGACGGGTACCCTCCGTAAAACATCTTGTTTTGCATGACTAAACTTCTTTTCTTCGACTACTGCCAAACTTTAATGACTAAAAATATTATGCATGTATAACATGTAATCTTTTAATCTGATTGACAATAGACTGATGTAGATGTCGTGCTGAAGTTTTTCTCTCATCTTGCTTCAGACTAGTCTGTCTGTCCTAAACGTGTCATTGTCAACATCAACAAAAGCGTTTTTACTAAGATGTTTGTTCATTCGAACTGTATTCGTTTTATTGTCTACAAATGTGACAATGTTCAATTCTTCAATGTGCAACTGAAGTTTGCCGAAACCCTTCATAATTACATACAAACTTCAAACTACCAAGGCCTATCACTATTTTGCATGGACTTTTCAAAGTGTCGGAAAGATTGACTGATGTTTGCAGTCTCCATACTACTTGTCTGCTTTATACTTATTTATATATTGTGAAAAGGATGATGCCCGGATGAGTAGCCGACCCGCTCTTCTATGATTGGACGGTTTAGCAGAGAACCCGGGTAATATGCCAATAACTCCAGTCAAGCCAGTTTCAGTCCGAACTCCCTTTATTTATTTGACTCCCAAACCCAACAACCAACAACTCCAAAGGCAACCCGTCGACTGTTGTCTGCTCTCTAAAGCAGCTCGACTATACAATACATATACACGTTGAGGATTGCCTTTAGGGCAATCCTTCCCATACACAAATACACTACCATGCCTTCCCTAATACATATCTCCCACATAAACACACATTTCTCTCTTCACATTACCCCTACATATATACCTTACCCCTAGATATATACCACTTGTCACACACCACCCCAATTTAGATACGAACTCCGCTGAGTAGCACTATCACAGATAGAACCCCCCCATTCGTAGTTAAATTTACAAGGTAAGTGTGTACAATGCTAACACCCTAACATAACATCAGGTTTGAAAAAGCAAAAACATAAACTTAGATACTACAATTTTCGTATTTAATTAATTAATGGGCCTGCAGTATGTCCCTGTATACAAATATTATGTCAACTCTGCTTGTAAAAGTTCGGTTACAATAGTATGCCACAATAATTGAGCGCTGATTTTTCGCTCTCTCAAAACCACATATTATGCCAACATATTTAAAAATTTAGTATTATGCAACATATTATTCCACCTTCGCTTCACAAACATAGCATTCACATCAACAATAAATTATAACTAGAAATTCCCCATAATTAATTTTCCCTACATACGAATACAACTCAAAATATGATGACTGACTAATACAATCGTTTTAAATAAATCAAGTATTAGAATTTCCACCACACAAAAATACATACTTAAATGCCTATTCACCAAAAAATCAAATTAACCAACTTCTTACAATTAAATAATGCTCAAACATAAGTACTAAATTAATTCAAAAGTACAAATGTATAACAATCAGTTTAAGAAATTCACCACACAAAATTTAGTTCCATGGTCCATGTTCAGCATACCAAAAACAGTAGCGACAATATATTTGTGGACCAGCCCCACGAACCACAACTCTGCATCGTGCACAAAACACTATTGCTGCTTCTGCCAAATCAAAAATACGTTGCTGAGCTTCCAAACAGTTAATCACTCGATGCTCTAAGGAACCGCATCCAAAACAACGTTTTTGTCCATAACGATTGGTGTAGAACCAAGCAACAGCTCTCGGAATTTGACCTCCTCGTCCTCTCCAATTTCCCCGGCCTCTGTGATTTCCTCGCCAAGAAACTCCTCCTCTATTCTGCCCACGATTGTCATTCCTTTGACCATGATTAGCCCGATTTCCTCTGTTGTCCCAAAAATGTCCACCGTCAGCGCCACGATTGCCTTCCCAAGCTGGAATCGCTTCTGGTGCGCCGTGATTGCGCGCGACGCGATGAACTTCAGGTGCTCTCCATGGATCAGGGTTCGGTGCATTCCATGGATCATTATTCTCCCAGTCTCCCTCATTTGGGTCCTCCCATTCGTGCATTGGCACGAGCTCTCTATTATTATTTCGAGACATCTAAATTACATACAAAAATAAATTTTAGTTTAACTATTCACCAAATCACCAAATTATATTATGAAACATTCCCATCAATTTATTTAATCGTCCCCTATTATTAACATTAGTTGTACGAGAGGAGCGCAAGTCTGAGGGGACAACTGTACCATACCTCTCGATTGGATTCGTTGTTCGTGTACTCCTTCGTAAGGGTGGAGTAGTTTGAGCCTGTGAAACGCTCTCTGGACTACCCAATGGTGTTTTAAAACTATCAGCTGTACTCTCACGACTTGTGCTGCTCTGTACTGTTTTTCCCGAAAAACCAGCCCAACTATTATTAATGATTCCCACACTACTTGTACCCGGTAATTCCGGATTAATATCATGCGAAATTATTTCATCTTCCCCATTATTATTAGAAACACTACTGCTAAATATCGTGGATGCATTATTACTATTAACAGATTCCTGTAAAACTATTTCCTCATTATTATTTACATTTGCACTCGAATTTTCATTACTACTTCCATTCGTACCTGAAATATGTACGCTGTTTTCACTACTTGGCAGTACACTATCAGTGGTGCTTTCCTCAATAATTTGTGCATCAGAATTTATGCTTTCCACTACTGGTCCAGTATGCAAAACCATTTCATTAGATATTATATTTTCCCTATCCGGTGCCAAAGTTTCAGCTATTCCCGTAATGACTGTATGATCACTAATTTCTCCTGGTGTACCTTTAAATCCCTCTCGATCACTAAAATCAAGACTATCTCCCCTACACGAAAAATTAGGCGAAGTTGTTGTTTCTGCTGTTGAATGCGTAATATATGAAACCATATCCGCAGGAAGCGAATCCTCTTCGAAGACTTCGTACTCCGTTTCCGAAGTGTATTCCTCATAGTATGGTTTTAAATGCCGTACATTCTCTATTCTACAGACTTTTTTATGATTCTCACGTTCATCCCGAATTTCATAATTAATAGGTCCTGTCTTTTTAACAATGACAAAAGGTCCCTTCCATTTAACTAACCATTTCGATACTTTACCCTTTATCTTTGCAAAATTAGCAAGCCAAACTTTATCGTTCTTGTCATAATGTTTAATCTTATGCTTTTCATCCCATCTCATTTTTTGTAAAAGTTGATGCTTCTCAGTTCGGTTTTTTGCCATAATTTGTGCTTTCCTAGCTCTGGTCATCACTACATTAGGTTCATTATCGCCTGCTCTTTGCGAAATCGTAGGTGTCACTGCGTCACACGGCAGTCTAGATTCCCTACCATGTAGTAAATAATACGGTGAATAATTGTTGATAGTATGCGTAGTATTATTCATAGCGTACGCAACCCTGTTCAAATATTTGTCCCAATCGTTCATCTGGTCGTTTACATGCTTTGCCAGTATGTTCTTTATAACTGCGTTGGATCTTTCAACTATTCCGTTTGTTTGCGGATTATATGCCGAAGTATGTAACAACTTTATATGATATTTATCGCAAAAATCTTTAAATTCTGCTGACATGAAATTTGTACCTCTATCTGTCAATATTTCTTTCGGACACGAATGATGCGATGAGTAAATTATGCTCTCGGTCAGTACTTTTATTATGTATTTCGTGTCTAAGCCTTTTACTGCAAAAATATCCACAAATCTGGTAAGATGATCTATTATTACTAATGCATATGTGTTCAATCTCGGAAACGGTGTTGCCGGAAAAGGCCCAATAAGATCTATGCCAATCCTATCATATGGAAGATCAGGTGTAGGTACAGGCTGTAGCTCTCCTGGAGTAGCTCCAATTCGCCTATTATACTGTTGACATTGTTTACACCCTAAAACAAACTCTCTTGTATGTCTGTACATTTTGTTCCAATGATATCTTGCCCGAATTAAACACCAAGTCTTAAAGAATCCTAAATGCATTGCATTATTTTCGTGAACTTCAGTTAGTACTTTCTTCCTTAACCCCTTAGGTACTACCAATTTCCACATATTCTCATCTTCACTAGTGCCTGCTTTATATAGAATTTCATTAATAAGTGAATAATTTTGATGTATTTCCTGCACTTCAAGCTCATCATCTGAATTAAAAAATAGTAAATCGCCTATGATTTCTACTAACTGTGGATCATTCCTTTGATGAAATACCCAATCATCAGTTTCCAAAGCCATCATCTGATCCCCAAAATCCATAAAGTCAGAAACTGATGCTACCTTACTCAAACTCAAAGGATTTCTCGACAATGCGTCTACATGTGCGTGATTTTTCCCTGATACGTACTCAATGTCAAAGTTATATGGTTGCAATCTTAATGCCCATCTCGCTAGTCGACCCTGAGGATCTTTTAACTTAAGTAAATAGCATAATGAGCAGTGATCTGTAATTACTTTGAAATGTTTATCTTGAATGTATGGTCGAAAAGCCTCAATCGCATACAAGATTCCTAGACACTCAATCTCTGTTACACTGTACTTTTTCTCGTTAGGTTTTAATGCACGAGATATGTATGCTACGGGCTGCCATTGCCCTTTCTTATTCATCTGTTCAATTGTCTGATCAGTAGCTACCTGTTCTAAAGTTGCTCCCAAGCCTGTGTAGCTTGCATCGGAACAAATTCTCGTTGGTGCATCGTCCCTAGGATGAATCATTACTGGTGAGGTAGTTAATGCTATCTTTAAATCGCAAAACGCCTTTTCCTGTTCATCTCCCCATATAAAAGGTACATCCTTACATGTTAAAGCTGTTAATGGTCTCGTGATATGTGCAAAATTCTTAATAAATCTCCTATAATACCCACAAAAGTTAACAAACGAAAGAATTTGCTTAACGTTAGTCGGTCTAGGGTATTCAGTTACCGCTTGATATTTCTTTGGATCAGCAGAAATGCCTTCCTGTGATATGACATGTCCTAAAAAGTTAATCTTATTATCTGCAAATACACATTTGGTTGGTTCTAATTGTAACCCAGCTTTAATTAAACATTCGAAGATTGTTGCCAAATGTTCTAAATGTTCATCGAAAGTTTTGCTATAGCAAATAATGTCGTCTAAATATGCCAATGCTATAGTCCATTTTAAACCTCCTAAAACTGCATCAATAAGTCTCTGGAAAGTGCTAGGTGCATTACAAAGACCAAATGGCATTACGTTCCATTCGTATAAACCGTCTGGACAGACAAATGCTGTGATTTCTTTCGATTCCTGTTGCATAGGTATCTGATGATATGCACTCCTACAATCCATGGTGCTCATAAACTTACTAAATGCGAATCTGTCTAATGCATCGTCAATTCTAGGAAGTGGATAGCCCGATTTTTTGGTAAGAAAATTGACTGCCCTATAATCAACACAAAATCTTAGTTTACCATTAGGTTTCTTTGCTAAAACTACTGGTGCTGACCAAGGTGAATTAGAATGTCTAATTGCTCCCTTTTCTAACAATTCATCTACTTGTCTCGTTATTTCTTGTCTTTCTGCCGGTGAATACCTATACGGTGCCTTTTTAATTGGCTGTGCACCCTGTACATCGATAATGTGCTCTACTCCATGACATCTACCAATGTCCAGTGCATTTTTACTAAACACCCGTCTGTATTTCTCAAGTAGTCCATACACTCTTTGTCGCTCTTCCTGTGTTAAGTCATCACCAAGTTTTACACTACTCAAAATGTCATTAGTTTCTTTCTCAGCTTCGTCAGTATTTAACCCATGCAATTCCTCAGTCCCATCTTCGTACCAAGATGCTGTGTCTGATTCTTTGTCATAATGGATGTCTGCTTTCTTTTCAGACCGTACCATTGCGTCTATTTCATCGACATTGCAAATGATCTGTTTCATGTCCAGTATTTCGTACGTGCCTATTAAGGTTCGTTTTTTAAGTAAAATAGGCCTCTTAGTAGGATTTATGATGTAAGTACAACCCTTGCCCTCTTTTACATTTACAATAGTATTACCTACTGAAACATTTTTAATATTTTCTAACTGTTTTCGTGGTTCAATTATTATACTGCCATTAAGCTCCTCCCCTATCTGAAAGTAAACCCTCTTAGCATAACTAGGTGGGATGATAACTTGTCTAGTCAATCTAGCTTCTGTTAGTAGGACTTTGTGTTCCTGTTGTGTACTATAACTTTCAGAATTTACTACGGTATCAGGTTTGGATGGATCAATGGAGTCTTTTACTGGTGTTAGTATGTTAGTGTTCATCACCAGAGTACGTTTCAGTTGATTGCCCTGTTGCGCACTAATGGTGGAGGTTTTCACGCTTTTAGAACGTTTCAGTTGATTGCCCTGTTGCGCTCTAATGGTGGAGTTAGTAAGTGTTTTCACGCTTTTAGAACGTTTCAGTTGATTACCCTGTTGCGCTCTAATGGGAGAATTAGTAAGTTTCGTCACACTTTCAGAACGTTCCAGTTGACTAACCTGTTGCGCTCTGATGGTGGAAATTGTGGTTTGTGCTCCAACATCTCTACCTTCCTCAGAATAATATTCGAAGTTAGTAGAAGGAACGCCCTTGCGAAACCTTCTTGACTCTTCCGCCATGTCCACACCAAATGCAAAAATTCTTTTTCTATTCCCATAATTGAGCTTAACTTTATATGCAATTAACCAGTCTTTCCCCATAACTACACGATTACTTAGGCCATTTACTACAAAAAATCTCCATAATATCTTGTACTTATCAACTGTAATGAACATTTCAATTTCACTATCAATTACAAATTTACGTCCATCGTCAATTGAAAGTCTTACAGTGAAAGGTCGTATTTTTGTTAATCTATGTATTACTCTTCCGTTACTGTCGTTAGATAAAAGTCCACTGTAAAAGTCTTTACTAATCGCAGAAATTGTTGCACCATTATCAACCAGCACTTCAGTTTTATGACCGTCTACTTCGAAATTCAAATTAGCCTTATAACGCTTATGCTTTAAATTTCGCCATCTAGTAGGAAAAATGCCATAGGGTGTGTTCGTGTATTTAGTTTCATCAGATGCTTGACTACTACTACCTACAAGTACACTAGTTACTGAAATCTGATCTAGATTATTTCCCCGATTATGCTTTTGCCGTAAACTTTCATCTATATCTTCTAATGTTACTTCCGTTTTACTCCCTTTTTCATAGAGTTCATGATCTGTATCCTCATCATCATCAAAACTCACAAAATTACTACTCTTCTCATCCAAAGCATCAAATTTAATAGAACTACTAACATTATCAAGCGAATTCTTTCGTAATTTAACATTTTCCTCACTTAAATTATTTTCCAAACATATCTGTTTAATTGGTTTCTGTTCACATTTAATTTTACTGTCATTTAAGTCTTTTGCACAAGTCTCTTTACCAATAACTACTACAGGCGTCCCCGCAGATTCATTGCTAAATAACCCTACATCAAAACTCTCTCGCGTACCAATAATTGAATACTTTTCATCATTTATGCCAATTTCATCTGTATCAAGCCATCTTACTCTAGGCTCCCTCGTTTCAAATCCTATTATCATACTCAATGCTTTGCTCATCTTATTATTTCCATACAAATCAAAATATTTCTTTTCCAGCTGCCAGTCCTCTACTTTCCCTACAGGATTAATGTTCACATTACTATTCCGAAATGCAATATGATCATTCTGTGTAAGTACTGACCGCTTGGATGAATTATGAACTATCAATGAATTCAAAAACCTATTCTCCTCTATATATGTATCATTGCATTCACTACAATAATCTATTCTATCACCATATTCATTCCTATGGTTCTTACTATAATTTAATAATCTCCCACACTGATAACAAGTATGCTCAGATCCCGTACTATCTCCCAAAAATGATTTGTAGACTACCATGTCATTTTCAAAATTATTATAACTATATGAATTATTCTCAATGCCACCAATATAACTGTTCCCCTTATTTCTACTATTATTCCCAGTTGAATCAAAAATCCCACTAATACATGCATTATTTTTCATATCAAATTCAAATTTTCCCATAGTTTCCCCAAAATTCATTTCATTATTATGTCCCAATATATGTATATCAATGATACTACCGGAACCAGAACATTTATTGTTAATCTGATTATTAAGTTTTACTGGCGCTGTACATTTCCGCTGTTTAAAGGGGGTGGCTGCTGTCCCTGGTTTGGATTAGCCCCTGAATTTGCATTATTCTGTACAGGAGTGTAAGCAGCAGCGTTTGCGTTAAAGCGTTGCTCCTGATTCTGATGCTCGCGTGACTGATTATTATAATCACGCTGTTGGTAATTATTCCCTCCTCTGGACTGATAATTACCATCTTTACGGTAATTTCTCGAATTTGCTTCAAAATGGCTCCTATTTTGCAGTTGCGCTTCTGGGTTAGGGGGAGCCTTACACTCATTCATATAGTGTCCACGCCTACCACAATTAAAACAAGTAATATTGGACCTAC
This sequence comes from Yoshiicerus persimilis, assembly GCA_020352615.2. Lineage (NCBI taxonomy): Eukaryota > Metazoa > Arthropoda > Collembola > Entomobryomorpha > Tomoceridae > Yoshiicerus > Yoshiicerus persimilis. Next base: position 14,648,903 of record CM036942.2, read on the forward strand.
CGCTAGTCCTAACTGCATTTAATTGTTGGGAATTATTCTCAGTAAATGTCCCACCCTTGTTTGTATTAACATTTGACTTATCCGAATTTACAGGCCCCGGTACATAAGTATTCCTTGAGCCATCCCGAGGTTTAAAATTGGAAGTTGCCTGATTAGTTGCATATATCTCCGCAATTTTCCTCAGTTTATCCAAAAATTCCCCAGTGGATTTAAAGTCAAGGCCAATTAATGCCTTCTGTAACCCAAACGGTAATGACTTCGTTAACTGTTCTATTTTCCTAGTTTCAGACATTGCTGGGTCAATGTGCCTTAAAATCTCTAGCTTACTAGACACATACTGTTGAGGGTCGTCGCCTATCTTGTAAACTAACTGTTTATTCTGTGTTCGAAATGAACTCTTCTGAGAGGAGTGATCGAAGTATTTCAAAAATTTTACTTTAATGCCCTCCCAGATTAAATCAAAATTCGGATTGGGAACTCCTAACTGTATGCTCAGGGCTGGATACTCAGATGCCCACCATTTGTTAGCATCCCCGTCTAATATACGGTCAAAGTTAAGTACTGCCCATTGACTATTAAGCCCCATAAAGAGTAAATCATTCTTAAATTTAAGCAGAAATTCCTCCGCGTCAGACTTTCCATCATAATGTCTTAACTGTTGGATCGCCTGATGGTGCATGAATAAAGACGTGCTCGTCATACTTGGAAGAGTATTTGTTCTGGTTGCGTTAATATCAGAAAGAACATTACCACCCGGCAGATTGTTTAAGCTAATCTCCGTTCTGAGCCTTTGTAACTCCCTAGTGAGTGCATTCACTTGTTCCTGCAAGGCTATTCGCTGACCGTCATTTTGTCCTTCAGCAATGTGAGCGTTATCCTGTAACTCCTCCTCTTCTTCATCGCTCGACTCATCGATGGGGTCAACGACATTTTCCCCGTTTTCTATTTGGTCGTCGATAATAGGCGCATGGTCATTTGCCTGGCCATCCTCATTCCCATCCACATTTATGACTTGATTAGCACCGGCCATTGTCGCTTAAACAATGGGTATTAGCTCAACAGAACAAAAGTACAATTAGTACGAGCTTAGGAAAAAATTATACAAATTATTTGTATTTTTAGAAAGTATAATCCGCTTATGCACACTGTTACTGCATACTAGTTTGCCTTACTGTGTTTCATTATGCACAACTCAAACAGATTAGTTTAATTACCTCTACCCGATATGCTTATTTGGAGATAATAATATACCTACGTAGTTAAGTACTAAGCAGTAGCCGCAAAGTCGGCTCTGTCTTGCACAAAATTTAGATAGTAACTGCGTAATGCAAATCAACAAATTGTACTTTGATCAGAGTGCAATAACCTTTATGCATCCTTACTATTTAGCTGTACAACGAAAATGCTACCATAAATGCATTCCTTACTAACCGAAAACCCTGCTTGGCAAATTTGTGAGAAGTTTTATGTCTTAGCCGCCTCTTCACCTAAAATTATGCTTAACCTAAATAATTATGATGCCCCTCACCATATTATGAAAGAAAACCAGAAATTTAATACGAAAACTATTTGAAAATAATTCAGTTCTACTGAAAAGTAAAGAAATTACAATGTTGGAAGTGCCGCAATTTCCTCAGCTGTGCAATTGTTGTAGTAATCTGCCACTATCTGATTAAACTGCTCATAATTTTGCAATGCTTCCTGCTCAGTAATCAAGAAAAATGTATAATTCTTCTGCATTCCAATGCTCAAGAATGTAACAAATCTACTAGTGTGAACGGTTCCCCATTTCCTCTTGTTCACAAAAGTTTCAATAACAGAACATAATTTATATTCTTCAAAGGTAGAAGGTAAAATACTAGGCTGCACTTTAATATAAGTATTATTGTTTAAATGCCCATAAACCTCAGAAAGTGGGAACATTTTAATCAAAAATTATTTATGACTGGTCATTCTGTGTTTTTACGATCTAATTGTTCCCTATTTATTTAAAGCAGCTGGTTTCTGCTCTGTGTTTTATTATTTTAAATTAAGAGAATAAGAAACTTCCATTTATCCCTGTTATTGCAATGATCACACATTTGACCTTCAAAATCCCATTCCCCAAATGCAATATTCACAAATTCAATATTAACCCCAACATAAATTTAAACATGAAATGAACCATATATTTATATAAATTGCATCCCCATTTTAATAATTATATTTAAAAATCATTTTCGATTTAATTTGAGAAGAGACTCACCTGACTTTTTGTTGATTTTCCCCGTTGGTTTCCGCTTGGTCAGACTCCGCTATCTTTCTGTGAAAAGGATGATGCCCGGATGAGTAGCCGACCCGCTCTTCTATGATTGGACGGTTTAGCAGAGAACCCGGGTAATATGCCAATAACTCCAGTCAAGCCAGTTTCAGTCCGAACTCCCTTTATTTATTTGACTCCCAAACCCAACAACCAACAACTCCAAAGGCAACCCGTCGACTGTTGTCTGCTCTCTAAAGCAGCTCGACTATACAATACATATACACGTTGAGGATTGCCTTTAGGGCAATCCTTCCCATACACAAATACACTACCATGCCTTCCCTAATACATATCTCCCACATAAACACACATTTCTCTCTTCACATTACCCCTACATATATACCTTACCCCTAGATATATACCACTTGTCACAATATATTTACTTTGCTGTAGGTTTAGTTAATTACCAATAGCGCAGCATGAGCTAGATCATGGAAACGTGTTTAAAGGTTTATTTATGCTACTGTTCAGTTTTCGTAGTAGTAGGCGAAAATAAATTTCACATCACAAATCTTCATTAGCTTATACCACGTCCCGTTATTTTGAGGCATCAAAAAGACGTACATACAGGTGTTACGAGGTTTTCTGTTTTAGTATACAGCGTGTTTCCGCCCGTGGTATCCATGGGACATCCAGTGTATAAGGAAATGTCATGGTATGTATGTACGTCTTGGTTTTGATTTCCCGCGTCCAGCCAAAAGCGGGCAATTTAAATGCGTCCTTATTCACTGGATGTCTCATGGATACTATGGGCTGAACCACTCTGTAGACTACTGCTTAAATTGAGGTTTGAGAAATTTGGTTTATGGTTATTGTAAAATGGACCTCTAGCGAGTAATCACTTCGCATGTCACAAAACTTTAACCTTGTAGGTAACCGTTTTTGCATGTTATAAAATTATGTGTGCCATTAACATAAAAGAGAAAGATAGAAATCGATGTAAATAGTACCTTTGATAACACTGAAAATGCTTCAAAAATGCGTATTAATATTATGTACTTTATTACACTCATGTCATGAGATTCTTAAGGCAGTATGAAAGACTTAGAATCTGCATTCTGGAGGTACTGAGGTAGTTACTACAAATATTTTTCCAGACTCAATCTGGTTCAATGTTCAATCAAACAACGGAATTAAAATAACTTTAAGGACTCAGTCGTGTTTCTTACCGTGTGATTTAGTTTACTGAATGCATTCGGATCCGACTTTTCATCAGTTCATAAGAAATAGTATATTCAGTTTATTCGCAGAGGATGTATTTTGTAGTAGATACGATACTTACTGCTCTGCTAATAAATTTTGTTATCTGTTCATTAACATTGACTTCATTTTCCACGTAGTAGACATTTTTGATACCGAAAATTAAGGTAAGGATATTAGTGTACATAGTAGTGCTGAGAAGTTTGCCGTGCCACACGACAGGAAGTGTTTGCAACCTGACCGGAAATGGAAAACGATCCTATACTGGGGCAAATGAAGCTTCATACTTCATGTACGAAAGAGACTTTGAAATGAATATCATTCAGAATTTACTCTATATTTATTCTGTGGGGTTGTACTTACATGTGGCTTCTCGCAATCTACAACCTAGAGAGAAGAGTTTAAGATTTGACCTAACTTAAACTCTGCATTCTATGGCTTTTGAACTATATCTACATATATCTACACTATGCACCATCTAATTTATCCCTATAAAGGTAGGAACGAGTCGTTTGTTCATAATTTGTTTCTTTGCCCCTGTCAGTAGGTTTCCGAATAGCAAATGAGCATAATAGAGTATAAGAATAGTGACAGCTATGCGCTGCAGTGTTTTGTACTTTTAAATGGTATTGTTTACGACGACTTGCCCAGTATCAACTATCAAGTTAAATTCTAAACAAACCTCTTCGTATAACTCTCATAATGAGTCATAATATTCTTATTATTTAAGTTATTTGTTAATGATGCTTTTTCGTAATTTCGAGACGGTAGTAAATTACAATTTGACGAAGACAACCATTTAGAAAAGTATCCGTGCAGCCACTAGCTAGTCTCATTCCCACCTCTAAGCTGGTTTCATTTAAATTGCATTTCGTCCTTATACGTGCTTTGTTTATTGAAGCAGTTAACATAATCTGTTTGCGTATATGTAGTGTAGTGTATACTTAATAGTTGATATGACTATAAGTGCACGAGTTCGGAATCGGAAAGAAAGGGTATGCATATAATACCTTTTATTGTGACTTTGTAAAGCTAAAATTGTTGCGTATTACTCTATGAGCTCATGAGCAGATGTGAAGTCTTCCTTTTGTGGATTTCATATGGTGGCCATACCATCGCCTTGTAGCTTGCTGTGTCACCACAATCACATAACCATGTATGCATTGACTCCTTGTAAAAAGTTGTACCAAGAAGGGGAAGAAAAAGGAAAGAACGTTTCAAAACGGACAATTTTTTGTTTTCTAAACGTTACATTTTCTAAACTCCAGAGCCAGATACCACAGGCCTTAAGGCAAATGCTAGTTGTGGATCTTAAATTTCAAGTTAAAATGCATTATTTCCAGTTCCTACAGAATTCGTAAGCTTAGCTGTAGTAGCACGTCTAGGTATCTAAAAAGTGTTGTCAAATTTTAGGGAAAAAGCTAACAAAAAACAATTTGCTAATTAATGAATGACATTTGGCTAAGATAAAACGTAGACATAGTTGAGCTCATGTCGTGTTTAGTGTTTACTGTTAAAGTGTGCTGTAACTTTTACGTTAACTTTGCTCTCTCATTCATTCATTCATATCAGATGATAAGATAAAAGCTCCCTTCCCCATTACTGAGAAATGCCAGGGAATGGGAAAATAAACTTTTGCCTTTCTCGTGGGCGGATGTTGTGCCTGTTTTTCACTGCAGTTCAAATTAAATCAAGTGAGTCAAGTCAATTAGAGTAAGCCAGAATAAAGGAATGAGGCTTTAACTTATCCTAGCCTTACGATTAGCTCATACAGTGACTAGTGACTAGATTGGTTGACAATCAGAAGAATCAGATATTTGGGTTTTAGCCACCTCACAAACAACACTATTAGCCTACTCAATTTTATGGGCTCTGCTTTCTTAGGGGTACCAAAATAGCGGCAAAAAGTTGAATGTGAAGAAATTTCTCAAGTATTCAAGTAAACGTTGCCTAGCTTGCTTTATTGTTTTCTGGTTTTGAACTTTATTTTGAGCCCCTAACTAGTTCTAGTTATAAAGTTATAATAGACCATTTTCTGAATAGGAACCCAAAACTTTTTACCAAATGTACAAGTAAAATTGTAGCATGTGAGGGATATGCACAATATGCTTTTTATAGGTCTGGAGTATTAGGAGTATATGAGTTGATAAAAATTTGAAAGTTTATTACATAATTGGTGCGTTATGCTTAAGGCTTAAATTTGCGTAAGTGTTTGACAAATTCAAACTTGTTTAATTGAGCGTACCTAGCGCCCTCTCCTCTGACTGAGATAGTTTCAAATTTCAAATTTCATGAGATCCCGACTCCAATCCGATTGAGTGATCTTATTACTTCTGAACTTTACAACTGCGTTGTGAGACCACCTAAGTAACGGTCAAGGGTGGTCAAGGGTATAAGGGTATTGTTCTTTTTGAATATGCAAAAAAATTTCATTGTAGTTCTCATTGCTCATAGTAGCTCTCATTTTACACTATTCACCATGCAAAATGTGCCACATCTCTTAATTGCTTTTCAAGGGAAAGGGAAACCTTATGCTTAGCCTAAGGACCAGACTCAAGTGTATTTTGTATACGTATTCGACAAATTAGACGAATACCCTACATCAAGTCACACTTTCTCAATGAACAATTAATACCGCAACCCCCCAATCTACAAATACAAATCTCTGCAATCTTTCTTGTATTACCTCTGTAGTTTCTACTATGTATATTGATGAACTAAATAATTAAATTCTAAAATTCTATCCAAAACTGTAATTCATACATGTGAATAGTAACAATTTTCCCCCCTTTTGCACACACTCATTTGGTAATTCTATATCCCAGTAATGCAATAAGCATTTTATTTCGTAATGAAATTGTTGTTAAACTAATAGTTAAACTAATGACAGTAATAAACCTCGAAAGAGGAAATTGTCTGTACTGAAAAAATAATAAATATAATTTATGAGAATAAAATGGGAATAAACGTCCATAAGTTGTCTCACCTCAGTCTTGCAATTAACAAACGGAACTAGAAAGGTTAAATTTGTTCATAAAAGCACGTTAAAAAATCAAACTCTTTTAAACACATATTACAATTAATTTCTGGTCCATTAAATGTGTGCCGATAAGTAATTAACACCAAAACATATGCAATTTGTTTTAGGAAATACTCAATGAATGAGTACATTAATTAAGGGTGAAGAAAAAGTAGAAAAAATAACATAATGTAATATTTTTTACTGGAGGTATCTGTTTAGATGGATGCTCATGGAAAAAGAAAGTGAATTAGCTTTCTGGAAGAAGGTGAATGAATCATGAAGTATTGAATATAGAATCAAGAATGGAAGTATTCTTTTCGTATATCCGGTTAAGCTTACACGATAGTAAATAGCAGTAAAATAGTGTAGTGTAGTACGTTGTGTAAGATTATAACAGTGTGGAGTGTGGAGTACTGTGGAGCGTAGTTGTAATACAATACCTACGCGTATTAGGTACGTAGCATACAGCTAACCAAATGCAATAGTGCTGTGTATCATGTGCATTGCATTGTCTTATATAAGCAGCAATAGGAAGGTCTTAGCATTGTACCATAATACAAGCATGTGTGCAGATAGTACATCAGTCAGTACATGTATATTGAAATAGTGTTTTGTGGCTCGCTTTTCTCGTCATACAAAGATAGCTTGCAGTATGTAGTGCAGTGACGAAGAGGAAGTTGAAGGAAAAAAGCTAGATGAATCGATGAAACAGGGTAGAAATTTCTGGAGGAGAGCGGGAGGAATGTTGGATCTGGCACGAACAAACTGAATCCACAGGAATGGAGATTGGAGAAGAGAATATGGCGTAGCTTATATTATGCATCTCTCTTTCATACGTATATCTTGTGTGTGAGTTGTAAGTAGATTTAGTGGATACCTAGAAATACTTTATACATTGCATGCATGTAGTGCAATGCTTAGTACAGAGTTCTTTGAACACTCTGCTCGAATAGTCTCTGTGCTCTGCATTATTGTTGTCTACATGCATATGGCATACAACTTTTGGTACAACCATGATTGTATTTACTTTACGTTGCAACTTGGGCAGGGTAACTTTTATAAAACTCACGTACTACTCTTACAAATCTCGTAGTATGTAGTTAGTACATTATGTACCTACACTTACACACTCACTCGTTTCATTATTGTTTCTGTCTGAGTCTACTCTACTACGGCACTGCATTTATCACAACTTTGTCTGAGCACAAACTGTAGCTATGTGGGTATGTCATCCTCCTACAAGTGACTCTGTAGTGAATCTGCTTGCGTGGATAATGAAGAAAGAAGAGTAAGTGTATGTGTATGCAATTGCAATGATCAAGCAGACAATGATGCACTCATTGTGAAACGATGGTGCTTAAACAAAATAATGCTAAGTTTTCCATTTATGCTATAGACAATACAATTTTCCTTGCAGTATTATCGTATTCAGATTCCTAACTTATTGTTTATTCCTAATTATATTCGTAAACCGAATTCATATAAAAAGACCAAGTCAGATGCGATATTCAAATTCACATGAATTTCATAACTCATATCATATCAAATATTGATTACTTACTTTACCTGAATTACCTGGAAAATTTTACAAACTAATTGTGCTTGAACTACTAATAGTTAGAAATGAAATACATCATACTTCATGCAGGAATTTGTACTTCTAAATCTGTGTGAATGAAAATAATTAGATTGCTTGAAAGTAAAAACACACAGCTTAAATGGAATTGCGTAAGAATACATGTTGCCATGCTTAGGATTATGGTAAGAGCAAGAAAGGAGTAGACTGGTATGATCTTTGGAAACTGTTTGCCTTATACCACACTTAAATACAACAAAATATATGCTCACGAAATCAGACCCGAAGTTAAGAAAAGAAAAAAAATGACTAATATGAACGAAGGAGTATAGGTAAATATTCGGTCCAAGAATCCGGACCAACAAGCTTTTGGTAAAGTTTAATGTAGAACTTACGACTGTTACGACATACCGAGACTCGAGGCGTTTTAGACATGGAAGATAGACAGAAGGTGTATCACTACTTAGCTTTCTTAGATACACTTCTACTTTAATTTTTATATCACACAAATACCTGAACTAGATGGACTGGTAATAATGAACTCTTCTGTCCAGTGTACCAATGTATGGTGTACTTACGCATAGCTTTGTATGGATTTTGTCGTTGTAAGGCTGTACTCTTATTTGCTAGTAACCAGCATAAGAAGATGAAGTCATCCTTTAAAAGTTGGAAATACATATACGACTGGGCTGGCAACTTATTGTTTTAATGTCTGTAATTCAGTAATTCAGCAGTAACTAGAAACGTAAACTGTTGATTTGCATTGGTACTTTTACCATAAGTATTGCCAATCAAACTGTCTTGCTCTTAATGAAATTATAAGAAAATCTACGAAGAAAGTTGAGAAACGATGAATACATAAATGCTGATTTGAAGTACTACATTATGTTTTAGTGTAAGCGACCCTTTTAGGCTGTAATAAAACAAAGACTCAGAAAAGAGTTTGAGAACAGAAAATGTCCTTTTTGAAATGTCCAAAGCGGAATTATAATTTAGAAAAGTAAAATGCGTTTTAAGTTGTATTCTAATTGCAGAGAAAGTCACTTTTGTTCTATTGTCTATCAATGTGCGTGTCCGCTCTTTTAAGTTTCGTGAAATTCATAATGCATTAATACTAATGCCACAAATATTGAGCTCCAATACTCCAATCTGTTTTTAACTGTTAAACAAATGCGATGTGTGTGCCTTTGCCTTCGAGAAGGGTCAGGACAATCAGAGCTTGCTTCTTTGTAGGCTTTGAAGAAAATAATTTTTTGAAAAAGTATTGGGGGATATGTTTTTACCTTTACAAGAATGAAATGAATTTTCCACCATTATTTGCTTTAAGTTGGACTTTTAGTTTACTTCATTATGGCAAACTTAATTAATGTAAGGTCAATTTTGACTGCCTGTTACCAGCAAACTTCTGGTTTCTAAAAGAAATTCTAAATGAAAAAAATATTGTTTTGACATTTCAAGGTTTAATAAAGTTATAAATAAAGATAGTAAAAGTACGGATGTACCTACTTGGGAACATAGTTACCGTCAAGGTGCTTTTAAATACCAGGTGATGCCATGGTGAAAATAACAAATTTCTAGCTGCCAGTTTTTTAAAGACATTTGCATCAACAAAACTGGCAGCTGGAAACCACTTTTAAATAGGAAGTCGCCACCTGTACCCCCAGAAAGAGGGGTCATGACAACTAAAAGCACCTTGGTTACCGTTTTAAATTTCACAATGAATTTCGAATGGCAAAAAGGATCATTACGGAGTTAGGAGTTATCTTAGTTATGTTTCTTGGCAAATGGGTATATTGGAGCGGCCGTACCATTTGGGCCGCGGAGGAAATATTTGAAAGACCTAATCTAGTATTAGGTGGAGCGGGTTTGTGCGGCGCGCTTACACAACGAACATGCAAGGTCCTATCTCATCTCTGTCTGGTAGTAAAATAAACGAGAGTAAAGTAGAACAAGTCGAAATAGAAAAGAGGAGAACTGAGGGAAGTAAAGTGAAGTAGAAGGGAACCAACAGAACAAGTCAAAGGAAGAAAGAGCGGATGGAGCGTAGTATTTGCAAAAATGGGCGGAGTTAAAGCTACAACCGATCTAGAGCCAGACCGAATCGTAGTAAAAGAATAGAATGGGGGCTGCTGCAAGCCGGGATCTGCACCGCTCCGAAATTCAGTTGCCGGAGTTGCTCCATGTCCGTCGTGGCTCTGTGTTGTGATTTCCTGAGGCTCTCGCTACTCTTCTCCCGTGCTCCGCTATTTTACTATCCTTACGTTACGTTCTACATAGCAAGTACTTATACATTGGAATTTGACGTAACGTAACAGTACTTTAGCATCCTTCCCTGTTTTGCTTGCATTTACTCCAGAGTGAACCGAGACAGACCCTTTTCTTGGTTGTTGGGTTGAATGGTAGTGTGGACATCTTCGGTGTGGCAGTCCGTCTTTCTACTTTCTGATCTAAATGGTTAGTCCTAGTAGTGTATATAAGAGCAGCGTGATCTGGACTCATTGTCAAATCCGACGTACATTTGTCGTATCGTGTCGTGTTTCCTTCTATAGCAGTATTATGCCCCCATCTATTTGAATACTATCGTATCCGTATATAAACCCAGCAAGCCCACAAGGATCATTAACATTGCATAATATACATTTCATACATACTGTATATTAACATAACTTACTTTTAGGATACGTTTACATTAGGTACCAAACTGGACGTGTTCTTTTCCATCTGCCTTCCTTGTTCAGTGTCAGTACTGAGTGTTGTGTTATGTTTTCCCCCTTTGGAGGCAACCGAAACCAAGGCAAGTTAGCACTAACTGAGACTTGTTAATGCCTATGTGCTTCTACTTGTTCCATTCATACTATGTGCTTTAAGAGATACTCCATTCCATACATTGTGTTGTACGCAAGGAAATAAAAGTTGACCAATTTTTCACAAGAATTTGTGGTCCCTTTCGTATAAGGCATACCTCCTAGAAGAGTATGCCAAGTATTTCCTATTTTCTAAGTACAAACCCATAATTTAAACATTTTCTACGTAAAGACCTAAATACCTAAGTTAAAACATTCACTACCTTATATCTACAAAAAGGTTCAATCAATTTCCTTCTGAGAATGCCTCTGATTCATTGTGTTCTGTGTAACTTCATTCCGTAAAATCATTTTCCTGTGAACTTGTTACTGTTACACAAAGATACTTGAACTTTATCCAACCTGCACTGTTTACACTGTCCATGGTATTGTGGCTTCATTCGATCAGATTGTGTTTTGTGCAAGTTCATTACTGCTATTGCTACACTGCCAACGGACTGTCTATCAAACATAATGTAGTCTTTCTTATGGTTGTTACAACCTATATGCACTGCTTCAAAATGAAACTACACATGACACAGACACACAATCACCATGTGTCCAAATAATTATGGTTGTCTTCCATTCAAGTTCCGACTTTCTACTAACTAAGACGAATATAAAATAATTGTTTACTTTGTCTATTCAGTATTTACTTTATCGTACAGAATACTCAACTTTATAGTTTACAAGTTACATTTACATTCCTGTTTACAAAACATGCATTCTTTTGTTTGCGTATAAATCATATATTTTATATGCTCTCTACAACATCGTCGTTACGTCTTAGCTCCAATGAACTACAAAATATTCCTTTGTTTGCTCATATGCATATAACCGTTTACGAAAATTATATTTGATTGGATTATCGACCTCTGAAGTGGATGTAACAGAATGGATTTGAAGGATGAATGAAGCATTGACCACAGGACCAAGGGATTAAGGAATGCTTTGGAAAGGTGCATTTGTTTTTCATTTCGTTTGTAATCAACTTTTAGGTACATACATACCTACTTAGTCTTCTTTATCGGAGTGACTAGCTTATATTAGTATTACTGTAAAGCGCACTGTATACAATTAAACTACTTAATTGGAAAGTGTTACTAGTGTCACTGTATGTCTATTAGCATTATTCTTATTATGCTAAGTGCTAACTAAGAATAAAGTAGCAGCACTGGAGAAACGATAATGTGTTATTTTACTAAAGTATTCTGTATTAAGTATCACCCATACTACCATAGAATTCAAGCATCTTTATTTTCTGTAAAATACCCACTTGAAATAAAAATTGCATATATGAATAACGTATAATCTCATATTATTATGCCTGAGTGAAGGAGTACTGACTTATAAAGAAATTAAAGAAAGTCAAAGTAATATATGATTCGGATTTCAAAACTGCGACTTTGTTTGGTGATGGACATGTTTGTTGTAGTTTTAGGTACCAGTACCAACGAAGCGATAGTAATTGTGTTGTGTATCAGTGCCTAGTAGGACGTAGGTACCTTAGAATGTTATTAGTGTTTGAGTGCATCTGAGTCTGTAAACGGTCTCATTTAGTATACCTCCGATTTGATATAAAGAAGAGTGTCTAGGTCTAGATGCAGTATTGTGTGGATTGTCGATATCGATGTCGACGTACTTTTGTGTGTAGTAGTAGAGTAGGTAGTGTGTACCATGTCCCTGGTATATAGATATAAATTGGTATCCAGAGTATCCACATAGAGAGGAGAGTACACTGGGAGTCCATTCCATTCCGCTACGATACCATTGAGAAGAGTGGTTGAAGGTCTAGTGGGGAAGGTTCGTCTCTCTCGATTTCCTCGTCACCGTCATGATGGTAGCCAAAAGAGTCAGTTGAGTTGAGTGTAGTGAACCTGGCTTGGTTTGGTTGTGAATTTAGACGAATTTAGGGTGGCTTGGCTTAGATCACAGGGTCGAGGCATTGCAAGTATCGATCCGGATTCGGATATGCGGCGTTGCAGTTGCGCAGCAACTAAAATCAACCCTAGTCATTGAGTTGAGTCTCTCTGGGTTTTCTGTTGTATGATGAGGATCCCTTCTCGCTCTGCTCTTTCTACAGACGGTCGAACGGATGGATCCAATCCAGTTTGCCTTTGCATTGCTTGCATTGCCTTGAGTCAACTAAACATAACACAAACCAAATGCTTGCTGCTATGTGCATTCGTACAGACATGTACATGGTTGTCTTCCTCCTGGAGAGTTCAAGTTGGAGTTGAGTAGAGTTGAGTAAGTGCATGAATTTTATAGTAGTAACAGACACTCACAGAGCAGCTCACTGAGTCAGTCTCCGACAGAAGCTTCGTTCTTCCTTCGGTTGGTTGTGGTTGTTGGAGAACGTAGAGAGAAGCCAAAAGTGAACAAGAAGAGTACAAACGATGAATAGGGCAGGACAGGAAGGAAGAAGGAATAGAAGATTCCCCCAATGCATCCATTCCGCAGTCGCTACACTACGCTGCGATTCGATCCTATGTACATCTATGTAGGTGTGCACGGACTTTGCATTCTGGTATTCCTCCATATGCACTGACTCTCTACTCTCCGAGAACAAGTATTATATTTTATATTTATAAGGAGACAATCCGTCGGGAATTCACGAGAGATGTTTCAGCTCCTTGCTAAGTCTATATCTCAAAAAGGCTTCGATTCCAGTTTGCCTTGGCCTTATGCATGGAACATACAATTGTTTAGGGTCACCAATCATCAATTTATTTCTCACATCAGCCTATTCTTAGTATTGAAATAGTTTCAAGACACAATTTTAAAATGTGTATCTCCCTTCTAGGGAATATGGACAATAATTGCGTATGTTTACTCTTAGGAAGAAGAAAATGACACTTCCAATTAAAAATAAATGTATAATATTATGTTAATGTTTTCAAAGTTTTGTGTGACTATAGTTTGTTAGCATAGAAAATATATTTTTTACGCATTTGTCTTTGAGTTTAGACTGGTTTCCCTCGGTTTGTTTCGCTTAGACTTAAATATTTCGAATCTCTCCATTTTTGGTGTAGACGCTTAGACTGGAAGCTCATCCCTGCTAAGGATATGATTTTCTTGGTTATGGTTGTTACGCTTACGCTATGCTGTTTTGTAAAAGTGAACTGCGCGTAGCTCAACTTGGCATGGCGTGGCCCTAGGCTTCCGTTCCGACTGACTTGGTCTCCTCTTCGCTCAGCTCCTCCGTCCCTCCATTCTACTTTAGTCAATACTTTACTACTTTTACTACGAGTTTACTACCATCATCATAGCAGCAGCCAACTAAAAGAACTCTACTCACTCAACTTGACTTGGATTCGTATCAGATCAGGTGCATCACTCAAGTCAAGTGAAGGGAAGAAAGAAAAGCTTTCTCCATGATCCGACAACTATGGCATTCCGTTTATCTCCCATTCCACTGATCCCTTCTCCTACTCAACCAATGGTCATGTTGTTAGCCGATGAATTCCTATAAAAGAACAATACTCATTCTTTTCTCAAACTTTTGACCATATTCCGCTCTCTATATTGGAGTTGTACTTTTCTATGGCTTCCACTTTGTATCGCTTATTATTATTGTTTGCTAACGGTAAGTATATAACATAGAAAAGAAGTACTTATTATAAAGAAAGTATATGGATCTTAAGGTGCAGATATACTATGCGAATGGAATATGATTATGCCTTTGAAGGGATTGTTCACATAGAAACTGGGTCTATTTCGATTTTCAAACAGTCCGAGAGCGGGAAGCACAAACTGTATGAACAATCCCTTCAAAGGCATAATCATATTCCATTCGCATAGTATATCTTCACCTTTACTTTCACAGATGAACTAATCTGATCTGTAGTGAAGTAGAAAGTAGATGTACTATGTGGCCAATCATTTCGCTATCACTATCTCAATTAAACAGTGGGATTTTTCTCGCAGAGGGTGTCTCATGATTGGATAGTGAACAGGAATTTACGTTTTATTGCTGGTAAATAGTGCTCGTTAAATGGTGTTCTGCAGTCTGGGATGCTTTCTATTTTTATTTTATGATTAGTTGAAATTATTACAGAACAATGGCTATAGACTATAGACCTCATAAAAGTGATCTTTCAAATTAACAAGGATTCTATAGGCAGCACTTGTATTGGTTGTAGTAGCATGGCTACTTCGTTTTACATTGATGAGTTGATGTGGTGAGAGTTCTAAACGTAAACTGATTTTACGAAGCAGGTGGCCATAATCAATGTTTTTTTCCCTGTTCGTTGCCGTTTTTATAAATATATTGATGTAACTGAACATTTATGAGATCATGTGACATGTAACATTAGTTTGCTAACTTTACGCCTTAGACATATATTGATTACAAAATCGTGTCAAACAACATCGGATATAACTTCTCATTTAATGGACCAATGATATGTTTATTTTGAGTATGGTAAGGTGTATTACATTTGCTCAAAACTTTCATGAAAGATTTACTTTCCTTTATTAGTGAAAGCATCTACAGTTTCTGAAGTTGTATTGGTATATATAGAGTTACTAACAATTCATTTCCGCCAGTTTTTTAAAACATTGGGGCTTAGTGAGAAACGAAAGTTACAATAAAAGGAGTTGATTAAAAATGTCAAAAAAGAAATATAGAAAAAGTTATTCTTATTTTTAAAAGAGAAAGAAGAAGTATATGTTATATAGCTATATTGTGCCTAGAACGGTTTTAATATGTATTATCAAGTAAAGATTATCAAAAGTGTTAATTAAAGCGTTGTTTTTGTTACAGAACAATCCGTCAGAAACGAAATAATGCACCAACTACCACAGATTGCTCTTTTCTGTCATGAAGCGGGTCCACGTCTGGATTTTGTAGTGCCTCAGCATGTTTTGCCTCACATCGTTCAATCTCTCTCAGATAAATTCACGCAGGTAATATATAATTTCGTGTAATATGTATTTATATATCGTATTTTATAGTATTTGCAAGGGTGAAAGTTGGTAGTTGCAATAATCAAACATGGTCGGCAAGGCCTATAAGAAAGTAAAAGTTGATAGGTAGGTATCATGCATTACTCTGTACTGTGACGTATTGTGTAATGGATATTCTACTTCGATACCGAACACCCGTACTATTTTGTTTCATTCGTAGAATCGTGACTTACTAATCGCAAGTTCGTAGGTATAAGTAGTTCATTGGAAAATACTATGATTTCACTTATTTCTGTTTATTTACCTGCATTGTGTACATACACTGCGGGTTACAATAGATATGTCTGTGCTCATATGCATTATACATTACGCGATTGACAACTACCACGTCCATGACATACACATGCATTTAGTATGACTTATCTTTTGTGTATGATGTGAATTATGCATGGTTGAGTGGGTTTATGTAGTAAGTTGTTGAGTAAGGTACGAGCAAACGATGCATGCTAAAACAGTTGCGATTGGAATATGGGCAGTTCTCATTTCTCATTCTAAAGCATGGTATTGTTTAAAGGCGTATTCGTACTTTCTACTAGGTTGTGTATGCCTTCCATTTAAGTTTCGATGACAGTCAATGAAATTGCGTATACTTAGGTACATAAAATACAAGAGTGAAAGTTTTAAAAGGAAATATCACAATGAATTGCGCAGGATTGTACGAATTTACGCTGGTACAAATAGGTACATGTATAGTATATGAAATAATGGCAGTGAAAGTCATCATCGCGTATAATTTGTAGTTATGTAATTCAAGTAAAGCTTTTCCTTAGAATGGGAGTAGAGAATTAATTGGAAGTTAGTGTGTTTTAATAAATCTCTAGTCTCTAGTGTGTTTCATTACATTCATTCATCAAGTCGTGTTCTTGTGGATCGATATAACCTGACCAAAAGAGTAGCTGAATCGCGTATTCATAGGGACCGGGAAAAGTAAGTAAGCTGGTTGTTGTAGGCAGCCCACAATCAAGTTGGGTTCGTGCAAGTCACTCTTGGAACTCATGGATATGACTCATCATTTCTTAAAAGCATGAATTTCAGACTACATCTAACAATAAGAAGCAGCCATTCTTTTCGACTAGTATACTAGGATGGGAGGAAATATTCGTTTCCACTAAAAAATAGTGAGTTGTGGAATGGCTAAACAGGTTTGGTTTCTAGTTATTGCAGCATGTGAGCAATTGTAATACAATATGCATGATTGCATGACTAAAGTTGATTGAGCTTAGGTTCGGAGAAAAAATGTGGAGAAAGCAACCTTAGCCAGTTGTAAAATCCAACGTATTTATTTAGGTATACCTAGGTACACTGGTGCCATTGCCATTATTATGGTTATAATAATTGTATGTTGGCTACGTACCTTCCTTCAAGCTCATATACATGTGCGTTGCTATGAAGTCAAATCATTGAATTCTTTTGCTTTTAAGAATGATGAACTTTCAAGGAAAGCTTCTGTCCTTTCCTCCTGGGGTATGCGTCAAGGACCTATAAGGGTAGTTATACAACTATATATGTTAGCGGTCATAAGGAAAATCAGGCAATTTCAAAAATACCTAGGCAAATAGAGAAATTTGTACTGAATTTTGGTTTTTGTGGTCAATTTAATGAAAGACAAGTCAGTGGGCCATTGTACACCAATTGGCTTAATTCAAAAGTCACTTTTTCATCAGAAAATCCTCACTTCAAATATGTGGACTATTTCATAAATTTATTTCTTCTTTGAAGAGCTACGTCATATTAACTGATGTAACTTAGAAACGATATGGTCCACATATTTGAAGTGAGGTTTTTCTGATGAAGAAGTGACTTTTGAATTAAGCCAATTGGTGTACAATGGCCCACTGACTTGTCTTCCATTAAATTGACCACAAAAACCAAAAATCAGTACAAATTTCTCTATTTGCCTAGGCATTTTTGAAATTGCCTGATTTTCCTTATGACCGCTAACATATACATACAATGGGAGGGTGCTGCAAAGTAAAATCTAAAAACTGGTAAATGATTTACCGAAGCGTATTAACGTATATAATGGGTACCTATGTATGTTTGTAAATATCAAAATTAATGGACCTATTGACGTCTTATGATTGAACTTATAGCAATGATTTGCAAAAATATGTAGGCGCCAAGGGCATAAAACCAACAATGAAATTCCTTTACACTTTGTTTTGGTTTGAAATAGTGGTAGCCTATTTTTAAATCCCATTAAATACTGAAATATAAGCATATAGGTACATGTGGTAATTACTAAAATGTAAATATTTTGGCATTCCAACGTTTTGCCTAGTTGTTTATGCCTCTTATGCTATGTTTATGAATGTATCCAGTTATGCCGGCCAGGTATATTACATTAATCAATACCACTAGCTTACCTAGTATCAATGAAAGTGTCTTCACTTGATCAAATGTTTGTAAGGCAAAGAAAGAATGACCGTTGTATATGACTACCTGGATATTTTAGTTAGTCATTGAAAACTGAAATGATTACTTTTAGGTGCGGAAGACAAGTCAGGCCTGTCTGCTAATGCTGCTGGAAAAAGGAATAGTGGCTCCGAGTCAAGTGGAAGAACACATTTGTCCGGTGATCCTAGAATTCACAGAGTCCAGTGATGACTACCGTACAGAAATCGTTAGCGTGAGTAATTGTTTTTTTCGTTATCTTTTACACTTAATTAAGTGCATAGTAATAATAGCCCCACTCCCTTTTTTCGCTGTAGCTGAATTTTATGGAAAAAATTACTGGGAACAAGAATTTTGTATCGATTCTCAATCTGAACTTCGATTCTTTCCACATTCGAATGAATACATCTAACAAATATTGCATATTTGCATATAAGATATAGAATACCAAAGTACAGACTTATTGCATTTTGCATTGCCTGCTTTTTCCTATTCATTGGGAAGTTTGTTCTATCTGAATTCCATATCATACATATATGTACAATACGTATGGGTATTAGTTGTACAACGGTAGTTTGTTTGACTTTGAATAAAATGTCAGTTAGTTGAACTGCTAGTAGCTATCAAGCTTGCTTACAATAGGTATATAGTAAGATACTACGGTCTAACGGTCTGTTTTCACTACTGACGAATTGGTGATCAGTGCAGTGAAATATGTTAGGCTGAGTGTGATATACCCTGGCATTGCTGTGCTACCATTAAGGGTTTGACGTTTGAATTGGATCAGATATCTTGAACAGAATAACAGAACGTGCTGTAGTTGAATGGGAAACATATTTACATAATGTTGCATTACAGACGCAGCATCCTGGCTGGAGTGTAACATATATGATGTATCTGGGTACACAATACGAATGGGAGTCGTGGGATTTAGTCAACTACGTGAGTTGTTTGGTAGAATTGTTATTTGGCTTATGAAAAGACGAGAGTGTGAGTGTTACTGTAACTTGTGGCAATACGATATGATGTATAACTCCAGAACGAAGGTTTTTGTAGCGGACGGTATCATTGTACTCTGAGTACACGCATATTCCATCATCATAACTCATATAGCTCAATAAATAAGTACATGTGTTCATGAATCTGGAGTACATACGTATCATAAAGTATGCTGACTGTGATGAAAAATGTGGGGCTTTAGTATACTTGCTTATTACTTTAAACTGTACTGACGCACCTAATTCAAGTCTTTACTGTTTGCATATTCACATTGGGCCTTGATTTAATTTGACTGTGGTTTTCGGGTCTCCTTTCTGTAGTTTACTCTTTAGCAAGTTGTACATTGTGCACATTGACATTGGGTAAGATGTGCTTTACTCTTACAACTTGCTTTTCAATACATATGTTCAACTGCTGTTGAAATTTTTTATTCATATAGAGCATTGTTAATGTCATATTTGTATAACTTGGATGGATGGTAATTATCTAGGCCTACTTCAATTGCCACATGTGATGTGCCTGTTATAGTTAGAAGATAGATAAGCATGAGGTATTTATGACGATCATGATAGGGCAAGAAAATGGTATTTCCATGCAGTTCCGATTCCACTTGTGTATATCCATTCTCTCTATTTTCCCCTAACCTCTGTTGATTTCTTCCAGTTATGTTATATTTTCATGTGCATTGATGTCATTCTTCTGGTTCACAATAACTTAAGCACAAATAAATAATTAATTTTCTGGTAAGCGGGTATCATTATCAATAAAATATATATTGAGTTGAAATTATTAAGAGAAGCTTGGCGAGTCTTTATATTAATGCCCGATCTGTCTGTCCGCCCTTCCATCTGTAGGTGCGTTCGCTTTAAAGCTGGGCATAGCAACCCACCCGAAGCGTTAGAGCTGTGGCTGTCAGAGGTGTCGTAGGTTACACACTTTCCTACTCGCTTTCTCGACCTTCCTACTATCTTTCTCGACTTTTCTACTATCTTTTCTACTGACGCGACTCTTTGTTCCTTTCTGTTTTTAGTAGGTTTATTTAATTGACATTCGTATGACAATTTTAATTTTGAAAGAATTTGGTTTTGACGTGTAGTAGATATATTTAATATATAATATCCCCAAGTCACTTCTTGTTATATGTGTAAATTAACAGATGAGAAGATCTTAATCTTAAGGAGACAGTACACAGAAGTTTATACGTGTAGATTTAAAAAGGAACAGTTGATTTTCCAAAGTGAAGACGCTTGGTACTAATATCGGTATGAATGAAAGGCAATAACAGATCATTTATGCATTTATCGTTTCTCTTCACCATTTTATCCTTAGTCGTCATGCACAGTAAGTACAGCAGTATTACGTATATGGTTGTAAACTGCACCACTGCATGTGCAACTTTGGGAAATATACTGTACTTCCGCTCCTGCAGAACTAGTGTATTCATAACTACTTTATTATCTCAAAGATAGCACGAGATGTTAATATTGTGTTGGCGGTGACAAATTGTGAGCTCACCTACTGTAATATTACATAAAATTATACAAAGATTTCTTGTGAGCTTAGTTCTATTACCATATTCAGCACTTATACGTAATATGTAGTCAATGTGATAGCCGAAAACAATATAAAAATAAAACTTTCTTAGCAGCAAAACAGAAAAGTACCGGCAGACATAATGTAGAATGAATGCACAGTTACCAGAGAAGAGGAGGGATCCGTTTGACTTTGTAGCATTTGGACGGGAGCCAAAGAATGAGCTTTACAATGCAAACGTTAGCATTGTTAAGTAGGTATATATGGAATGGCACGAGCCATTCACTTCTATTCAAAACTGACAATTGGATTTCGAGACATTGTGGGTGAAATGACTTGTCGTAGATTATGACATTACTATTTGATTACATTATATTCTATACAAAGGGTTATATGCATTTGTATTGCCAATTTACGGATCTCACAAACCGGAAGTTACCCACCGAAACAGATCACACAACCACCCATTCATATGTGGTCTTGTCTATGTAGGCACATTGGCGCCTTAGAACTGAGTCAGCCTAAATTCTTCAAAATTGAATGATCTGTTCGTTTGCTACGGTTCACGGATGACATCTCGCCACAACAATTTGCTTCTCTCTTCTCCGTTTCTTAAATGCCTTCATTTTTTAAGCATAGTGCAAATCAGTTCCTAAAGTGTGAGTTCTATCTTTGTCAAATGGTTAGTAGTTAACATCACACTAGCCGGACTTATTTAATTGTATTTGAATCCTGTAATCATATACAAAAAGCAATTAATTTTTCTGTAAGGTAGTTGTATGCATGCTTTGGTGACTTATTACAACTTTATTGTATTACCAACAAACCTTTCGTGTGTTACCAAAATATTAGCGAATTAAATATTGTGACTATTTGGTTATAAAAGTATGAAAAATTGGGCTCTGTTCCGAAGATAAAACTTCATTTTTCAATTTCTCATCTTGTGAGTGATGGTAGAAGGCTGAAAGACATGGGTAGTGAGATGCTGAATGTAGTGATCATCTCACTACCTTGTCTTTCACGCTTTACACCTAACATGACTACCAGTTAAATACTGATGCAGAGTTAGTATTGTCTCAGATGAGATCTCCAAAGCCAAATACTAGCCCCGTCAATTTATTCAACCCGAAATTCAACTTTCGGCTGCAGACGAAGAAATAGTGATGTAAAATACTGATTTCTTTAGGTAAAGTATCCTAAATTCGTAAAATGGATGTATGAACAACTGCTTCATGGTTGAATTTTAAAAATTATTCATGTAATCGTTTTTGTGAAAATATCACTCAAGAAATAGGGTTCGCCATCTTACATCACCGGAAGAACTTTTCTTGAGGTCGTCAAATTGGCTGGGAAATGTTTCAAACTCCGCATATCACAGCCACCTTTGATGAGCTTTAAGCTAAGTTGAGACAACTCATTTATTTGCAGTTACTACGAGTGAGGCACAGGAATAGAGACAGGCTGATGGAATTGGACAAGATACTGCGGGAAATTTGTCGGATGAAGAATGGGTGGAGCGTGTCACGTCAAATTGACTGTGGTGTGTCGTTTTTCTATTTCATATCACAGCCATATTTGACGAGTTCCGATTCCCCCTTACGTACTACAAAACGTGTAAATCTCTTTTGTAACTGCGATACTGAAGACGAAATTACAAGATTCTCCGTTCGAGAAAAACTTCTTTAAGCATCATGTTGAATGTAAACAGAAGAGCTGTATCCGTATTTCCAAATATTCACTTGGTATTTTCTGCATGCACTAATTAGTATTTTTTTTAAATCAGTCAGTAGTAAAAGGTTTCGATGAAGCGAATGACTATGTTTTTTTAGATTAGTAAATGAAAGTGTTATAACTACTGTATCGTTATGAATAAATTGTTGTATCTTTATAAGATACTACTTAGCTTGTAACAGCAATAAGAAACTAAGTTAGTTTTGTATGTTTAGCGTTGATAAATAATGGTTTTGTGTTGAAATGCAGGTTTAGAAGAGGTCAAAAAGGTATAGTACGAGTGGTAGACAGTTTTTATAATTTGTGTGCAATTTGCAGCAGTATAGGTAGTATTACCTTATTTGTAGGAAGGAATGGGTTTAATTTGGAATAAAAGTCCAGCAATTTAAGAGTGCAGATAATATACTCATGGTTGCTGATGGTAAAGATTCGATAAGTAAGGTTCAGCTTTGGTAAGCTGTTTGGTGCCATATTTGGGTTTGGCTGTGTGTGGTTCGCGGACGCTACTCTTGCTACCGGGGTGGACGCGACTGACTCCAGTAGTGTGTGATGTGAAGTTAGTGATGTAATGAAAAATAGTAAATGAGAAGATGAGATGGACGAAGACTACTTACTTCTATTATGGACTCGAACCCCCTTCTGTTTTTCCTATATCCATCACATACATTCTTCGTAGGTATGTTCTGTATCATTATAAGACCTTGCTTATGCACACACACAAACATGGTTATAGAGCAGTTGAATTCACTCACTCACAATCTTCACTTCAATTGAGGGAATGCGAAACATACATATAGGAGGAGCTTTAGCAGACGTGTCTGACTTGACGACGATAAAAAGGCGAGGAGCCAGAAACGAATCAATAAATAAATTCCAAGCAGGAAAGTACAAGATGTATTCGCGAGTGCTGCTGTAGTAGTATTCGTAGTAAGTGTGAGTGGAGAAAATATTGTTTGCACTACAAACTTTGTACTCTTTCCTTCTACCATGCCGTTGTTGTTGAATGGACGTAGTGGGTAGTGGTGGACATATTTAAGGCAAATGGTAATACTTGGTACTTTTGGTACCTAATATTTATTTGTAAATACAGTTCAGACTACTCTGGTAGCGTCTCCTCTTACTCTATTTTCTCTAGTGCATCTACATACTTTTTAACTTATTGCCACCAAGTACTGTGGTCATTTACCCACTGCTCAGTATTCAGTGAAAATATAAATATGTAAAGCTTCACTTCACTTAAGGCCGCCGCATCGACCTTCTGTAGTCGTGTGAATATATGTGATTGGTATACGTTTATTTATATAATGGCACTCCTGCTTTGTACATGATGCTATGCTAAAAATAATATTAGAATCGCATGTAGTATATAAGCACAATAGCGGGCATTCTTCCCCGTTGTACGTTGTGCCATGTTCTGTTACTTATTGAAAGTTTGTAGTCTACTTCATGATCGATGGACTTCATTTATTGATGCTCTGCTTTTTCGATGTTCATTTTACTCCAACGGAAATAATACAAATTAGTGCGTGTGGTTCGTCAATGATTAAAATAACCCGATTGTTTTACTGGACACTAGATAATTATATGTTTCTAGACATCACCATGTACCGTATCCGACAAATTTTGGAAAAGGAAATTAGATGGTAAAACAGAATCTTTGATACCCGATATTTAAAGACCATAATTAAAGTGTTTTTAAGTTGATCAAAGTGTAACTGGCATGCTTGCTGTTGGGAAACAATAAGCTAGAAGGGTTAGGGTAAAAGAAAAACAGTACATGTCAAAAAATATTTTAATCTAAAATATTCTCTGCCCTTCTTGATTGAAGTACTTATCCGCTTAATTAGTTAAAAATTGTATTCGTATAGGAACAGGATAGTTTTTCATTGTGAAGGTTTTATAATATGCTAAAGTGTCTTTAAGGTTGCTGTATTTTTATTAGTATTGCAATAGCACATTTTGTACACAGAAGTAGTACTACTTTGAAAATAAAGGTGTTTCATCTTTGCTGGTCGTAGGGATTATAAAGTAGCACGTAATTCAGTATGTGCTTATTATTTTAGTTCATGTTTTACGTTTTAATATGAATGATGCACGTCCTATCCATTAGTAGTAAAACAAGGGACATTCCCCTTTGCTTAGTACCAAATTGAACTAGAAATTAATGCAGGTGGTGAGTGTGTCTCTGGGCTTCCTTTCCTCAACCTGGCTTCTCTGCTGACGGAGCATTATTTATAATAAATTTATTCATCAGTGTTGTGAGCAATAGGGCAACTATCTTTGTCGTTCGAAGGTTCGGTTGGAGAATTGGCCAGCGTAATTTACAAAAGTCATATTATGCTAGTCGTTCGTGTCTTGTATGGCATTAGGTGAAGTCAAGTAATGTCTAATGTCATATGTCATATCTGAATAATACATTAGTCTTGTTCACGCATAGCTTGTATACGATTGAAACTTGTCTGACGTAAACTGTAATGTTTGTATATTATGGAATTTAGCCTTAAATTGGGAAAGGAGGAGATGACGATAAAAAGTTAAGAATAATATTAGAATCTGTTTCTGTATGCTTGTAGACCGCTATTTATAGACGAGCACCCGCAGTAAATTTAGCGTAAAATATTCATAGAGTTCGATCAAACCTTTGATCGGAGGAAGTAGCCATAGCTGTGACAGTATGCGTGTAGTATCATTGTCATCAGCGTTATCTAATTTTACTGGAAGGAAATTATATTAAATCTCAGCAGAAAATTTGATATTGAGATGGTAGTTTATTAGGTTATATTAAAGTTTATCTTCTCTCAAGTTCTGCATGAACAAAGCGAATTAATTTTGAATGAGCAAAAGCGGAAATTAATATTGAGTGAAGAACGGGCAATATCTACATAGAAAACAAAACAATTGTTTCTTCTGTGTACTGCATATATTGCCCTGAAGAAATAGAAAACCCTTACATCTGTATTTGTTCTGTAAATTAATTAAAGATATTTCTTCTCTGCTCTTGTATGATCTGAAGAATTGTGTTGCTTATTGTAATGAATATTTATTTATGTTATTGTTATGTACTGTATACTTATTGCTGCGGAAGCAGAGTGATACCGTCTTAAATTATTTTACCAGTAGTTTTACTAGTATTTATGAATATGTATTGATTTTGCCTTTCAGCTGTACAATATTTTCTCCCACAGGTATTTACAATTAATTAGTAGTAGTTATTGTAGTAGTTACACTGTCAGAATTCATGCAAAAGTTTAATATGTAGCTTATGTTTAGTAATAGTAGTATGGAGGAGGGAAGTGATAATGTTTGCTTGTTGGCGTCCCTCTCAAAGTGGATGTGTGTATGTAACATATACTATCATATCACAGCCAGCTTTGATGAGCGATGACTCAAGTCGTGTTAAATCGTTGGCATTCATTCTTCTCTGTCCATATGATCGCTGTTGCAGTAACTTGTGTATAATTATGTAATAATAGTTTTAGTGCCACGTTAGTATTGACTTTAGAATATTTCTGTAGCAAGTACAAGTACGTCTTTGAAATCCACTGCTGCTTGTTTACAATTATACACAATCTAGAATGGGTAACGTTAATTATAATTTTATAGTACGGAGTGCATTCTGCATATAAATAGTAAATACCAGCAAATGTGTTCTAATAAGTTTCTATTGCTAACCTTATGCTTAGTACGTAACGTGTATGCTAAGATGTAGAATGTATTTAGTTTAATTAAATATCTAGTGCGTTGTGTATGAGTAGTAGTAAAGTAGAATTGAATGAAAAAGGTGGTTTTGAGTGTAGCGTAGTGAGAGATAAGTGGAAGTTGGGTAGCGGGACTAGCATTGACTAAACGTTTATAAATACCAAATGTGTACTCTAACAGATGAGGAGAGTGAGATTTCTTAAGACGGAAAAAATGTAAAGAAAACGGGTATTAGCAATATGTAATGCTATTCTTGAGACTAAGAATGTGATAGAGGATAAGTGAAGTTGCTAAAAAGCATTGTGAAATGGGAGGGACTTGGCGATGGGATGACATCCTTATAGTTATGAGTTTAGTTCACTTTACATTTACATCGCAGAAAGACTAGCAAAGGAAGAAGCGCCTATAAACTAGCCAGACTCGTTATACAAGTTTTATATACCTACCTAAATAGAGATACCTACTGTACATACACAACAGTGTAGATTATCCTACACAAGCTCCTTATCCCACATGCATGCATAATAATATAAGAATAGGAAAGTCGACTTATAGACTCATGCATATGCACTGATTATTATTGCAACAACTGGCAGAAGCGTAGATGTATCTGTAGGTAGTAGGGTTTTAGTTGTGTAAAACGGAGAATTGCATAGTAGAAACTACAAATGTGTTAGTAAAGAATGGAAGAGTGAGTAGCTATATCTGTCTGTTCGGTTCAATGTTCAGTATGCATGTATTGACGTTGTGGCAATGATGCAGCATTACATAATACAGTAAGTAGCTTATGGTTGTGAGTAGAGCAGAGGAGAGGAGTGGACGGATATAGACTAGTTTATAGTAGGCAGTAGTAAAGTAGTAAGTAGTGGCTGATGTCTGTGTCCTGTGTCATTGCACGACATTGCATTACTACTACTACTCTACGATATGGCAATGATGGAATGGAGGGAAGTATTCGGTCGGGCCCGGCACGAGTTATAAGTATGTTTTGTACTAGAAGGAGGTGGATCGCTCTCCGTTGGATCGTTTCCTTTGGTTGGTATTTCTGGCAAGAGCTCATTCTGGCGCGTAGCGTTCTCAATTACCCGGTCCGAACCGAAAGATAAACATCATTAGCATTGCTCTTTTAAAAATTCTTTTCGTTCATGTGTAGCTCTACTAGTGTTAGTGTTCTCTCCTGAACTCTGAACTCAAACTGTGCTGTACTATTATTATGCAATATACCTACTACTATTATTACTACTTTACTACTACAACTGCCATGCAGCTACATCAAAATGAGACGAATCTTTCCTTCCTCTACTATACTTACTTACCCATTGCCTCTTCATCTGTCTCTCTACTCATTGTCAGTTATTTGAGTATCCTGTTAGTTCTCATTATAGTAGGAGTAGTGTCAGCTTATGGAGTTCGCTAACGTGGTAACGTGTGCTACGTACGACAAGTATGCTTCTACATAGATACATTAGCTACATTAGTGTAAAGCTCATCATTCAGGTTAAGTAAGCTTTAGTTCGTAGGATACGTTTCTTTTTCGTGTACTAGCTTATCTCTGCCGTCTCCAACTCTAGAGCTACATTAGAATGGCAGGGACTAAACTCATAAATGACTTGATGCCTTTTCTTAAGAGTTTTCAGACTATAATTTTCTGTTGTTATTTTATGTTGCATCATAATAGTCTTAGCAGCCTAATGAGTGGAATCCACTTTATGGCGTTATTAGTTGAACTGATTCTCAGACTAGATTATGAGATTCCAAAAAGAAAACATTAAGTATGTATCCATACCTCTTTCTCTTGCATTTCTTCACGTCGTCCTCAGGCTTACCTTATGTAAGACGTAATTAAGGTTGACACTAATTTTGGAACTCGGAAGCAACTTACGTATTTTATTTTCTCTTTTTCATTTTAATTCCATCACGTATTTATTATGCTCTTAGCTTCCACTCATTCTCTAGTACGTGCTACTTTCAGCACTTACAACAAAATTTTTACGGTTGGCAACACTTGTTGTATCCTAATTAATTATCTGCACTGCAACATAATCAAGAGAAGTCTATTTATACACAAATATTGTACAAACCTACTTGTACCTACTATTTGTGTAATTGTAAGCAATACCCTCTTAAGACTGATACCTATTATGTCAATTAGTTTTAAATTCGAAAGTATTTTAAAATGAATCTGTAACATATTTAAGGTATCATAGAAAAAGCCCATAAGAAGAATAGTCCAGTATGAACAATGAATATTTGCTCTGATTACTGTGCGCAGAATTTTTTGGTTGGATAGGGAAATTACATGTGAGGGTACATAGGTCATATGTAATTGGTTTTCAAAAACAGTGGGATGCTGGTCGCTCCTGCTACGCATATTACTTTGGGTGGGCATACAGAATTTGAGTATTTTGTGTTCACACTTTATCTATCTGATAGCAAAAAATACATGTTTTTGTTGTATACGGTTAATCTATGGATAGGTATACTTTTGTAGTGTTCACTTATTGCAATATATAGGAAAAATGTTGTTCCTATTAGGAAAAGAAAGATCATTGACCAAAGAGAGATCATTTCAAGATTGCTACAAAAATAATTATTTTTGATATTTCGCAAATTCAATATTGATTTCTTCATTTCTTGTTGCGAGTAAATGAAGTACCTAAAGCTATATTTGGAATACAGATGTTGAGTTTTTGCTAAGAAAAAAGGAATAATGATTTTGTGACTTTGCTAAGCGAAAGAAAGGGTGATGTGATGAGACCTGGACATGGGTGACTGCCACTGCCAGATGAATTTCGAATTTTCAGATGTCATTTCGTAATCTTTTCAGTTAAGGAGCTAAGAAAAAAATATTATATGTAGCCATTCACTCCGCCGTGTTCTCTCGTTTGACTTGACTGACATTTATAGCCCCGCCAAGAGTCAGTTTTTTGTAGTACTTTTAAAACGCTACTGATTGTGCACAAGCTCGCTTTTGTTTGTTCCTGGAACATATATATTGCAATACCCTGCCACATACCGAAAAAATACTGGATGGGAGGATCACGTATTTACATTAACACCACCGTAATATAAAGAGAACTGTCACACAAGGGGGGCAGAATGTACGCTTGTTTTGCCGACCTAATCATAGGCCTTTTATGCAATCCGAGAGGCTGTAGTGTACGGTACAGAGCTTTGGCGTATCCTCAAAATTCATTGCCGTAATCAAAAACTTTATCAAAATTTTTCGGAAAAAGTGGAAACATACAGTATGCATTTTGACATACTTTCAATCAACTAATTGTTTGGGACTTATCAGAGAGAATATTGTGTGCAATTTCATCTGCTAAATTCTCCAAGTGATTTAATAAAATATTACTACACTTTAAGTAAGAACCCTTAACTTTAAGTAGACATAATTCTAATTTCATAGGAGCATCAGGGTTTCATCCATAATATAGCAAAAACTACATTAGTGTAGTTGTATCGTTGTATGCAGACATAGCAATCTGTAAAAGAGGAATAGGTGGGGACACCACTGTAGAAATTGGATCTTGTGTTGTTAATTGTTTTCTAAAATGTAAAATATGATTTGCTGTAACTAACTTTGACTACAAATGGTAGTTAATTTTGACGAAACGAGATTGCCGGATTTCCAGGTTTTCATAATCAGTGATCGTGTTATCTGTATTGTCAAATTTTAATTCAACATAGTAAATTGACTAGAAAGTATATTGCGAGTGTTGTCTTGCCAGACACAGCTTTCAAACTCTGTACTATAGTAGAACAGTTCACTTATCTCAATTTTCTGTAGAAGTAAATATACCGTAAAGCTTCCTTTACCATGCGGTAGAGGTACAAATTGTTAGTTGAAAGACCAAGAATTGAAGTAGTGAAAACGAAGGTTTAAAGAATCGAGCGAAAGTCAGTGAAGTACATGAAAGTTCGTTAGTAGTGAAGTCAAAGCTCTTGTGGTGGTGGGCCTTGCATTGGATGTAATTTTCTTTTCACGGTGATAGGCACGGTTTGTTTGGTGTGTTGGTTTGTAGAGAAGGTTGTTGGAGAGAGTGCGAGTGTGAGGATTCATCAGAAAAGTTTCATCATCCATCCAAGGAGCTCTTTGTCCATTCTGGATGCAATGCAGAACAGAGTGAAAGAGGGAAAGCAGGGTATAATGGCCTGAAAGATGCATTATTTAGGATCAGCGTTGATGTCCTAGTCTATCGCCGCAGACGGCGGACGAGAGTCGAATACTAATGTCGATTTTGAACTCAAATAATATGCGGCGCATTATTATTGGGATCTTGTACATAGAATTTTATCCGACTCTCTCTCTCTCTTATATACTTGTAGGGAATGTTCACACATTTCGGAGACTAGAAAGGAAAGGAATAGTCGATGCCAATGAAATTCATCTCCCCCATCACAATATAGAGTTAGTAAGGTTACAGAAGAATGAAGTTGTGGGTTCAGTCAGAAATGGTGCGGAGGAAATATGTTCGTGGTAGATGAGCTATCCCTTTAGAGAAGTTGGTTGGTTCGTCCGGTCGTATTGAAAAGAATAAAGTTTGGTTTCCAAGTGTAACTCACATCAGTGACGACGACACAACGATAATTTTAGAGGCAGAAGTGAGAGTGCAGGGCTCAAAGCTCAACAACTCGACGTCGACGAACGGACGGGAGTGGAGTCTTAGAGTCTCCCTTCCTTTTTGCTTTCTTCTTTCCTTTCCCTTCAATTCTTGTTACCTCAGGATCTATTCAACTTTTACGTGATGTCATGTACACTCCAAGTTCTATTAATGTAAATGCATCTTCCCACTCCATTATTGCTCTTTCTATATTATAACAAATGTGCTCTAACTCAACTGTTCAGTCTCTGTTCCGATCCCGTGCCTTGTTTTCCTTCTTTCACTTCCCTTCCGAAATTTATTCCTTCTCATATATAATCTCATTTTCTCATCAAAATCTGTATTGTATGTAATCTAAGTATGCGTATGGTCGCTCCTATTACGAGTTACTCTGCTTCTGTCCTAGCCTCTTAGCTTAGTGGGGAAAATAAGGTTATCTAAGCACTTATAGCTAAAGCACTATTTTATTTCTGATACGTTCCGAGTACGGGTATTAATAACATTATCGATGGCCTGGTGGGTAAACACAATATATGTATATCTGCGTAGTCTCTTGCACGAGTGCTACGAATACTAACCAAA
The DNA here is from genome assembly GCA_020352615.2 of Yoshiicerus persimilis. Lineage (NCBI taxonomy): Eukaryota > Metazoa > Arthropoda > Collembola > Entomobryomorpha > Tomoceridae > Yoshiicerus > Yoshiicerus persimilis. Next base: position 14,680,362 of record CM036942.2, read on the forward strand.
ATATTTCTCACAGTTGACTATTTAGCGTTACTAAATGGAAATATTCACATCACCACTGTTACTAATACAGTGTATGATGGAACAAAGTACACTATATTTAAAAGCCTTTTTCAAAGTTAAACATGTTGTCAATTGAATTAGTGATGTTAGTGAACTAATGTACACAACTAAAATATACTTTCCATTTAATTAATAACTGACATTATTTCCCATGTCTCCTGGAAAGAATGATTGTATGTTCTTTTGGGGCTTTTGTCCCGCTGTTATTAGCTCCGAAAAGCATGGTTAGAGACTTTTGTAACACATGTTAGCAAAAATGTTTGTAATTACAATTATTTATGTACTAAAGAAAAAAATACTTAGGAACTGCTTTCTTTGATTAGCCTACCATTTTACATTTGGTGGAGGTGGATATGGCTAGTTTGGAATTTATTTAAATTGTGATTGCTTTATTATTTATTATTAATGAGAAAGAAGTGAAATTACTCTGCACAATATGTACACACGGGGTTCATAGCATCCCACCTTGGCACGCTGTGCACGCGGACCCGGAGTCAGGCCGGCGCAGCCGGCAGGACCCGGGTTGATTTTACTTGGACGCCTGGTCAGGCAGGTGAAGACGGCTAAGCCGGCTGGACCCGGATTTTTCCAGCAAATTTTTTGAGATTCAGGCTTTCAGCGAAGCTGAGGGTATGAATCTCAAAAAATTTGCCATAACCACTTGTAAATGCTTTATGTATTTCATTTTCTTTTGTTTTGGGATGACTTTTGACTTTATTATGAAAAAAACAACAAACAAAAACAGTATTACATTGTGTATAATCTCATCTGAGTTGATAATATTAAATATTATGAACTCAGGTAAATAAATAATATTATTATTATTGATTTTTCTACATCTGTTTAACTTATTCATTCATTCAAATATGAAAAACCTTGTCAAAATAATGGCTTTTAATGACTTTTGAAACACTGGATTTAAAAAATTTAAACCACGCCCCTATGACTTTAAGCCACGCCCACCCAAAAATTTTTCGGCCCGAAGGGCCGAAGAAGGGCGCTTGGCGCCGTACGACTTGGGAAGACCCCCATGTAACCACGGCCAATACCCGGGGTCAGCTCTCCACCCCGGTGGGATGGTATGACGGGGTTGTGACAACATACCATTCATACATACTAACTACAGGTCCTCTGTGTTCACTAGTGGTAACAAGAATAAAACTAGCAACGAAACGAATGACAGCTCTAAAGAAACCTCGGGAAAAGTCTGCAATTTGTCTGGTGAAGCTTATCAGAGTGGATGTGGTGTGTGGAAATTGTTTCATATCACAGCCAGCTTTGATGAGCTTGGCCGCGCACCAATTCATCTCGTCTATCCATGGAACAAGGCGATTAAACTATCAACAATTCTGTGCAAAAATCGTTGTTAACACGGTGGCACTGGAATAAATGTTTGTGACTGTCTTCCCCATTAATATTACCTATGTGTGCAACCTTCGTCTTCTTATGAAAGCTTTCCAAGTTGTGTAACGTGGTATTTATGACTACGCTAAAGTCTACTGCCAGAACTGTCACTGTTTTCATAGTAAGTAGTACTTACGACTTTGTAAGAAAATATCTCACAAATCAAATGAAAAACTGTTTAACCTGTGCAAATCATTGAAATCAAAATACAATAGGGGTTAATTACTACTGTGCTGAAATGACATCCCAGAACATGTTGGTATGAACACTAAAACTAAGAAAGTTAATCAATCCTCTTGCAATTGCAAAATAAACATTTACAAGAGCGCAATCCAGCAGTACTTGATATTGTAAATGTCACAAGTAGCCGTAGGTTTTGTAAACATTATCTAAAGCGCTTTAGCATTAGCCATTTAACTCAGGGCAGGAGTGCGTATAAAATGGCGACTAGGAATGTTTGTAGTGTACCTATATAGGTAGCTTCCTTCTGCTTAATAACGTTCGCTTTCTGGGATTTATTAATTCGAGCTTAGTGCAAGAAGTGATAGAGATCTGGAACTGCTTAAGATACTTGAACGTTTTTGAAGTAGAAATCTCACATTGGTTTTTAAATAAGGAGAAATTTTTGTGTACATAACAATGAGAATTGTGAATCTGGAAAGGTAGGGATGAACGGTAAGCGTGCGGGTGTACGATAGTGTCTACCAAAAGATTGTAAGTTCAATGTAGTCAAGCTGTAGGTTAATTTAGTTAGAAGAGTTAAATCGATAGCATCAAGGTTTCATGTGGAGTCGCTGGAGTCTCGTCTCGGATATATTATACTTATGTTTGATTCGTTGAGGTGGGTTTTACTACTATAAGAAGGTCAGGTCAAGTAGAGAATGTATGTAGTATGTACGTGGCGTGAGTATGGCTTAAGCTTAATGTGATCCAAGATTATGATAGTTACATTTCACTCATTGAGTCTTAACAGAGGCGATAAAGGAAAGCAAGATAATATAAAAAATAAAAACAAAATCCAACTTATATTACTTAAAATGTTTAAAGCCTTACTCACCGTTTGTGCTCGACTAGACTGTTCCATACGGCTATCAGATGAAAATGATATAAAATATAAATAAGTCGATACGTCACATATCAACTTATAACTTGTTCCCAAATCCCACCCAGTCCAGATCAAGACAAACTATGCCTTCTATTTTGATTGCATCTCTATATAACTTAAGCGTATTAATACGCATGTAGCTCATTCATAATATAATAACTAACATTTAAGCATTATGAGAAACTGCCTTAGATTTAAAGATACCTAAATAATAAAAAAGCGTGCTTGTTTTGGTTACAGTTCATGAGCAAGCTTGCTCCGCTCGTTGGGAAAGAAATTACGGTGAAAACGTACCTGGATCGCTATTGCACCTTGTGTGACGACCCCATGTTTCAAGTGAGACGCGTCTGTGCCACGAGTATGGGCGATATTGCCACAGTCATCGGTACAAAACTCACAGAACTTGTTCTTGTAAGCAGTCTTTTATATCTTGAACAATTCCTAATTTTACTACACAGTAAAGAAACTTTTAATTACTACATTCAATACATTATATACCGCACAAGTAAAGTGTGTAATGTACTCACTCAAAAGTATATTACACGCAGTCTTAAGTGTGTTTACTATTGATAGTCTAACCCTTTTCGTTTATGACTTTATGAGAATTAGTAATTTATCAAGTTCGTGCATGATCGTTTTTTTTGTTTTGTCCAGTTGCCGAAATTCATGGCATTAAGTGGGGATGAAGTTTGGGGTGTCCGGAAAGGCGCTGCAGAAGTTTTCACAATAGTCGCAAATGTTTGTCGTTTGTCAACCCGTAAGAAAACGTTATCACCCCGTTTTGTTCGTCTACTCACAGATCCTTCCAGATGGGTCCGTGTGGCTGCCTACCAAACACTTGGTCCTCTCATTACAACATTTGCAACTGATGATGGTCATACGGTGTCTCCTGACTCTGACTCTTCCGAAGCTGAAAAAAATTTTCTTTTTCGGTAATAATAGCTTATAAATATAACATTGATATCTCTCTCTCAGTGAGAAAGATGAAAGCATCGACGATTACTTGCAACTTTCAAAGTTTCCCATTAAACAGCGCACAGACAGACAAGAAAAAACAATTCTCAACTTCATTCATGTACATTTTGTGTTCGTATAATAATTAGAATACTTTTGTTACAGATAATATACCATATTGGGGAGTATAGGATATTATCTAGAAAGTATGATATAACCCAACTGATTTTTAGCTAATATGTAATTTATGTATGTTCAGGTTCTGTTCAATATTATCTAGATACCGCACAATTACCCTTCATTGGAAAACATGGAGAATCTATCTAGATAATATCCCATACTCCCCAATATGGTATATTATCTGTAACACGTAGAAACCTACTTCGGTAGTTTGTCTTTGATACGGTATAGAATTAATTGTTTATTTCTTAACTTATTGTTTCTGTTCATCCTTTCTGGTAGGTTCAAGCACATAAAAGATAGTAATAATGAAAATGATATATTTGGACATATGCTATTAAACTGACTATTTTAGTTATAATTAGTGTAATAAGCAAGTAGGACAAGGCAGTTGTTCTGAAAGATAGACTCTTGACGTGTGCTTGGTGCATAATATAGTATTGTCATTAAGTAGATTTTGTTTTGGCAGCATGTGTCTGAGACTTGGCCCCTGCCGAATAAGCATCTATGTGCATATGCAGATGATAGGTACATTCTACTAAATAATAACCGTATGTGAAGTGCACAGTAGTGACTACTGTTGCTATACTTATTGTAGTAAGAATATACTGTAATCTACTTCTAGACGGATATGTATGTACCTAAGTGCTACAAGTACAGTACACATGCTATTCAGAAGATTCAATATGTGTTCATTTATTTAGTGAGGAGATACTTGGGGTAGTGTAGTTTAGTACTAGTAAAGTTAAGTAAGACTCTGTTGACTATGAAAGATCGAGTGACTAAATTGGGTAATTGTAAAACATCTTGTTCTCATATGTAATCTCCGCGGCAGGCCGAGCAAACGACATATCAAACTCGTAATGAAAAAATACATCTGCTGTAGCTCTGCTGTCTTGTCTTGTCTCCAGAGTTTCATTTATCTTCAACAAATAGGAAAACCATTGCAATGCATCGTATAATCGCATCGCACATAGAAAAGCAGTCTACCTCTTTTTTCCTAGTATTATTACTTCATGAGTAAGAAACTATAATACTAGCCTTTAGTGTAATAATTGTTTTTATTTATTCTAAGGAAGCGTTTTTGTTGTTATATAATGGAAAACAGAGGAGACGCATGTCTTGTAATATGATTCCAGGTATACTGGAGCATAAGTAAACTATTAGAGCGACAGACGGCACTGTAATTTCATTAATACATATTTTTTCTTGGTAAATGTGGGATGTGTGTAGAAGTTGGTTTTGAAAATGTTATAGCTTTTACGGTCAGAAAAGGCAACTGTGGCCCATTGTCAGTAAACATTTTATCTATAGATAGCCCGGAGGTGTGGAGGGATATTGTACAAAATGCATAGCTATGTTATGTAGTTATTGTGGTATGATTGTGTTCAGAGCGGAAGAAAGGGTTTCCATTCCGAAATGCATGATAAAATGAAGCTGGCTAAAGCTAAGGCCAGGCCATTGCATTGCAGGCACACTTTTAAAAGCGCTGTTAGTCTGCAGACTGAAACTCTTCTTGCATTTGTCGTGTGGCTGTACATACCGTAGCGTACTTTTACAGTTTGTACTTTGTACGGATGTAGGGTGGCTCTTCTTTGACATGGTTGCAGCTTGTAAATGTACCTAGGAAACTTTGTAACGCTGTGCTGTGACTGTGATGTGAGTTTTAGTTAGACAGTATCGAAATAAATGACGGAGGGTAGGGTAGGGTGGTTTGCTTCGTTTCGGTCCTACATGCCTCTATAATTCTATTTATGTATGTATGGAGTTATAAGGAAGAGAGTTTAGTTGTAGAGATGTCTGTAGAGACCAGATAGTTTGTGTAATTCGGGTCTATATGGGGATAGGAGGAAAGGGTGAGAATATTAGATGAATAGGAGTAATTCTGTGATAGTTATAAATAAGCAAGTATTATAGTTATAGTGGAGTGTGGGGTAGCATTGGTTGAAGGAGTGCGAGAGGAAGGCAAGAAGCGTCACTCTCATTTATGTGATGCATCTTGGTTTTCAATTTTTGAGTTGAACACGAAAATGGACTGAAAAATGGAAAAGACAGTTGTGTTGCAAGTAGTAAATTGTAGTTGTGTGGCTGTGGCTTTAGAGCAGATGTTGCTTTTGGTTGGGTTTGCATTTGTATGTTTCTAATCAATGGATGAGATGAGAGTCATGTCCTACGACCATACGGATAGGACAAGACAGGAATGTTTTTTCTCTCTCTTGGTAATTCTCTGTGTGCTGTACCTAAAGTTAAGTTGAGTTAAATCGAGTCGAGTCCCTGTATGCTATGTGGTGCTTGCGTATGTAGGTTCTGATGTAGTGTGCTGGGTTGTGTACTATGTTACGGAGTAGTTAGTGAAAATGAAGTAGACAGAAGTAAAAAGTGGAAATGAGTTGATTGTCTGTCCTTTTCCTGGACTACAGTCAAGTAAAGTGAAACTGAGGCAGGAAGCATTATAAATCTAAGGGAGACTCATATAGCATTCAACACTTTGTAATTTAGATGCGTTGAGTTGTATCTTTCGAATCGACGTACGTACATGTAGATGAATGGGATTTGGAATTTTAGGTTTTCTTAACTATTTTTTACAGTCGGAGTTGTGACACCGTGTTGACTATTGAGGAGGACATAGCACTAGCAGTTGCAGGAGCAGTGAACCTAGGAGAAGGTGAGAAGGCAATGCAAATCGACCTGGAGCAACAGCCACAAACAAACTTAGTATTAAACACCGAAAGTTCCGATAATTCAAGTCAGTCATCTGTGATATTTACGACTGCGACAGCATGTAAAGAAAGTGATGATTGCGAGAGAAGCGAAGGGAAGGCGTCTGTTGATGAGGAGAGCACTAGAGGAACGGAAATGGAAATTGATGATTATGATGATGAGGTTGGGGATCAGGAATCTGAAAAGAAATTATATTGTGAACCACAGTCTTTGGAACTTAGCTTTGAAGAAAACCGAAAAATCGCCGGGGATCGGGAAAAGCTCAAGGAATTGTCGGGTGGTAATGATCCATCTGATCGAGGAGATGCTGACTCATCTTTCATTGTGTATGAAATGGCCACGAGTCCAGATAGAAGTTGTGATGCTGACAGTAAACAAATCGATATGAACAATAGCTCTTGGTCCATTAGTAACTTATCGTCTTCCAAAATGTCTTCCAATAATTCTTCTGCAGATCAAGAAGCCGCGTACACTTTTACTGTATGTTCGAGAAAACCCCAACTGATTCGGGAGGATAGCATCATGGAGGAGCCGAATGCAAACACCAATACAAATACTAACCTTCTTACAGGCCAAAATCCTTACAATACATTTCATTATTGGCGAGTCCCTGTTCCAGACATAATTGTTGAATTAGATGCGGATCTCCCCACAAATTCAAATTCTGACATCTCTGAAGAGCAGGATAGTGAAACTCAGGTAGAGATTTTTATCCCTATTTTGTAAAACACAGGAAGACAGGGACATTCTGTAAAAAAGAAAAGGAAGATGGCTGACAGACAGGATTGCATTTATGGGGAAGAAAGAAGGAAGGCTGATAGGTTTTTGAGGCGAGATCATTTCTAGACGATACAGACAAAGTAAAGGAACATTAAAGAAATTAAACGGTTTGTGTAGTGTGGGCGGGGATTTAAAGAGTTACGATACAAATACAACATGACGTCGAGTGCTAGTGCAAATATTGACAATCCTGCACTGCCATCTTTTTTGGACAAGAGCCAGTTGTCCCAGGGAGGACTTTCTTGTATATATTATCTATGAATGTAGGAATGGTGTAGATAAATCGCCCATTTTTGAGATGCGATGAGGTAGGTTGAGTTACATTCGATCAAGTTATGTGTTATGTGGTTGTCTGAGTATGCGAAGGCTTACAGAAGGATTAGTCCTTCCACCGTCAACTCAAATTACTATCCAGAAATTCAAATACTTTGATTCACATACAAAAATTATATATCACTAACTAATCCGACTCTACAATGTTCAGTCACTTTCTAGATAAGATACACACAGCTTGTATTTCTCTTGCAATACTCTATTTAAGATAAATCTAACTCAAGTCTCTAGTAACTCGCTTTTTTAAACTCGAGTTCAATTTTAAATACACATAGTATTTGCAGTCATACTGAAGGCCCTCCGTATTTTATTATCGTACTATGACTCAACAACCATGTCTCCAAAGTCATATCGAAAGAATATACTTATTTATACGCTGATCGCCAATTTGGCTTGTAATGATCTTCAGAATAAACTCTCAAGGCAAACAGTTGAGGAGAAACATCATGAAACGCCCATCATCTGCATCGCTAGGCTCAGTCTCACTGAGCAACACACGTAAAATAAACCAAAATGTTATTTAATAGTTTAGTGGGCAGGTTTTCTGCCCGGTAAGCGGTTAGCCCCTTCCGGTTACCGTCCAAATTCACATCTCTAAGCAGTAAATACAAATTCTCGCAACAAATCTAAGAAGTAGTGTAACAAGGACCATAAGACAGATATTTACTTGTCGTTATGTGTTATTTTTAAGAAATTGCTAGTAAATCATGGGCATTGTAGGACATGGCTCGTCAGCATTAGGAAGTCAATGGTAATGTAAGATTTTGCAGTAGTACAGCTAACATCACTTACAAACTTATAACTTGTTTGGAGTAAAAAGGCACTATTATATAGAGTTGTCTACCATTTTAATATTATCTTACAATTTTAAGTGTAGCATTTTGTAATCCTCTTAGAAGCAATGAATACTGGGTATTACTAGTAGCTAAAAACATAAACTTTATTGTTAATTACCCAGAGAACTATAGTTTTAGGCTCCCTTCTATTGTATAGGAGGGTTAGTGTTTCGAAATAGGTGCCCAGTCTTAAGTAAAGGCTTAAAAGCAACGTATGTTATTTAGTGTCTCATTTTCTTTGTTCCCAACTTTGATAATAGAAAGTAACATAAGTTTCTTTGTCGGAGGGGTTTCGTGTGATAACTTTCCATAATAAAAGCACAACGCAAAATTCTATTTTGTAAGTAAAGTAACTTGTAAAGGAAAGGGGAATGGAAGGAAGGAAAAGGAAGCTTAGGAGAGAATTCACGGAGAGTCTAGCATATTCCTAAAATTCACGCTTGGACACAATTTCCCAATACATGGTGTATTTGTTTTATTTTTGAAATGGAAATGGATTACGCCTAAAAGTTATATTTTTTATGTAGAATACGAATGAAAAGAAATGTGAAGATGCCTTAAATGGGAATGTGGAGCTTGACAATAACGCTTCCGGCTCGGTAGAGTCAACCACTCTCTCTTCTCACACTAGATGTACTAAAATTGTTACTACCAGTGATATCATGCTGCGGGTTTCTGGTATGTCTGTTTAAATCCATCTAAATGGTTATTATGTATTCAAGGATTTTCGGATTTTTGAAAGGATTTAACTTTGCATTGAGCTGAACATTCATCTGGTTGTATTTTTTTAGATGTGCATAGGAGCTACTTAAATTTGTACAATGCCTCGAGAGATCAGAATGGAATGGATGACATGGGTCTAGATACAATTAGACTTATGGATCCTTACGATGATGACTCTGATGATCAGTTCAGCAGTCCTTTTCCATACGGGGAAGATTGTTCAAGTTTATGGAGTGGTATGGAATGTTAATGCATCGTTAAAAATTAAGTAGCGAGTAGGAGTTAGAATATTCGTTTCCATCCGTGTACCCCAGAATTTAAATTAACTGTTTATTTTTAGCAAAACCAACAAGAAGTCGTCTACTTCAGGATATCCCGAAAATGGTTACTCCTGGACATCAAGATATTGTACCTGATGCTCTGCTGGAACATTTTAATTCCATGGCTAATTTAAATAAAGAACAAGCATGCGATTCTGAACTAACGGGTTACTGTGTCTACAATCTTCCGGCTGTAGTTTATACTATGGGACCTCAGAATTGGTCCATGCTTAGAGATTGCTACGAGGCCTTAGCATGTAGTATGCAGGTAATTACTAAATACGTATTTACTTTATTCTATTGTCCCAAGCTATAAGATTTTAATTGGGCACTTTCCTTATTTTACTAAAGTGGAAGGTGAGGTATACTTTGGCTGCTAGTTTACATGAAATAGCTCGAGTATTAGGACCGGAATTAGCTGAGCGAGACTTAGTTCCGTTTTACAACGCACTCACCAAGGATTTGGATGAAGTCAGAGTTGGAATTCTGAGAAACCTTTCAAATTTCGTTGAGGTATGTATATAGACAAAGAAATGACTTGAATAAAGTATTGTGTAATACTAACTAATATATAATAATTTGGTAGATACACTACAATTGCTTTTCATAAGTGTAATACAGATAAACTCTTTTTGCAGATTCTCGGAAAGGAAGAACGTCGAAAATGTCTAGAGACTTTGCGGAGCTTCTTAGAAACTGAAAATAAACGTAATTGGCGGTTCCGGTTGGATTTGACAAATCAACTGGAACAATTAAGCGAAATGTTTGAGCCCGAGGACGTCCTAAAACACATTTGTCCCATATCAGTTGATTTAATTTTAGATGGTGTAGCTGAAGTTCGGCGGAAAGCTCTTGAAGTGGTAGGAAATCATTTGGAAATCTAGTGGCCCATGAAATAACTCATTGACATTAATTTTTTCCTTTGCTTTGCCATTCTTCAGGTTACTCATTTAGTTAAGCAATTAAACAAATGTACCAAGCTTAACTCAGAGGGAGGGGAAACAAATTTAGTCCGAGAATTTCTACTAGAGTTGGTTAACATCTTGGGACATAGTGACAGGTGGGTTAGAAGGCAAACCTTTGCAAGCCTTTCGGGTCAATTTGTGGAATTTGGTGCTCTATCACCCAACCAATTTGCTCAAGATATTTTACCACATTTAATTGATCTCAGCTCCGATAAGGTTCCCAACGTTCGTCTCATTGTTGCAAAAACTCTAACAAAATATGTCTTGAAAAGCGGTAAGCACAGCGATTACTGTAACAAATATAAGTTTTGCATTTTCGGATTTAAAAATTAGTTAGCTTGTTTGCTATACGAGAAATTGAACAGAATTCATAATGAACTGCAAAACAAAGGATTGACTGAAACATTTATTTATGTTGTGCAGAATATTTTGCGGATTCAAACAATCCTCACAATGAGATTTTAATGTGTACAATGGGGAAACTTCACAACGATCCTGATCGGGATGTGCGGTATTTCAGTGCAGAAGTACAATCAGAAGATGTGGAAGAAGAAAGTCGAGATCAAGAAAAGTCAGAAGGACAAAGTTGTACGTTATTATTAAAATTGTAAATGTTTTAGCACAATAATAATTAGTCTAAGAATGATTACAAACGAAGTCTACTTATGCAACTAAACAACATTTGCTGTGAAGAAGTTGACTGTGCCATATTATTCTAAAAAGGCCTAAAATTTTACTCATGTATTTTGTGCTAAGTACACTAAATATACATTGTACACATCAGTTAAAGTTAAATCCGTTATCAATATAACTCTTAAAAATGTCTTACTTAAGTCTTCGGTCATGACATAACGAATATCTAATTACCATAAGTAAACAAAGAATTTAAAACAGCGGCTCAATAATTGCTTAATTAAAATTGTAACGTAACGTGAAGTTTTAGTGTTAAAAATTGTGCTCTTAACCTTATATAACTGTAACTAATACGTAATTACAAACAAATCACTTTAAAATCACGAATAATATGTTCTACTAATAATTGTAACGTGGAAAACTACAGAAAGTATTTAAATTCAAGGAAATTATATGGCGCAACGGGCCTTCGTATAATATCTTTGATTTAAATACAGTATAACAATAAGCTAGTTGATAAAAAGTACTGAAAATTTGTGATAATTATCAAATTAGTGGTTGAATACCTATTAAATACCTTCCCGTGACTACGTGTTAAAGTATTTAGACAAAACGTTAATGATAATGATATTCTTACACTCGTCCTATTTGCGCAAACAAAATGAGACCAATGAAAATTGGCCAAGTCGCAAGTTTACCTATTAGATAGTGTGATGTGATGTATCATCAATTAATTAATATGCATTAGTAATCTCTTGGCATCCTTATTTAACTTTCATTGTTATTCTTCCATAAAACAGACGTGTACCTATTTGTTCTGTATTAACCTACATTGGCTTATCCTTAATTGTTCTTAATTCTGAGTAAACAAAAGAAAAATGTGTAATTTCTGGGCAAAAATTTTCATTTTGTCATCATTGCCATCATCTAGCATACAAGATTAGTCTAGATTTAGTCATGATTAGTCCTATTCACCTTTTCATCGCATTTTATTTGCACTTGAACCATAATTATTATTATTAATCTCGATTTTCTTTGCGCATAAAATAGATATCACCGTATTACTGGATTCAATAATGCATGAAAGTATAATATTATAATACGAGATAGCGGATTAATCCCTGAGCTTTTGTCGTCAATTTTGTAAATTGTTTTAACACAAACTAAAGCAACAACAAACTCATTCTTCTCTTCACAATATTATGGCACCCATTTTGTTTCATCCTACATGAGTTTATGCAATTTTGCTCTATCCGTGAAATGCTACTTTTATTATGTCAAGTGAGTAGCGAAAGTGGCGAAATTTTATTAATTGTTAATGGAAGATCGGAAGATGGCCACCAATGAAGATGTTTCAATAAATATTTAGGGGTGCAAACTTTTATACTTAATCAGCATAGTTTATTTACAGGCACAAAGCATTTGAAACATTGAGTAAAGACAACAAAGATATTTATGTTGTATACATACTAAATATCTCACTGCTAATAGATTCATTTAGCAATTAACTTTATTTCAATCATAAACAACAAAACGGGCTTTAAAAATGCAGTCAATATATATATATATATAGGTATGTAAGAAATCAGAACCAGTCGAAAGCTGGTAAAGTATAACTTGCTTAACAAAAGAGCAGGAGTTAAAGCAATATTTCACCCATAGCTGCCCTGACTGCTGCGGGCTCATGTTACAAAGTTTGTACAAACAGTGAAAAATGGTTGGTGTATACCAAAGGAGGATGAATTGTAATTAATCTAATTACTAGTTAAAAATTAGAGGTTAACTAATTAAAAAACAAATGGTAATGTAGAGATTTTTTTTATTGTAACATCAAGTCATCAACATTGCATTTGCATGTATTAGGAACTTTATTCATTATGTACATATAGGGTTACCAATCAATTTTGATGAATGTTTTCAATGTAAGAAGTCTTTGCATAGAATATGCACATGCACTAATTATTGATGAATGGGGGTTCATGTAATTTTAAAGCGAAATCCCTTGATGAGTTACATCAAATGTTTATGTGAAAGTTAATGATATTATTAATATATAGCTATCACATTTAGTTTAGCACACCACACATCTACACATGGGTTTTTGAGTTTTTGATGTTTAGTATTCTTTTGGTTCAAAAAGTTAAAGTGTTAATTCATATAGTGGCGAGACTTGGGACCATTATTTCCATAATCATGCTCAGTTTATCTTTACTGTGTTTCCTGTGCTTTCGAGCTCGAGCTAACTGTACATCCCTTTTGTGGGTATAATGAAATTATGATCCCTAATCACTACACTAATATTTATAAGAAAACTATACTATTTGATTGCCTAATGCAATTCTAACAACTAAGATTCCTATGTTGTTTACATTGATCAATTACGCATATAATATTAATACTTTAATACATCATATTCATAAAGTTATTAATATAGTTAAAGTGCGCAAGTAGTTACATCACAAAATCACAATTATTATCATCACAACTTTGTATTACAACATTAACAATACATAAGCACGCAGTCATACCAGCAGACAGCATTTCTTCGGCAATTCAATATTTTTAGAATAAGCTCAAACCTGGAATAATAAACGAATCCCAAATAGTGACGTAGTTACTTCTGCCCAATTAATTCAAATTTCTATTTGGGATGCCTTTACTCAGGACTTCGGTATTACATAATGCTCAAGGCTATTCGATATCTAGTTTCAAGCCTCAGGGTGTACCTACTCCCTGAGGCTTGATACTAAGAATACATAAACGAACCTTGCATAATGCTAATTACAATTATGTGGTAGCAAAAGTGATAAATAAATAAAAGCCTGTGTTCTAAATACTACTGCGAGTGAAGCACATATTGCAGCCTTAAAACTAGAACCTAAACTTGCAAAAATATAAAATATATGGCGAAGCGTGAGGGAACAATTAACTCACAATAGTGATTAATCAAGCCACACTTATTCTTGTAATCAATTAGTCCGACAAAGTCATAATTATGTTCCGTTTATTCAGCATTCTCGTACGATATTTCACAAGAAACAATATAAGGTTGAGGGGAAATTCTACATGTAAATAAAATAAATAATATATAAGCTTTTAAAATACATTTATAGGTTTTAGCTACAGTGTAAACAAACAATAGAAATTTTCAAAGCCATTCAATTGTCAACCGCACAATAACCATGCACAAAAGACATGAAAACAGTCGGTAATACATTAAAAATACATATATATTAGATAAGCAATAATATTAGCACAATCTTCCGCGTTCTGTTATTTTGAGTGAGGTGTTTTGCAATTCTCTTTTTTCTTCCCATTTTCCTTCTGTTTCTTTGCTTCGCTTTGTTTGGAATTAATCTTTCCATGCTTAATCAGGCCTAAGTTCTTCCATAACATGTTCAGCCATTGTCGGGTCTCTAAGTCATCTTTAAAACAATTGGAGCACGCTGAGTCTTTCAATTGATGTGGAATGTTCTTTCGCAACAAATCTCGAGTTCTATTTAAAGAAAAATATTTAGCATATAGATAAATGCGAGTATTGTAATTTTAGTATTAGTAATTAGTATTATCATTGTTAGTAATTACGGAATTACACTATATCGTCGGATAATCTCAAAAAGCATTGAATAATATACTTCAGTAGTCTACTGTGTGCGCTAATTTGTTTTGTGGAACTGAGATACTTCGTAATCTTACTAAGACCAGAAACGATATCAGTAAGAAAATAGCGATTGTGACAAATATGGAAAAGTCCGTAGTCCGTAGTCAAAACGTTGCGCAAAATAACTGTGGCAATTAATTTTGTGGCGAGATCTGTGTATATATCAGTCTTGATGATACGGAAGCAGAGAGGTAAAATCTCTGCCGTTGTTGTCAACAGGAAACACACCACGTTATTGTCGTTTTCCTAGAAATAGAAGCACTTGCAATTAGTCCATATCCATACATAGGATTTTGCACAAAATGTATATCCTGTTAATTAAAAATTATATGTATTTTAGTACTTTGACAAGCTCTAGAATAACTGATAAAGTACTCTGCTTCAAAGACTCTATATGTTCTTCCTTAGCCGTTGTATTTAAGTAAGGATGCAATAGCATGTGGATGTGGGCGTTTAGAAATAAGGGGCGAGTTTCCGGATGTTGTGCCACACATTGAAGCAGTTTTAGTGTGTTACAAAGCTAGAAAATAACAACGTTAAATCGTTAGTAAAATAACCGATTTTGTGCTGGATAACCTGCTCGCAGGATTTTTAAATCCCTCTGTGAACCGGCCTCTAATTGGCTGTAATCAAAATTTCTGTTTTCTCATACTCACGCTTTGGTCATCCCTACCTTCACAAAATTGCGGATGACCAAGAGCGTGAGTACTCCATGCCAGAATTTGTATTATTACTATTAATGGATTAATACATACTAGAAACTATGTATGTAGCAAGTCTTCCTGATTATACATAATACTTTTAAATGAACATTGGTGTTTAGTAATTAAAATACCTTCCGAGCTTGTGCCGAAGTCAATTTGGGCGGATCTATGTAGACGTAGCCGGAAACAATGTCATCAATTAAGCAAGACATTGATCCTAACGAGTGCCATAAAAGAGGAGCAACTTCGGCAGAGTGTCCGCTCTTTTCTCTGTTAGAAAATCAATTTCAACTTAGCGACAATAGTTTAGAGCAAAAAGGGTTTCCTGAGAAAGTATGAACAAAGGAAGACCTTACATCAACTCTACGACATAAAAATCCCGAACGTATGGATCGGACAATTCTTGTAGCAGCTCTAAAATGTCATTTCGTTCCTGTTCCTGTTCAAGGGTTCTTAATTCGGGGACGGCAGGTCTGCCCAAGTGTTGCATTGGTGGTGGTATAGGTGAAAATGTTACTAGCGAATGAAGATGAGGCTGGAATGCCATCAAATGAGGAGGAAGAATTGGCGTTGGTAGTAGTGGCATATTGCCTGGTCCAGATAATTGGTAAATAGGAATAGGCATTGGCAAAAACCCTGTGGGCTAAGAAACATATTCTCTTTTCATTTATTTCTTGTCTGCTTACATTTCCATTTTCCATGAA
This sequence comes from Yoshiicerus persimilis, assembly GCA_020352615.2. Classification (NCBI taxonomy): domain Eukaryota; kingdom Metazoa; phylum Arthropoda; class Collembola; order Entomobryomorpha; family Tomoceridae; genus Yoshiicerus; species Yoshiicerus persimilis. The sequence goes on from CM036942.2 coordinate 14,696,445, forward strand.
TTTCAAACAGATGTGGAGATTTTGAGGACTTACCAGGGAATTCATAGCTCATCGATTTTGTTAATGAGTAGTTAGTGAAAATTCAATTTCAATACGTTTCATATTAATAAGCAATTGCAATTTTGTAGGTCGTATGTGTAATATACAGAGTGCTGATAAACGTTTCTTTCTCAGGTAGGATTAGTTTTCTACATATGGAATATGATAGTCTGGTTTACTTTGTACCTTATAAAATTTAAATACAGTCACCAATATGTCTGAAGTTAATGTGACGTTGTACATTTTTACTCTTATGTAAAGCTCTCGTTATTTTGTATAAATCTTTCGTGTATTAAATATATTTGGTATTCCTTTCATTTAACTACAGGGCTCTTGAGCTCGTATCACTTAGTTGATGTAAAAGGTTAATGAGTTTTGCTTACGTGCAATTAAAATTTATAATGTATTTACTGGGAATGTAAACAAATTTTATCATTTGATTACAAAACAAAGCGGGGTGAAATTGGCTATTAATAATTCAAGTCTTTGATTTAATTGTGATTTGTGCATAACTCCCTAACTTCTCTACTACGGGGCAAAACTCTGAACGAGCCATAATCTCATTTCTCGTGATAAATAAAAATAAATTACTATAAATAAAAACCTACGTCCAGATTCATGAGAGAAGAGCTAAGTAAAATAAAAGTTAAGAGATGGTTAGCATAAAGCTTGAATTCCAGCGCGATGAGCACGCACAATTGAACACAATCTCGCTCATTCTCATTGTATAATATGCAACCTGCAAGTAACATTATATCCCGGACACTACGACCCCAATCCCGGTTTTTCTATCTCATGAACGCATCGAACAAAACAATAAATAATAAAGAAGCTAATTTTGGTTTATGAATGTTTTATTGGTTTATTTCGCAGAATATTTTATGATTCCAAAATATAGGTAATTTCTGAACTTACCTTTTTATGACTCTTCAGACTGCCTCATATTATACGTTTTTGTGCATGAAAATGAAATGCAATAAGTAAAATGAAATATGCAATACATCCATTCTAAAATTGTTTTAAAGATTTTTACTTGAACAATAACAATCGCAGATGAGTATTTAGTGCAAAGACAATTACTGTGTGATAGCTGTCTTTAACGTACGAGTACAAGTTCTTCACCATTATTCTTCCTTACTAATACCAAAACAGTGGAATAGAACATTGTTGTACTACGGTGTGGAGAGAGGGTACAAAAACAGAGATTATTATTATTACTAATACTAAGCTTTACAAATCCTTTTACAATTTTTTCTTGCACATTCCCGTAGCATAAGCATAACAATTACATACTAAATACAAAATGGTAAAATAGGTTAGCAAAAAATCCTTCTATAAATCTATCAACTGTAATCCTACCTATTTGGCTATGATGGGTATGGGTGGCATAGGCTATTAACAATAAATACATATTTTTGTCGGTTTGCATAAGGAGATCTTTTAAACTCTGATCATGATCGTGAATACAAATTATATTTCAAGTTGGAAAAGAAAAGGCAGTTAACGAAAACTAAAACGTTTTTTCACGACTGTCTATATTTCGAATTTCCCTAGGACATGGACATTGTTATCTCTGGGACATAGTTATACAAGATTCAACTAATGCCGTGGTTTTCTCTTGCGTTTCACCAAGAGCATCGAGAACAGAATTCTACATGGGGGATTTTGAAATTTTATAAGGGACGTTTTTGGAAATGTTTGCAGATTCTTATAGTTTACTTGTACAATAGTCAAAAAGTAGCACTTAAATTATATTAACAAAATAATCTAATAAAATTTGTCCCCCAATGCTGACAAAGACAAGGTGCGACTAACAACAGAAAAGTTAGCTTAATTAACGGAAAGTTCCTGTCGCCAATCCCTTTACCTTATACGCTTTTCATTGCATAGGAAGGTAATAGGTAAGGCCATTTATGAACATAAATCAAAACAAAATCATTTAGAATTTCATAGTATTACGGATGGACAAGCTAAACAATTGTGCTGACGTCTTGTATAACCATCGCTTTTACCTAGTTTTTTGAAAATATTGTCTAAAGTTGTGGTCTTAAAACAAGTTCTAGTTTCTCTAAAGGACAGATTTTCAATTCAATTGTTCCACCTAATCTAATTTATTTTATCATATTGTAATTTGCTTAATCAAATCAAAAGTATACTTAACAAAATTACTTAACAAAATTCTAAGTACATTAAACCTAATCAACTACAAAGTAAAATACATACCTCATTTATTACCTATATATAAACTTTTAATACACATTCGCATCCTACATTTAACGTGATAACTACAAAGGAGCCTTGACTCAGAAAATGCGTAGAATCTATGTTACTTGTTTGAGTCTACGTCCATTGTCCAGTTTACTACGTCTGCCTAATACCTAATATGCTAAACCTTTTAGACACATTACAAATATTTACCACATCCAATTACTTATAACTACCTGCAGTTGAAATTATAATTTTTATGCCTTTATGGCTTAAATTTGACAAGTGGAATATTTTTAGTTGATAAGCACTTGTCACAAACCCATTCGGCGTAAACCTCTTGCGTTAAAAAATGATAAGCTGCTTCTGTAAGTCCCGTACAAATCCTAAATTGGACAATCAAAATATTAATTTAAAAAAATAGAAAACCAATCAATTGAAAAAATTGAAATAAGTTCACAGAAAAATGTGTACACATGAAATTAAGTTATTAATACATAAACTCTCAGCATTGGTACCTGTGAAACCAAAAATTACAGCCAGACTCGCAAGGTATTGCTTGGTCATTGTCATGAACTTCTTTGTGACACACACCGCATGGGTATATAGGAGGTGCATTGGGATTCTGTGGATTGAATACCATAGGTTGATCATGAGGGTAAATCTAAAGTAAAGAAAATCACTGTTCAAAAGCTTCCTAAATTGTTAAACTGCAGTATAATTCAAGGTATACATAAACTCATACCTTTCCACTTTGCATGGGCATTGGTTTAGGAGGTCCATTCCATTGTTGTTGGCCCATTCCCATAGGAGCCATTCCATTATTCATATTCATACCAGGTGGAGGTCCACCAGGAGGTCCTCCATGACTTCCCGGACCAGGTGGACCATGTCCCATGCCTCTAGGATCTGGACCTCCAGGCCCATGTCCTGGTCCCATAGACATTGGGCCTGGGCCCATATTTGGACCATGTCCGGGTCCCATTCCCATATGATGCATCATTGGAGGTGGACCATTGCCACCAGGCGGCATTCCCATATTCATCATTTGCTGTGGAGGCATTTGTTGAGGAGGCGGACCTCCACCCATTTGATTAATTTGTCTAGGCGGTGGAGGTGTGTCATCGAAAGGATTTGAAGCTATTATTGTGTCACCGAAACCAACTAAATATTAAATGATTATTTTCAATTAGACCCATTAAACATTTTGAATTCAAAATGCTTCAGTTAACATTCCATTGATAAGAAACTTGCCTGACATTGGTGGCGGTGGCACTAGTTCTGGCATAGGAGAAGATTGTACTGCTGGAGGTGTAGCACTGCTTCCTGAACCGGCGGTCGACGTACGGCGTTTTTTCTTGGCATTCCCAGGACTATCCGGGGTTCCGGCACTCCCAGGAGACTTAAAGTCACCACTTCCCCGAGATTTCATTTGTATTCCTAAAACAAAAACATCATTATTCAGCACTTATTTGTGCCACTTTAGTTGGAAGCCAGCTGATCAGCTGTAAAATAAAAATCTGTCGCAAACATTATTTTTTGTAGTACTTGCACAAAATAATAAACATTAATGGATATAAAGATAGCAACGATGTGAATGCAAATAAAAATAACACCTTTAGTTGCTTTTGATTTGTGGTTAAATAGCTTAAAAGGTAGTAAGCTTCGAAACAAAAACCTCAACTGAAATATTGCATCTGAAAATGCAAACGTCAAAATGGATAACTTAATAATTTTCAAAGGAAAGTGAATATCCTACAATCTTCGTAATATTTCAATTATTTTTTAGTTGACAACATTATTAATGAAGATATTAACTTTTTATGTGATTTTAAATGTAAAACTGCCTCCGTCTTTGTAATTTGTTCATTGCAACCAGCCACCTGAAATTATGCACACAGACAGTCAATGCATCAATAAGCGCGAAAATCAAATCTAAGTGCAAAGAAACTACTTGTGAATAGTAGCGAAAAATTGTTTCGTTGGCAGAAAAGAAATATTACAATTTTAAAACGAATTTTGGCAAATTTCAGGGTTGGCTGCCAGGGGATGTCGATATACGGATCCTCGTTTACTTTATTGATAACTAGTGACAAAAGTCATATGGTAAGGGGAACCTTAAAGGGGTAGTATAGTGAAAAATGTAGGGAAGTTGAAGGGCAAGAGCTGCTCTTTGAAAATTTGCAGTTGAATTCGAATATTAATCACACTTAACTAGTGTGGTAGCTTCTCTGAGGTGACTAATTTGTCACTTCATTGATGTCCACTATGTCACGACACGAGAGGCCTCGAGTTCACACATCTAAAAGATTTGGAAACTCTTCCAAATTTTTCGCAGCTGGAGATCATGAAAATGACAAATCATCTCATGGTTCTCCTCATACTTATCAAGAAGATGGTAAGACAAAAGACCCAGATGTTCGGATTTCTAAACTTGCACGAACGATGGCTAGACTTGAGTCTGAAGAAGTTTTCTCTAAAGCTTGTGACCAGATAGAGGAATTGTTAAAAATTTCAGAACATCGGAGATATGTCTTGAAATCTTTTAGCTGCCTTATCGTTCCATTCGGAGAAATTTTTAAAGGACTTCCAGGTATAAGGATAATATTAGTTTAACTCGTATGTTTCGGGTTTACTGCAGTTCGGTATTGTAGTCAAATTGTATTTCTTACTTTTACTAGGTTTGCCCTGGATGAAAGCAGGCACTACAAGATATGCTAAATTTTTTGCCAAAATTGCTGAAGTTATGGATAGCCACTCGCAGAGTAATCGTCTATTTCAATGGCTCATCGAGTTTATTGACCGAAAGAGTCACGGAACACGGGTTTCGGATACTTCCTTTGCTGTTCAAGAAGTAGTACTACAAGTAATGCTTTTAACAACGTTTATGTAGTGTCTAATACAGATACATTATATTCTTATTTTATTTACACTTTTGTAAGTAAGTTGCAATAAATAATATTTCTTCTTTAAATATATATTTCAGCTGATACCACAAATTAATCAACGAGCGTCAGCAAATTTGGTTTCCCAGATATTAGAAGTCATAGATCAATCTAGCCATGTTGAAATATTTAAAATATTGTGTAATCTTTTCGTGTCTGGTGTCATTCACCAATCATCTATTAAAATGGGACACTTTACTGTAAGTAATTTAAATAAGTAAAAATATCCAGGACGCAGTACAGTTTCAATTTTTTAAATTCAAATGAAAATTGTCTACAGGATTTCGTCGACGTGGTGATTGGATGGCTAATGGAGGATGATGATGATGGACTTTACGGGTTTTGTACAGAAATTTTACATAAATTGCGGCCTTATTTTTGCAAAGATCCTAATTTTCCGGCAACCCTGATAACGCAACTATTGGAAGATATGAACATTGTTGTTAAGGATTATGGAGACCATAAAACTGAACCTGCCGATTACCAAACGCAAGTTTCTCGGAACACAACCACGTCTAGGTAATAATATCTACATTATACTTTCTATGAGGCAAATGGTTTTCAAATATTGTCAATTTAAATATACTCTGATGATTGCAGGATCTTCAAGTCAATCGTTAGCATTGACTGCATAGAAGACAAGAATTTTCTCCAAGAATCCTGCGAAAATCTGGTGTCCAATGTTCTAGTTGGTTTAAAATATCCTAATTGTGCAAATCGAAATACATTCATATCATTAATTAGTCATACAAATGACTGTATTTCTTACTGTTACGGAGTAGACGGGCCAAATACGCGAAAGTTTTTAAAAGTAAATTGATTACTTGATTTTTAATAAAATACGCAAAATTAGATTATGAAATGACACTTAATGAATCTTGAATTTCGCTTTAGAAACAATTAAACTCTTACATGAAAGACAGCGAATGGAAATCATGGCCAAAATCTCTAATATTCGACTTCTTCAATGCAGTGTCAACATGGATTGATTCCGTCGTTGCAATACCAGCAGCTCAAAACCAATCAACCGACGAAGTAGTAGAAATATGCTGTACACTATTGGATTTTATTGATGAAATGAGCCCATTTGGTAGTCCAGAAGATCAATTTACATTCGTCAGAGCAGTTCATTCACTTCTGAGAACCAGGAATGTCGGCATGTTGCAAAAGGTGTACAGCTGGTTAATTGGAAAAATACAACTTCGAAAAAGCTTGGAAGAAAAAAGCCAGTCAAGTAATCGTGATGAGGAGACTGTGTATTACGTTCTAGCCTGCTTAAGTGATATTAGTGAGTTTATTCTTATGTATAATGCGACATTTTAGTGTTTCTCTTCTGATAAGGCTTTTAATTAGGTATTAATACTATGGATTTTGCTGTTTCAATGTAGCAATTAACAAAGGAAATGCAATCCTCGTTTTGTGGACTTTAAATCCTCCAATTTTCGACTTTTTAATGACTCTCTTGACAAAACCGAACAGCAGTCGACTAAATGAGTGTATTCAAAATATGCTCAAGGCCCATTGTGTATCACACTCTCACTTTGTATCGAGTATTGTTTCCGTAAACAGCTATTCCTCTGATTCTCCAGGAACTAGGTTAGTTGGTTTTCAAAAAAATATAATAGTGCAGTCGAAAAAGAATTTTACATTTGCAGTAATCTATACATAGATTATTATCCGTAATTCCTTACCATTTATTTCAAATGTAGATTTCTACCTGCCTTGATGACTTTTTGGATCCAACAATTATGTGATCAACCTTTCCCTCAAGATCAGTGGCTTTATGAATGGGTCATTGAATTTATAAAAGGCAGTGCTTCCTATGCTTCTGTACTTACAAATAGACAACCTGAATTTTATAAGAATTTGATCTCTGTTATATGTTCCAAAGCAAGTTTGATGAATAGAGCACCAAATGTTCTGGAATGGATCTGTCAGGATCAGCATTATGGCCAATCCGTATGTGTTTACTCAATTCTACTTAATTTTTTTGAATATACGTTTTGACAAACAAAATTACAATTCATTTACAACAATGCTTTTTTGCAACCTTTTTCTAGTACATCAATTTTGAAGTTTGTCAATAAAGCCATGTGTAGTGCTATACTTCATTAAAATAACATTTTTACATATTTTCTAAGAAAATTTAGGATTATTTTTTATGTATGAAAGCTGCAATGTTATATATTGAATATAATTGTTAATTTCAGAACTTGATATTGGATTCCATTCAAGATAATTGTGTCAATGTTTTAACTAGTCCTAATGTGGGTGATCAGACCAAATGGACTTACAAAAAACTTCTTAACTGTCTTCCTAACTTAGTTGTTTACGAACCTTGTTTCGAAGACGAATTTTGTGAAAGTCTGAATTCAAAGCCATCTGACCAAAGTTCCTCTTCGTTGACTGCAAACCAATTCAATAGCTTTCTTACTCATCTTTTTACTGTGACGCAAAGCATAAAGCAATCAGATCAATGTCACATAGACCCAGCTGCAAATGTGGAATCCGCAGTGGAATATCTACTAAGGGCAAAACTAAAAACACCTTTGGGGAAGCCACAGGAATTTTTCGGCCAACTGCAAGTGATGTTAAAAAAGCACAAAGTCTTAAAGGCAAGCCAAGATCATCCATTGCCATTGTGGAAGCTAAAATTTGTTTTTGAGCTAGAAAGAAAATTAATTCTTTGGATAAACGGAAGTTCAATGTTTGAAACAAAAGTTCCAGAGGTAACTACTAAAAACATTGTTAAGCTATTTTAAAAAGTTCTACATTTATGCATTATTATTATATGGACTGTATTAATATTTATTCTAGTGTGTTCTAGTAGCAGTCAATGAGTTCTGTTAGTGTAGCTTGAATGTGTAAATTGTTTATTGTTTGCAGCAAATTAGAGCATTCTTCATAACTAACAAAACGCCGTGCACAGAATGGCTGAAACGTATGCGACCAGATGTAATTGAAGCTAGCTTAGCTGTAAATGACAACTATACTGCATATTTATATTCGTCGCTGTCTGGGGATGTTAGTAAAACAAAAACTAGTTTGTTGAAAATGAGAGGTAAAAATTGTTATGAATTGGGTCACCTGTATTCTAAATGTAATATGAATTTGTTATTGAAAATGTGGAAATGTTTTAGATGGTGATACGCTGAAAGGAATGAAAGATTTGGCTGCATTTTACTACTTACAAGGAAATTTTGAGGAAGCTCTAAGATTAGTTGCTGTTCAAAACGAAGCGGAAAGCTTTGAACCGGGATCGAGAGACTCAATTAAGGATATGGTTCAGAAAAGATCAGAAGCAATTTTAAATGCTGCCTGTCAGTCATTGGAGTATTGGTCTGACACAGAGCCAGAAAAACCAGATAATTGTATCGAGTACTTATTGAGTCCATCTTACAGATTTCCATCGTCAATATTAGATCTCCAACTGGGAGCTGTGGGTAAAAGCTCAATTTGTGTTCTAAACTCGGATGACGGAAATCTGAGTCTCTCTAGTCTTCTTAAGATTGGAGAATGGATGAAAGTGGCAGTCTTGCATTCGTCAACTGAAAAGGATAAATTTGAAATTCTGAAAGTACGAAGTCTTTTAGAAAACGGAAATGTGAATTGTTCAAAACAGTGGCTTTTGAAAAGGGATATTGATATCAGTCTTGTGGACGAAATGCACCCGATTTTAACATTTGCTCATCTTTCCAGAGAATACTTAGAGTTAATTGCAGATGTGTTTTATGCGGAGAGCAACTTCTACGTTTCTGCTCTATTATATTCAATGATATCGGATATAATTCCTCCTACAGACTGCCATAATGATTTGGATAAGATTGCAAACTTTTACCGAAAGTTTGCAATGAAAATTGATGAGTCTGAAGAGTTTTGTGAAGTTGTAAATGGCAGACCTCCGATGCTTTTCAGTTCACACAGCCATGCGTCTCTTGTAGAGCCCCTTTTCGAAAAAGCTGTCGAGTATTCTCCAAGTAACAAAAATATTTGGTTTGATTTTGCAAATTACATGTACCAAGTGGCATTGGATGAAGAAGTCGACTGTGAGGAGCCAGATACTATGAACAGATTGAAAATGACAACTGTCGAGTGCTATACTAATGTACTGAGACTGAGTAAGGGTCCGAGCCCTCAAGCCGATAAAAGACCGTTGAAATGCAAAATCTACAAATCAATAACCCGACTTTTACGACTTTACTCTCAAGGTTTTGAATTTATGCCACAGGAAGTGATAACATCAGAAGAATGGTTGGACCTACTCCCCGAATTAATTCTATATGGAAATCTTCGTCCGCATTTAGCTAAAAGATTTCCTCAACAATGTTCTCTCTATTTAGCTCCTTATGATATTAAGACAGAAATTAGCAAGAAAACGTGCAAAAGAAGAGGAGTCTTTGATCCTTGTAGTTATACATTCAGTGAACAGAATGAAGAACCTTTGAATATCACAATGCCTTCGAGATTACCTTGCTGTAGGTCTTCGGAAGACGAAAACGATAGTAAATCTAAAGAAGGAATAGTCCAAGTGGGAAAAGAGAATTTACATATACCTGATGGAATTAAGCTCGTTTTACAAGAGCTGAATAGAATCGGCACCTGTCGGGATGAACTGTGGTCTTGGTCTCTTCAAAAAGTTGCTTTCGATTGGACTAAAAGGTTGAGTTCGTTAAAAAAAGATCTATCGAAAGAATTCACAAAAGATAAATTGACGGCTTACCTAGATCCTATGCTCACGTACATCAAATGCATTTGGGAGGAAACAAAAATATGCGAAACTCCTGGGGAACTTGCTTTTTATAACAGAAATGGTAGGAATCGCCAGTTAGATTCATCTTTTTTAATTTTTTGTCATTGTTTTTGAATTTTGTTTTTGATTTGCAGGCGATGTCATTAGTCGTGTTTTGAACGAACTCTCCTGTTGCGAAACTGTAGAGTCTGCAGCCATTGCGATGAATAGTTTACTTACTCACGTAGAAACTTTTGATTCATATTATATTTCTAAACTAGCTCTCAGCTCACTTTCTCCGAAACTTTATTCCTATAATTTTGGTGAAAATTCCATTTCACTTCCTGGAATGCCTGTTGGTGTTCATGTTATCTCAATTGCACCAGTAGTAACGTCCTTGGCTACCAAAACGAAACCAAAAAAGTTAATGTTCCGTACATCAGATGGGAAAACAAAAGAATACTTGGTGAAAGGAAATGAAAATTTGAATGTTGATGCTGGAGTGATGCAGCTTCTCAAATTAACTGGCGAATTTTTAAACTGTCCTACAAGAACTTACTCAATAACTCCTCTAGGTAAACGAGTAAAACTTACAATTAATTACTCATTCCTTATTGATTGAAAAATAATTGGTAATATGCGGTTGCAGGAAAACGTGGTGGACTGATCCAAATTGTGGAGGGAGCCATGCCTTTGTTTGTTCTTTACAAAAAGTATCTCCAAAGAAAAAACTGTGTAGAAAGAACGTCTGAAATGTTTTGGAGAAGACTTAATGCTATGGGATGTACAGACCGGTCTAATCCAGCTTTGCTTAAACTTGTGTTTGAAACTCTTGTGAAAGAAACTCCGTCTGACTTGATCTCTAGGTAAATGTGTTATAACTGTAATCATATATTCATGAAGTCATGAAGCATTATAATAAAATGTAAGTAACAAAGAATTTAACTCAAATTTTACAAATCAACTTAATTGGATTAATTCTGTGTTTATTTGTAGTGAGCTGTTTTTATGTGCAAAATCTTCAGAGAGTTGGTACAAATGTGTTCGCTCGTTTACAAAAGATTGTGCTTTTGGTTCCGCCTTTGGTTATTTGCTAGGATTAGGAGATCGACATTTAGATAATATTTTAATAAATTTGCAACAAGGGCACTTGATACATGTAGACTTCAGCATCATATTTGGAAAAGGGACTACTTTGCGGATTCCTGAAAAAGTTCCATTTCGTCTGACGCAAAATATCAGTGGAGCTCTACAGTATCCAGGCGTATCGGTACATATATTTAATTAATGATAGTTTAAAACTTGTCATCCAATGCAAGGTCTCATAAAATTGTTTTCAATTAACTAGGGACCATTTTCTACATACTTGGAAGATTTTCTATTATCATTTCAAAAGCACCAAGAAATTGCAATTTTCTGTTTAAACAGCATTGCTGTTGCTTATCATTTATACGAAGACGCAACAATTGATGGCCACAAAATATTGATTTCCGAATTAAAGTCTGCAGTTGTTCTTTTGAAATACCGTTTAGAATCTGCAGTAAAAGCTCTTCCGCTTATCAAGTATGAATACTAAATATATTATTTTTAAAAGAAATGTTATCACGGTAGATTCTAATAAATATTTTTAATGAGCAGACAAGAAATGCTGGAACTTTCAACTGAACATCAACAATCTTCTATGGACATAGAAAAAAATAAAATAGAATTACTTGCTTGTGCTAATAAATTGGAAGGGCTGACAATAGCTCTGACTATTTTGAAAGAAAAACAAACGGATTTAGTTGGGCTTCGTGCTTTGAGAGCCCGCTGCGAGCTGATAAAAGCTAAGGAAGAACTCACTAAAGGAACTGGTCGACTCAAAGAAAAACTGGAACGAGTCAAAACTGATTATGAAGTAAATTCCTACTTTGACTTAAGTATTACATATTTTTCACAATTTTGTTATTTGACCGTGATGACCGTTATATTGATTTAAGGATTGTCTTCCTTTACTTAACAAAGTGGAAGGATTTGATTTTGAGGATATTACGTCTATATTAAGTTTGGCCCCTCAAGAGAATTTAATTGTAGACGACGAGCTAAAGGAAAAAGCAAAAGCTTACTTAGAAGATTTTCTAGCTAGTGTAGTTGAAGCAAAGGAAAATGCAAAATTTGTAACACAGCTTGGTTGGCTGTCAAAACGCTATCCTTTTGCTACGCATTTATTTTCCCGAATATTGAATAGTGCAACGTTTGCTTTAGAAGCAGCCAAACAAAACGAACTGAATTTTAAATTGGAAGTTGTTGCTGAAGGTCATACAAGTGCTAGTGTTTTATCGACGTGGTCAGTTCTTATGAAAGAACTGGAGAAATCTGCAGGGGAAGTTAACAGCCTCCGTACGCTTATTATTAGTCAAGGGTAAGCTAAAAATACTTTTCATGCTTTGATAATCGTAGAGCAACGCACCTATTCTTATGTATATGTATTATTTTTTGAAGAATCACTGACTTGACCCAAGAAATCCGACTTTGGGAGTCTCGAAGTGCTAATATTGAAGAAACACTGAACCGTTTCACGAGTAACCACTCTGAAAGCGACTTTCAACTGTTGCTCCAATTTTCTTTACCAATTCTAGAGCAATCTTTGGAAGCTCCGAAAATCAATTACGATTTTATAGCACGCTTATTACTTCTTACTCGCAACTCTGTCACATTTCAAGTGCCATCATGCATAGCAGACATTTTAGAAATTCTCCTGGGGTTGCACATTAAAGGGAGAGAATTGCTTTCCGAAATTGTTACTGGAGATTACGCTAACTTCCTCAGAGCGGGCTACAGAGTAGTTGCTAGTGTGGCTGAAGTTTTAAATAGCCTGAACGTTGATCAGCAAATAGTATTTGAATGCTTCAGTGGACCAGAACTTATGATTTTGTGGAATAAGGCTATTGAAGACTTGAGAAGCAACGTTGAACTGTATGATAAATACCTCCAAGGGGAAAATCCTAACTGGGAAATGAGCTCCTCAGATCTTATCACATTCATTTTATCACCTGTTACCAATTTTACGTTACCATTAACAAACTCCTGCCAAGCTGCAATTATGTCTACTGCTAGAACAATTCTTACTGCTAATTCACGACTATTGGCTATGCCACCTTATACAGCCGATCCTTTGTACAGACTCTTATCTGATTTTCAAAAGGCGCATGAAAGATTGAGATTTCTAAAAGATTTGAAGGATGGACTGAAGGGATGTGAAGCAACTCACAATTGGCTCAAAGGAGAAAAAGACCGATTTGAATGGGCAAATATGACTTTGTTACCAAATAATGAAATCATCATGAAAAGTAACAATTAAAGCTGCTTATCTTTAACAAATTTAAAAAATTCTGTGCTATCTACATGACAGATGTAATTTTTAAAAATTCGAGGTCCATCTTCCTTTCGAAAAATTATTCATGAGATGTGCTTTTTAGTTAAATTAGAGAAAACGGAAACTTCGAAATTTTGAATACATTTCCTAGGAATGGCTAATGTGTTCTGCTATCTTGTCCTGTAATATTTGTAATTCATTGTGCCTCGTGAAATGTATTGATTTGTTTGTATTGTTTTTTAGAGAGGCAGTCAGTACTCAAACATATTAAATCTGGCATTAGAAATCTGATTTCTCGTTTGGGGAAAGCGGGGGAGTGGAGCACTTACTTTGACTCTTTAGCCGGTTCTGCTTTTGAGAATTTCAGAATATTTTCAAAAACTCTTCTGAAAGTTTCACAAGGGCTTTATGTTTTTGAGAATTTGAGATTTAATCCTGCCGTTCGCCAAGATTACCAAGAAGTTAGTCAACTTATTGAACCAAAATAAATGATTTATTTGTGATTTTTATATTCTCTCGCTTTTGAAATAGCTTTTGGAGAAAAACCCATTTCTTAACGATGGAAATGAAGAAGCTGAAGAAACTGAAGCTGAAAAAATATTGTCGTTATGTGCGGAAAGTTCAGGAATCAAAAGAAGTCAAATCACGGACGACGATGTGACATGGGCGAATTCCATGGAGAAAATTATATCCAGTCAACTCCAAAAGCATGTACATTTAAAGATAACTCTTTCTGAAGAAATTGGAAGGTTAGGGCGTGCTCATACAGGCACCATGGGGAGACTAATGAAGAAGATAAATCGCTGGAGAAGAACATTAGCAAATTTGATCCCACTTGTCCATTTCATTGTTACCCATGCAAACTCAACTGACGACGACGACATAACACGGTTCAAATCTGTCATTCAAACTGATTGGTTACCCAGTTTGCATTTTTGGTGCCATACAAAAGTCGAACATCTTGTTACTCAACGGGACGAATTCGAAGTCAATTTCGGTAGGTCTGTGATATTAAATAAATCCTTCAAAAATCTAAAATTATCTTTAATTCAATTTCTAAAAGGTTATGCAGCAAGAGCATTGTCTGACTTGACTGAATTTCTTCAACTATTCGCGGAAGAAGCAAAACTAGCTAATTTAACTGTCGATTCAAATGTTTTCCGCGATCCATCAGTGGAAGTTATTGACTACGGGAAAGTGGAAGGAACTATCAAAACTGTTAGGGATAGAATAACTGGATTTAATTCTTCAACCTCAGTAAGCCATTTTACGTGGTCCTCCATTTTAATTGTTGAATTTTTTATGTATACAATGCTGATTTTAACTTAATGTCCCCATAATTTAATGTTATATGAAGACTATGGCTTTATTCTAATTTTTCAGGTTACAGGTTTAGTATCAGAAGCTACTCGCGTGGATAGTCTTGCTCAAATGTATGAAGGATGGACTGCTTGGGTTTGAAACACCAAAGTTTATTGGCAGTGTAGCCGTAAAATGAATTCACTTTGCGGATTCAATTCCTGTCGTTGTTCGAATAGGAGTTGAATAGGAATCGCAACGGATATTCCAATCTTGGTATTGGCAATAATCACAATCATATTGGTCTGCCGACCATAAAGAACAACTGGAAAAATTCTTGGTTGTTGTTCGATTAATCAATTCTGTTGTAATCAGAATCCAGATAATTCATAGATTTGTGCTTAAATTATAATTGGGAAATTCGATTTACATTCTAATACGAATAGAATATTAGAGGGATTTACAGAATTAACGCATTGATCGTTATTCGTTATAATATAAGAAAGAGGTAAACTGAATTTATATTCATGATTAGCATTGGTGATACTGGTACTATATTTTCAAACTCTTAAGTAAGATTTATTATCATTATATATTACATTGATTAGACAAGTTTCAAATAAATACATGCTTTTTAGGTTGCAACAATCGTGTCCTGTTTTCTTTTTATTTACATTATTGTACATCAACGATTGTACTCACAACATAATGCTACATTACAAAACCTTGAATTTATTTTTCATATTATTGCGGCAGATTAGTGAAGTTTTCAAGATGGGAATTAACATTTGACTCGCCATATTTCATGACTACTCTAGCACACCAGACGATAAAGTGTCTTACTTCGGAGGAGGTGTAATCGGCACACTTTCAGATGCAGGAAGCGCTTCGCGGTAGTTGGGGAATTGCTCCCAAGGACTTGATAAATCAAACTTCCGAAATTCTTGTGCAAGTTCCAAAGGTTCAACGACGACTCTCTTAACTTCGTCATCGTACCGTAGCTACAGTACAGAAATGCAATAAGTACGTGTGAGCAATATCTCCGAAATAAAATACAGATTTTTCAATACGTATGATATAGATATACATGCCATAAAATAAAGTAATGCATAAAAAGTAAAAAACAACTCAGGTTTTCGTCTAGCCGCAAACTAGTTTTGAGGCTTCTTGTACACAATTAATTACGAAATAAGAATACAATGAACCTTTGAACCTACCTCAACGTAACCAGAGAGTGGAAAATCTTTTCTAAAGGGATGACCTTCAAACCCATAATCTGTCAGGATTCTTCTTAGATCCGGATGATCAGAAAAGAAAACCCCGTACATATCCCAAATTTCGCGTTCATACCAATTAGCAGCTTTAAATACTTCACAAGCAGAATCAAGAGGAGTTAGCTCATCTGTGTAAGTACGAACTCTGATGCGGGAATTATACCGTAGTGATAGGAGATTGTATATTATCTACAATTTAAAAAAATATCTTCAAAAAGACAAACCTATTAATCTTTTCCTTATAAGACCAGTTTGTTACAATACTATTACCTCAAATCGATTTCCCCGAGAAGGAACATCCATTCCAGCTATATCTACCAAGCTCGCAAATTGCGCATTGTGATGATCCTTCAAAAACGTCAAAACAGGAATAATACCTTCTGGAGAAATTAAAAGTTCTAACTCGTCACCACATGTTATCTGAACTTTCTGTACAAATTTCGGTAAGCATTCAGCAACATATCGTCCGAATTCAGCTAAATTTTGTTTAGCCACAGGGTCTATTTTTCTTACTGCCGCTATGAATATAATAATGCACAATGGATTACAGTCTTATTCCAATCAATAATTGCATCAATGATAATGATAATTTTGGAAAAAACAAAATGATGAGTAATTTTACGTCTGGTTTCTGGAGGTGGAGGCGGGGTTTGTCCAGATGATCCTGCAGCTTGAGACATTAACCTTGAGCACACTACTGGTGACGGCAAGGAAGACTTAATTCCTATGAATTCGACATAAAAGAATATAAAATATCACCATAAACCCCACCGTTTTATTTGCCACTAAAATCAACTTTACATTCACCGATTCACCCACATTCATCCACTCCTCACCCTCGGCACCCATATTTTACACTTGTTTTTGAGAGAATTACTCCAATTCCCCTAATTCAAGTTGCCGATGGGCGAGAAGGGAGAGTGATTTTTGAAAGTCTCTTCTACACTAACTTTTTAGTTAGAAAAATACGTAAATATTAGAAAACTTAATGTTTGCAGTAAGCCTTTCTACATTACATTCTTACATTACATTCTACATTACTTTCTACACTACATTTCAGCAGATTTTGGAATTTAAAAAACGAAACCCATATAAAGCCTCACCTTTACTGACTGCAACAGTTGCCATACGCCTTATTAGTGCCGAAGCCATATTTTCGAAAATTTCTATCGCTGATGATTTCAGATAATTGATTTAGTTTTTAAGTTAGTGAAATCAAAATCACAAAAACAAAACACTATATTGGTTATAATATTTTCTTCAGAGCCAAATTGAAATTGGCACGAAAATCTTCACTCCGTGCAATATCAAGAGGACAAATAGAAAGAGCACAGGCAAGAAGTATTGTGAGAAGAGCGAAGCTTGAATGAACATCATTTGGTGTTCTACCGCATTATTTCGAAGACAGTGAAATGTTGACGTGGGTTTCATTGTCACTTTTGATTTTTTATTCGGTTGTCACTGTTGGACATGAGCAAAAGATCCAAACAGTTCTTTTAGCTCGATGGAGTCCAACCTCGTTGCTGTCAGAAGCAGCAGAGTACATCGCCGATGTGGACGCATTTCTCTATTGGCAATTTGTTGAAAATGTGTTCAAGAACCAAGATAGCTATCCCGTTCCGGCATCAGGTTGGTCTTCGTTCACTGGCCACTTTATTAATATTAGTTACTGAAAATGTTTTAAAAATTATGAAATAAAAATAAAGTGAAGTAATAATAAATTTAAAATAAGTGTGGATAATGGTAGTAAATCTGTGATTGCGATGTCCTGTCTTATTTTTCACATATGTATGAATTAAAATAGTAAAGTTGACATCTTGATGCAGAAATATTTCATGTACTTCAAAATTTTTAGTTCTGTGGCCCATATGATAAATGCATTAGGTTCTGATACAGGTTTTCATTTATTATTTCAGATGATGCAGAAGCTGATTTGGCTTCTGTGTCGGCCTTCAATGTTATATCGCCGGCAAAACTTCGGATGATGGAATGGTCAATGACATCCCGAGCTTATTCGCCAAGAGTCATTATGTTTACACAGGTAGTTGAAATACGAAATTTCAATCTTGTTAAGTTAGGTTAGGAAATTATGTTTATTGTTTAAATTTTTCATGTCACTGTTTGTTTGACATTGACATAATTACATATATCAAGGCCCTTGACGTACATTTGACTAGTTAGATGTTCCTCTAGTAGGGCCTTGACATAATAATCATTTAGTGTAATACCATTGCTCTCGCTTGTTTTTATTAGGTATTCCGCTACAAGCCAAATTATAGCATTTCCTATTAATTCCTATTTTGTAAAAAAGATGTATTGTACAATTTTCAGATGGCTCCTAGTGTTGGCAATGACTGTACTTCATTCGTCGTTTTCAATAATAATAAAATAGCCTGCAACGTTGACCAAGCAAAAATCATTGTTGAATCTGGAGAGCTGGAAAATGAAGATTCTTCTGAGATTTTTTCAGATGTAGACCATAAATATCCTTCTTCGATCTGGAATCAAGAAAAACCACCTTTCGCTATTCTTTACGGACAACTAACATCGTCTGACACTAGAAAGCTTCACGAATATCTTGTGTAAGCATGCATAGGAAAATTACCGTTTAGGTAACTGTGTTTAGTGTATTTAAAACTTTACCGGTAATCTGATGTTGCTCTTTACAGAACTAAAACCGACAGAATTGGCTACATTCTTCGACCATTCCAAAGAAAATCGTCCGAAAAATTGGTCTTGTCCGGATACGGTGTTGAACTACAATTTAAATCAACTGAATACGTGGCCCAGGATGATACTGGGAAAACAAAAGGTATTCTTTTCTATTTTTCCTAATTCTTTGCCAGTTGTTCGAAGGGCGAATATTAAATTAATGCATTTTTTGTTTCAAAGATGAGAGTCAAGAAGTTAGTGGATTCATATTTGACAAACTACACGAATTGTATCCAGAGCAGAGTCCGCATCTAGACAGATTTCAAAATCATTTAGCCTCCCTCAGAGGTAAAAAATCTGAATTCGAAGCTTTGAAGGCTTGGCAAGTACAAGAACTAGGACTTCAGGCGTCTCACTATACAACTATTCAAGAAAATGTAATAGAAGCTTTACTTGACGTATCTGGAAATTTCCCTTCGAAAGCTGCTTCGCTGAGTTCTATTCGCGTTCCAGGAGATTTTAAAAGATCTGTTGCTTACAATCAAAGAATTTTGCAATCCAGTTTCAATATTGACGAAGGAGATGGAGCTTTTTTCCTCCAAGGGAATTTCTTGGATCCTGACTCATTAGATCTTTTCACTTTCATGGACACATTAAAATCAGAGTTAAACTTAATGGAACTGCTCCGTAGTGTTTACCATGACAAACCAGACGTTACGCGTTCAAAAATGGAAAATATTTTATCTTTGGGGTCAAAAACTAACTCTGAACCAGATTTAGCTTTAGATCTGCGCGACTCATCCGTTTATTGGATCAATGATTTGGAAAAAGATGACGAGTATGAAGATTGGCCAGATGATTTAACTCAGCTTTTCTTTAGAATGGGTGGTGTCATGTTGCGTCCTGTGCGCCGTAACGTGTTTAATCTTCTGCTTACATTAGATCCTGATGACATTTCTACATCAGGAAGTAAGACTTTTACCCTAGACCCTTATTATGAATATACAAAAGAATCCTTTGAAAATGTTTATTTTTATGTAGATATGCTAAAGATGGCACAGTCTTTCATGGCCCACAAAGCCCCTGTAAGGATTGGAGTCGTTTTTTGCCCTGCTTCGAAAGTAGATTCTGCAAAGTCTGGGTTAATTAGAAGAATTCTTAACTACGCCGTTTCAGAAGAAAGAGTCAGAAAAGCTTTTAATGAAATCGTTGACGTAAGTTAACATAATAATAATTTGGCATTTCAATTATATGCGAACGAAAATATCTCATTTGATTTCATATTGCAGGCCTTCAATTCAAATGATTTTTCGAAATTAACAAAAACTTTCGGAGATCCTGGGGAAGAATTTGATTTTGGAACTCAAATGTCTTGTGAATTTGTCAAGAAAAGTGGAAGATCAACCCCTGGAGCATTTTTAAATGGCGTTCCGTAAATGACTTCTAAAACTAAAACGATATTCTGCTATCTATGAATGACATTAAAATAGATTTAAATATAATAATAATAATTTAAAATAGATTAAAATGGGACTCCGTGGATGATTTTGAAGAAGTTGTTTTGAGTCAACTTCTCCGGGAAGCTCAAACAATTCAAATTGATGCTTATAACGGCCGTGTTCGAGATGACACTGACATTTTTGAGTATATCATGAACAAACCAAATGTACAGCAAAGGTAAGACATGAATAGTCGTGATTTCGTACTTTGCATGCATTATGTCTTCCGAGGTATTTTATGATCTGTGAAAAAATAAAATATTTATCATTAATTTCAGGCTAAACGATAAAATTTTGGATACCTCCACAGCAAAATACATAACTTTTGGAACTGAAATATGGGAGCCCGAAAAAGTGTCTAAAAATCCGTTTGCAAGGGTGTCTTCGTCTTTAAGATACCTTACTGCATCAGGGAAAAAACGTACCCCTGTTACTGTAACTATTTGGGTATTTTCTGATGTCAGTTCTAAAGAAGGACAAAATTTCTTATTGAAGGCAGTAGAATTTTTGTTAGACTCTTCGACACACTCTCGTATTGCTTTCATTCCAACCGACAAAGGAGATTCTGCGTTTAAAACAATGATACTAGATGCATTTGCAGCAGGAGACCTGAAGAAAGTAGTAGAGATATTGCAAGAGTACAATAATGATTTGCCTGGAGAAGGAGGCTCAGATGAAGAAGTTTTAGAAAGCTCAGAAACATTTATGAAATTGGCTGGAATCCCTTATGGAGGAAAGGGGTTAGTTATTAATGGAAGGGTTATTGGACCTTTGAGCGAAGACGATCTTTTTGAAGTGGGAGATTGGGCATTAGTTGAAAAATTCAGTTATGATAGTTGTGCCAAGCATTTTGGTTAGTTAATTTTATTGAGAAATAAGTAATTATCATTCTCCACGTACAAAATGTAAATAAATAGCGAATACCTCTCTATCTGCAATTTAATTTACTTTTTAGTTGGTGAAGACAATGAAGTGGACTCAGACACTATTATGAGAGTTTGTGCAGCTCTTGGAAATCCTGTTATCAAAAATCGTAATGCAAAACGATTCCAAATGCCGGCTTTTGAAAACGCGTTCAAAGTAGACGGCACTAAGGAACATGATGAGTTTTACGTGGACCTTACAGTCGTCATTGACCCAGCATCTCGAACGGCAAACAAAATCGCAACAATTCTTTCTGCAGTTCGAGATACAGTAGGACAATGGATGAAAATTCAAATTGTCTTTAACCCTCCAGCAAAGCATTCTGAACTACCTTTGAAGTCCTATTTCCGGTATGCAGCTGGTCAAAATCCATCGGAGAAAATAGTATTTGAGGATATTCCCCGAGATCCATTATTCACTCAGAATTTTCATGCTCCTGATAATTGGATGGTCGAAGCTGTTAAAGGAGTTGATGATTTAGACAATATTCGCTTAAGGGATTTGTCTTCTACGGTTGATAGTGAATATGAGCTGGAGCACTTACTTGTTGAAGGTCATTGTTTAGAATCTAAAACTGGGTCGCCGCCAAGAGGATTGCAATTCACATTGTCGTCCACAACACATGGTATTTTTTATCTTCTGCTTTACTATCGTCATTTATAAAAAATGTTATAAATAATTCCCTTTTTGTTTGTAGTTGAAAACCTTGATCGTGGGGAAAAGTCTACTATTGTTATGGCCAACTTAGTATGTTTACTTCTATATTTGTCTGTATTTTACATGGGAGATAAAAATACCTATTGCTCATTTATTTTTCAACTTTTCAGGGTTATTTCCAATTGAAGGCAGAACCAGGAGTATGGAACGTAGGACTTCGTGAAGGACCTTCAAAAGAGATATTTTCTTTAGAAGCTCACAATATGAAACCGATTGTGGTTCAGTCTTTCCAGTCTGTCGTTGTGAAAGTTAAAGTCAAGAGAAATCCGGGGCAGGAAACGACGTCTCTTTTGGACAGTGAACAGGAATCTGGAGGTATGACATTAATGCATCCTAGATCCTGTTTGAGTTTAAATTTTATTGTTGGATGAAGCTAATAAAACTTTCCCTAAATATTTAAATAGGATGGTTTAATTTTGGAGCTAAGAAATCTGACAGTGATGATGATGTTATCAACATATTTTCCTTAGCATCTGGTCATTTATATGAACGACTTTTGAAAATTATGATGCTTAGCGTTTTGAAAAATACACAGTAAGACTAAGACTAATGCATTGTAATACTTTTACTTTTCATAGGTTAGATACTTCTATATTACATTATATTTTATCGATCGAATTTTTAGGTCAAAGGTGAAGTTTTGGTTTCTGAAGAACTACCTAAGTCCAACTGTAAAAGATATTTTACCTGCAATGGCTAAAGAGTACGGATTTGAGTATGAACTTGTTCAGTATCATTGGCCTCGGTGGCTAAATCCACAAAGAGAAAAACAGCGAATCATATGGGGCTACAAGATATTATTCTTAGATGTATTGTTCCCTCTTTCTCTTAAGAAAATTGTATTTGTTGATGCAGATCAAGTTGTGCGAACGGATTTGAAAGAACTTTTTGAATTAGACCTAGAAGGTTTGGCAATCACTAAAAAAGTTATAATGTCAGAATGTTGAAAATGTGTGGTAAAATATTACCAATTCTTTATAGGAAATCCATATGGCTATACTCCTTTTTGTGATTCTCGTGAAGAAATGGAGGGTTTCCGATTTTGGAAGAAGGGTTATTGGAAATCTCATTTAGGAAAAAGAAGATACCATATTTCTGCATTGTAAGGAAATATATATTACAATTATATACAAAATAGGAACGTACTGTAATTTGTTTTTAATACTTTGGTTATGAAGGTACGTGGTGGATTTGGTGAGGTTCAGACGAATTGCAGCAGGAGACAGATTACGTGGTCAATATCAAGCTCTAAGTCAAGATCCTAATTCTCTTTCTAATTTAGATCAAGTAAGGGTTTTGCCCGTTTTTGTTACGATTTCTTATCTACGTTCAGATTTTTGATACATGTGGCTCGGTTAATGTTAATGTCGGCAATGAAATAATATCGCAATTATGGTTTTTATAGGATTTACCAAATAATATGATTCACCAAGTAGGAATAAAGAGTTTGCCACAAGAATGGCTGTGGTGCGAAACATGGTGTGATGCCGGATCAAAGAAATATGCTAAAACCATTGATTTGGTAAGGATATATCTAAACAATGAATTGCTATTTTTTACTTATGTAAAACGTTTTTATAATATATTAAAAAATGTCTTTGTGTTTGCTTAGTGCAATAATCCATTAACCAAAGAACCCAAATTGGATGCTGCCCAAAGAATAGTGCCAGAATGGAAGGGATATGACCAAGAAATACGAGAATTCACAAAGCGAGTTAAGGAAACTGCATCATCTGAAGTGCATGCGGATAGGCACACAGAATTGTGATAATTGTCAATATTTAGTGTAGAAATTTGATTGTTAGCTAACTTATTTAAATTATTGAGACATATATTACTTTTGTTGAATATTCATTCTAAAATTAATTTCCTTCGGTTTATCATGCTGATGTCTGTGGAGTGAAAGTTTCGTCGAAGTGAAGTGATTGATATTCAGTAGATTGACACAAGACTCTTTATCTTTTATTAGTTAGAATTTACTTCAACTGTAATGAATCGTTGTTGTGTGTGTTGTGATATCAGTTCAATACAAAAACGTGTTATGTATCCTCTTGTATATATTTGCATTTAAACAAGTATAAAGTTATTCATATGTATGCGATGTATCCGATTTTGCGGTCAATATTCCTTTTAAGCATTTTGGCTAATATATGAGAACTTTGTTTGAAATATATTACATATCTATCCGTCTCCTATTATCCATAGTCGTTTTGACGCATGTTCAATCCTTCTAAAATCTAGTGGTTGGTGAAAGTATACGGCATTAAAAGTCCATTTCAAAAATGAATTGAATCGGCAAGTTTAATACTAATTAGTAATCACTTTATGTCATAATGCCACTGTCATGTATAATATTCGTATTCGAAAACCCGTAGCACATTATTCTAGTAAAATAGGTTACTGTTTCAGGAAGATTTGTTTAGTCATGAAGTTTCTATTTCTAATCACAAACATGATACTAATAATCTCTACATCTGTTAACACTTTTTGAATCTATGGATTTTCGTTACATATAGTTTGTCCTAACTGAAATATGAGGAATTTACTTAAAAATTCGGTTTAGTTGAGACTGACAGATTACTGAAATTCCTAGGTAAACGGTTTAGATGCATGCATAGAAAGAAAGCAACATTAACTACTATACAGCATATCACATTGCTTATTGCTTACACAAATTGATCCTTTGACATCTGTTTCAAACATGAATAACATGATCGGGTGTGCGTGTGAATGAATCAAACTGAGGGTGTCGTAACAGATAAATAACACATTTAGCAGCCTCCTTTATATACAGGATTATCAGTACTACGATAATCTTAATTAGTATATTTTTAAAAGTAGTTCAGATTCAGATACACATGCAAATGCAAAGTAGAGTATATAGAATAAAGAAATGCTTGCTATCATAGATAGTTCTTATGTAATACATTTTTAGTGTACACTGTACACATAAACGTATTCACAAATTCACATGACGATTCTCAGCCGATATAGCATTTGCATCTCCAAGTCTCGTGCTCCAATTTTGACCTTGTCCTGGACTCACTGCTATTGCTTTGATGGTTCTTCTGACTCTTCTCTACTTCTATACTACAAGGCCTGGCTTAATTCTTCTGACTACCAAACTACCAACTCAGTGCAGAGATATCAGATAGGCACAACAAGTGCACGTACTTTTTTGATTAAAGTGGTACATATACCAGCTCATTGTATATGTGTTGCAATCTTATCTTCTTCGGTGGGTATAGTGCTACATTTACATACTTATGGAGTTATGGAGCAAATTGCAACTATATGTATCTGTCTGTACATGTCTTTGCTGTTTAAATGCTAATAATGAATCTATATGTCCATCCCAGTTCCAGTCAAATCGGTTGCAGTCAGCAGATCGTTCTTTAGAGTTTGAGGGTTGCAAACTACACAGGTACTTGCAATAATCGTCGAAGCTAAAGCTAAAGCCGCACCGGAAAACCGTCAACATATCTACTGTTGCCTCCTCAAAAATAAGTAAAAGAATCTAATAGCAATGCATTCAAGAAGTATTAGCGCATTTAATGTGCTTTACAAGAATCAAGCCAAAAATATTGTAGGAGTAAGAGCTGGGTATTTTAATTTTTATTTCCATTTTTTATTTCCACCATATTTTACACTAATAAATATTTTGAGCTCCAATAGTAGTGTTCGCTAACTTCGCTAAATAGAATAAGTCTAAAAATTCAGAACACTACTGAGAACAACACATCTGTAGTATAAGTATTAATTAAAGCCAATTTGTGATATGCAGAATAGTTTGTCTCCTTTAAAGTTACGTTAAATTAGCATGACAATTTTAAACGTATTTTAGATCATGGTGGTCTGGAGTGGAAATGGGTCCCCCCGATCCAATTTTGGGAGTTACCGAAGCTTATAAGAAGGATACCAACCCCAAGAAAATAAATTTGGGAGCAGGAGCATACCGAGATGATCAAGGAAAGCCGTACATTCTTCCTAGTGTCAAACAGGTGATTTTATAATATTCCTTATTTCCACAGATGGGTAAAACACTTGCTTTTTAACATTACTATTAAAAATACTTTTTTGTAGTTTCGTATGTTGTCGTGTAGGAAAAATTTGTATTTTGTTCTTAGTATTTTGAAAGCTAAAAATATTAAAAGTATTTCTTTGTAATTTGTATTTTGAGAACTGAGAAATTTTGTCAATTTCAAAATACAGTAATTTCCTTTTATTTATTATTTTAAAATTTATATACATTTTATTATTATTAAATTTATTCTCAAAAGACCCCTAATAATACAATTTATTGACGTACAACTGACGTATTATTTTCGTATTCTGGCGTTCATGCCTTTAAAAAGGAGAGTAAGAAGAATTTATTATATAATATTGCACTTACAAGTTTTAAGTACATTTAAAAAGGGTTATTGTGTTATGCATGCGCTGGCCCCAGATTTTGAGTATTTTGAACGAAGTATTTTCAAAATCCTTTTTCGTGTATTTTTCCAATCTCTGGTTATTTCCTATTTCCTGTACAGTTTACACAAAAACATTCGTGAACTGTAATAGTGTAGCTAATTATAGTGTAATGAAATATTAATCAATAAGCTCCTATTCATGTGTCTCAAAAATGCATTTATATTTTAGGCCGAACTTAATATTGCAAAGAAAGGACTGGACAAGGAATACGCTCCTATTAGTGGTGTGGCTGAGTTTACAAAAGCAGCAATAAACCTAGCTTTGGGAGACAATAACCAATTCGTATCAAATGGACTGGTATTTAAAATTTTATTTGGTCTACATTATTCAACTTCAGTAATCGAATCACAAATTCTAGTAAGTGATTGGATTGATTTTGAATTATTAATGTTCTCGTTGTACATTTTAGAACGCCACTGTACAAGGCATCAGTGGAACTGGATCTTTAAGAATCGGAGGAGCATTCTTGGAGAAATGGTTTCCAGGGAATAAGGATATTTACTTACCTGCTCCTACATGGGGAAATCATATTCCATTGTTCAAGCATAGTGGTCTCCAAGTTAAACAGTACAAGTATTATGATCCAAAAACATGTGGCTTTGATTTTGCTGGAGCATTAGATGACATTAAAAAAATTCCAGAGAATTCTATCATTTTACTTCACGCGTGTGCTCATAATCCAACTGGTGTTGACCCGAGACCCGAACAATGGGCTGAACTGTCCAAAGTTATCAAAGATAAGAAATTGTTCCCCTTCTTTGACATGGCCTACCAAGGTTTTGCATCTGGTAACTACATTTCTTGTCATTTGATTTTACTATTTACTAAATAATGATGTACAATATACAGTATTAAATGAATTTTAATTCTTAGGTGACATTAACAAGGATGCTGCTGCTGTGAGATTATTTTTAAAAGATGGCCATCAAATTGCGTTAGCTCAGTCTTTTGCGAAGAACATGGGATTGTACGGTAAGGCTATATTTTTTAGAATATATAATTTTTAGAATTTTTAGAATAATTAGAATTTAGAATTAATAAATAATAAATAGGTAAAAATAATTAATTAGTCTCTCTTTATTAATCTTTGTAGCACATTCTATGTTACTTTTATGAAGAATAAAGACTAGATATTATTGTTTGAACTCTATAGGTGAGCGTGTCGGAGCGTTTTCTTTAATCACTGGCTCAAAGGCTGAAGCTGACACTGTGTTGTCCCAAATGAAAATTCTCGTTCGCCCAATGATTTCCAATCCACCTATTCATGGAGCCCGTATTGCTGCTGAAATATTACTTGATTCGGCTTTACGAGCACAATGGTAATTAATTACAATTTACAAATCAATCAATAAATTTTTAGATTTAATTTTTTGGAAAATCAACATTATTATAGTTTGAAATTCATTATAATAGTTAAAGATAATATTATTTCACCCATTTCACCGTATATTCCGTACTATGTACTAACTTTTCATTCCCATAAAGGTTGACGGAAGTGAAGGGTATGGCCGACCGTGTTATCAGTATGAGAACTCAGCTTAAAGCCAATTTGGAGAAAGAAGGATCAACAAGGAATTGGTCTCACATCACTGATCAAATCGGCATGTTCTGCTTCACTGGCATGACCCCGGAGCAAGTTGGAAAATTGATCAGCGAGCATAGTGTATACTTGACCAAGGATGGTCGTATTGCCATTGTAGGAATCACAACGAAGAATGTGGAATATCTTGCTCATGCCATGCATCAAGTTACAAAATAGGCTGTGTTTTTGTGGAAAGAATATAAATGCCTAATGGTTGCGTCTGATTGTTAGTCAACTATTATTATTTGGTCCAAAAGTTACAAACTCTCTATCTACTCATGGAATTCTGTCGACACGCTAATATTTATAAATACTAACTATGAGCTTTAAACTTGTGAATTGATAAAGTAGATATTTTTAATTAGAATAGTTAAATGGTCCACATACTTAGATGGTCCACATGATAATTTGACTAAAATAATAAGTATAATAATTATTAGCGCACAGAAAATACATAATTGAAATGTGCAAACTTCTGATTCAATATTGCGGTGCTAATTAAATTGATAGACAAAATAATAAATTGTAATTTTCAGCACATTCGCTTTCATATTTTGCAATGGCACGTATACTAATGATACTCTGTGAGATTTCTCTTTATAAAAGTTATTCTTTTCAATCCTTTCTTCAATGGAAAGTATCTTGTTAGTGTTCATCTTGAATGTTTTGATCTAAAAATGGCAAAAATAACCTGTACTGAAGATATAATAAATAAAAACTATGCAGAACAAAACAAGACTTTTAAAAATGCTTTCAGTTTTCACCATCTGTAGAAATTAGTAAAAATTTCATCCCACGTTGACGAAGGTCTGGTTAATATTTCTTCGTTACTTTCTTGAATATAATTGCAAAATATTGACAATTTGTTGTAAGTGGAAATTTCTAAACACTTAAAAATACTTTCTCCAGAGAAATCATAGGTTTGCAGAAGAAGGAGAAAGTGCCTTACTATCCTTATTCTGTTGGATGCAGCTACATTGAGATATCGCAACAGGAGTCAAGAAATTGTCGCAGCTGTACACTGGAATTGCATTCCGGCGCCGCAATCAAATATTGACAGCTAAAGCTTATCTTCATTTCCAAATGTCGCAACAAGACTGAACAATTAAATATGACACAAGATGACTTGTTTCCCATGTGGGAACATTTATTAAATAAGGTCAACAGGCAAGTAGGAGTGAATGAGGTTGTTGGAAACAGTGAGCAAAATTCATTAGTTTCTCGTGATTTTAGAAATTCATTAGATGTGAATCACCACTTAGAATTGAGAATTGAAATCTTTCGCAGTTACCTTGAAGAAAAAGTGAAGATACATTGGCCCAATGCTACTGTCAAAAATAACGTACAATGTACCATTCAGGAATACGATTTAGCTACACCTTTATCAAATTTAGAAACCATATACGCGAATCAAAAACATCTAGATTCTGCAACAAAAGACACTCAACTTGGTTCTGGTGATTATATTGGTGAGATTAAATAACAATAGCATTTTAAGTGCTATTTATGCATACATACTACATACAATATCCAATTACCTATATATGAGCTTAAAAATATGTCTTATTTTCGTAGTGTTAATAGGAGCGATCACCAAACGCCAGCGTATTCATCCCTATGAAGCGCACATGATGTGTAAAAAAATTGGCATACTTCCTCTACCCATGCAGAAAGCGTGTTTCGGTGACGATAACGAAGACAGCTTATATTTAACCGATCATACTTCAAAAATAAAGTTAACTATACCTAACAGAAAACTTTTACCGGGAGAAGTTGTATCGGGGATAGTGTGCGCTGTAAAAGGATCTATTATTCGTAGGCGTTTTATTGTGGAGGATATCATGTTCCCTACTCCGTCAGTTCCATTGTGGCCTAAAGTTTCGGAATCCCATAATATTGAAATGGTAAGCAAGCATCCCTGATTTCCCCAGTTAGTATAATTTATTTGCAGAATTTTACTTTACATATTGGGGTTTATTTTCAGGTTTTCATATCAGGTCTCAACATTGGTAAAATTGCTGATGATTTCGTCTATAGAAATTTGCTAATGGAATATCTACAAGGAATGACTGGAATTCCTGCGGAACAGGAACACATAGTTAAACCTAAAACTCGAGTATTTATATTAGGCAACAGTTTTCATCGTCAGCGAAAAAAGAATGACGCAACAAGTTTGTCGGCTCAAGTTGAAACGGCAAAATTGGTAGACGACTTCATTTCACAACTCGCTGTAAGATTATATTTACTTCTGAGATAAAACTATTAGCTTATATTGCTTTTCAGTTTCCTGGAGTTTCTGAACAAAAATACTTTTGATACCAATCATTAATGTCAATTCACACTACACCATATTTGTATTTTTATAAAAAAAACATTTAGGATACTATGGAAGTATTTCTTCTTCCTGGGGAAAACGATCCGTCGAGCACTCCGCTGCTGCCACAACCACCAATACATTCTATGATTCTTCCAAAATCAAAACACAACCTAAATTTTCGAAGATTAAGCAATCCTGCAAATGTAAAAGTTTCTGTTACTGATGGCACACGAAATGACCATATACCCCTGACATCTGTTACAGATAAAGAAAGCATTAATTTACTCCTTAGCAGTGGCAAAAACGTGAAGGACGCCATGCAAGCGTGTAACATTAAGTGCCCAATAAAAATGACCAAGAAATTGTTAGAATGGTCTCATATGAACCCTACAAGTCCACAAGTGATTCCATTATGTGGTGGAAGTAGTGAAGATTTTTTTTGTTTAAAAGGCAAATTGCCTCATCTTTGTGTCATAGGAAATCAAAGTACTTATGGTGTAGAGCATTGGAACAGTGTCAAAATTGTTTCTGTACCTGATTTTGAGAAAACTAGTACTGTAGCTTTTCTTAGTTGGGAATTAAATGTTCATCCAATGAATTTTAAAATTATGTTTTAAACTTATTAATCCCAGATACTTCAATTACGATTACATAAACAAGGGCTAATTTCTTTGGTCAAAGCAATGATGAAAACGATTGAAGTATGAAGACATTAAAATTGAAATTGCAAGTAAATAATGAATTGACAAATGCAATGCAAATTAATCAAAACAGTTTCACTCTATGTACAATAATGAGGAAAATAAAGTGATATTCCAAAACTAGTTTACTACAGTTTGCTAATGGCCAATGACAATTTATTTTATCCGTAATATATATAATTTAAGACACACCTTTTCAGCTAAAGCAAGAAGCAAGTACTAGTATAAAGTAATACTAGTCAGCTTAACAAATGTAGTACAAAACTTAGTGCCGTTAAACAGACTTCAGAGCTTTTCTTCAAATGTTATTGAAGGATCTCCATAATTATGCATGTCCTGCGCCCATTGATCATCCGCTAAAGGTTCTGCGACCTCTTCAGGGTAGTGAGTTGGAAAAGGTGGTATTATTTCCTCGCCCCTATTGAACACAAATTTTTCGTTAAACTTATTAAACTACCTCTACTTCCTTGAACCACTTCATGAATCAAATCTTCTATACATATATATATATATTTATTTATTACATACTTAGGTCGCTTGAAGCTGTCTCGAATAGTAAGATACGAACCAACTTCACCAGGAATAGAATCGCCTTTTACGTATATTACGTTATATTTTGTGTTGATTCGTAAAATCTACAAATAAATAAATTTACAATCTAAGATAAATTGTGATGCATAAAGCACTGAAAAGAAATTGTTTAACTCATTGTTAAATACGCTTGGGAGAAAACTAATTTATTCCTACCGGGACACATCTCAGATGTCTTAGGTCTCCACCCATATGGCCTGGCATTTTAGTTCCCGGCCAAACTCGACCTTTCTCCCCACCACCTCCGATGTTTCCACCTCTCCGATGCGATTTTGTAACTCCATGAGTTGCTGGCATTCCTTTAAACCCCCACCTTTTCATGACTCCTTGAAAGCCTCTTCTTATTCTATTTTCCAATTCAAATGTAATAACAAACATACAATTTTTATATATTTTTGATCTAAGTTGAACATAAGAAATACACTTACGTAAATCCATAAATATCCACAAGCTGTCCAGGGAGGTAATGGGAAGCGTAAAGAGGTGTTCCAGGTGGTAAGTAAGAGTTTGGTGTTATAGGGAAGCGTTTCAACTTCTTTTTGGGTAGAGTCCCACTCTCGTTGAAAAGCCCACAGTACTCCTTGGTAAACATTGTTGGATCAGTACTATCGGCCCCCACAATCATAAGACCTAGCCCTTCATTGAATCTAGTTCCATAATTTTTCTGCACTACATCGGGAGGTAAATATCTGATGACGTGATTGTCGGACACCTGTAATATATTAAGATTCACAATTCAAAACACTCAAAATATCTAACTTTTATATTTGTATATACTTCTGTAATCTGTAGCTCTTCACGAACCTGTAAAAGCGTAGTTCTCCATTTTTTGCCCGTTTTGTCCCAAATTGGATGTGATCCTAATTTTCTAGCAATGACACCCACTCTAATGGACCGAGGGGCCCATTCTCCTCGTTCTTGAACAATTTGCTTAAGTGGGCTAACATATGGCATTCCTGTCTCAAAAGGAACGACTGCAGGTCCTAATCTATCATAGATAACTTGTTGCACAAAATCTTCATTTTCCGGTAACAACTCTTGATCGTTTCTCTGTTAAATGGAATTTATAAATGGTTGTTAAAATAGGAAATGAATGACGCGGAATGTTAAGAGGGTACATTCACATGGTAAGCAATCACGTATCCAGAAAAATCATCATGGTGGGGCTTAACGAAAAATATGTTCCAAAAAGTGCTAATTCGCGCGAAGCGCGAAAAATTTTTGGTATTTCGATGAAAAATTTCCTCTTTTTCAAGAATTTGGGTGGGGCTTCAGCCCCAAAGCCACCCCCCTGGATACGTGCCTGATGGTAAGCATCTCTAGTCATACCACTATATATTTACCATATATTTACATTAATTTTCAGTAATTTTTTGATCTAGAATGCTTTTATATGTGAATATTTACGTGTCGTCTCTTAATTGGCCAGGTGTGTCTGGGATGTGTATGTCGACTTTTCACACGGGACATTTCCCTTATTTGCTGTAGATATTGGCTAAATCAGGGAACAATAGATTATTTTCATCCATTTCAAAAGAAATCCAGATTGTTTACAGTTTACATAATTTTACAGCTATAGTGTTTCCAATTTACAAAGCGGATTTAATACATACCTTTGCAGTATATAACTGGAACAGAATAAATTATTTTTAGCATGTGACAGTTTACAAGATAAGGCATCAAATTGTACTGAAACTGAAACTCTTGAGAAATTTTGTCTCAACGCGTTAACAATGCTGAATACCATGATTGTATTGTCATGTACAATAAACTAAATGCAGAATTTCTCCAGACATCCACTGCAGAGATAATAAGATCAGATCTTTAAAAACTATAAAAAACAGCCGTTCCTATATAATACTAGTAAAATGAAAGGGAAACAAAAAATTTATATAACTTTGTAATCTGCACACATTGTATCTATAATGTTTGCTTACATAACAAATATAATTAATTACAGAAATGCATTATTTTGGTCAAAAGTGACAAAATAATCACGAACTTTGCAAAATCAACTCTGAAGCTCACCGAACAATTCTTAAATAATTATCATTTGAACATTTACCGCTGGACCTCAGTGGGAAACTCAAACCTAAGTACATAAAAAATATATACAAGTATAATATAGTACCATAAACAATAACCTCACTTGACCTGGAACCTGCAAATAAATGTGTCATGTCATGTGTTGAGGGCACTGTCACGTCTTTAAAAATTGAGTAGTTTCTTTAAATGCCAAATTATAATCAAAATGTCTAAAAGTCAGCCGTCATTGATTTATGTCAAAAATATATTAAACCTGTAAAATATACTAAGTCTATATTTTAGTTTAAGGATACTTAATATGGAAACTTTGTTCATGTCAAAGTTGGTTATCCGCTACCGGAATACCTTTTGAGCAATTCGGTGACTTCGAAAATCCAAACTCCAGAACTGAAAGGAAAAGACATGGAGAACAGATTGTAGATGATTCGCTCCAAATTGTCATTTATGTAGCAGTTGCACTTAGCTTTAACCAGTGGGAGAAAGATGCTTTCCCTGAAATGATGTTTTGAATATGGAGGACGAGATAGTAGTGCATTTGGAAGAATCCCAGTTTGTCGATAACAGGCAAACAGTTCCTGTCAGTACAAACGTAGCAGTAATTCAGAAAGCTCCCAAAGCTCTACCTAAAAAACGAAATTCTCAAACAGGGAAAGTTGGAAAGCAACTCAAGAATTCCGGTTTTAATGGTTAGTGTTTGTATAACAACTTGCAATTTCTTTTAAAAATAATGACGTTTAAAATTACTGATTTTTATCGCATACACTTCAGGTTACAGTTACACCCTCTGTAACGTTTGCAAGAACTTTCAACAGTTGTGAAAGTCATTCCATATACAAAAAGAATTCGCAAATATGACTCTTATCGACATTTTGAAAAATACTTTTCTTTAGGTTCTGGGCCTTCATCCATACCCAATTCTCAACACGGAGCTCCTAAGAAAAAGTTTTTCTGTGCCGTGATAAACTGTCCCTATTCCACACCTTATGCCAAGGATCTCACACGGCATAATAGAAAGCACACAGGTACAATTTTACCCTTATCAGCTTTCTCCTCAGACAACTAAAAGTACGCTTAAAAATTATGATCATAATGATATAAATGTTAAATATTTACAAATAAGGAAGGGGAAAGTAATTACTTTCTCCTTGCATTCGTACTTGGAAAAAGTCAAACTTGTATTATTATATATCGTGCCTCGTATTTATACTAAGCAACAAATATTACTCCTAGTTTCTCCCACATTTAACTCCTCATTAGTGTACAATCTCGTGATAAGTACTGATGTTTGTTTAAGGGGAGAAACCATATGGCTGCGACAGATGTGAAAAGTCATTTAGCCGCTACGACAAACTTCGCATGCATATTCGAATTCATGACGGAGATCGCCCTTACAAGTGTACTGTCTGTGACTATGCCGCCGTGGATTCGGGGAGCCTGAAGAAGCACATAAGAACACACACGGATGAAAGACCTTACAAGTAAGTTGCAATTTAATTTAAATGACCTGTTATGTGGAATTTCATATTTCATAACATTAAATGAGCAACGTATTCTTTTGAAACTCTAATTAATAAATTACTAAAATGATAAGATGTAAGTGCATCGACGAAGTAAAGTAAAAATCGGTTTATCCAATATTTAACAAAAGATGGAGAGGAAGCGAACCCTAATTGTTTCATTGTTTGTTTCAAACTTTAAGGTGCCAAGTGTGTCCTTACAGTGCTAAGGATTCTTCTCAGTTAGTTGTACACTTACGATATCACACAGGTAATTGAACAAAAAAACGAAACAGATTTAATGGAAGAATTGGAAATTTCTTTACAACCGCAATTAAAAAAATTCTTAGGGGATACTCCTTACGTCTGTATGCATGAGAGCTGCGATGCTGCATTCAAAACTCCTTCGGATTTACAACGGCACTCGAGACTTCACACTGGAGAAAAACCGTACGCTTGTGGATTATGTGACTATAAAGCAGCAGTCAAATGCAACCTTAAAACACACATGAAAAAGTACCACAAAATTTCTCAGTGTCATGAAAGCACGGAAGATAGCTTAGAAAAAGAAAGTGGTTCACCAAACAGCACACTCACTTCAAAGGAAATGGCAGACGCAAATTTGGAAATTGAATGCACAATAATTAATAAACCAAAGAAGGTTCCGCGATCGACAAAAGGAAAAGTCAATTTGCCGTTCCACTTTGCCTGTAAACTATGCTCTTTCAAAGGAGACACTATGAGTGAGTAATAATGATAACTGAATAAATAGTTTGCCTTAATTATGATGTAAGTTCTTTTAAATATGGAAAACTCAATTTTTGTAGAGTCCTTCGCTTTTCATATGCGAAGAATTCATAGTGAAAACGGCAGTGATGGAACTGAGTTTAGTCAACCTAAAGTTCCAGCAAAGAAGCGGAAACCAGTACAAGCTCACAGTGCTCAGATCTTTGAGTGTTCAGTTTGTCCTGCGGCCTTTGTGAGGGAAGATTCTCTTCGATGTCACATGAGGCAACATTCGGATCCGACACTGCACCCGCCAATACCTGTGTTCCCCATAGATAAAGTGCCAACAATTACAGACACACCTAGTGCAAAAGGGACGCCTATATTTCCCACGATTCCGGTTTCAATTGCCAGTAAAGATTTTACCCCTTCCACAACTGCCGTCTACCAAATTGTGGCAGGTGAAAGTCGTAGAATTGAAGCAATTAGAACGGAAGTTATTACTTTTAACCCTACAACGACAATGAATCAATCTCAATCTTTCGACACGTGACTAGATAAAAGTGAAAGCTTACATCAGAAGTGAAATAATGAGAAAGCTTGTGAACTTCATTTAGCTCCCGTTATTTAAATGGACCATTCTTCACAGTGACAAACGCAAAATTAAATACTTATTTATACATGGAAAGTAAAAAATGTACCCTAGAGGAGAAAACGTTTTAGATAGCCGACATGGTTTTATTATTAAGGTCTAATGTCACTTTTTGTTATAATTAGGTTAAGGTTAAAGTGTATAAATAAATGGTACTATAATACGGTACATCTAATAATAGTACCGATATTTTGTATAAAAACCGTGCATTATGGTTTCTACTGGTAGAGCATTATTGTAATCGTATTAATAACAATACAATGAATTCAAAGAACCACAACTCAATTCATCATAACAACCTTAGTTGGAGGTTTAATTTCCTTACGTAATATACATAAAATGTAATCAGTCAGTACAGTAAACGTTTTTGCGTCTTGTCTCATCAAATGTAGTTTTATAAGGCAAACAACATCATCCTTCATACTGAACTGGTGAGATGTATAAGAAATCACAAGCATTATTACATAAAGGCTATCTAATTAATTAAAGAACATTATCAGCACTGTAAAATTACACACAAATCAACTTCAATTCAAAATCTTGAATCACTAACACTCAAAAAATAAATAAATACATAACAAAGGTACTCAAAATATTAAATATACTATTAACTACCCTTACCTCTAAATATCTACACTTTGTTAACACTTTTGCTGCACTTCGTCCAACAAACCTCCTCAAAATAGCCAAACAATATCTTGTGAACAGATAAAATAAATCTAGGAATTTTTGCTCCAACTAAAATAATGTGATTCGAGAACAATGAGAAATATTGAAAATTATTCAACTATTCACTCCTCAGACACATTAACATTAACGGAAAAGTTAAAAAGTTCCTTTATATTACAAAACCTCAGTTTACACTTATTGCTAAGTAAATATTGAGTGAGTAGACAGAAGACTTTCTTTCAGCAATAATTTTTACTTTTAGCATTGCAAGACGTCCAATCAAGTCAAGGGAATTATTAAACATTGGTTTCTTTACATTTTACAATTTACATTAGTGTATACTTACTTACAAGTTCAGTTGTTACAAGAATCTAAACACTACGGTGAAAGTTGCCGTACTGTTATGCATTAGGGTTTTCATTAAGCTATGTGTCGCTTACATTTTTCCTCCACCCAATGATTGATGACGGCTAAAATCAGCTGCTGAATGTGAAGATTGAAGATGCATTTGGCCACCAACACCCACAAAAGCCATTTCTAACAGTTTCATGCTATTAATCAGTTTATTATCTGGATTAAGAGCTTGATATCTTGATACTGCAACTTGGAATACTGGCACTACTCGAGAAACACATTGCAAAGTATTACGGTCGTTTAGATCCAAACTCCCCATGGCGCATTGCAGGTAACTGTTAGAAAAATTGTTTAGAAAAGTTAGAATTAATTAGAAAAATAATACTAAATTACAAAAGTTCACAATTTCTTTGTATCTTTAAAAAATTTATTTAATTAGGAGTAAGATTAGAAACTAAATACCTTAATTTAGTTTCTGTGTCTTGAAGGATGTCACTCGCCATATGCTGTAGCAAGGCCAAATGGGTTGCAGTAGGAAGTTTACTGGTGAAAACTTTTCCAGGACTTACATTTTTACACAAATACATCAATATATTGTTGTCTCCAAAATGAATTGCCTGTAAAAATTATAAGTATCCATGAGGTTTTGCCATTACTGTATCGTCAAAAATGAACATTTTCAAACTACCGCAGAAAAGATTAAATATTAAATTACGTACCTGAGCAAATGCACCAGGAATGTCCCCATTTTTGACCATCTGGACCAATTGTTTCTGCATCAGAGCTGGATCACTTCCACCAGAAGCCCCCATCATATGGTCTGAGACAGAGACAGCGGGTGTCAATGCTCTAGTCATTACAGAGACATCGAAATAACGCTG
The DNA here is from genome assembly GCA_020352615.2 of Yoshiicerus persimilis. NCBI lineage: Eukaryota > Metazoa > Arthropoda > Collembola > Entomobryomorpha > Tomoceridae > Yoshiicerus > Yoshiicerus persimilis. The sequence continues at coordinate 14,734,571 of CM036942.2, forward strand.
TTGCTCTTTAAATGCTTTCGTCAGTTCACCGGACAATCCGTCCTGAATTTGCTTTACAATACTTTCTTGCACACCCCCTGTAGCTCGAGAAACAAGGCTTTCAGTTTGGGACTGTAAAGTTGATAGCAAACTGTCATGCAGATTATTTATTTGCATTTTGATGTATTCTTGGATATTATCATGCTTCCTTTCATGTTCCAAAACCGATTCAAGTCCAATGATATCTAAAATAAATAATTATAATTAGACTTAAGCAACAGAAAATGTACTTTTTGCTTTCAAAATACCCTACACATATAAAAAGAGTATTTTAAAATTACTTACACTCTTTTGTGCCCTTGTTGAATGTATCATTTATTTGACCGTAAATTCCTTGCAAAGATTTCTCAAATCGAGGAAGCATTTGAGAAATGAACATTTCGCTAACAACTCCTTCACAAATTCCTTTTATGGCGCTTCCTACATCTGGAATCAATACTCGTCGGAATTCCTGAAAATATTTCAAAGAATTAAAAAATCTGGCTAGCACAGAGTATGACACTATGAAAGTACCAGAATGAGTAATATCGCATTCGATTTATTTTATTACTAACTTGGCTTTGAATTATTTGAGTCATTTCTTGCTTCAGTTTAGCTTCAGCCACTGTAACCAATTTCTTAACTTCACCCTGTATATTGCTTCGCGTTGGCTCGAATTCATTTATAACGGCTATAAATATAAAATGAAACATTTAGCTCTGTGAATGAATCGCCCATAATAATAATAACCGTGTAATGGACTGACCTGGTAAGACATTAAGTTCGATTTCGGATTTTATTATTTTGCCAATACTGGTAGCTAAAACTTCAGCAAGGTTTGCAGGAATATTGGATGAAGCTGTATTTGATTGATTTTGTTTGTGCTAAATAAATTTTTTGAATATAGGCAACATTTCATTTCAATGGACAACTTTATCGTTAAATAAAATAAAAGTGTTAATTAGTACCAAAACTTCTCTAAGTAATTCTTCAATTCTACTGTTGTGTCCAAGACTTTGTTTTTCCATAAAACGTGAGAGTTGATTTTCATCCAAGCTTTTTGTTCCCACAGACTGTGCAATGTTTAATCGACTCACTTCACTTCTTAGTTCCTGATGCAATAAAATTGTTATTTTTAATCAGTATTGTATACTTACATTATACTTAAAGCTGAAAATCAATAGTAAATGACTTAAATTACTTTTATTTCGAGGGATTGGGCTTTCATCATGTCCATGATGCTATTTACTTGCTCCAAAACCTGAGGTAACTGAGGCATTGCTTGAATTGTTTCTAAACCACTTGTACTTTTGTTCATGGTGGCAGCCTTGAGGGGCTTCGTGGAATTTGTCAAGTCAAGGACAGCATTCCCTTCGATGTCAACGGAATTCACGACAATCATACTTTCCAAACTCGAGTGACCGATTACTTTTGCATGCAAACATTACCATGGTGTTATTAAATAGCAACAAAGAGTGAAAACCAAATATAAACCATGAACACATAATAGCATCTTACTCTTACTCATATCCGTGTTTTTGGGGCTTAGAATTTCTTCAACTTCTCGACTTGGACTGGATGATGAAGACGTTTTACTGGCATCCCCGTTTCTACTGGCAGTTCGAATAAGAGGCTGGACAACATGTCCATTAACTTGTTCATCTTCATCAATGGGATCATTGGCTAAAATACGAGGACTACGACTTCTGGATCGTGCCCTTGGGTTGGGGTTAGAGTTAAGAACTGCAATATTATTCAAGCCACCTCCAGAAAGCAAGCCCATCATGTTACTCAGCTGTTCTGTCATTTGAGTGACAGTTTGTGGTGCCCGCCCAGCTGATGACACTGAACTAGGGGAAATAGCATTTCCGGTTCCAGACGATGGGCTATGACGTTCCTTGTCCCGAGAACTTGATCTGCTATTTGCATTTGCAAGAACAGCGGTACTCTTTGTAGACAACAAGTTAGCCAATCTGGCTCCATCCGACAAGTCTCCATCAACAGAGGATTCCCGCGAATTCCTTGTAATATCTGCCACTAAAAATGAATTGTACACAATAGTAAAATTACATTTAATTAGTTTAGTGATTTAGGTAGGTAGGTAATAAAAAACTAGTTTTACATTCATCATCAGTAGTGGAGTTAAAGGATGTACAACTATGCCCATTTGCTCGGGAAATCCTATTAGGTGGCCTAAACGCAATGGTTCCTTGTTGCAACGATTTTGGCTGGACAAAATACATTTCTAAAACGGCATAGTCTTCAGATTGACTGATGTCCATAGTGCCGTCTGGAACTACAACACAATGACGTAGTTAATAATTAAACCTGTATGCTAATCCATACTTTAAAGTACTGTAAACAATAAAAAATATTGTCGTGTCTTACAATATTCTTCATATCCCTTTTCAATTAGTTGGGGATGACTAACTAACGCTCCAACATGAACATTGAAACTAAGCATATTGAAAGGCAAAATAAATTCCTTAATCCAATCTACACGAGCGCTGTCATCATCGTGTTTTAGATGCACTGCGTACAGTAACTGAAAATTATCAAATGAAATTTTAGTAATTCTTAATAATTGCTATTTTCACAGAGAGTATACTAAAACATTATTTTGCAGTTATTACCTTTCGATTAGATTCTGTCATTACAAGCAAATGAGCTGAAATGTCAATTTCCATCTTGAGTTGTGTACCCAAAGAGCCGGCATTCGCAAACTGAAGTGTTTGCAAGCATTCCCATGTTTTACAAGTCCAGAGTTTTAGTTCAGTCATGTGTTCGGTAGCCGTAATCATGTATTTCCAGTACTGAGATCTTTAAAATGGAGATGGAAAGATGTATTTAAGACGCATATATTATTTTCATTTTCAATGTCCTACAAAAACTCACTCTGGAGCAGATCCGATGCTGTGGTCATCAAGGAAAAATATTTTTGCCACAGGGCGACCTTTATGTGGTGCCCAGGAATAAAGACACCGAGGTGTCTCGTCACCTATCAAATAAACTTGAAAAAATTTTACAGTTCCATCCCGAGAAGCGGTAGCAAGGGCAGTTCCGTCGGGGGCAAATGAGGCATCCACAACTGAATCTGAGTGTGCATCTATGGTCATGAAGTTTCCTCTAATCTGATTCAAAGTGAGGTCATTTTCTCCATATTTGTGAACCACTTGAACCAAATTCATGACATAAACCTGTAGTGAAATATAAATTAGATTTGGCGCATTCTAGCTATTACTAGCAACACAAGATAATTGAAATCGGGAATGTTGGCCATTCTTTGTCTCGTCATGAATAACATAGCTTTAAGGGCGTATTTAACAAAACTGCTATTTAAATTAGTAATAAATTAGTCATAGTCATATTGAACAAAACTGCTATTTAAATTAGTAATAAATTATTATTTCACATTCACACAAGTTAAGGATACATTGTAAAGACGACAAGTGGTAATGAACTTAACATGTAGCCATTAACAGTTATATGCAAGAAGCCATATTATGCAAAACTTACAATGTCACTTTGCAAAACTGCGAAGTGGTAGGCACAATCTCTTGGAGATGCAATATCTAAATTATCGTCAGGAACGTATTTACACCAAATAAATCTTCTCATGTCATTTCTATGCATCGATCCTTCCAGGCTTACTTGCAGTAATTTATTGTGCCTACAAACAATGTCTTACAAAAATGAAAACCGAAAATATAAAATTTCAAATTCCAATATTTAAATTCTTACGTTAGTTTATTCGTATTTAAATCCTTAACGACTCTGACGACAAAGAAGGTCCCGTATTCATCTATAAAGCCAACAACTAGATGATCAGTCTTGTGAATAAATTCTACATCTCTGATAAGACCCTTAGCCCCTTTCATTAAGGCCCTTTCGTTGGTATCTAAGTCGACTACTCTAACTGCTCCTTGGTGATTCACTGTTTAAAAAAACCTTGGTCAAAGTTATATCTAGTAATAAATAATTTCGAAAGTGTAAAGTATTCTAAAATATTTTTGTAACTTTGTGGTATGCTATGTTCAAGGCTAACCTTTAACAACGTAGGCTATAAATTTCCCACTGATGTGGGTAGAAATCATTCTCCCTGTTCCTTGTTGAGCTTCCCAAGTGTAATCAACGAAACTTCGAAATTTAAACTTCGAATCTGTAACTCCAGTTCTATGATGCAGCAAACTGTCACTAGTTGGGTGAACCTTTATTAGCGTTGTTATATCCTTGACTAAAAAACCATCTCTCTCTTCATCTGCGTTGAAACGACTAAATTCACATAATAATAGTTATATATTCACCGATTGTTACCGAAAGCCGAACTACTATACTTTCCATTACATAAAAATAATAAAACTGCCAGTGTATCTTACATGTCTTCTTCAATCATTTCTGCATCTGTAGAACGGCTCCGACGAATACCGCCGCGACGCTCCTTAGTTTGGGCTGACATTACCAAAGCTATCCCCTTCTTTAAAATATACAGTAAGGTAAAAATTTCGGACGACGGATTTTAATTATTTACGATGTGTACTACGGTTGGCTGTGGCTGGTTGGCGCTTAATATTTTCAACCTGAAATTAAAGCAATCTTATTAACAGACCAATCCTTTATATAATATTACTCTCACAATATTACTAAACTAATTCTACCTGACAATAATTTTATTACTTTATTACATTTTAGTCCCTGAAAGATTATTTTTGGATATTCACTACGTACGCTCAAGCAATAGATTGAATTTGAACAAATATTTATCTATTGTTACCTATGGCAATTTTGACAATGAATTACTGAAATGTGTTAGGGATTTGACTGCTGGCTGGCGAATAAAAAAGACAAAGTTCAAAGAATGAAATTCAAACAATTAGAATGTTGTATTGTTTTTGCACTCCATTAAAGTTTGCACCAGAAAGTCACAGGATATTCTCCGTTACGATGTTCTGAATTTAGTTGAGTGCTGGATTTGATTGTAAGAACTGTCATTCGCCATCCACAAATTATTTCCTGTCAAAAATCGAAAAATCAAATCAGATCTAAATCGAATAAGTTGTGTCAGCAACTGCATTTTGTCAGACTCTGACTATTCTGTTGGTAAATGAAAAATACAAGAGGAAGGGAAATTATCTTTAAACTTGATTAAAACTCATACGTTATACCAAATGTCATATTTCATTGCAGATTCTGTACGCAATTAGTACTTCAAACATTATTTTATCTTTTCGCTTGTTTTCCTTCTACATTAAAAGTTGAAACTGAAGAGCTATAATATAAAGGGGGCCCTCCAATTGCTGTTTATTTCTCACCTTCTAAGCAGTAGTGCTTTTTTCTTTTACTTTTATCTGAAATAATACAGTTGATAGAAAGTATTTTATAGCTAAACTGACCTTTTCCCAGAGAATTTTAATTTGCAATAAATGTGAATGCAAGCCAGCAAAGTAGCAAACTTTTTCAGCAAACACCTTCTTGATTCTTCCGATTCGCTACTCAATAATACACAATTTAACAAAGTTGCTGCAAACTCATTGGAGAAGTGTATAAAATAGACACGTGATCAAGCTTGCTTTTCATGCGGTTGCGTCTCCCTCAAGGCTCCACAAAACAAACATCCAAGTTTTGCTGAGTTTCTTGCCGTCATTGCTTGTGTTGTGTACTGTGTCACAGTGACAGAAGCTAATTTTTTGTCATACTAGCATCAAGAACCTAGTGCCAAAGACAAAAACAGTCATTTGGTCGAATAATAGTTGTTCAGTTTGCAAATCCGGAGCTGTCACTTCACATTACGTTAAATCATCGTTTGCTACGCTTTTGTCGTTTATTTAATATTATTAGGTAAATTATACCTCTAAAACTTTCGTTATAGTAAAGATTTCGTTTAGTTAAAACTGCGAAAGATTAACTGATCTTGTATTATCTTAATGTTACATACAGTACTCATTTTTACATTGATAATATTCAGAGTATCAAAAAGTTAATGAATGTTTTCTTCATCTACTAAATAGAATGGCTGTAACGGGGTCCATTGTCACTCACGACAGAGAAATCGAGCGTGTGGTTGTCCATCCACTTGTGCTCTTGAGTGTAGTTGATCATTTTAATCGGATGGGGAAAATAGGAAGCCACAAAAGGGTTGTGGGTGTTCTTCTTGGTTCATGGAACAACAAAGGAATCATCGATGTATCGAACAGTTTTGCTGGTGAGTTGGTAATCATAGGGAATTTGTGGCGTTATTAAAGTCTCCTTCTTTATGGTATTTTAATAAAGTATTCCACTACGGCTACGGTGTTATGGTGTTATATGTTATGAAATATTTGCTTTATTTTTGCAGTTCCTTTTGATGAAGACGATAGAGATAAAACAGTCTGGTTTTTGGATCATGACTATCTAGAGAACATGTACGGCATGTTTAAAAAAGTCAATGGTAGGCTTATTTTTTCTTTATTAAGGTTTTTGTAGAATGTTGAATCAGGGAAATTATATCTTGCCCTTTAGATTGTAGTATTTAGTTTTTCGTTTATAATATTGTGGCCCAAAATAAAATCGAAAAAATTTTGGCATTAACTTTGAGTGAGCCATAATATAAAATCACTTTACCATAAAATAATGCCTCACTTCAAAAAAATGAGACTATTATGATGAAGCCAAGGATTTATTTTGTGGCAACGTTTAGAGTTCTTACAATGGTAAACAAGCCTCTCATTTTGTATTGAAGAAAAGAACACCATACAATCCATTATACGCAATAAGTGTCTTTCAGTTACCAAGTGTAATTGGTTGGTTTTTTGTAATTGCAGCTCGTGAGAAGATAGTTGGGTGGTATCATACCGGTCCAAAGCTCCACCAAAATGACGTTGAAATTAACGAATTAATTCGTCGATATTGCCCCTCATCTGTTCTGGTTATAATTGATGCTAAACCCCGAGAATTAGGATTGCCTACTGAAGCATATCGAGCTGTTGAGGAAGTTCATGAGGTTCGGCTGTTATTACCGTATTTTGACTGTCAGTGTTTCGTACAAAATGTAATGATATTATGTGTTTTATAGGATGGTACACCTACAACAAAATCCTTTGAACATGTTGCCAGTGAAATAGGAGCTGAAGAAGCTGAAGAAGTTGGTGTAGAGCATTTATTAAGAGATATCAAAGACACAACCATTGGAACATTGTCTCAACGTGTTACTAACCAACTCCAAGGACTTCGCGGTCTTTCATCTCAATTAAGAGACATTCGTAATTATCTAGACCAGGTATTTTTTAATTTTATCCCTTAAAATGGAGTTCGGTATTTTATGCAGGCAATTTTAAAATACTACTTTATTTTTTTAAAGGTTGCAAATGGCCAACTTCCGGTTAATCATCCAATTGTCTATCAGCTTCAAGACATTTTCAACTTACTACCTGATGTAACTAATCCTGAGTTTGTGAAGTCTATGTTTGTAAAAACAAATGACCAAATGCTCGTCGTGTATGCAACGGCTCTCAGCCGCTCCATTATCGCTTTACACAATTTGATCAATAACAAACTTGCAAACCGAGATGCTGAAAAGAAAGAGCTGAGCAAGAAAGATGAAAAAGTTGAAAAGAAGGACAATAAAGACGAAAAAGTTAATGGCGTCAAAGACGAAAAATCTTCAGAGGAAAAAGAAAAGAGTGCAGCAAAAGAAAAGTAATTCTTAATTTAATACCTGTACAGTTGTTTATATTTTGGTTTCAATTAAAATGTGTAACTCAAAGATTAATCATTCGAACTAATGGCCTTGTTCGGTAATTAGATCAGCCCGATAGTTTAAATACAAAAATTAAATCTTAATGCGACACAACTGATCAATTATAATCTTTAACCCTGCAATAACGTTTCACATTTTATATCTAGGAATTTGGCTTTATGTAAAAGTTTATATCACTGCCTTACACGAATACAACTTAAAAGTTTAAATAAAAAATGGCATTACATCTGGTTAACGTTTTCATAATATTTATTGTACGCTGTGAGAAAGTGACATCATATTCGACAAACTTGAAATTTCGTATTAAACATGTTAAGATTACCTATATTCACAAAGCAAAGCAGAATTTTATGCGGTTAGCATAATGGTACACATCATTTAATTATATTGATCTAAATAGACGAACTTATTTAACTATAAAACCAAACGTAGGCCTTCTAAAACTAGCATTCTTGTCTAATATCGACAAAATAGAATTGGAATTGCTAAATTATACTAAAAATGACAAATGCATCAATCGTATAAAATATAATTAAATGTTTAATAGTAACTTAACGTTATGAATATTAATGTGATTTAAATCAATATTCAATATATTCACCGAAACTGTCAAAAACTTTGAAAATTGTTGAAAAACGCGGACTCGGCGCGACATACTATTTAATAATCACGAACCAAACCCCGAGCCCGTCTTTACGAGGTAGTAGACTGAGACTGTAGTACATCATGTATAGACAATTCAACAAATTATACATAAAAATATGTATAAATATTCAGTATTATAGTATAGTAATAATTTGTAATTAATCGATTTGTTCGGTACCCTTGTCAGCTTGCCACCTTCGTAACATAAAATGATTGGTTTTCGGACGTGTGCTCTTGTTACTGTATATACCTTGGTTATTATTTTGTCAAATTGAAATGTTATGTTTTTATAATCATATTCAAGATGAGACAAATCCTCGAGGAGGTACATATATTTTATATTTAGTAACGAAAATTGTACTGCTCCGTTCTATTCTATTGCAATGCAACATAAAATGTAGGCAATACTAAAGATTGGCAACTTAGTTTACTTTGACAATGGACAGTGGTTTGGACAACAAAAATCCGGAACATTTAAAAAATTATAATTTTTGCAAGAAAATAATACTTGCTTGCACTTTGCACTCTTGGGATAAATTATCTAAAAGGTAAATTCAAATGTTTTTAGAAATTCGAATTCTTCAACATTATTTGAAAATGAAACGATTGAGAGTGTAGGTTTGAATCGAAGAAAAGTTTGTTTACAAAATTCTGCTATTAGGACTAATAGGACTCATAATATATTAACATATGCTAACAATAAAATTACTCCCTTGTAGTTGTATTACATTACGTTATTACATTACGTCAAGGAAAGAATATATGGAATGTCAGGCTGTGTCAAAATGGGTAAAGTGACCGACTTCAAGTTCTATAATTACTGTCCAAACAAAGCCATTTCACTGAGTTCACAAAAGAACAATTTCTGTGTACATAAACTCAAGTGGCCAATCTTTAATCCGACAACAATGCATTTGGTTGTATTAAATATTTGCTAACAATACCTAGTGTAAAGCTTAATATTAGTTAACGGATTTTTGCTAGTTTACTTTGCCTTAAGTGAATGTTAAAATTTTTTAGTTACACCTAACGAAATATTACTAAATTATTAAGTCTCTCTGCATACCAAACGTTTAATAAAAGTGGAACGTCTACGCTAATTATTACAGTCTATGTTTATAAATACATAATAATACCACGTTTCATGTTTCATACACATCAATATATTTAAGTTAGGTGAACCATTGAACAAAATATTAACTTGAATTGATTGACAAATTATAAATGACAATATACATGATTTTAGTGACAGTACAGATTATTTTTTTATCTTTTTAGTAGTGAGGTTCTTATGATTATTGAATGTGGCATATTTAGTTATGTAATTTTTAGGTAGTAATTGTTTTTCATGATGACAAAGTACTCACTTGGAGGGAACAGAACGTACGAGCGTAGTCACACACACAATATGTGAAATTGTTACTTGTTCCTTGTAATTAAAAGTAAACCAAAGGAGTGTCTGTCTGCTGAGTGGTAGCAGGGTCCTGCTGATATTGATTGCCGTTGCTCTGATTTAGGCCGTTTGCATTAGAATTTTTGTCCACATTAGGCATTTCCGCCCTGGCTTCAACTTTAACTTCCACACAGTGATCAGGTGAGCTCCTAAACCAATATTTTTCATTTAATCGATCGTATTACAAATTGTTTTAATTTGCGCATTTAGTGTCATTAGTGGGGCACTAAAGACCAATAATTTGAAAGACAGAATGTAACACAATATTTTGATGAAAAAATAACATAAATTACCCAGATACAGGAGTTGAATCAGTCGTATCGAGTGAGTTATAATTTCCATTTATGGTATTCCAGCTATGTCGTGTGGGAAATGAAATGCCATCCCCTAGACTGGTAAAAACTGGTAGAAACCATTTCTTTTTGTCTTCTCCAAAAACTTCAACGAAGTTATTAAAAATTCCAAGGTTGAATCCCTTCTTGTCTGGGCCGTGACGAAATATCGGAGATCGGAAGGATTCTAAAGTTGATCGATTTTTCGTGACAAGAAAACAATGATAGCCCAAAAGAGAGCATAAACTTATAGCAAACATTGCAGCAACGAAAAACACAAATAGTACGTGAAATTTTCCTTCCAATGGGGCATCCCAACCTCCACGCCAGAATTCAATGAAGTAGCGGAACGAAAATGTGAAGATTACCACACAGTACAAGAATGCGTAGCCCAGAAATAAAATAAAGAATTTGTAATTGTCGAAGCAAACGCAGTTGTTCACCCATGCTGAAAGTTACAAAGTATTTCCTTAGAACCCAGATGTATGGTATTTAGTGAGTTAAAAAATCGCGGAAATGTCTTTCATGAAATTCTTACGGCAATGGTGATCCATTTTAAGAATACAGTAGCCACATACACTACAATGGTGGGTACGATCAGGCTTGACGATCTGACACTTCTCGCAATACCGAATTTGACTAACGTTTGTTCGGGTTTGAACGGGAAGTTGTTGCGTTCTTACAATGTTTTCAAGGATCTGTGTAACCTCGTTTTCACTTGTTGCAGATTCTAAACGGTCCATATCACCTGTATATCAGAACAATATTTGATGTCAAAAATATTCATTGACTTACGTGCTGTTGAGCGCAGATTTAAAGACTGTACTCAAATTACGCGTACAAATGTAGCGCAAAAACCTCCTTTTTAACGACCCCCCGGGGCGGTTGCAACTTAATGCTAGACATTACCTATTTTATGAATATTTACCGTAATATTGGGAACCCACTCTTTCTTTCTTTGTACAGTTGTTGTTCTAAATGGGTAATGCTAGACTGCCTAATTAGCCACTTTCACAATGGTCCACCGGACGGCTTATTTTCCTCGCATGGCATCGCAATTTTATAGGTGGGCACTGGCAAGTTATATCAACTAGGTAAATCAGGCCAATGTAGGGGCTAGATTTGCTGTTTGCTGCTATTGGCTAATTACTACATTAGAAATAACAGAGATTATTATTATATTTATAGTCTGCCTAGATTAAACTGGCAATTCGGCTTTACATGGCTTTACTTTTACATAGTAATCAATTTTTTCGATGCCAGTAAAATATAAAGTAAATGCCGAAAGAACGCTACATTCTACTAATCAAACTGACATTCTAATAACATCGTTCTGGTCTACAAAGTAATAAAACACTTTGCAGATCATTTGTCCTAATCCAGGTTTAAGGTAGGGAAAGTAGACACGTTTTCATATTAAAAGTGCTATTCTTTATAGACATTTGAAATTTGCACTCACTGAGTGTAATATAATAGTGTAAAAGATACACTATTACTATTACGTATCTAGTGTTGTGTATAGGTTATAGATGTAATTATTGAATTAAGAAAAATTATTTAATCTGACTAGTATAGTACATTTCATGAATTATTATGTAAAAGTGAGAAAAGTTATTCTTGAAATTGCTTTAATTCTAATGCTATATAAATACTTTATATGTCCTGTATCAACTAAGGGAGATCAACATTACTTGTAGAGCTGAAGTGCTTGATGCAGTAATAAAATTCAATTCAATTCAATACATACACAAGTAGTGACAGCTCATCATTGCCGAAAGTTTATGCAGCGTGGGAAGACAATAAGAAAAATGAACTGAACACAGAAGTCAGAAGTCACCTCACTGAAGTCCGGGCATAGACTTCTCATTATTTGATAGTGTGACTAAGTCTACGTGAAAAGTATGCAGTACATTAAGTGAATGTAAAAAAATTCGAACCTTGAGGTATTTTAAATTTTCTTGGGACTCTGTTTGAGGCAGTGAAAATTGTTTGCCAGTAGGACCATAAGAAAAGAATCAGTGCAATGTGGTAAACAATAAGGGAGAAGATTTTAAGCCATAGTTCTTTCATTGTAATCAAACAAAGTTGAATGACAAACGCATAGTAGGACCAAGAAATCACAGTTACGATGAATAAAACGGGCATCCATTTGGTAATGTTTATACAGGTCCGACAACTTCCTTCTGAAACTCCGCCAATATCTCTCGTTTCGTCATGTGGCCCCATTCTTTAAAAATAAAACAAGGAAATTAAACGTAAAGAACAGCAGAACAAGCTAACAAAACATTTCATATTTTAATTAATTGTTACCCTACTAAACTAAAATATGGCAAGAGTTTAAAAAATGCAAAAAATTGAGGTCGGGAATAGTACTTAGTACACAAATTATATTTTGGTATATGGAAAAAACTTGGCAAGCATTCAAACCAGAACCAGAAATACCAATAATACGATTAAAAAATTAGTAATAGTAACCTTCTAAATCTTCTGCGGCTAGGCTTCCGGGTCCAACCACACCGACACGGTAAGCGACAGCGGAAGCAAAATCTGCTAGATTTTAATCTCGATACTCCCTTCCAAAGGTTAGAATCGACCAGTCTCATACGAAGAAAAATGTCACATTGAAAATTTCAGTTTTAGTCTTTTCAGGATGCCCAGTGCCTATTAAATTAAGTCGTAAAACCTTTCTATCGATTGATATATAGGTTTTATAAGTTTACTGTTCACTGTGTTTGACAGTTCTAAATCTCGACTTTTTGACAGGATGCTAGTCGGATTCTTAATTTCCTATTGGGATAGAGTTGAATAATGTATTTTGGCAGTGCGGTTTTTGTAAGTTGCAATGTAGACGATTAAGTAAAGAGGCCGGTGGTTGTGGATAAAAGAAAATATTCTTTTATAGTATTTTCTGGGTTTCCGTGCCTTTTCCAAACAATCACTACTTGAATTAAAATTTTAAAACTATTCAAAATCACGGCACGCTATGTTGCTAGTCACCTGCTGCTTCACTGGCTACTGCATTATAGACTGATTACCTGGAAAATTGAAAAATTATGAAAGCCAATGATTTGTTAACAATTGAAATTAAAAAATTCATTACTAACTGATTTGAAGTCGCTAACTGACATCAATTTTTGCTATTGGAGTATGGAAGTGAGCTTAATAAAATGATAGTACTATTAAAAACTTACTGGTAAAGTTAATTGATAAGATAAAGTGTAAATCCTGCAGTACAATCAGCAAAGCAGCACCAGGAACACTTATAGTAATTACGTCATTGTATGTGTGACAGCCAACAGCTGAGATTCGAAGAACCTAATAAAATAATGAAGAACGAAGCACTTTTAGATAATTCCAAATTGTTAAAAGTATTAGTAATTTGTACTGTCCTATTTATCAGATTCTTCGGATTTTAGTGTAAACTAGGTTGTGCAAATAAGAACACACAATGCAAAAGATTAAGATAATAATGTGAAGGCAACGGGATAACTATGCACTGCAGTCACGCACTCAAGCACGCAATGAAGGATTTTGCAGCTTTTTGCCTTTTTATTTGCTTTCAATTTTAACATTTAACACAAATTACAAAAATTATTAGGCAATGACAGCTGACTATTATGACTATGACTACTGCAGAGCTTGGTTTGAAAGAAGTCTATTAAATTGACGGATCCCTATAATACAAGGACAAGGAGGAAAGAAAAACAAATACGTACCTATTGATATGGAGGGAGAACAGTCGCAAAAGTCCTAGTGGAACACAGCTATATACTGCAAAGTGTAGGCCTACACTTTGTATCTGTACAGCTACACAACGCATATGTAGACCTACACATTGCCTCTGTACAGCTACACAATTACATGCGTAGGCCTACACATTGCAACTGTACAGCTACACAATTACATGTGTAGGCCTACACATTGCATCTGTACAGCTACACAATTACATGTGTAGGCCTACACATTGTAACTGTACAGCTACACAATTACATGTGTAGGCCTACACATTGCATCTGTACAGCTACACAATACATATGTAGACCTACACATTGCATCTGTACAGCTACACAATTACATGTGTAGGTCTACACTTTGCATCTGTAGAACTACACTTTGCATTTTGTAGAGCTACACAATGCATATGTAGACCTACAGACCTGGCTTGGAGCAGCAAGGGCGCACTTTTTAAAATTCTACTTTTGACAAAGTTGATTGCTTTGCGGGCGGGATTTAAGTGAACGCTCATGGGAACTGATCGGCTTGTCATTTATATTTGGATGAATATTTAATTAATATTTAACATAAGTTTATCCGGTTTTAGTACTGCCATACGTTAGGCATCTTTCATGTACCTTAATGAAAAACCTCGTATGAACAAATCTCAATCCAGAATTTGAATCACGTAAGCATACTTTCAAATACAGGGTTGGCGTAAACTAACACTCCATAGGACCAAAGACTTTCAGTTTAGTTTAGTTAGTAAAGTTTACGACAATGTGAATAATTAGCTCCATCCAATGCTTACTTGCTCAATTAGGCTTGTATTAGGGCTAATAATTTACATTCTCGCAACATTTAGTCTTTTGTTCTATGGAACATTGCTTAGGGTCAACCCTGTAATTGATATAATAATAATAATCTTAAAGATAATAGCACAACTAGTTAATAATAATATTTTAGACTCTGTCTTTAAGATTATTATTATTATATTAATTACAGGTAAATATTGGACCTGATTATTCACATTGTTGTAAACTTAAGTCTTTGGTCCTATGGAGTGTTAGTTTACGCCAACCCTGTATTTGCAAGTGTAGCTCTACAAAGTGCTAAAGCGAAGCTATACAAAATTCATTGTGTAGTCCTACAGATGGAATGTGTAGGTCTACATATGTAATTGTGTAGCTGTACAGATGCAATGTGTAGGCCTACACATGTAATTGTGTAGCTGTACAGATGCAATGTGTAGGCCTACACATGTAATTGTGTAGCTTGTACAGATGCAATGTGTAGGCCTACACATGTAATTGTGTAGCTGTACAGATGCAATGTGTAGGTCTACATATGCGTTGTGTAGCTGTACAGATACAAAGTGTAGGCCTACACTTTGCAGTATAGAGCTGTGTTCCAATAGGACTTTTGCGACTGTTCTCCCCCCATATATTGATGCTAAATGTAGCCGTACTACACTATGGTGTGAGTGTGTGAGAGCTCTGATACTGATGAGGTACCCAAGTCAAGTTCGAATTGTCTTCACCATTAGCAATCTCAACGCAATGTAATGCAAAATCCGAGGTATTTGTTTCTGTACAACTTCTGTTTAAAGAATTTGAATATTCGTTCTCTGGCTAATATGGTCCTCCAAGTAAACCAGCTGTTTTTACCATATCGGCCGCCAACAAAATACCGCTAAATATTGCCGTAAAAGTTTTTCCACCTTTGTTATGTGTTAGTTATTGTTTCTTTTTCAATTTGGCCATCGATTTTATTAAACTAGCTACTATTCAAACTATTCGAAATCGAAATATAAGCAAGTATCATTTTATATGTAGTTATCTTTCCTTGGAAAAAAGTATATGCGCTTCAGAAACTAGTAGGAATATACATTATATTATACACTATTTCAAACCGTTTAACTGATCATCTCCACATATTTATTGCAATTAAGGTGGGTGTGTACAAAGTTACATTTGTATGTTCTGTAATTGTCCGCTTAACATCATATGCACATTTTGATAAGGTTGCAATTTTCATACTGCTTCGGCTTCGGCTACCACAATCCAGCCGTATAATTCCACCTTGAGATCAAGGCAATTTTTCATTAATGCACTTTCTTAAATTCCTTTAGGTGTTTTAGAAATGGATTTTACAGAACCGAAAAAGTTTAAAACAAATCCGGGACAAGGATCAGCACGCAAAAGTCGTTTGGCTAGAGATAGAACTTCTGTTGCTTATGATAAAGAATTAGAGCTCTTATATTCGGATCCTATATGGTTTTATGACAATCCCCCCGACTTTTCCATTTCTTTATACGAATTTGAAACATATGCATTGGACCGCTTGAAATGTATTATGATTACCATTCATGTTTCCAAACTGTAAATGAATCGTACTTAACTGATGAATGTTGATTTTAGTACTCAGAATAATCGAAAGGTTAAAAATGACCTCAAAGACCGATGAGTTGTTTAATTCACAATTGAAGCAGGAATTGACAAAGCAGAATCTCAAAACCTTCGTTGACTTGGTTAGCGCAGTACATTACATTTCATATTTTCATTTTGCTAATTTACTGTATTTTTTAGATATTCCCCACTAATAATTCTGCCGATCAATTATCTGCAAGAAAATTTGATCATATTTCACACTACATTCTTAGGCTTGCTTATTGCCGGTAAGATATATAGCAATTCTATGTGAATAAATACTACTTTTCATTTTCGTACATTTTAATTTTTATATAAGGACTGACGATTTGCGGAAATGGTTGATCTCGTCGGAAATGGCCCTATTTGGCATTCGACTGGCTATTAAGGGGCGTGAACTTACTAACCATTTAATTAGTAAATATGCACTGCCAATTAATGCAGTAAGTTAAGTCATTTTTTGCTTTTGGGTATGATAGCGTTTGACATTTACTGATTTACTGTTATTTGCTACTTTTTGTAGATTGCTGACGAAGAGAAGGACAAACTCAGGAATGAATTGCAAAATGGGACTTTTCACTACGAATCTGTGGATGTAACCGCGTCTCCCTTCTATAAAGTTGGGTTTACTTGCGCTATGGACCTAGTTAGAACTAGAAAAGTTTTTCTCAAGGCTGGAGAAGCTTACATTCCTCAAATCCATGTCAGCTCCATCATCTTGTCTGAATTTCGAAAATCATTTTCCGAAGCCCTGACAGTAAGGGAACAACATCATTTTTTACCACAGATAGCTACCTTTTTATTTGTAACTAAAATTTTGAAATATTGCCTAATAATTTCAGCTAACAAGCAGATTAACTCCAGTTATAGAAGAAGATGAACGTCTCAAAAATCTTCTGCAGGATTTTGAAAAGAAGTATACTGGGCAAGACTATGGTTCCAAAACCGGCAAAGAAAATGGTTTGACTACAGAAATGCTACCTGATCTATCCAGAAAATCTTTCCCCCTTTGTATGAAGTCTTTGTATGATGTCGTCACAAATGATTACCATTTGAAGCACTGGGGAAGATTGCAACTGGGCTTATTTTTTAAAGGTGTTAATCTCCCTTTAGAAGAATCTGTGAAGTTTTGGCGGAACAATTTTACAAAAAAGACGGACATCGATGCCAACAGGGTAAGATATTTCACTTATCACTTTCACGTATTTGCAATAATTTTGTTACTACCATTATGAATTTTTTAAATCAGTATCCCCTTATACTTTTGACAGTTTGACAAGCAGTATTTATATAACATTCGTCACATGTATGGAAAAGAAGGAAAACGAGCGGACTACACTCCCTATAATTGTATGAAAGTTATTATGCAGAACGTTGGACCTGGTGATAGCCATGGTTGTCCTTTCCGACATTCTGATGAAACCCCTTTGAGGACTAAATTGGTGGCGGCTGAAATTCCTGCTACTGGTGGGTGTATTTTAATGTGTATCATGCATGTAAATATTGTATTGTGATTTCGGACGCATAAGTTCTAAGCGTACATTTTGCCTCTCCTCATCATTCCATCTTTTTCCTCTTATAATAATAATAATACTAGAGTGTCTTATAATACTATAGTGGAAGACTGGAAATTATATCATTTTTGTCTTCTGTTTTCTGTTATTCAATGTTCAGAGTTTTGTTGTTTTCGTTAGGCATAAAGGAAATCATGGACTTGATTGAAAAACATCATTATCAAATAGCATGCCAAAAATACTTTGAATGGACCCACAATCAGGCTACGGTTGAAGGAGGTGTCATGCACCCCAATCAATACTTTGAAGAAAGTCAAAGGGTTCTGCAAGGAAAGCAATCTGTAAAACCTGGTATGTCAATCTGTTAGCCTAAATTTTGTTTTGTGATGCCATAAATGGCATGAAATGTAATACTTTTCTTTATTATTTTTTGGTATTCAACAGCGGCACGTATTCCAACAAAAAGGAGAATGGTGTATGAAGACGGAAGTACACAGTCATATTCTGACCAAGAAGAAAAAGTCGACTCGAGTACGGAAAACCCTGAAAAAATGGATGTATTGGATTCAGATGAACTGGATATTGAAATGATAATGAGTTCACTAGATACGTAACTTTTAAAGCATTTGTAAAGCCAAGTACAATAGTACATAAGTGTAACATATTTGTATTGCATTGTTCAGAAAAAATAATGATTTTGACATTTAGTTTTAATCTACAATAAAGCAAAGAGCGTTTCTTTAGCTCATTGATATCATGACTGTACTCGTTGCTCATTTCTGACCAATCAACCTATTTTAGTTCCACAATAATGTTTTGTACACACTACATATATATCAATTGAACTTCATTTACTTGATGACGTGTTAAATATTTCTTCATTCACTGAACCTCTATGAGTTGTATTTATAGAACTGGAATTATGTACTATTCCATTGACTCCAGAACACTGAACACTTAGGTGCCACTATTTGTGACACTTACCCATTTATTGTATTTGTATCGAATGTGTTTCATTCATTTATACTATTTTCGTTTCGGTAATACTACGAATGTAATACATATTTATAGTATTCCATTAGAATAATATGATGTCTTAATCTTGAAACTGATTGTGTCAGCTTTAGAAAAGAGATTTTCCTATGCAGCGTAAAGTCAAAGTTTATTCCAAGAAATTTTCCTACTCTTATCCAAATAACCAATTTTCCACTTGCCGCAGTGTATTTGTATACAAATTAAAAGCGTGTGTGTGGTTTAGCTGTATGGAATCGCTTCGACATCCATGTCATACATGCATGCACTAACACTCTTACAACTTTCATGTGGCATGTGCCTTCTATATAAAGTATCTCTGCGACCTAACTACCACTGCCAGCCATAATTAATTCATGTCACTTGAAACCTAGAGAAAAAGACTACGCAATTATTGTGTGTAGGTGTCTTATGTATTGTAGTACTTCAATTGAATCAATTGACATTTAATGTATTTACACTACGTAAGTAAGAATTGAGTGAATATTGTACATAATAGAGGCGAGTGAAATATTACAAAGCAATTCTAGGTATGTAGTGCAGCAAAATGATTGAGTACATGACTGCGTGTACTATGCCCTTGACTTAAGCTAATAAGAGATCTGTATCAGGCTGTTTGAGTTGTGTAAATGGTACTAGAAGAAGTAGGTACTCTCGTAAACAAGCAATGTGTAAATATTCTATTGCAAGTCTACTCGACATGGAAATAGAAACAGAAGAGGACTATAAAACGCTGTTTGTGTCGCATGCAGCCCCCACTTACATTACATATTCATAATCAACACTTGCCTTCTTGCTTGATTCCTTCTGTACACCACCAACCAGTTCTCTAATCGTATTTATAAAACATCGCATCGTAACATAGCACACAATCACACAAAGAATAGAAACTGTATTTTTCTCCCAGTCAAATCATTCAGTTCACCACAGTTGACTTGGCTTGGCTTGACTTGAGTGGATTTGAGTTCAGAAGGACATTTAATTTATACCCATAATACATTATCTTAAAACCATTACAACTTAACTACACCATTAAATCAAGTCTTTTCTTGACTTACATGCAGTTATCAGTATAGCTAGCCCATAATAAACTCCTTATGATTTACTACTAGACGCATAATTACATGCAATCAAACTTGGGTAGTCATTTATATTGGTAGTATGTACCGTTTATGCTCCTATGTGGGCAAATTGACACACAAGTAATTAGTATTCAGTAGAGGAATTTCTCACAGAGTGAGTATTACCACAAAAGTGATAAGTACACTACTTTAATACTACCCTAATAAAGTTGATAGCTGAACTTCTGATAATGAAATAAGTTTTAGTGAGAACCCGTGTACTGTACTAAACTGTCCTGCTTTACAACTTGCTCTACTAGTGGAACATACTCAGTCTTCCATAAAACTACATTTATACTGTCAAATCAAACACGACTGCTCAATTTTCAAATTTTACGTCGAAAAGTTACTAAAGTTACACTGCATTTCATTTGCGTCTTCGAAACCACATTCTAATTTCACTTTGGAGATAATATTGCTCTATAAGGAGAGACATTACTTTTGTGATTCACCCTCAGCCATCTCATTATACATTAGTATCTCTTACTGACGTGTTGTACATTAGTCCAAAGAAATCCCCAAATAAGTATAGTCTTCTTGTCGTTCTTGTCTTTCTTCATCTCGTTTATATCTGTTGTTGTGTTGTACCTAGCTTATATCCGTCATTCTAATTTGTTGAGTAGGTTATTGGATAATGTGTTAGTCCATGAAGGTTGTATCATTTGTATGTGCCATCAGTTGTTTTAGCTTCATTACTCCATAGTGTTTGATTACCTAGTTTGGTCATACAGTACAAGATATCTTCCGATAGCAATTAGCTACATAATATATTACTTGGCTTGCCTTGCCATAGAGTGTATAGTTTCAAGAGTAATATAACAATGCAGTATAATAAATTTGTTACACTTCTTGTTTTGTGTACGGTTGTGAGTGTCACTCAAGGGCAGTTTGTCCCGATTTTCGACTGGGTACGGTCTTTCTTTGGATACTATGAGGAACCAACGTACACTAGTAAAAGAAATATTACTGACGTAAGTTTTACAGCTCATTTAATGGTGTTCTTAATGTTTTCTGCTTTGTTACATAAACATGGGGGACGAATTAAGGTTGTGCATTTAATATACCTAAGTCATTAATTCTCGAGACAGTCTTATTATTTTTAAAACATGTATGTTGTAAGTTGCAAGTTTTCATCATTTCTACATAAAATTATGTTTAGTATAAATATCTTAACGCATTAATATTCATGTAAGTAATACCAACTATTTGCTCACTTGCTTTTAGGCTTATGCCTACAACTACGATTAGTCTTTCAGGTATTATGTATAATATATACAAATTTTACATTTGGATGCTAATATCATTCTCTTCTTACACGTGAATCATGTGGTTCGAATTTTTACAATCTTTTTACAATTTTTACAATTTTTACAATTTAGGATGTAGAAGAAAGAATTTATCCTTCACAACATTGGGCATGTGTTGAATACTTTTCGACCCCAGAGAAGAAGGATAGTAAAAGCTCTGAAAATTTCATGATGCTCTTTAGCTACATTCAAGGGAAAAATGAGATTGGTAAGTGGCAAGTCGCAAGTGACTTTCTTATGTGGTTGTATTTACTATTTCTGTCCCCAACGGTAGTAGAGGTAGACGGCAGCTCTCTTATATATATGTCGTAGGCTCAGTGAGGACGGAGGTTTTGAGATTCAAAGATTAATCTTTCAAGAAACAAACTCCAAGACTAGTCATTGGAGAAGCGAATTCAAACACTAGTCTTTCGGAGTGCGGAGGAGGAACACTGTGAGAGAGGACGGATAATAATCATTGTCTACCTTGTGTGCTGCACATTGAATGGTATCATGGGCAAAGTTTTATTGATCATTTAGAGCATGTGGGCAGCAATTCTTTATTCCAATATTCGTATTAGTAGGACTATACATCTTTCCTCATTTAATTGCCGAAAATAAGGGTATTTAATAAACATTGCCCTTTATACAATTTATGATTGAAAGGTTTAATGAGACATATTAAATTTACCTTAAGGAGAGCCTGAACACATAATTTATCAAAATTGACTATCAATTTACATGTAAAATCTGCCTATTTCAAAATGCCTAAACTCTCTCTAACGTAACATTTCTGCGCATGTAAATATTGATAAAAATACTCCGAAATCAGGGCTACAAAGTTGCTGGTTTCATTTTTTGATATATTTTGTCGTTTTCAAAAATAAGCCATTTCAAAAAAAACCATCATAGCCCTGTGTGACTTACGTCTCCGACTCCGTCATGGATACCAAAATTTCAATGTAAAATCGTGCCTCTCGGGAGATGACAATTCGAACCTTGCTCCCGTCTTTTTTAATGCACTTTTTATTGAAAACTCGGAACTAATATCGAAAATTGAAATCAGCAACTTTGTGGCTACGATTTTGGAGTATTTTATACCATAAATATGAATATTGAAATGTTACTCTGTTGAAAGTTTGTGCATTTGGCGCTCTTAGTTTCAAGTTAAAATTTTTAACGCACAGCGTAAGCCATCTGTTCATAGTAAGATGTCCGACACTGGAATACAATGAATGTGATACTGTAAACAATATTCTTTTGCATGAAGATTTTGACAAGAAATAGGAATATAAATCATTTCTTGTCATCTCTTGGTCTGTTCAGCATTCCGGGGGCTGAATTTAGGCAGCGGTTGACAGTGGCAACAGTTGCCACCATTCTCGTTGCCACAACTGTTGCCACCGATCGGCAACTTCACCTCTAAGCTATTATATATATATAAGCTAAGCTACAATCGCTGCCACCGTTGCCACCAAACCTAATAAAAGGGCAAAATGTGCAAAGGTAGCCTGTCCTAGTGAAATATATATGTCTGCTAAATGATTATTTTTCATTGGGTTTTTCAAAATTCACCACACAAAATTTGAAAACTCAATCACAAATGATCATTTAGCAGACATTTCACTAGCGCAGCCTGGGTGTAATAAGTAATAACCCCCTCGGGGCTATACCTGAGTACCTTAACACATTTTGCCCTTTTTAATAGGTTTGGTGGCAACGGTACTATTGTAATAGGTTTGGGGATGAAGTGGCCCAACGGTGGCAACAGTTGTGGCAACGGCGGCAAGCGGGAATGGTGGCAACGGTGGCAGCAGTTGCCACTGTCAACCGCTGCATAAAATTAAGCCCATTTCAGGTCATTCAGCAGTGACTTGTCGTTTGTCGGATGTCTGACATATGAAGTTCTCCTTCGACACACTGCCAGCTTCTTCCTATAATATGCCAAGGGTGGGTTGGTATGATTAATTTGGTTCATTAAAAAAATGAAAATAGTAATTAATTTTACCATCTATATTCGTTTTATCGTTTTTGAAAGTCAGAATCTGAATCGGTATATATTTTGCCTCTAGCAAGTTCTTTATAGGTACAGCTTTTGGCTTTTAGTATAAATTCTACTTCAATAGTTCGGTAAACGTAAACAGTAAAGAATTGATATTGATGCTCTTTTTTAGCACTTAAAAATACTCCTTAATATAGAGACGAACAAGCAATTCAATAATAAATAAATTGTAATTTAACACTAATAACTATTCAAATAATTGGATGATTATAGGAGAGAATTTGTTTATCTTTGGTAGACTTACTTTTTTGAACAGAAAGTAATGTACCATGCACATAATATAAATAAGCCCAGTAATAAATCATGGAGGCAATTGTCAATGTTAGCAGCAGTAGTTTTTTCATCGATGTCACTTTTTCTGACTTCTGATCTTGCTTAACATTTTTAACGTTAAGGCAGCATTGATTTATATCCTTTGAGTAATAAAATTCTTCTTACAACTTGTATGTGGAAAACATACACCTATCTGTGTACATAAGTACATACATGCATGCATACTTATGCATGCTACGGACTTGTATTGTATGACTCGAGGCGTTTAGTAAAGTCAGACAGTCGGAAAATAATATATATCCTTTAATTGAATAAGAAACTGATCGGTTACATGAATTGTTTAGATTCCAACATCATAATGCATAAAGACCTTTTCAAATATGAATCCATGAACACAGTATGTGAGATAAATTATTTCCATGAAAAACGATTGCACAAGACTTAAGACTCACAAGAGCTGCAGCGTAAGCTACTGCATTTTAGTAATTCTTTTTTCTTTACTGTAGCCAAAAAGATTGAGATGACCATACCAGTGAGTACAAAAGTCGACCACCGTAATGGAGAACTGAATTCCTATGAAATGTGCTTCTTCATTCCCAAGGAATACCAAAACAATCCTCCGATACCAACAAACACAAAAGTCAAAATAATTAAGTTCCCAGAACTTCACGTTTATTCAAAGTAAGTTCACATTTATGTTGCATTTTTTTACTCTAATTAAGAGACTATTTCCCACGGAAAACCAATTTATTATATGAGTGAAGTGAGTCTTATCATCTGCTTGCTTATTTTGATGTGGCTATTGTTTTTGTTTTTTAATGTAGGCAACAATGCAATTATTGATAACATTCACCGTGTTGTAGTAGTAAGTTTACCTCAGAAAAAGACTAGCTAAAACCAAAAAAGTTTACACACTTGGATAATATGAACATAAATGTTACATAGTGGATGATTACGTATGATTATATTGTGCAATTGTGCGTACAGAGAATTAATGCATATTTTAAATACGCGACTCAAGTATAGTACACATAGTAAAATGTCCCATACCTTTACCACATCAAGATGTATCCCCCACCAGGCTTATGGTAAGTGCACCATATTTGCTCTATTATAACTGCATATATGCAAATACAAACGTATGAGAAACGGACAATCTCAGACAAGTTCTGTTAACGAGTTCGCAACTTAGTGAAGTAATCTACGCATCTACATAATCTACAATCTACATTTCCCAGATACCTATATATTTTAGATTCTGTATTTGTTTTTTGTTATCGTATGATGCTGTGTTTTACTACGTCACCAAAAAGTAATGCGTAGATGTATAGGTTTTTGTGCATGTCAAGTGGGTTGTAATTTAATTAAGGCATTAAAAGTATAACACAATACTAATTAAGCCGTATTTTGTTTTGTATAGGCGTTTTGGCGGCTACGCATCAGAAGAAGTTAATCGATTACAACTAGAGGAACTGGCATCAGTTCTGAGAAATAACAGTATTAGCTACTTTGAGCAAAATCAAGGAGCAAGAGCAACACATTTTGTTAATGGTTACGATTCCCCAACTAAATTCTGGAATCGGCGAAATGAACTTTGGCTCTTAGGTGCAGATACTAAAAAAATTGAATTTATTACACTTTAAGCAATTAACGGTCTGTGTATATTATTTACCTATTATATAGTTGGAAATCTTATAAGTATGCGAGTTTATAAAAGTCTAGACAGATTGAGTTCTATTGTACCTGCACATATGCACTATATTCTAAAAACACCATTATTAGCCATGGAATAAATATTAACAAAATTGAGACCATGACAAAGTGTGACAACTTTACCATTTCTAAAACTGATCTAGTATACATATATATCACACTTACACTTACAAGGCTGGTCAATGCGTGTTGATACGTATATAATATAGAAGTACACATGTGATATACTCCAATTAATCGACAATTTTGATTTTTTGAAAAAAGTATATATCTACTATAATGTCAAAATGTATATGTATGTAGTATATCTGTAATATGCTACTATTCATGTTTGTAATTACCTGACATTGACACAATTTTTGTAAAACTAATACGAAGAACTACTATTTACTACATTATTTTAACAAAAGGAAACTTGTCAATCTTTCAACCCCGTACCTTAAATTGTACTAATCATTTCTTGTAAGACAGCAAAATCGTATCTCAATATTCTTTTTATGTACTTATGTACTTTGTCTATTACATGTGATGTTGGCTTAAAATACGGACTACGACTTCGCAAGAGACCTTTACATTTAAGGTATAATTATTTGTATTGCGTACGATATGGTTGTATTATACTATAGTCACTGATTAACCATTGGCTTTATAAGTGTATCTTGTTTGATTGTTATTTTAGTTTGCGCTAAATATATACTGTGTATTACAATTCAAAACCCACCTAAAAGTAAAAATGTATGTAATGAGGAAATACCTATATTACATACTACCTATTATTGTCAACAGGAACAATGCCTGCTGGAGAATTATTTTTGAGGTGGCCTGTGGAGTTTTAGATTGTTTGCTGAAAAATAAATGGATTGTAATTAATTTTAATTGTAGTAGTAGTGTACAGTACATCTATGTACAGTATAGTCCTCCGAATTACATGGTACAGTACACCATACCATTCTAAGCTGCGTAGCATTGTTAGATTAGAAATTTCATACGTGGGAAACTTTTTTCAGCAAACCAAATGTTTTCCATGAAAATTTTATTTTGGAGATAAAAAAATAATGACCTATAGGACATAAAAATTGTATATGGAAATGGAATAAAATATGGAAGACGAAGAAAACTGCTATATTTCTTTAATGATTTTATCAATAAGAAACCTGTCACAGTCAAATAGGTCAACAACGCACCCTAAATTGCTCTACTCATTTGGAGAATATCACCAATGTGCACCATTTTTGTCACACTCGTCGTATATTCAAATCAAGCGATGATTTTAGTATGTCGGGTAGATATTGGAGACTATCATTTACATGTAAATCTAGATTTACATAATATTTGATATCAGCATCCAAAATACTTTCCAAGATTCGAAATATATCTGCAATCGAGTATTTTGGATTGGACGTTATTGATGTCACAAAAGCATATAAAATGTAGATGTACATGCTTTTAGCTACTGTATGCAAAAAAGTAAGTTATGATTTACATGTCAATGATCGTCTCCATGATTTTATTTCCGAAAGAAGCCGCAGCCTTAGTAGTTACTACTTCACTACCAAAATTATAGTGCTGTCAAACCAACAGAAAAACCAGATTTTTTATTACAAATTTTCCAACTGTCAAGGCAACTTTATGATTAATACCTCGTAAAATCTAAATAAAGCTATACGTAATATACATGATTTATGTTTTATATTTATCAATGTGTTCGACAGATTCTTATTCTTTGGTCTGTACCAAAAGATTGAATCACGGTCATAGTTAACACGAATGTAAATATTTTCTGTGCGGTAGATTGTATTTGTGGTCACCTGAAAACCGGCATTTTGGTTGTTATTAAAAGTAATCCTGTTCACCAGTTGGCCATCATGTTGAAGATATCTACCATCCTGGGGATCATTGTGTTACTCAATATTTCTGATCTCTGTTTTGGTAACAACCAGACAAAGCCTATTATATGCTTGGTCTGCACAACACTGAATGATAATGAAGGGAAGGAATGCAAAGAGGGAAAGATGAACAAAAGTAGCGAGTTCTGGACCGTATGCAGTACAGACAATATAAAGAAACTCTACGGTAGCGAAGACGGTTATAATTTTCCAATGGGACAAAAAGGTGGTTGGGGAGCAGGCCTTCATTCCAAAAATGAAACGGGAAATGAAACTGCAACTTCGAAGCCAGCATCCGGAACTAAGACACACGGGAGACAAACCAACGGTGTATACGTCTCTTTCACAATCCCTCACATCAACGAACGCTTGACCTCAAGTAATACGACAGTGAGCTTAAACTATAACGCGTGCAGAAAGACAGTATACAAGGCTCATGCTTTTGACAGCAAGAAGAAAGAGCTCTTCAAGATGGACAATGCAATTGTACGATCATGTGGATTGGCTCACCCAGAAGAATTTTCACAACCAGTAAAGAGTTCAAAAGATTTTGGTACCGGAGGAACCGAAATTGATGAGTATGTCTGCAAAGGAAATCATGAAAAACCATGCAACGGTGCTGAACAACTGGAATCTAACATACTTTGGCTGATGCTCTTTTGGATTCCCCTTAAAATCGTCTCCTGCTTCCGATTCCAGTAAAATCTTTTTATGAAATCAAATCAGTGGGCAACAAAATTCAAATATTTGAAATACATTTTATACACGATCATATTAAGTTATTCTGCGAAAACTATAAATTGAGCAAATTGTGGATAATTTGTAGCTACGGTGTGAGTCATAATGAATTATAATTTTTTACACTATCAGGGTTTTGGTGTGAAAAATGGAATAAAGAGTAAATAGTTTAAAAACAATTTGTTTGTGTCAAAATTTAATTTGAGGGTGGAATGATTTTATTCACGACTGATCTGGAATTAAAAACCATTGGCAGGAGACACGAGTAGTTCTTGAATTTCCTTGCGATGGCTTTTTACTTTCAGGACAGTTCCTTTTAAGTCTGTTTATTCCATTGAAGGATATGACTAACACAAACAATACTATTATTTGGCATAGTATGTTAAATAAATAAATTAGTATATGTATATACAAGATTCTTTATTTTATGATGTTTAGCAAAGATCTTTTCTTGGCAAGCGGAATACCCTTAACAGCAACAATATTTGCTTATTTATGATAAGACGGGTTTCATAATTAAAATTCACATACCTACTATTAGTTTATGCCAAAATGCAAAATAAGAAGTTGAATGATAGTAGTTCATGGATTTTACATTTCGTGATATTTTTCAAGGGTCATCTTTCGAGTCAAATGTTAAACAGGTCGTCTCTAACTTTCCATTATTATTTGGTATTATATTCATTAAAGGATTTTTCACACAACTTGTTATATTGAATTGAAGTATATTTATTTTATTGTGTATTGGAAATTGCTTGTGATCCGTATTACAAGCTAATTCATATTTAAAGCGGTGCAATTATCAGCAGACTTGCCATGAGAATAAACCCATGTACATTACATTAATTTTATTAACAATTTAATGTGACAAGACAAGACTAAATAAGAAAAAATGATTATTAAATACTTATCTCTATGTTCATTGGGTATGCATACTAAAAATAGAAAGTAATATACCTAAATGATAGTGGCACTCGAATCATTGGAGTAGTCAGTTCATATCATATAGTTCTTTTAAAATGTATCCTTTTGGGTTACAGCAAAATCGGAAATGTAAAATAGTCGTGTCACGTCACAATTGATAATACATTAAAATTACATTACCATAATATAATATAATATTTTAGAGATATGTAGTGTACGAAAATCCTCATCCAAAGGTTGTGTACTACCCATAGAGTTAGATATACCTAAAATGTATACAACTAAAAATTGCTGTTTTGTCCAACCCTGCATATTGTATAATGTAACTATTTAATACCTATGAAATATAAGGTATTTGCATAGTTATCATTCGAATTAAAATGAACCAACAGCCCGGATGTTAGTTTCAGAATCCTGTTGATATAATGGACGAAGATCGTCCAGCATTACGTTGCACATTCTTTCAAGATCAAATTCGGCTCTCCAGTCCCAATCCTTCTGAGCCCATGAATCGTCAAATACTTCAGGCCAGCTTTCCGCGATTGCCTGCCTGTGATCTGGTCGGTAATCCATTTCGAAATCAGGAATCGTTTTGCGAATTTCATTTCCTAACTCTTCTGGCGTAAAAGATGTTCCTGCTACATTATATGTTCTGAATGGCAAAGCTTCTGATGGTCTTTCCATTATTTCTGCTACCGAGCGAAGGCAGTCGTCAATGTACATCATGGGCAAACGAGTATCTGGCCTTAGGTAGCAAGTGTAACGACCGTTCTTCAAAGCGTCATGAAATATCTGAATCGCGTAGTCTGTTTATTTAATGACATACAACTTTTGTTAGCAAGATGTAATTGAGTATTTACCTATTATTGTTGAACCCATGCATATTTTTGAATTTGAAAGTAAATCACCTGTAGTTCCACCTCCAGGGTGAGTATCACTGGACAGCACTCCAGGAAATCGCAGGCAACGGAAGTCCAAACCAAATTTGTGGTTATAGTACTCTCCCAGCAGTTCAGTATGAACCTTCACATTAGGAAAAAAAGATTTTCATTATGAACACACCAAATAGGAATGGCATTAAAGCAACTTCTGTAAATTGTCAATACTTTAGCAACTCCATAGATTGTTTTTGGGCGCTGAATAGTCAAGTTTGGTGTTGGATTTCTAGGTGATTCAGGTCCAAAAGCTGCGATCGTACTTGGAATGAAAAGTCTTAGTCCATATTGATTAGCCAATTCCATCACATTGTGAGTTCCTAAGGAAAACGATAAGAAATCTCTTTAATCTTAAGTGAAAACCTAAACCTATATAGCATTAGAGTACAATACATTTTTCCAATACTAACTGCTACGGACGATTTGATTATATCAATGAAAAGGCTGTAATGAAATAACCGAGGTAGTCCAAAGGTATACATTTAATAATCGATTTCTGTGCCCTTTCTATATCGTTGATGTCATGATTTTTAAAGTGTATACTACAGGGCTTAAATATATTTACTAGGAACACCTTTATTTCTGGGAAACAGGTAATAATAGTAGGTACCGTGCCTTTCCTAATTTCTTAGCGGTCACCTGCACCTTAAACACACTTATTAATAGCATGCATTGAGACGTAATTCCCCATTTTATAATTCTTTTATGGAATGAATTCCCCTGCTAACTTAACCTAATTTCAGATGAAATTATTAGTATTTGCATGCTGAAAATAAGATGGTTTAGAAAGGGTAATCCTAAGAGATAGCAAAAAATACACGTGTCAAGATTCATGATTCACTATAGAGAGGTTAAATGTGATGCAGAGTAAAAAGCTGTGCTGTATCCAATAATTTGCCATTTGCGAATATCATGGAACATGAATTAACTCTGCGTCTGCGGTTCTTTACTTAGAAAGGGAAAGCGTGTGTGTAAATTAGGTTTGTAGGTAGTGTCCGATGGTACCTAGCACTAGTATCATTTTTCGAGTCTCGTATATCCTGCTGTTAAACTTAGTTCCTGAATGTTAGTAGGAAAGAAGAATTTTGCATTTATATTTCGTAGTAAAGAGGGCAAAGAGAGTTGTACTGAATTCTGCATTGCTGTTTAAGTATACCCAAACTACACATTTAAATATACATGCATATTATCTATTCCTATATACATTTCTATGTAATATTAAAACTGAAAAAAGTTTCCTTGCTCACCTTCAATATTAACTCTCATACTTAGAGCCACATTTTGCTCAGCGACAGCACTGAGCAAAGCGCTGAAATGAACCAGCCAGTCAATACGATGATTGACAATTATCTTTTGTAGACATTTGTAGTCCAATACATCAGCAAAAATGTAAGGTCCACTGGCTTCAACAGCTTTGCTGGGTTTCCTTATATCAGACATGAATACATTTTCCTTCCCATACTTTTGACGAAACAATCGAGCCAGTCCAGAACCCAGTTGGCCCAAACTTCCTGAAAATTCATGCATAATATTATAATTGGATAATCTAATTACATAATCGCATACACCTTTCAACTAGTCCTGTCAGTCAGGTACGACTCCAGTATTTTTTGCATTTAAGTACGTAAAAACAATTCTGAAGTGGAGTGCTACACTTTATCGGAACAAGAAGATATGCAACTAACTAATGCTAATTATTGTGATCCTAAGAATGCAGACGTCATTTTCTTAATAAGCAAAAAAAACACGTTAGCAAGTGAACATCCAAAAAAGCAGTTTTTAATAAATGGTTATGTTGGCATTAGTCGCAGCCCAATTGCTCCTATGTTGTACCGCAATTGATCATCACTTGTATTCTGTCGATATTTGATTTAGAGTAGATTGAGATTGCATCATGCTATATATAAGTTCAAGTACTGTTTATATTTATTACCATGCAACATGTTTTTGCCTGACAAAACCTGTTCTTTCCTTTCAATTACTTTTACTAAATGTGATGCTATACTGTTGCAATCATTTAATAGTACTTACAAAGCCTTGTAGTTAGCTGCTAGTTAATTATGCGGAATATATATGCAATCATCGGAATAATACGGCAAGTATTATCACCAGATTCTGTATTATAATCGACCAAACATGAAATGCAAATGATTTTTTAGTTCAATTTTAATTTTAATTTGTAGTTGTGTAATACTATTCAAGTCAAAGATAAAAATGGTTTTATAGAACGAGGACAACTGATGGAAAATAAAAACTGGTCTTTTGCATAGTCCATTGATTTGGCTTGCCCTGCTATTTAGCATGACCTTAAGGAGTTTAAAACATGTCTACAAATAAATAGAAATTTATGACATAATAGTGGTCATAAAATAAAATCAAAAATGGTACCAGTTATAAGGATTCTCGGTCTTCCTTCGTCATACTTGTCCAGGTCCAGGTGCCGATGAAGTATAGCAGGAGATGAATGTAGATTTCTCACGTTTTTAGCACAGAGAAATTGCCTCTGTGAACATGTTAATGGCAGAAAACCTTTGTCTCGTACGAGTGCTAGTAAGGATGTTCTCAGCATTTCTATTGTCCTCCTATATAAGATGAAGAATCTGATTATGTGAAACGTTACTTTGGTTTAGACATGAGGACGAAGTTTCTTAAAGTTGGCCTAATTATTTATTTCCGAAATTTTTTCTAAAAAATTTGCATGCTTTCTACAAAAATGTTTTAATTAAATGCAGTATTAAGTTTTACTTGAGACGTTAAATTTTTGGTTACATGTGTCAAAAAACATTTATATTACTTATTTGTTAGTACTAAAGGAGTAATTCTTGAAAAGCAATTTTTTTTCTTGAAAAATGGTATTTTTTCTCACCATCTTAAGTAATTAAGCAAAATCAGGCTGGTCTAAAACAATTGGTTTTCGTAAAAATGATGGGTTTACATAGGTTTGAAATTAACAAAAAATTCTGAACCTTTATAAATGATCTTATAGGTGTTTTGAATATTAACCGGATGCGCTCAGAGTCCAGACGGATTATCTATTGCCTTGTAGAGTGAATTTGTGGATGTGATTTGTTTCTGCTCAGGGTGACGAAAGTTGGTGAAAGTTATAAGCTAGAGCTAAAAATAATCAGTGCTCAATCTATATACCAGCGGATAGCAATATTGAACTATGGCAAATGACTTCAGTATCTATAGAATGAAATGACTGGAGCAAATTGAGGTTGCGATTAAATGAGTGATGGGAAACGAGTGAGGAAGGTGAATCGAATGGTCTCAAGAAAAAGGTTTGATAGAAGCAAAGTAGGTAATATTTTGATATGTTGTAGAACTGAGTATTATGTTTATGTGGAGGCAATGAAGGTACCTGATACGGTGACTGGTGGCTGTAAGTAAACGGTGACCAGGGCAGAGAGCTGCAATGAACATAGGCATACAATAGGTGAAATCAATGAGGAGTCAATATCTATCACATCATAGCATTTGCATGTAAAGCCAATCAAATAAAGTGCACAGATAGGTATTCTAAATTTGCCTGTATCCAACTACTACTCCATACAATGTTGGCAACTAGGTATCACAGCACTGCACTGAACATAAGCATAGGTATGGAAGTCAGTATTCATTTTATTTAGGTAGCTACCTTTTCCTGATATTTTATAGCAGGCGACATTTATTACTAGATTGTGCGCTATACTTTTTCGTTTCGGAACAACGTCAATGCTACATGAGCTGATATTTCCCAAACCCAAATATAGATTACCTGACCAGTAATTACCAAATATTCTGGACAAAGTTAACAAGACATTTCGTAAGTTATCACTAGTAGAAAATATATTAATGCTAATTACCTTAATGTTGCGTACAGTAGAACTTACAAAGCCTACTTGGTACTTATCTTTTCCGTTATTTTCTTATTTTAACTAAAATTATGGCTGCGAAGTATACCGTATTTACCGGGCCTTTATTGTTTCAAGGCGATTTTTTCTCGTGTAAAGTTCGTAATAAAAGCCCCATGGGGCCTTTAAAACGGTCAGGGCCTTTATTGTTTCAACGAATTTATTTAACAGTAACAAAATCAATTGTACAGGTAGCAAATATTATAGTCAGATAATTTGGATGTATGAAATGTAAATTAGTATCAGTAGTAGGTACTCCCCATCACTCCGTGTCTACTTCCATTAATTCGTCATCAGAAGGAACAATAATGTCATCATCACATATATTAGGTGCTGCTGCGCTCGCTATGCAGGCACTTTGCACGTTCCTTTAATGCAGCCAAACCATCCTGGCATTCTTTTCCTGGCTTGAAAGATGTAATAACTTTATGCAAATAGGACTTGGTTAGACTGTCGTCCATCCAAACTTTTCCTGCATACACGATTTCTAGTTGACTGGAGTATTGCTCTAATTCTTTTATGGTACGTTATCACTAACGTTTAAGGTACCTAACCATTATCTTACTCAATAAGAATGCTATGTAGGTGTGTAGTGTGTAGGTAGATAGAATAAGTACAAAATACGGTGCTACTAAAATCCCCATATGTATTTTGGTAGAGTAGGGGCTTTTATTTCGAACGGGGCTTTTATAGTTTGGTGAGTCTTTTTTAGTCATGTAATAAAAGCCCCATGGGGCCTTTATTACGGAAGGGGCCTTTAATTCGGTAAATACGGTATTATAAGTTTAAGTGTACACTTTTTCTTGCACAAATACTTCGTGTACTTATTGTTAGTAGTATATTAATGATAATAAAATATGTAATTATGTCTTGACCAGGAGATGCAAAGCTCGTGGCGTGATTTACTAGCATTACAAGACATAATAATGACAAAATTACTTACAGAATGTATAAGTCGACCTGAAATGGTGTACTTTATTTATATGATGGTAGTGCGGCTACAAAAAATAAAGGAAATGTTAATAACCGAAGAACAAACTTACAGTAACTCCTGTTTATACAAATTGTCAACTAATGTAAATGTGGTTACAAAGGTGTTAAGTAGGCATTAAATATAATTATTGCTTATTGTTTCATTGTGTAACTTGAATTTACAGTAGTTTTATTGGCATTCTAATATTGTGCGTATTTAAAGGAATGCTGATTCCTCTTATACGTATTCCTAGACTGCAAACAGCATAAATCAGAATGGAACCAAATCGGGACCTGAATGGAAGTATTGCTCAATAAGTTTAAATGGTGGGACTGCATTGGCTGCAAATGCTATAGTTTGTTGAACAAAATAGTTTCTAAAGCACTGCCCATATAGTAAAATGATTTTTGTACAACACGTTAAACATTCTTTGTAAGCACTACAATGTAAAAAAGGTCAAGTTGTGCAATGTACCTGTATTGATTGTACATTGTTCCAAATGCAGTACCTCCAGATGTACATCGATTAAAGTATATTCATAGTCAAAGCCACAATAATCGAGAAATACACTCTTAATGTCTCCAAGCAAGGTAATAAATAGGAGAGTAACAGGGAGCAAAACTAAAGTTATAGATTGAAAGTTGAAACTTCAGTTCCAGTTGTATCTGGTTATTTTATTTATGGCTAAGAATCTCGGAACATACGAATACTAGTAAAATCATCCTTTTGACTTTGCTTGCTGGTGCAACATAAATAGAAGGATACCTATGTCGTTCCATTTTGACAATAGTGAGTATAAACTAGTAATGCTAGCTGATATCTAGTAACTAGAATGATGGGGCAATGTAGTATATAGTGCTTTAGAGCATTGCATCCACAGTTGCTATCTATACGTTGTAAAAGGACGTCTTAGCGAGATATATGTAATGTACTGTACTACATACACACCAAATTTTCGATTATTGGATTGGTTTTAGAGGCCATTTCAGATAAGTTAGCAACAGTTCTCGTTTTTATGCGTTAAACGTACGCACCTGTTTTCCTTGTTCGATCAGGCCACATTAGTTTATCCTCTGCAGGATTCAAAGTCAAAGGTACAAAACCGTTTAAATTATAGTATCAAGGCCCTGATACAAAGAGAGTCAGCTTTTTTTAGTTTCTCGAATTGCAGTATGCATAAGTATACCTAATAGTGGTGTGGAAATCATTTTTTTGCATTTTATTACGTTCTATGCGTATATTCGACAGTCTGATAAAATATCCAATAAATGTGCACAAACATTGAACAATGTATTATGCTAGTTAGACAGGTATATATTTGCAACTATTATATAGTTGCAGGTGGGAAAGAGAAGTAAACTCATCCACGTGTGGCCATTTTTGGGCATTGAGTAAAATGTACTGTAATTGCACTGTAAGTAACTAACATTGGACCTAACAAAAATGTCCATAAAGTAAGGTATTTTATTTAACTAAACAAATAATATAGACTATCCTAATGACAAGCAGTGAAGGATTGATACGCGTATATAGTGTTAACACATTCAGTTTGGTCAACTGTAATTTTTATTTAGTCAAGGATTGCAGCGCATTTAAATTAATAGTAATGATAAACAGTTTCCAAAGTACTTTTAACCGTACTGTACATCGTAATTCGTAGTAGTATATATAATTTGTGTTAATTTTAATTTATTACTTGTTTACTCTTAGATGTACTAGAAAAGACAAGAAGTTGATATTTTGTAAGGAGAGCAATGTATAAAGCTTAATCACAAACAATTGCATTGAAAACAGAAAAACAACTACTGCGAATTCCAATCGTGATGACGCAGACATGGTTGGCCAATGAGGTTCGATATAAAAGTGGTGTGTCTGACACACCTTATTCTCAATCAAATGACCTTTTCTTTCCTCGAATTGATTCTATGATTCCCATGCCAAACGCTGACTGTTAGTATTGTAGCAAAGCAAATCGAGCGCAAATAACATTATGGAGTACATTACAGCCAGAGAAATACGACGAAATTCTTATAACTAGCTATTCCAAATACATATAACAACATCAACGAACTTAAACATTTATATCGCATCGCATATTAATGCCGACTA
Source organism: Yoshiicerus persimilis (assembly GCA_020352615.2). Taxonomy (NCBI): domain Eukaryota; kingdom Metazoa; phylum Arthropoda; class Collembola; order Entomobryomorpha; family Tomoceridae; genus Yoshiicerus; species Yoshiicerus persimilis. Next base: position 14,771,353 of record CM036942.2, read on the forward strand.
CGACTACGTAAGGAAAACATATCTCCATGTATCCCCTACAGTTAAATAATACATTTACCTACTTACACTGTCTAATAAGTACTTCGCTAAGCATAAGCATGTATTCTTACAATTGATGTATGACATCGCGTAATAGGATTGTATAAATTATATTGCGAACAGCCATCTATACCTATACGGTACAAGAAATAATTTATATGAGCAGATTACTAAATAAAAGGCTTTCAAAGCAACAAAAAACATGCCAATCAAAAGCAGATATATAGTTATATCTTACCCAGCAAAAATTCCTTTATCTTACTACATTTGCCGAAAATGGATAGTGTTACCAAGTCTAGATATAAAAATGCAATCAGCACTCACCATAGTAAGGGGGACACTAATAAGTAATAACATAACGTAGTATGAATGAGACTTAAGCTCAATGATCTCAAGTTGTCCTTTCGTCATTGATATTTTTATATTAGGAGAACCTGGAGATCTTACGGTGGAAACTAATCATGCAACAATGCAGTAGTATGTAAATGCAATGTATACCTATACACTTAGTTTAAGATCTGTTTGAAGCTTTACAAACAAGCTTTACAACTCCTTTATCGTTGAATTGTATTAGCAGCCTTTTCAACCTGAATCCCAGTAAATAGAAATATTATCATCCCAGAGATTATGCTAAAGTTGAAGTTGTAGAGCACAAAAGCGTGTGTACTATAGCCTAAGTATACAATACACCTTAGAATTAATTGCCAATTTGATTTGCACACTATTACCATAATCACCGACAACCCAAATCCAATTTCTACCTATCCTACTGCAAACTGCATTTTCTGCAGGGCAAGACTACTACGATATAAGTACCTATACATAGAGGTAGCTACTCCAAAATCGATAGATAATGACATGTTCGCTTAGCATAATTTAGAATGACCGCTGCTATTGTATCCGTCTATTAGATAAAATAATTAGGAAACGCTCTTTCTGAAAATTACATTTTCTGAAGTTCCTTATAACTTCTGCCATTACGTAATAAGCAAATAATTGCGTATCATAAGAATGGCAAACCTTCGCGAATAATAGTACGCAGCAGCATATTACATATTCTTATGCTTTATAAAATGACAAGTAATAAGCTAAGAAAAATAGTTGACTCTACAAAATCAAAGTTGCATGCTATCTACGTATATGATAATTATAATTACACCTGTTCCGCGTGCACACTATGCATCACTCCGTTATTGTTTTGAAAAGTTAATATCACAAAAAACTAACAGCGATACATCTTATAATTTCTAATGACACGTTGAACAAGCTAGCAAGTCAAGAAGTCGTTTATTACAACGCAATTAATCATCTTAGACATATACTCACAATTCTGGCATGGAATACTGGCGCGCTTGGTCATAGCTCAGGTTATCTAAACTCTTCTGTCAATCGGCCGTAAGTAATGATGTATGCATATAATGATAAAGAACGTGTAATTACCTTTTATTTTATGTAATATTGATGTACTTGTCCACAATTTTATCCTGTTCATATGTATATAATTTCTCGCTTGCTAAGAGCAGTACTGAGGAGTGGAATAGTCTTTTCTATACCTTATACCATACTCAATCGATTAAAAAATTGTCGCGTTGTTCCTTTTATTGTATCTTCTACCTCCTCTTGTAGTTGTAATTCATTAATTGAGTGCGATTTATTACGTTGTTAATATTTAGAACAATGCATATGCGTAACTCTTAATTGTATTTTATATGATCGAATTGTATGGCAACTCCACTAATTTTATTTCCTTTTGAGAGCAATGCTCACTTCACCTTTCAGCTAAACTATAACTTCAGGAATGCTACATTAATGAAACATTTTGCACTAAAACTAAGCACACTGTCATAAAATTGTACTAGCTAACGCAATTGATGTAATGATGAGGTCATTTCCTTTCGTCATATTCCACGTAAACGTATTCAATGCAAAAGTAATAATTTTAAGTAGCGACTCTACTTCCTAATGTTCTTGGTATCAAATACTTCGTACTGATTTCAGGAGACCGATAACGATAATGCACGTAACATTCGTACATTTCAATTTCGTCAATAAATTATAATAAAATTGACATGGACAATGAACATGTTATGTATCTTACCAAAAGTATTACATATGAAGCTGCAAGTGCTTCTGGGTAAGTAGTTCTGTTCACAGATCCGTTGAACTGCCTGTACCATTGTATGAGTATTGTCGGCCGCTGTGCCCAGTTCTAACGCTGCGGTTTTGCTGTGCCCAACACTAACGCTGTGGTTAGCTGTGCCCAGCTCTAACGCTAACGCTGTGGTTTGCTGCGCTCAAAATAACTTGTGTACATGTTAGGTTGGGTGTACACCGTTAGTTCTCAAATACACATACACAACAATAACAATAACCCATGACTGTAGCAGGTTACGAGGTTAAATTTAGGTCAGGGATTCAACCGATGGACCCCAAATTCAAAGCAGATTTACCTCTGGACCCCAGTTACACAAAAGAAAAGTTTGAAGTAATTATCCAATCCGTTCATTCAGGATTTATAGAACCAAAGAAAGTACAGACAGACAGATTGTTCCGAGTGTTCTTATAAGAAGCTTTTCCTTCTTAATAAAGGTGGATTTGCATAGCATTGATCATTATTTGAAAATTATTCAACCTTGTCAGAAGCAGCACAAATGTCATATGTAATACTTAGATTATTCCCCAATAATCTTTAAAATGACAGTCTCCCTAACATTCAAGAACTCTTTAATTGTTAATCCTTAGCTAGCTTCCCTTCTAGATGAGGTCGTAAAGTCGCAGTAAGCACCAATTAGGTATAGTAAGTAAACTGAACGAATAAATAATAATAATAAATACATGCATATAATATATCCCAAGTTATCTGGTATTATTATAATGCTAATGAAAATCCTAGTTGTGATTAACTTTTTTAATAACTATTACTTTTTGACTTACAGCTCTTATTTTAATGTTCTTCTAAATGTTTTGTCTATTGGGGGATAATCTACTAGAGGGGTAGTGAGAGTGAGATTGCGTACTCGTACTGATCAATATGACAATAAAGCAATTTAATCTTTAATTTAAACCGAGCATTAAATTTGCAGTTAGTCAGAGTGGTAACCCTGTAACGCTTGGCGTTATAGTAATGTAGACTGAAAATTTCAAAATAGCTATATCCTTTGGGATGCTGGACTTTTATGATAATATATGCATGTACGTGCATGCCGATATACTAATAAAAGTATAGAATTTCTACGTAAAAAACATTATTTAAATATGCTAACAATAATAGTTAAAGAACTGACTGTAGAACGTAAATTAAATTGTTTAGCGCGATACAAGAAAAGTAGATGAACGTACATAGCAAAATAGCAATTGAACCGAAGAAATGTTATTCAGTTTTTAATTTAAGTCATTAATTCACATATAAATGATATTTTCCCCAAACGAATGTTTCATTGTACATTACTACATTACATATTATTACATACCTACATACAGTGAGGACCAGCTCAGATGAGCCATAGCACTTGCAGTGTACAAGGAAATATCATGGTATGCATGTATGTGTTGGTTTTGATTTCCCGCGTCAAGCCAAACGCGGGAAATTTAAATACACATGTAATTTCTTACACACTGTAAGTGCTATGGCTCATCTGAGCTGGTCCTCACTGTAGATACGTATGTAATACAAACACTTCGGTTTTGTTATATTAATTTATTTGTTTCATTGCCGGAAAAGTACGAAAAGTAAAGCGTAATAAATAAAATGTATTTGATTTATTACACTCAATTTGGCAATGTAATGTCAATGGGTAATGTGGAAATGTGAAATACATTATTAACTAACTAAATTGTGATAAGAAACTCTAACTTAATACCTGCACACCTGATAAATGGTATTTAATGTCATATTTCACGAGTTTGATAGATATAAAGACATAATTTACATGTAAATACATTTGGCTCACTTAGTTTTGGATTGTGAAATGGTAGTTCAGAATTAGATTAGCGACAAACCACATTGCAATTGCATTAGCATATAAAAAGATTTAATAAATAAAACCATCTGCTACGAAATAATAATTTTCAAGATGGAATTACATTGCGTTTTGTGAAATCTGTAATACTTTTCAATTTATAAAGTAAGCGATACAAAAAGAAATATGAAAAGGCAATTTGAGATTTTTAATCATTTTTAGTGTGAACCTGTTAGCTCAAATCAAAATTCCTTATTTAATAGTGAAATATTGTGTTATGTTTATAAGATATGCAGCACAAATAAATGCTATCATATAAAATTTAATTTGGTGATTACTCTTCTTTCATGTAGCCGACCATTTTGACCAATAAGGTTACTTGGTTAGAAGAATTTAAATACCGGAAGTCTTTATGCTTGTCGAATTACCAGCTTATAGGAGGTGACTGTTATTTGGATAGTCAGTACTCTTCAGTTTATTCGGTATATTTTACTAATGATGAGTCATATCCGAATAATATGTAGGTTCTCTGAAAGAATTAATTAGAAAATTCAATTAATTTTAGTTAAGATAACAATGCATTTCGTATCGAGTACTAACCATTCAATAAAACCCTTTACAGCAGTTTTAAGTTGGGTTTAAGCTTATAAGCATTAAAAGAAAAATTTTCTTTTTCAACTTCCTCTTTGCATTTTTCTTAATTTTGATTCATGACTGATTCGGTATTCAGTATTTATTAATTGAATATGCCTTACAGCAATTCAATACACCTTACTCAGTCAAGACTGATTACTCAAATCTGTAGTAAAGGTTCGGTGTAGATATTCGTGGCAATGACGTACCAATGCTTAAGTTCCACCAAAGCATTTACACTGGTGCATACAAAATCTAAAGCACAGATGCAAAACGAAAATCTATTCAAGCATATCCATATAAAACATACACCACATGTTCCCATTTCTGAATTTCCGTTTCATAGGATCTCGTAATTCATTCGTAATTGCTGTAAAAATGGATTTCCGAATTTAAAGCACTGTATCAAATTAATGTCTGCATTAAGAGGACTAGACTAGCGAAGAGGAAAAGTTTCATGATCACGAACATGACTTAAAATTGCTTCTGAATTCCACTTAAAATCGCATCCTGTTTCCTGCATCAGTAGTGCATCAGTAAGTTGACGTTCTAAGTCCATTTTAGTATTCTAAAATAGAAACAATGAACAGGAGATCTGAAGCAACATCCAGACGCAAACTATTTTACAGTATCACTTTTCAACATTACTTAATAATTGCAGGTATAAAATTTATCAAACTCTTACAGAGAAATATTCAAAACCAATTAAGTATACCAACCTTTTTATAAAATAATTTATCAATGCAATGTTGTGTGTGAGAACCATTGTTATTAATTTAAATAGGCAAGTATGTCAGCAGGTAAAGGCGTTGTCACTTTATTGTTTACTGAGCAGAATACAACATTTTAGTCTGTGTGTGGCTAATAATACCACTAGCAGTGGCGCAGGTAATTCTTTTATGCAAATTCTTAGTATTATGTCATTATGTCTTGAGATCCTACAAGTATATGTAAATAAAAAATTAATTACCTAAACGCAAGTACTTAAATTGGTTCTGTTAAAGTGAAAAGGCTGTCAATCATGATATATGTGTAGAAAAGCAGTAAATATCTTATGATCGCTGTTTTAGGAACAGGTTGTCACAATGTTGTGGTTTGTCAATCACCGAATACACTATAATAATTGTAGGATTTTTTTTATTATTAATCAAGCATGAAGTTTACCTACGAGATTGGAACCCTATAAAATTACTATTTAGACCTATTACTTAGATTGGCAGAAGGACTTGCAGATGCATTATGATTTAAACCTGCCTTTTTACATGGCATAAATACTGAAAATTATTTTCCTTTTCAAGTGCATGCTAGATAATTTACTGCTGTGAACTTTTCGTTTGATAAAATTACGTCAAAGATGAAAGCAGTAGAGAAAAAACCGAAATATATTTATAAGTTTTGCTGTTCCATAATCTTCAAATGTTTCATACGTTATATGAAACATGATCAATATCTTATTTGCCTTACAAGTTACAATATTTTATTGGCTACCACCTACCAGTGTTAACTATATTACAGTATACATTGTTATCACTTAGTAAATCCAACTTTAGTGAAACATTAAGTTTCTCAAAGACAGCTCCATTTAAGCAACAGCAACAGCCCTTATTATAAATAGATGATTGATTGGTATATGTAAACAGGGCCTTAATTTATATGACTGATGATTGAGTCTATGCTTAATTATTAATACTTTCACTTGATATAATTAAAAATAGCAGTTATGAGTTACCTTTCTTAACTTTTCTAAAAAAATAGAATTTCTGCCTAGATATTAAAGTAATTATCTTGAGTCGTGTTTAATGAAGAGAATTGAGCCCAAGAAAGTTTTATATCACATACATGATATATTTATAATTAATCTTTTATACATTTACTGCTGACGATAGTGTTAATGTTAGACTCATTAAGAAACGATACATTGAATATGAGTTTGGAAGCATATTGTTTTAAATTGTGAAATAATCTTCAATTTTCATATATTTTCCTTTATAGGGATTATAATTGCAGTGTGATACAATACACTAACGATGGTATTTTAAAGTACTTAAATAGAAAATGATGCTCCATTAAAAATCATAGTTTTAATGCTAAGAAAAACTTTTACTAGTCTATTATACCATAACGTTATTACAACCTACATTTGTAACTACGCAATATAGTACTACCTACTGCATCACGTTGAAAATATTTTTAGTGAAGTAATTGAACTTACTTAATTAGCATGCTGCATTTGATATACATACATATATTACGGTGTAGCTAAGCTAATGTACGCATCCGCAATTGGCTCTTTAATAATTTAGCAACTTTCTCGAGTACAAGAGAGACTCTTTATTATGTACATCACCTCGGCTGTATTGTACCGTTGAAGAGTTGACATGATGACATGATATTATGATAGTGGTAAACGATTAGGAAAAATTAACGACCTATTGTATACGTAATGCAAAGTAAGAACCAAGAACGTTTTTTGAATGTGGTGTGACTTAAGTTTAAACTATCACAGGAAAATGAATTAGGATTGTAAGGCAAGAGATTTGCGAATTATTTATTTAGCTCTGAATAAAGTAGAGAGTCAGCACAACATGATCATGAGCTGGCAAATAATAATTGTAACATAAGAAAGGAACCCATATAGATCTGTATTGAAACACACGTGCAGATAAGCACAAAGGAATGGTAAGCATGATACTGTGTAAGGCAAAGGTATAGCTAAGTATAATTGCAGTACGAAATATTTGCGGATTGTTGTGGTTGTGGTTCAAGTGGTGATAATGAGAGCAGAGGAGCATGACACAATACACTGAGGTCAACTGTAACCATAACTTTCTATATATGTTCATGTTTTCTTGCCAGATGTGTTTGTATAAGTATAAATAGTTTATTAAATTCTGTGTGCTTTGGCTTCGGTGATATCTACTATGTAGAATTACACTTATAAAGAAGCGAAGGTATTTAGGTGAGTTGTTCTTATATTAAATTACCGTAGGATGCATTTTATAGAGATAGGCAAATGAATTGCTTGACTTTCTTCATCCTTAAATCTGTGTATACAAAGTAAATGTGTATCACTTTTTGTATTTTTAAGTGAACAAAACTAAATGTGTTTCACAGTAGACATGCAAACTTTAATTTTTAAATTTTCGATTGTACGAATTCACTGATAGTGATGATACTAACAGAGATAATTGTTTAGAGTGCGTAATTATTTGTGTTGAGACTTTTTCTCACTATTCACTACTTGCTGTTCAGTAAAATTGTAATTTGTCGACATGACTTTGGCCTGACTTCACTCGACTTGACATAGTCTGTTGCGCTTAGAGAATTAAATTCCTTTGAAGACACTTTTCCTTTACTATCCTTTCTGCCTTTCATTGTTTACTATTAGGCATTTTGGGGCATTTCAATTTTACTCTTAAACATTAATTGTTCCCCTGTGCTGTACTAATTACAATTAGACAATTTGATTACGAGCTACTTTACTGTTACGTTGAGTTACGATACGAATGAGTAACACATGCGACAAAAGATTGCATTGTTTGTTATTATATTACCAAGTATTATAGAAAACAATTTTAAGTGCATATTGAGCTTCGTTTGTGTAGTATGCCCTGCAATTTTCGACTGCATTAGCTAACTGTACTTTAAAAGTGACTGTGAGAGGAATAATGAACTTTTTCCAGTTTTCACTCTTTATCGAGAAGAAGCTAATTACCGTATGAAGAGCGAGATCCGTTCGACACTATAGATTTTCTTCATTGTCAATACCGTCTTCGGTTTTGCTTACAAATAGATACACAAAGGTCGGCATTGTTTTTGTGCATGACTAAAAGGAGAGAAAAAAGTTCAGAAATCTGACTAACAATTGGTAAAAAAATAAATGAAAACTTTAATTTCTCCTTCTTTTATGTTAATAATAAAGTGATAAGCTTAATCTGTTTACCTTGTCCTTTCGTTATACCTTTCTTAAATGTTGTCTCATTTGCAAAGTGCAAAGCAAAGAAAATGTAAAAAGTGAGGAGAATAAAATAATTTTTCGAAAAAAGGTAAATATAGAAGACCAATAAACCTAAACTTAACTCAGAGAACTTTTGTCATAATAGCATTTATTTGAATTGCTAAAATGGATTATGCTGCAATTTAAATTAGCATAGTAGTAGTTGTAAAACGTTATATTCAGAGTCATTGTTTCATCCATATTTATCAATGTAATTTAGACGTAACTACTAATTATAAAGTTTCAATATTAGAATCTAGCTTCCTGTAAATCCTTTACCACAAGTGTATCCGGTAGGTATTAAGAATAATTCCATTAGTTGAGATGCAAAAAAGCAGAGTTGATAAGAAACGGGTGATCGAACTGATTGAATAAAGTTGCAGATTAATGGATAGTGTAGAACAAGAGCATTTCATTTTTCAATGTGGTCGAGTGCACTTACGGAATCTTATGATTCTTCTTCTGATGGCTAGGAAGGAAAATGTCTGATCCCATGTCGATGTACTGAAATCATTAATAATCAACACTTAATCGCAGTAATCAAAAGGAAAGCAGTTAGGCAGGATGCACTGCAATCTGTAATCACATTCTTATCACGAATCAATTCTTGTGTACATAAGTACACACACACTCGAAAGATATGATGAAAATGAGTAGTGTGTTTGATTGACTGATAAAATTGATAGATAGGAGACGAGATGCTGTTGGATTGTACATATAGGTAAATCGTTTTAATTCCCCTTCGTGGGTATTTCCTCCTGTTGCTCCTTGTAATTGTATTACAAAGTAATTATAAATAATTTCATTTCTTGTCACATTTTTACACACAACAACTACTACAGATCTCCACAACTGTATCTCTACGGCATTTCTCATTTTTCTTACTTGTATAGCTGATTTTCCACCCTTTCTTAGTAAACAATATTTTCTCGCATTCAATTTATTTTACAATTAGTGAGCATTAGATAATTTCTTTTGTAAACGCGTTCCTCCTTCATTTTCCAAGCTGAATTAGTAGACGCAGTAGTACTCTTAAAGTGCAATACTCATTTTAATTAACTAAAAGTTGGTGGTAATTGATTTTAGGCTAGAATCTTTTCTTGTTCCTCTGTTGATTCTAACTGCACACTTCTAGTAATACTACTACTAACTACGCTGTGAATAAAATCATTTTTTACTATCTTCATCATAAAATGTAATGATACCACAGTTGATTTAGTAGAATATACGGTTAAAGTTACAAATCTTGGTCTTATCAAGAAATCGTTTTATAAGACTGAATGGGTAGTTTAATTTCGCGTCTGAAAGTTATACAACGTAAGTTTGCAAGTTCAGCCTATGTTTTATAAGTAATTAATTACTACAGGTAAGTTTTACCTAATACCAATAATAGATTTTGCATTGCATTGTGTTACGACTTGCTAGAAATATATAATGTTATCCCAACCTATATTAAATAAGTAGGTATACTCATGTTAAAGTCAGTCAAACGGTTGATAATTGTAGAAAAGCTAGAGTTAATCTGTCAGATCGTGCTTAAAATTTCTTCCTCATTACTATATTAAATGCTACTTGAATGCACTTGAATGTATGATACTAATATATAATGTTCTATTTAACCATTTTGTTGATTTTTTGTTGTGCTATCTTTACTGATACTTTTTACTACATACAGCTAAATATACTTCTTTATTGCAGATTTTAGATATGTAGGAAAGGCTGTATATTATAATAGTCAGACATTTATTAACCAGTCGTAAGTGCCACTGTATTCGTAATCTTTTAATTTTAACCTTTAATACTATTTTAACGGGATTTTTCTCAGGTACGCTGCAACACATGAAATTCACCCAGCATGGAATCGTACACCTATTAATCTCAATGTTATGCATCCTTACACGCTTACATCACAAGCTGACGATGCTTCTGATTATATTGTAAGGATGATGAGTACAATACAAATAAAAGCGTACACTGTATTCTTTATGCAGGTTAGACATAGCAATACATTTGAAACAGAAGAATTAGCTGACCTGACCTAATCTCTTAGAATGATCTATTTGCCGCCTCTCCCAACCACACTAATAATATTTTACACAGATACCAACAATTAAACGTAATTTTGAAGGTTACTTCATCCTTCATACCATATAACACAATTCACCACACTGAATGAGCTGTTTTTTCTACGGTGGTTACTGACAGCACCATTTAATTTGTTGCAACCAATTGCAACTGCATCCAACTATAAACTATTACAACATGCACTGGATTAGCCAGTAAACATAACACAGAAAATCCATTTGCGGAGGAAGGCTTTGTTTATATGCACAAGAGATTTCTACCCGGGATGCTTTCTTAACTTACTGTATACCATGTACTACATGAATCAATTAAAATTCTCATTATTAATGTACACGTTTTCTTTGCAATTATTTATTTAATAATTGCTTTCGTTATATGTAAGCTTCGGAATTAATTGTCGGTAAATAAGTAACTACTTCTGTAATCCAGTAATAACCTACTCCAACCAAGACGGTTTCAAATAAAATCACGGTGTGCTCATTTTGCCGTTATTTACTAACAAGCTAGTGGCTTCTCGTGTTTGATGTGTTGAAAAAGTAAATAAGACAATAATGCTAAAGTCAAAGTGCAGAACTGAGTGAGTGAATATATTTTAGCAAATCTTACTTTTATTTACTAGATTTTACACTAAATTTAGTAAATCCTACGCTTTACTGTACATTTACATTTCGTTCAATACATGGTACAGCTACAATATACTAAAAATAACTATATTGTAACATTTCTCATCATATGTATCAAGACTATGACTAATGGTATTTACTGTAAATTATGTGCACAGTATTAATATCAAAAGTGCAAGATGAATTTACTTAGGCAATCTTCAAAGTAAAAGTCAACACAACAGTCAACGTACTTATTGTGAATGTGAAGATATGATAATATTGATACTATTATCTCTACTCCCCTCTGTATTTAGTTACATAAATAGTTTCTCCTAAATTGAAATACTTAAGAACATAATGCAAATGATGTTACATACATTGTTGCTGCATTGTGTAAACCAAGTCAGTTACAATTTCATTTGTTGCAGTATACGAATGATGATTATTGTAAGTGGCAAAGTAAAGGCATGGTTGACGACCTTTTTGACAAAACCCCGTTTGGCAAGTCCCGATTGGCGAAAAAGGGAGCGACCCGTTTGGCAAAAGTTGTGAAATAATTTTTTCAAAATCCCATTTTGCCAAACGGGTCGTGTGTGCGACCCGTTTGGCAAAATGTAGTAATAATATAGTAGTATTGCAGCATGTAATAACGTAATAGGCATTAAGCAGTGTGCAGCTTCCATCGTTAGTAAGATAAGTCTACCTACTTATGTAAATTATGTTTCAATCACCTTTATACCTCAGTATTCTATCAATGGCCGATACAGCACTAAAATACATTTCGCGTACACTAATTAACTCATTTTAATATTAATAAATGAATAACAACGTACACTTGATTCACTTCCCAGAGTCGGCAGTGGGCGATTGCCTTATAAACATGGGTCGGACATTTATTTTTTTAAACTTCGAAAATATTTATTTTTTATTTTCTTAAAAAGGGGCGAAATATTTACTAAACATTTGCTTAAAATATCGAAAATATTGATTTAAAAGTTAAAATATTTTTTTATAGAGCCAAAAAATTGCTTTAAGGAGTCAAAAAAAATTTTTAAGTGGCCAAAATTTTTTTTTAAACTGCCAAAAATATCCTTTAGATGAAAAAAATTTTTGATAAATAATTTTCCACTTTTCCACTACAGGAAAATTTGGTCAATTTTTCAAAAAAATTCCATTTTTTTCTCTAAAACAAGCAAAATATTGAAAAAAATTTTCTTATAGCCGAAATATTTTGGTAAATATTTTTTTAAATAAAAAATATTTACTAAAATATATATATTTCCTTAAAAGGTGAAATATTGAAAATATTTTTTTTATGTTGCTTCTAAAAGACTCCTACGGGTACCAAACGTGTAGATACGAAAGCTAGCAGCGCTACGAATAACCACCGAAAATATTTTTTTACATAAATGTCCGACCCCTGCTTATAAACAAAGAGCTGAATATGTAAACTTAACAACAGAGTACAAAAAACTCTTCTAAAGAATACTTAATACTTACCCACAATTTGAAGTGAACTTATTGTCTTCTGACTACACCATGTTTGAAGTCAACTATTATCAGTACTACACATGACAATAAATACTACTTTTACTGCTAGCAATACATAAAGCTTATAACAGTAATTTTATTTCACATTTTGCCAAACGGGCCGCCTTTTCGGCCTGTTTGGCAAAACTAAGGTCACGGCAACTTTTGCCAAACGGGTCGTCCACTTCTTGGAAACCCGTTTTTGCCAAACGGGGTTTTGCCAAAAAGGTAGTGATTCAAAGGCATACGCCCGTTTAGATTTCTAATGTAAAGTGCGAATCGTAAAAGATAATAAGATGCATGCAAGTGACAAGGGAACAAAAAAGCAAATAGAAAGCGTCTTCGTTGAAAATTCCTTTTTTCGCTTATAAAAGACTATTATGTACATTGACTCCATTAAGAATGCAAATGTAACACAATGTTAATAATACCTCGAACCTTTACTTACTTTTCACTTATTGTTATCTAAGAATATTATTTCAAAGATTGCCACATAATTTAATGAATTTAAGCAATGTAGCCCCATAGTTAAAGAAACATTCTATTTAAGTATCCCGAATGAAATTCATAATTTAAATCTGTCACATCGCCTATTAATTAAAGATTGCAATTCATTTTAAGTGTGATGTCAGAAATCATGTTACTGTTGGATTGTATGGCAGGAAATCCTATTTCATTCATATGTCGTACGTTATTGGGTTAGCAATAAGATACCCTTATTTTGCGTTGTCATTATTTGGAATTGTCGTAGTATACAATCTTCAAAGTGCATTGCATATTGTAAATGAACTAAGTTGCAATATCCTATAATTTGTTTTACAAGTGTTATTAAAAATACATTGTGATCTTTCTTAAATAAGGGTGTATTGTATTTTCTGTTTATTGCTGGCAAATATACAATCAGATAAGGTATATTTTTAGTATTGACAATTCATACATACTACGAATTAGCAGGCATGCATGGCATGCCCTAGTGTCAAGTCGGTAATGTCCAAATTCAAAGGCTGAAAAATATTGAATTAGCAATAATTAACGTGCAAAATTTATCTCATTCATCTGGGTCATATTCATAAACAATATTCATATATTGTTATCATAAGTCCAATAGATAATTTTTAGCAGTAGACAAAACGAATAACATGTTCTTTCTGTGTGCTTAAAAATATGCAGTGTAATTCCTCATACAAAGCTACACCCCGAAGAGAAACGAAGTACATCATGATTGATTTTAATTCATAGCTTATCAGTATGACAGGATAAGTGTATTATCCGTTTGAAAGAAGTTTTACAAGCATTAAACAGAGTGAGAATGACTAACTGAAAGTGGGCGTCAAAATAATAACTCTACGAACAGTGGCTCATAATTTGAATGACCCAGCGACCTAATGCCAAACAAGAGCTACGCTATATGAATGTATAGCGTGTGCTTGTCGCATCTTTTCAAGCACTCCCAAGTTTGATTTATAAAGAAATTTGAGCTTATTTAACGAGTCTATGTGCTTGTAAGTACATAATACGCATGATGTGTTAATACCACGTTTACCAAACCAGATTCACCAAATAATATGCCATTGTCTGCCATTTATGTACATACAGGTGAACATAAATTGTAACATCACATGTTAATTTATACTAATACTACGACTGTACTAGTTATTATTATGCGTACAAGCAAAGAAAATATATTATGATCTGTACTACTCTGTATGAAGCATATTCTTCGCTTTACGCATCCGATGATCCTAAAAATCATCCAGTCAGTTTTCCAAATGAATGTGAGTGAAAAAAATCGCGCAATTGGAAAGACTAAATAATTGTCAATCTGAAAATCAATAATAAATTTAAGCCTATATTTTTACGTCGGTTCTCCTTGAAATTTCAGAAAATATATAGGAAAGGTCATATACTTAGATAAAAGGTTTTTCCCTTTTGGAGTAACATTAAACGGCAAGGAAGAAATTGGAAACAGATTTCTGTTTGTAGTAGTGTTTATAGTTGGGGAGGTGGAGTATTAAAAGTGAAACAATAATTAACAGTATAAACGTAAAATGATAAGGATGAGCATTAATATTATGGAGATAACAACAGGGAAGAAAACACTAAAGCAATTAAAAGATGTTAGGAAGAGGCACACGTTGATTTGAGACGTGTAATTGTTTGTGAGAAGATATAAGATGTATAACACATCAAAAATGTGGAAGTAAATAGAGTAACAAGTTGGAAGCTGACATTGAGGTCTATTGAATTCTAAGATTTCGAAATTTTTGAAGCATTAACTTCTAGCGATATTGTTTCATCAGTGCGTTTAATCGATTAAGCGATTTTTCGAATTTAGAATGTTGCAGGGTTAACTTTATAAATATTGTCTTCAGCTTATCGTTAAATGTACTTTTATTGTTTTAGTTTTTGCACAGCCATCAACATTTGTTTTCTTGATCAGTACAAGAATACAAAAAAACCAGCAAGATATAGGAAACTTTATGCTACACCTGTGAACAATATCATCAAAAACTGGGAGATCAAAAGGAATTTCTACCGCTCGTGTTATTATTGTTATTAATGTTCATTTTGTACATGTTTAGGATGAATATGTTGGCTGAGGGAATGAGCACATGAAATTTTAATTTAAAATGTACAACTTCTCTTGTTCTAGGGAGTATGAACTTTGTTATTGATGGTTTTTATAGTGGATGAAATTAAACCAACAAGTAAAGCGACCTACAGCATCTGGGAATCGTAAAGGGCAAAGTCAATTATTGTATGAACTGATACGCAGGCACACGGGTTTGGGCGATTGTGCGAACTAATCCTCTCCACTCGAGAAATTATAATCCTTTTTCTCAGAAGGAAAGGGACAGCTGCATTGCTTGGGACGGAGGCTCTACGCAGGGGAATGGAAAACATTTCCTACCCAAATAAAGGTTGCCCTTAAAACGTACACCTTGTACCTTGTACTTGTACATTGGAAGAGTAATAACCACACGTGTGGTTATGACTCTTCCAGTTGGCACACTTCAAAAACTATACATACAATAACAAATATTCATTGTGCCCAAATGATAGCTTTGTGCCTATATGTTCAACCATTTTGTACGAAATAGTACGCATTAAAATTAAAAGTTGATTTGAATGAATAGAGAAATATAAAAATTACATCGCATATTCTGATTCACAAGCAAAAAATAGAGAAACAGTAGTATTTTTTTGCACAGTTAAATTAATTTCTGAATTTGCATGGAAAATTAACTTACTAATAATATTATCGTTAGTACTAGTAATGCTAGTACTAGTTGATTATCTAGGCTATCTAGGCTGTTTTAGAACAACATAAACTACTGAGTAATGAGACACTGACAGAGAAGATACAAAACTAAAGTAATTGAGTAGAATATGTGTACACTTTACACATTACTTTATCAAGGCATAAATGTTTCTGTGCCCTGCACATTCTCCTTTCTCATTTCCTCGGCTCGAGTTTTCCAGGTAGTAAAGGAAAACCTTTCTTCGGATTAGTAATCCCTAAAACAAAGGAACGCATAGACAATGGATCGCAAATCCTACCAGACCCAGGCACACACACATATTCAATCATTATTAACCACCTCATGAACTCTCAGAGCACTTAGGAAAATAATAAAACCGTGTCTTCTAATAGTAAACAAACATATAGACTAGAATACTAATAACCCCACAACATATTAAGAGAATCAAAGTGCTATAGACATTTACATTGGTAAAATATCTGCTCAACAAAACTAAAAGTCTATACCAATAAATATCTAAGCAATGAAAACGCACTGTATTGCAGTAAGATTAAGTATATAATCCTGAATTTTGTAGTATGCATTTCCTTTGTTCTGATACATTAATTCCCTCATGTACAAATAATTGAATTTTTTGGTTTAGATTCATGCTTATTGTTTGCAGATTTATGTTTTCATTTCACTGTGAACATCTTTCATAAGATATAGTGCCTGTACATGATAATAGCATTTTGATTCAGAAGTAAAGCGTTAGTTGGTCAGTGAGTCAATGTATTCTTAGTAACTATAACAAATGCAACAGTAAACCTTGTAGTAATCCCAATTATTGCCTTATGTGCATATAGTGTACCTTATATATAAAGTAAGCGTTTGTCTGGCAATATTTTGCCATAAATAAAATGTGTAGGCATTTATCAACTATACATAACTTAGATACAGATCAACTCATATGTGTATAAATATACATATACAGTATTTTGTATTTCATGCATTGGTATTGCAATATATACCTATATATCTTGCATAGTAAGGTATAATAGTAACAGAATAAATGGCCTGTAGTAAAATTTAAGAAGATAAATTGTGCACTATAAAGGCAGATTTCTTTCCTATAGTGTAAAGATGAGCATGGTCATTGACCATGTCCATCCTTTGTTGCACTGAAGATGTGTTTACTGAATTGAATAGAACACTAAGCCCCGGAGATGATACATAGTTTACATATAGGTTCACCTGTGCATACATTTGACTTACTATGGTCGCGTGTGTTATTCTTCCTCGTATCGTGGGTTCTAATTTATTGGTTGTAGTACTTAGTGTATAATGTACATAATTTAATTTTTACTGCTGATCAAATGAGTGAGTTTTTAATTGAGACTAGGTACTATGCATATCGTGGTTGGTTTTTGCAGACCCTAATAATAATATTTTGCTTAGGTTTAGGTACAACAATGCTAAGGTATATGCTATGATGTCTTGTGATCAGATGTATTAATAAATTACAAATATTGGAAGTTAATTAAATATCAGGTACTATAAGAAATATCAGAAGTTTTGTAAATAAAAATGTACTATTTTAATTCGGCAATTTAAAATGTTGTTTCTTTGTTGATAACGATAAGGATAAGATATGACTTTTAGCTCATTGCTAACTAGGTACCTCCTCAAGATGATTTAGTAGTTTTAGTATTTGTAACATGAATCTGTACATTTGTGTCGAATTCATTCGTTCCTCGTTTCTGTTGCATTATATTAGAGATGATGATGTTTGTACACCTTAAATTGTAGGCAAATGATTTAACACGTTTGAAATGAAGTCTCCATCCAAACTTAAGTCAGTGCCGAAACCAACTGCTTGGTATCCTCTTACATTTCATGCTGAAAATTTACGCGCAGGTATTTCTTTATTATACACGCGTTACTTACTAAATACTTATTATATACTGCAATTAACTGTATGCTACCTATTAAAAGTGCATTGGTTTGTAAGTATTATACTTATAATATAACGTAGCATTACATTTAGTTCAGAATATTAGCCTTACTTTAAGCACACATAGCTCTCTTTATATATAGACAAGAAACTTTGGTAAATTGGAATAAAAAGTGGTAGTGTGGAGTGGATAGGGCATCTTGGGCATGTAATTTCGCTCTGCTCCTTATAGTAGACGTTTTCGGTTGAGAAACTGGGGCGGAATAGGGCGTAGGCGAATTAAAAAATAAGAAACTCTGTACCTCTAAATACTCTACGTAGGTATTAGCAGTCCCATACAGTTCCCTTTAATATTTGATGTGTCTATATAAGTATGATACAGATTTGTGATTTGTGTATTACAGCTTACATGACATAGTCTGATATTATTTGAATTACTAGGTATAATATAGTGCATACGTGCAATCATATTCGTACGTACGCAAAGCATAAGAACTTAACCCTACATTCAGTATTGCACAGATTTCTGAAGGCAAGAGTTTCTACTTGGTTTCAGTAAATTCTAATGTAATGCAACGTAATGCAATATTAAGAGCTTTAAAGTATTGTGTAGTGAGCGTAGGTACGGATCGATGGATTAATTTAGTAAAGGGTTGACGGTAGAATGTTGAGTTAAAGTAAGTTGAAGTTGAAGCTTAAACGAAACTAACATTTTCTGAATCCATCCCCATTAACAATATCTCACTGAGTGACTCCTCGTACTCTACATTAGCGTGTATGTGTGCTAGAGCTAAGTAAGTTTGTTAATGTTGGAAATGCAAGCGTGTCTGACTGAACCTGTTGCTTTTATTAAAAGTTAAGTTAGTTTTATTTTTGCTCTTGTCTTGTTATATGAGTAGGTATCACTTCTCGTCTCGTTTAAGTTCTACAGAATGAATACACAATGTATCTCATGTGTATTCGACTACTAAGTATGTGTAGAAATGCAAGCAAGAAAATAGTTGGAAAACACACGCAATATACTACTATAGTACACACACGAAAAGTTACGGTTATGCTGTATTCTAAGGTAATAATAGTCCTAAGTCTTTTAAATACCAGTCAGCTAACAAATCTCATCAGATGAGTAGCGACTTACTTACGACACACATTAGTACTAAGGATTTTGTGATAAAAATAGTTCATATGTGAGTGTTTACTGAAAAATGAGTTTAGTAAACGCAAATAAACAGGATCTGTTTACATTTAAATTAGCATAAAAATTAGCTGGATATTCTCAAAGTGTTTTTGTTACTCTAAGTGGAGTGTGTCAAGTGATTTTATTTCCTTTGTCAATTTATTGTTAAATTCATAGGAAATAAATGGTTTAAGTTTTACTAATGGATTAAACCAATTCGCTAAGACTACTAGAAAGTCAATCATTTCCTGAGTTAAATCTGACAAGAGGAACTGCACAGTAATTGTTTTTAATCAAAAGTGATCTGTTTAGCATCAAAATTGACAGTTGTTTCCAGTTTAAGCAAATGGATTCTCTATGCTTGTAAGTGAGGAAAAGAAAACCCCTTTTAAATTGTCATGCAATCCATCCAATATGTACTTCTACGCATAATTGCCTAGAAAGTCAATCGTTGTAATAAAAGCTCTAGTGTTATCAACTTCATCCATATCGAGAACGTGTTTCTTGTCATCAATCTAATTGCTATCACTGCACTTAAAGCAGCTGCGAAGCTTTAAATAAAAGCTCTCACGTCTTCCTTTCCACGTGCGCATTTTATATTTAGAATTGTTCTCATCTTTTTTCTTGTATCTGTGTGTGTTCATGCTGAATGTACAGAGACACGACTGATACGACTGCTACTCTTTGTGAAATTAAAAGAAAAACGTGTTACAGCCAAAATCTTTTTGTTAGTGATTACCAAGTATTAACACCATAGGGAACAACTGTCTGAAGTTTCAGTTTTCTTCAGCCTTTGTCTCACGCATCAAATATTGACATTTATTACAAAGTGCTTATGTGTGTGGTAAAATTGAGTGCAAAACATCTTAAACCTGTGCATGTGACTAATCGTAAGAGTGAGTTTTCTTGTGCTAAATAACTCCGTAATAGAGCACTTCAAATAATAGTTTTTTGGAATTTCTTTGAGCAGGAAAAGGTGGCAAACTTATTGAAAGTAAGAACCACAAAATATGTGTTACATTTACATTGCTTTTGTAGAACTTTGTCTAAGTACCCAATACATTGCATTACAGATATAAATAATTTCGAATGTTGTATGCAAAAGAATATTAGAAATTTCAATGTGGTGTATTTTAATCTACTATAGAACTTTACAGATTGTATGTTAACATACACTTTGTATTTATTTGGGAACATACCACTACTACCTGTTATTTCATACGTAAATACACAATAAATATGGATTAATAAACGTATTACCTCATCAGATTGATCAAAATCTGTACATATCAGTAAACAATAATGCTTACTTACTCGATCGTTATTGCCAATTACATATAATTGCGTAATGTTAACCGTATAATATAACCCAACGAAATGAAAATACCTAGTACTTAAGGAAAAACTATTGAAAGTGTAAATGGGAAACCAATATCTATTGCAAGCAATAAAAAAATTATTGATAGATATTAACTTATTTTTCCGTTCCTTCTACAGATACTGAATAATAGCAGCAAAAACGGTTTTGTAAGTTTACATTGGACAGGCCTATATAATATACGGCAATAGACTACCTGGGGTTTTGTCATATAGAAAATCACCTTGTGTAACTATAAAATAATTTTCATTCGGGGTCTACAGGGATTCATGTGTGCTGGTTTGTATCCATTTTAAAGCTTTGTTACGCTGCACTTAGGAGAACTATGCGTATCTTTGTCTATTAGTACTGTAAATAAGCAGACGACTTGCGTATATAAATACAGGGCCTCATGTTTATTACACCGAGATGAGTATGACGAAATGAATTCATGAAATATTTAAGGAAGAACTCTCATCACGTGTCATGAGACAATAAAACAGGTGGACCTCCAGGACATTGACTTAACAATTTGGCATTCTGTATGTGCTTTGTTACGATGTAAAGTAATAAGTTGTAATGGTAGTCTAGCTTATTTTAATCTTGTGTACAGATATAGAACGAACATCTTACGCTACATTCAATTACAATGCAACGGCACTGTTTCCCTCCTCATTTTCCATTAGACGGAGGAAGTGACTTTGTTTTTAGTTTCTATCTTTTGTCTCTGAACACTACTGTTTACAAAATGAGCAAGATGCGATGTTGAACTATGGTGATATATATGTGATACCATTTTTTACGTTGGAACTTTAATAGCTACCTTTAACTTGAATTAATTTTGGAGATTATTTTTATGATTAGATTTTTGAGTATTACCTATTATTTAATACACTTAAAAATGTGTAGCTTTCACAATAGCATAATAAACTGGAGCAAGCGTTTAGGTATTATATTTACGGATTTATTGTGCAGATAGCATAATAACAGATGCACATGCAGATTACAGACACAGGACAAAGTTTACAAGTGAAATATAATTTTTAATTATATGAATTTTTTGTCCCAATTGGGAAGTATTCACTTGAGGAAGTACATAGATTCATTCAGTGAATTAACGATGCTATCAACTCAATAAATGCACCAATTCGTCTTTTAAAGCATGCGTTTACCGCTCCGGTTATTATATGCAAATCACAGAATATTCATGTCATTTCAGTGAATATTAAAGTCATAGAGTTAGGCAAATTATACGTATCTGAAAGTCACAACGTCATTTCCTTATGGAAGGCTATGTATGTAGTGTATGCTGTGTAGGTACCGATAGATTTCAACATAAAGGTAAAATTAAATGTTTTATAGTTAAGTAGGCAGTCAGCTGGTATGTCTAGAATGTAGTTAAGCCTGTAGAATGAATTTAAAGTTGGCTTTTTGCACTAAAAATCTTGTGAGTAATTATGGAGAATGAAGTGAGCATATGTATCACTGTATCACTCAAACAATCAGCCTGTGCGTTACATTTTTACACTTACCTACACCTTATGTTATGTCATAATCTCAGAAATGCACCTAAAATTAAGCGTATAGATATACAATCACACTGATACGTGTTAAGCTGATTGCTATGTGAGCTGTCATATACCGTAGTTCTATAACATAAGTTTACTACTTTCAGTGGGCAATAACCATCACTGCGTTACGTGATTCAATTTTTATTCTGTTTTGATTTGATAATTTTTTATACAGTTAAATATAGTTGAACACTAAAACTAAATCTGCACAAAAGGAAATACTATAACAGAGAAAAGCTGAACGTAAATATACAATGCTTGTGTTATGTCCATGCCAGAATGTTTTGAGAATAAAGCCAATTTTTGCAGACGCTCTCCAAAGTAGATTTGCACATTCTGAAAAATATGATATGCATAATCTACTTAAAAACTAATGAAAACATTGTATATGCTGCACTGTTCGTGAATGTGCCATATTATGGTGATTTAACTTCTTTGACTACTGCAACGGTACTAATGAATCTCAAGAATTCATATACAAATTCTTTTATGTTGAAAACCACTAAAAGCAAATTGACAAATGCTTGTGATTGACAATTTTGTAAGTAGCTAAAACTGCAAGGTGCAGTTTTACATTTCAAAGTCTAATTTTAAGACCTTTGTAGTAAGTTAGGGATATTCTATACGCTCATGACTAGGGTAATTATAGTTCTTATTAGTATGACATGTTACAATTTTAGAATAATTTTAACCATACCTGTAAGCACAAATCATCAGTTGTTCACGTAATAATAGTATGGCAAAAATAATGTTCTCCGTGTGTCATATTCATAACAATGTTAATACATATACCTAAATAACATGTGCATACTTACACTTACTTAGCAGCATGCATCGCTGTCGATTGCATTAGAATGTTCGCATGAAAGAAAAGCCTTAGATTTAGCTAGCGTCTTATGTTATCAGAGTTATCACTTTGGAAATCTCCGTAAGAAATGATTTGGGTCAGAAGAAACAAACGAAGCGAATCACATATCACATCACTATCACATTTACTTCTTGTTCTCTGCAGGTACTTCTCCCAGTTTTCTGTTCTTCTGTATATCTCTTGTGCTGGGCTATCTCCTGTCGTTGTCTCTGTCTGCTGACAGTTTAGTCTCCAAAACTGCTTACATATTCAATTAATAGTTTAGCGTTATATAAATGTACAGGTGCATTTTATAATGACATAAAAACTAATTGCATGTATCTAATGACCGTCTGACAATTTTAGTCAAGTTTCACTGTCCTTTGTATACCTGGTGATGACACTATTAATTTAATTACGCAGTTATTGTATTGTAGATATTTGTTGCCCATTTACCAACTTATTATACTGACGGACATTACCAATTATCAGTAGTTAGCAGCTAATATTATGCTTAGTATTATGTGGCATAATTCCTTTGTAGATCATTCTTAATGATTTCTATTCTCTATTGGGAAACTTACTTTGTAAAAGGATATAAAATTTAAATTGTATTTACACACTTTCATTGTGGATATAAATGAGTTCCTATTATTCTTTAACGGTTACTTTTTGCTTCTCATAATTTTATTTGTCAAATTGTTACAAACTATATTTGTCTGACGTAAATTGAAATGCTTTTGTACTCAGACAACCATAAATGAGCTGTTGATTATGATTGCACCGATGATGCAAATATTTAGTTAATTTGAGTACGATTGTGTTGAGATCAAAGAAGCTGCAAGCAAACACATTTATTAAAGTTAACAATCATAAAAATGTAACATGCAGTGTACACTGTACACGTAATGTGCTTGGCAGTGTTAAGCACCACACTTCAGTTTCAGTAAATGTCCGTCACACTTAACACTTAATGGAAAACAGACTGACAAATACCTATTTGAGTAGCTTAGAGAGTTGCATAAATTTTTAATGAACCAAAATATTATTTAAGGGAATTAGCACTTTCTTAGTTTAAGTCAAATTATAAAAGCGAGTATCCGTTTTCTCTGGCCTTGTCATCATGCTCATTTCCGTTGATTTTCCAATAGCCCTGCAAGTCAACTGTGCTTTGTGTGGAGTAAATTTATGTTTTGTCACAGAAAAAGAGAACGAGTATAAATTATTATAATCGCTCATCCAATGCAATTTTCTTTCAATGTCATTTTCAAAGAACCTACTGTACTTGCAGTTACCGTTCTGCATTCAACTTTGATTTTTTTAGCAGGGACTAAATATTTTCCATTTCGTTGCATTTGTCACATGTATTACATTTTGTCGTTACTTATAGGTACCTATCACAAGGCTTTTAGTGTGTCATAATTCATTGTGTATACCTACGTTGAAAATCCAAGTTTACTGTTCTTTGTAATTAGCAGTATGTCTCAATATTCTCAATAGCAATTCTGTGCATGTAGCATTTTAGGTCTAAGTATAGAGTGTAAGGTATTGTAATTTGTGTTGTAATTCTTAGCATGTATTTATGCATCTGTAGATACAGAGATAATACAGAATACTCACGCTATTTCTAGCTGACAATAATAGTGCAGTTATTGTTGAATTTATTGCACAACTCAGATTTACCTACTATATTATTTTCATAAAGTGCAATGTTTTACCGTGCTAACAATATAGTATTTACACCACTTTCAATTGTTTCACCTTTTAATGTCCTATCAATTAATTTAGTAAGCAAATAGAAGCATAGCATAATTTCATCACAGTTTGCCAGTTTGCCAACTCAGAGAATGTAGCACGTCATTAGAATATCCGGTTCATCCTTTAATTATAATAGCCACGCATTTTTTAATAGATGTGTAATACCCTGGACTGGATTGTTTTTATAAATAATGACTTCACGAACCTACCAATCGAAAAGTATGTAAGCATGTTAATTCCCTGTAAGTATACACAGAGGTTAAATGCTTAGACTTTCTATGATTTATAATCAGCAGCTAGCTAACTTGTCTTTTGTATTTCGTTTAAAACTTAAATCTACGAAGAAGTATTTACATGTGTTCAATTAGCAAACTACATAAGACAACAGGATTAAATTGCGGATTATCTTCAAAAAGGAAGAGCGCACTTTCCAAAATGTTGATGAAAAGTTTTTGATGTAAGACGGTAAATGAAATGGTATGATGACATGCTGTACTACACGGTTAACAAGATATGGGCTCGGTGATTCACCAAATGTTAGTTAGTTGGATATGCTTCGGTAATTAAGAGTTCGATTAAAATGGATGAATATCCGTGAGCTTAGACACTTTTAACTTAACCGTTCTTTTGTGATGTACAAATATCACAGTTAAGAGTTAACAACACTAATAAAATATTGATAGCAAAATATTGTACATTTTCTAGTCTCACATTGCCAATGTCCTCCGAGTATTTTAGTTGTTTTATTATTTGAAACATACACTATCGTGTATTTACTGATCTATTTTTCTCTTTTTCAGGATCGTGATTTCTCATAAATATCGTGTTCTCCCAATTAATGCACACCATAATTTTGTCTGAGGCTTGACTAAGGAAAAGTTTAAAACAAAAGTTTAAATTGAATTCTGCATCCTTTACAATACAACATGAACAAAAGGCTGGTGAGAGCTCAACTTACATTCAGAAGGAACGATATTATCTGTAACACCAATGCAATTTGTGAATTGAACATTGTCAACTAATTACAGAGTAACTTAGAAAATTAGAGGATAATTACAAAGGGGATAATGATTCATCGGAAGAAAATGAGAACTCGAGATTATTTCCTGATTGGAGCCTTCCTTTTGGCTTGGTTCCCAACCTCCATTTATGCAAATAAATGTCCACCACCCGAACACATCATGCCTTGCAGGTGTCGTGGTCGTAATGACCAGATTCAAGTCTGGTAAGTCAAGCCGTAAAGTAAACCTCTGCCAATTACTTCGGTTTAAGCCAATTTCATGTATTACACATGGAATTAGTCATAAGGAGTAAAACCAAAGGAACATTTGTAATATTTCTACATTTTGTATTCAGGTGTAGTCACAGTGACTTAGAGAGAGTAAATGGAGCACTAGAGAATTTAATGAGACTTCGTAGTATGCCAGCCATTGATGAACTCATAGTGGAGAACAATCGAATGCCAACATTGCCAGCGAGAGCCTTTGGTGCTTTGCAAGTAAGATTTTAAATATATGACATACATTAGAAACCGAGATGCTGTGATTGTAATTATAATTAAACTGTAACACTGTGTATTTACGACTGAATGTAATTTGTGTACCTATTTGTATGTATTTACATATAGTGTGTATTAAAAGAGAATCTAGAATGATAAGCATGGATCTTGTTTTGTTTCCTTTTTGGCTGAACGACTTACTTATCAAATCTAAGTACATAGATTAAAAACACAAGTAACCATCAGCAAACAATTACAAAGCAGAAATTTCTGGTCTGATGACTTTAACTTTAGTATCAGCTATCTAACACACTACATTGATAGGGAAAATATAAACATCCAAAGAATCCAAGTAGAAACACGGCACTAATCTTGATACATTTAAATTACTTTGTGTATGACTGTGCCAAAAACATTGTCTCGTTAAGACTGTCTAAGTAATTACTTGTTAAATGTATGTATTATAGATTGGGAGACTCCTACTGAGAAACAATGGCTTAGAGTCCGTATCCCGAAATGCATTTGCAGGTTTGGAAGACTCGATCGAAGAACTTTACATTGTGGAAGACAAACTAGTCGATTTTCCATTTGACTCGATAGAAAATCTAAGAAATCTTGAAGCGTTCACGGTAGAGAAAAGCCGCATTCGCTTACTTCCCCGATTCAGTGGTCTGAATCGCCTGAAACATATTCGGATTGATGGCTCACTCATCACCGGATTTCCTGTCGGGGCATTTTCAGCCATGGCGTCTGTCAAACAAATCCATGTGGTCAACTCAAATGTGGCCAATTTGGCAGAGGGGATCTTTGGACCGTTAGATACTCTCATTCTGGCCAACTTTAGCGGAAATCGCATAGATTTCATTCAGAGGCGCAGTTTCGCTCTACTTCCTAAATTAGAGGTCAGCTCATCTCCTTTGTACTTTTCTACACTAACTGATGTACACATAAATAACGTGGCAAATATACATCCACAGCTTTATCTTCTATTTACTCTTCAAAGCTCTTCAATGCAGCATTTCTACTCCCGAACCTCTTCACTAATACTATGCCTTTGATTTCTCAACTTAAGTTCTAGAGTGATGCTTCTCTCACTTGCTATACTTTTATGACTTGTCATTGTTATCTCTTTTAAAGCTTCTTGTTTCTCTAGGTATGAGGTTTTATGTTATCATTGTACTTATAGGATCACCTAACTTAATACCTACTGATGTACATCCATGACAAAGACGGATGAAGGTGTTCTTACTTGCGCTTCTTTAGCTTTGTTCCTTTTTTTGCTGTATTTTGATCTCATTTCTGTTGTTTTGCTATCTGTAGTTATCATTATAAATTGTATTTCTTACCTTAAACTTGTTGAAGTGTCAGTATCACTGCAGGGAGTACCTAAATCTGTTAATATGTAGTTATCTATGAGTCTATTTAGTAACGTGCGTACATTAGCAAGTCTAAAAGTATTTCTTAGTTAGATATAATGAACCACCTATTTTCTTTACTAGCTTTAGGGAAAAAGTGGTTTTTGCTTTGAGAACTCTTTGTGTTTGCTTCTTTTATTTTCTGTTGATGGGAAATTTCATTGTGCGATACACTTACGTAGTTTTAGCCTTTGTTATTGAATGTGTTCACTTTTTTCGGATTTCTTTTTGAGTAAATCGGGTCATTTGAAATGGAAAGGTCTTGACACTTGAAGAAATCTATGTTATTATTGAACAATTTTTATGAAGTGCACTGTACGTAAGACAGTATGTAGTATTATACTTTAGCGGAGCAATCTGATTGGAAATGAATGTATAAAATGATTAAATTAAATTCATTAATTTAATTAAAATACATGAATTTTCTAACATGAATTATAACGGTTCTGCGCTATTACCTTTCATTTCAGGTCTTATCAATGGCAAACAATAATTTACAAGATGCAGTTGCTGTTGGAAGAGCATGTGAAGAACTTAGTTCGTTAAAATCACTGGATTTAAGCAGTAATAAATTCAAGAATCTCCCCGAAGGTTCATTTGTAAACTTGAGAAGTCTTCAAATGTTAAACTTAGCTTCAAACCAGGTCCAAACTGTTAGTCCAAGATCTTTTACTCATTTACCTGCCCTGAGGAAAGTAGATTTGAGTTTCAACGAGCTCAGGAATTTTCCGCCATTGTTTTTCGATTCTGCTCCATTACTTGAGGAATTAAGGTAAGTCATATCAGCATACTATTAATTTTGATGTACTTATGAAGTCAAATTCCTTGAATGTAATTTCTTTTCACAGAATGAGGAAGAATTTACTGGGAACAGCAAATGAAATCGGGGAGATGCTAGGATCTCTGAAATCTCTTCGGTTCCTCGATTTGGGAGAGAACGGTCTAACAGAATTGCCAACAGGAGCTATTCGGGATCACACACATCTGCAACGACTTGATCTTAGTGATAATAAAATAACTAGAATTCAACGAAATGCTTTTAAAAATGTTCCATCATTGATGGAAATGAGTCTTCGCAATAATACCATTCAAGAAATTCCTTCCGATAGAGAGGCATGGGATATTGCTTCCCTAAAAGAGCTAGACTTGTCTTCGAACAATTTGCAACAACTACCGCAAAATGCTTTAAAAGGTCTTCCTCGTTTGGCAAGAATGGATATCAGTCACAATGCAATAAAAAATATTGCACAGAATACATTTTCCTATAATACAGACATGGAAATGTTAGATATGAACGGAAATAGCATTAATTATTTAGCTCCAGATGCTTTATCAGGTCTTACTAAATTAAGCAAACTAGATATGAACAGAAACCATTTGGAAACCATTCAAGCAGGAACTTTCCGGGATTTAAAAAATCTTGTAACTTTAAATTTGGCTAACAACAGACTGAATAACTTGCCTCCTAATGTACTCAACGAACTGAAATTATTAGAAGAGCTAAATTTAAAGAGCAATTCCATTTCGCAAATTCCTCATGGCATTTTCTCAAATCTGGGAAATCTAAAAGATCTAAATTTGAAACACAATGCCTTGTCAAATGTGAACAACATGATGTTGGAAGGGCTGAAAAACTTAGAATCTCTAAAACTAGCCTCAAATCAAATAAATAATTTCGATGAATCAGCTTTTGATAATTTGCTCAAACTGCGATCGATCGATTTAAGTTCGAATCGCATAAATAGACTTCCCAGCAGATCATTCAAGAATTTACCAATTCTTGAAAAGTTCGAAGCAAGAGAAAATAGAATAAGTAATTTGGAACCAGGGGCGCTTGCTAATTCAGAACAGTTGCAAATAATTGATTTAGCCCATAACGCTTTGGGAGATATACCAGATCTGGTGAAATCGACTCCATCCCTCAAAGTCGTCGATTTAAGTCACAATCAGATAGAGCAGGTGGAATCGGATACATTTGTGCAGGCTAGCAATCTTATGGAACTGTATTTAAATGACAATAAAATTAAAGGAGTCACTTCAAGAACATTTGATGTAAGAAAACACAAATACAAAAGAAATGCATTAAGTTAAAATACTTAAAATAGGTATTGTAATCAAATGTCCTTTGTTTTCTTATTTATTAAGAATCTGAATTCCCTTACAATATTGGATATGGATGGAAACGAACTGGAAGAAATTCTACCTGAAACATTCCGTAAATTACCCAGATTGATATATTTACGAATGAGCAGAAATAGAATCAGAAGTATTCGCAGTACAGCTTTTTCAGACTTAAATTCCCTGGACGGTCTCGATTTGCAAGAAAATGAATTGGAATCTGTCTCTGAGTCTGCATTTGACAGAACAGGGGCTTTAAAATACCTCAATCTGAGTCACAACAACTTTGATAGCATGGCAAGAATGGGACTTACACCTTTGCAATCTTTGGAAGTACTCGACACAAGTTTCAACCGCCTGAGAGATGTCGATGAAAAGGCCCTTCGTCATTTACAATGGCTTGTTGAACTAAGGGTTTGATACAATTTTAATAATCAATTTATATAGGAAGTTTTAAATACAGATAGAATATTGGTGCTTTAATCATTTTGATTTTGCGTTTTATGTAAGTATGATATCGATTTTAATAATTACCGTTTGATTCTTGATGTATATGAAAAGATGAACGATAATGGAATATGCCGCCTCCCTGTTGGAATCTTTGATGGCATGAGTCGACTTAAGATGCTCGTCATGAAGAACAATTTCATTTCTCATTTGTATGAAACAGTGTTCTACAAATTACGGAATAATATTGCATTCCTGGATATATCTGGTAAGATTCATCAGCTACTCTGTTTTTATTAAAAGGTTGTTCCCGTTTTCTACTAATTCCTCGGATTAAAAACGTTTAGGTAATCCTTTGTCGTGCGATTGTGAACTGACATGGCTACGCAATTTGATGGCCCGAGAGGCAGTTCAAGAACTCTCAGAATCTATTTGCGACAGTCCGAACGAACTAAAAGGGTCGCTAGTGAAGCAAGTTCGGCCTGGCCGAATGGTTTGTCCGTCAAGCAATCGGGGTCATTCTAACTTTATAAGTGAAGAAAAGTGCCCAGCTTTAAAGGAATCTCGGAGAAAACCCAGGCCGAGTCCCGATGCGTTACCTTCTGAACAACGTCCACTTTTTGGAAATACCGGAAGCAGTCCTGCGAACCATTTTAGTGATGCAGCAGACTCTGCAATAAATAATGATTTAAAAAATCGCAGAAAAGGTATATTTGAAAGGTCAAAAATTATAACAATTTTTCAGTAGCAAAAGGAAATGTAATACATTTTTAATTTTAGATGAAAAGTTGATCGAATCGAATGATTACATTCCTGGTGATACACCAACGATATACGCTGGAACAAGCAATACTGGCACTAAAGTAAATAATCTAAATCTAAATTGATATACCAATATTTATTCACGATTAGAAGTAATGCAAAGTACTTACTAAAATAAAATATTATAGGCAACCCAAGAAGATGTAAAGAAATCATCAAATGCAAATAGCGTATTTGGAGGTTTGGGTTCCTTATTTGGAATACCTTTAGACTTTGGTTTAAATCTGGGAATTTCTCCAAGTTTCACAGTAGCGAACAAAGACAAACAAGGTGACGATACTGATCGAGGTTTCCAAACCGGAATAAAGGGTCCTGATCCATTACCTCCTAGTTGGGTGGACAGACCTTCGAAGGCCGATTATGGAAAACCATCAGGAAGTGTTTACGAGCCCCCTGAATACATACCTAGAAAACCGTCTCAACCTTACATTCCTTTAAATCCGTACGCGGAAACGGGCCCTCAATCAAATGTAGTACCAAGCGGTACAGCAGATATTCATAAAACAGTTGCTCCCTCCCCGAATATTATAAACACCCCTAGAAGGCCATCTGGAATAAAATTCCCAGGCACAGGTCCAAGCGCAAGTCCATCTAATCCTGCTTCATGGCATCCGAATTATACTCCAAACACGGAAACAGGTTTTATTCCAATAGAACCGTTTTTCCATTCCGCTGGTGGCAACGACAAAAGAAATGAAACCAAAGTTCGCGATGAAATTCCTGGAGCTTCAATAAATTATTATGGCACAACAGCCAGACCGAACTACAATAACATAAATTCCGATTCCCCGAAAGTTACAACACCCCAGCCTTACCCAACAAATAAACACGGATTTGAATTATACAACCAAGAAGCAAGTGCAACTCCTCCTACCTCAGGATCACAAAGCGAAGAATACGAAGATGAAGCATCTTACACTCCTGTAGATGTGCAATCCACAAGTGACGAAGCACCCAATAGTCCGTCAACGAATACAGCCAATGAAGACTTTTCTTTAAGTGACTTCTGGAGTATGTTCTCAGGAAACGGTTCTAAAGATAAAGATAATCAAGGAAACAAGAATGAAAACGAGGTGCTGCCTAATAATGACAGAGGAGTTCCTGTGGATTTTTCATCCCCCATTGATACTAGTACTCCAAGTCCACCTTCTTACACAACCGGACTTTCTCCAACAGGAAATCCGGAACAATCCTCTGGAAGTGAACATTCATTTGGAGAATCAAGCCAAATCCCTCATGACGCTCATGCGAGAAGACCCGTAGGACGACCTACAATTACAAAAATCACAATGGAGGAAACTGCTCCTCCATTTAGAAACAATGCAAATACTAATTCTCCCGAAATAGATAATTTGAATCAGCACCAATCTCAGCAGCAGCTGGGAACTCCTAATGGCTTTGCTGATGGAAATGAACTAGCTACTGTTAATCCCTTAGTTCCACCTGTTGTAATCGGGAACCCTGAAGCTCCTCTTGATTGGTACTACACCAACTATAATAATCACAACAATGACAGAGAAGAATTAGAAAAATTCCTCGAAAGAAGCAAAGTTAATCAATTCGAAAATGAAATTGTAGACTTGAGTGGGAGGAGCGAAGGAGTCCCCAGCTCCAATGTCCTTAGCTCCTTAACTCTTTTATTAGCTTCTCTTTTCGTTTACCTATTTTAATTATTTTATCAAATGGATATATTAGTATTTTCTTTTGCAGTGCCGTTACCCATTTATCAATAAGAATACAAGGTGAATAATTATTGTTGATTGGAATGAGTAATTGAATGCATGCACAGGAAGAAAGAGTTGTGTTTAGTTTACATTGTCTGTGATCAGTTCAAACAGAGTCTTGCCTTTCTGCTTTAAATCATCGTTGAATCTCCCTGTCGTCCCTGTACATACACACAAAATTGTTTAGTTTTGGTTCGCTATCTGTAGAATAGTCAACTGATTGTTCAGTTTTTGTCTAAATCTTTATGATGTGATTGTTATGTGATTGTTACGTACCTTGACGAATGTATAATGTTGTGAATTGATAATTTTAGGCATAATTATTGTAAATTGTAGTAACTAACCAAAGCAAGATATAATATACATGATGTCACTGATATATACATATATATACTTTGACCTTTCAAGCCATCTTTTTAAATATGCCAAGTACCCTTGGAAAAAGGACAAAATCGAAAAATTGAATCGAAATTTTATCAGTAAGAAAATTGGCAAATTTGGCCTCAGAAAATCTCGAAATAAAGGAGTGGTAAATCGGTAGTTTAGAGACGATGTGAAGAACCGACTTTTCACTTTTTTCCGATTTTCTGGCCTGTACCGATTTTCTTATTTATAAAGTTTCGATTCAAAATTGTAAAATTTTGTAATCTTTCCAATGGTAATTGTCATGTTTTAAAGGGTGCTGCAGTTTTTGAGGTATTGAAGTTCAAAGTATATGTAGATCATTTAGTGATACCCTGTACAATATAGTAGCTCTGTAAATAAGAAATATTTTCATACATTAGTTTATAAAATAAAAGTTTTATAACGAAGAACCAATATTTTAAGGAGGGAGTATGGATAATTTCGATCACTATGGTTTCCGAATTTGACTCCTCATTTCCAATGTAAATTTTACTTTTTTTCGTTTCCCAGAATCTCGAAAACGGTTAGGTCTTCATCAAATTTGAAATTTTTATAAAATAGAAGACATTTAGGGCTATAACGTAACGATAAGACATAAGCGATTTTCATACTACATATTGAGTTATAAAGTATTTTCCTCAATTTTCCTGAAACACTTTTAAAATACTAAATACAATCAGAAATATCTTATAGCAGAAAAACCGAAAAAGGAAAAGTCTTATCGTTACGTTATAGCCCAAAATGTCTTCTATTTTACAAAAATTTCAAATTTGATGAAGATCTAACCGTTTTTGAGATTCTGGGAAACGAAAAAAAGTAAAATTTACATTGGAAATGAGGAGTCAAATTCGGAAACCATAGTGATCGAAATTATCCATACCCCCCTCTTAATGCATATTTTACATTAATAATTATTTATTCATTTAATAGTTTTCCTTTCCTTCGTAATTCTATAAATAAAAATTAGCGAGGAATGCTTTCTAGTTCTATAACTATAATATAAGTACTCTGAACATTTTGTAGATTCTTGTGATGGTTAAGTAATCTACCTAATTATTTTACTACCATTTACCGGTTAAGTAAAGCCTAACACAAAATATCTTTTATAAGACGAAATATCAATTATTGGTATAATTCTGGAATTTCTTGGCATAGGGAAAAAATTCAGAGAATGTTTGAACGCTCTACTTGGAGATAAGTATTTGCATGCTATGAAAGTA
This sequence comes from Yoshiicerus persimilis, assembly GCA_020352615.2. Taxonomy (NCBI): domain Eukaryota; kingdom Metazoa; phylum Arthropoda; class Collembola; order Entomobryomorpha; family Tomoceridae; genus Yoshiicerus; species Yoshiicerus persimilis. Next base: position 14,805,756 of record CM036942.2, read on the forward strand.
TTAGAATTCAACTTGAAATTGATCTTTATTTACTGAAAGATGAAGAACCAAAACGCAGACCTATAGCAAATACAACATAGTATGAAGTATTTACATTTTTGCAACCGTGGAATAACTGCATTCGGTCTCTACCGTATTCCCAGCGGTCCAATTAGATATTCATATCTCCCCAATTAATTTTCATTAATTATAATTGCATATGTTTATAAAACTACGAACAGTAATTTTTTGTCATACTAAAACCAACCTATTTATAAAATTGAATTGCAGAATGTAGTAAAAGGGTTTTATGAAAAACTAATTTTTAATAAGCAGAAAGTGGTAACGCATTTGCCTGTAGCTAACAAGTTGATATCACTTTATACGCTGAAGTAAAATATTTATTTCATTATGTCTTATATTGCCGTGAACCAAATCGGACAGATTGTCATGAAGTCATGTTAATAAGTGTTTGCACTGCGTTGCACTGTATGGATGGATGAGTACATATATAATATGGAGTGGGCGAGATGAAAGAAAATCTTTATTCATATTTAGTGTAAGCTGGATATTACATTAACATTATCTAGTGTGGTAGGCGTTTGCAGACTTTGAGAAGACCAGTCTGTTTGTCTGTGTGCCCAGAAGTGCAAGCGGGAGTCCGGACTTTACTTGCTTAACCAACTTAAGAAAAGGGATTAAGCTTGCGTAAGATAGATTATTACGTACATTACATTTCCAAGAAGGTTTTTTAGAATCAGTGAAACGCCGCACCCGTGTTGCCCTATTCAATGCTATGCGTTTATAATTATCTAGTGTCTCCAATTAAAATGTTCAACAATCTTTACAGTAATAATGAATGTGCCCACCTTTACAAAACATTTAAATTCCAAGAGATTATTAATGACCCTTGATAATAAATTTAAGTGATTGTAGTTGAAACAGAAGTACTAGAGCAACTTTTGTGTGTTAGCATTTTTGCAGTTGAGAAGCTGTTTTGGGGCGCTTACGGTATGTTGTGCATGTATTATGTATAATACGCAAGTGCTAATATGCAAGGCAATCGATTTAGCCACATAATCATATAACTAACAAAAGTTTGGAAGTGATCCAAAAGGGAAAAGTACACTTGTGTATTCCATTACCATATGAAATAAGGTACACATACACACCTACATGGTACATGTTAAATAACATAATTTTGCATATGAAAAGAAACTAAATAAATCCACGCCTGTTTTACATGAATTCTGTCTCATTCATACCCAAACTACAGAGCTTAATTATTGTTAGTACATGAGTGTCTAGTAAGCTAAATAATCTGCACAGCACATCATCCTGCATGTTTACTTTTGATTTGAAAGCACTTATATTAGGGTCATATGTCACTCACTACCTCTATACATTGTAAATGTATATGCATTAAAGAACTACATGATAGAGAGCCAAGCCAAGTGTTCTGAGGATGAATTATGTTATCATTGCACTTGTCTAGTGTATTTTCAATTTCATACCTTTTTTTCAGTTGAAGACGATGAAAATGTATCTATCAATGGGCTATAAAATGTTGATAGTCTTAGCACAGTCCGATTATAACTGCAAAGTGCTTTACGTACATGATGTGTTCACAGGAGACTATAACTTTGGTATGTCCCTGCTTTTAACAATAATATGTAAAAGTGTGCAATTTGTAATTTATTGCATTTTTAAAGCATTTTCATGGTGCCTTTTCATGTTATGTATAGATGTTCCCAAATTGTAACTGTAATGGCAGTAATAAACTGTAGTTTTTGTTCACCAGCACTGTAGTGCAGAGCTACATTGTAAAGATCTAGTATAAGCTTATAATTATTCCACTTACATCTAGGTGTCTAACATTATTACAAAAACCTTACATATGCTTTTCATACATTGTAGCCTCTGTCGTTTTATTTTTTGAGGATTATTTTTACACCAGCCTCTACGAAGGAGAATAGACTGGAGTACGTTGGGTTAATATATTATGCTGCAGAGTTACTTGGAGCTGGAAGGCTATTGCTATTGGTAAAGCTCATCCGATAAGTACAAATTTTAATGGTTATTAGCTCTGTGAACTGCTATGCGAACCGTATAGGTAATAGTGAATGAAGATAGGATAATGACTAATGACTAGAGTTTATGACTTTGTCTTGGCAGTTGGCACAAGTCTGCCTAATCCAAAAATGGCATTGGGGCTGCCACGGAAAGAAATGGAAGCAATACATATATTATGAAAAGGGGTTTTCGTTTCAGATGGAATGCATACTAATATTACAGGCTCACGTATGACGGGATCCTTCCTCCGGTGCTCCACACTGGCCAAATATTACCCTCCGAACTAACGATTCAAAGCTAAAAGCTATAGCCATTTTCTTTCCTGGGCTCAGAACAGCTTTCGACCGTAAGTATGTTACAATATTTCTCTTTCTTCTCCTTTTAATTGTGTATTATTAAGAAAACAACGGAAAATTGTTTAGTTGATCAGTAACTCATTTTACCAGAAATATTGTTAACCTGGGAATTACTTATTTGTTCATATCCTAAATATTAATTTTAGTGTTGTATTGCATGTGTTACACATGGAAGCATTGCGTTGTTCTTTGTTCACGAAATTGACGCCATATTTGTGTCTCAGCGCATTTCTTTTGTTCCAAATTCTAAGCTATTTTTTTCCCACTGTAAAACGCTTTTAAAATCCGATAGAAAATCTAGTGCTATCAGTAGAGATAATAAAATTATGTGCACATTGTGTTACAAATTAGAATACTTCAAATATACCCTTGAGGTTTATAAAAATTGAAATACATAACCTACTGTTTCTTTTTCAGGAAAGCTCCAGAGCTGTTCATTTCTTGTGCGGTTGTTCGTTCCGTACAAACAAGTAGAACAAAAGTGATCGAGTCAACATATCATCACAACTCGAAAGGTCGTCCGTATAATTTTTGACTGTCGACACAGGATCCGCACAGGAAATAATTCAACATGGTTATTGAGCAAAAGTTCAAACCCGGGGAGGAACCGGATCCATCCCCATACCTCTTTGTCTCAATGGAGACAAAGCGGAAAGATCAGACCAAGCCGTACGATGCCAAAAAGACCTGCTGGGTTCCCGACAAAGAAGAGGGGTTCGTTCAAGGCATGATCAGTGCCACTAAGGGGGATATCATCATGGTCACTGTTGGGGATGAGGTATTTTCTGCAAATCTTACTTTTATTTGATAAAGAAGAAAGTATTGTAATTCTAACAATGTGTATGATGCATCCTCTCAGGAAAAACCATTCAAGAAAGATCAAGTGGGTCAAGTTAATCCCCCCAAGTACGAAAAAACTGAGGACATGTCCAATCTGACTTTCTTAAATGATGCATCTGTGCTTTACAATCTTAAGCAACGTTACTACAACCAATTGATCTATGTAAGTATTGCATTTAGTCGATTCCCTGAAAATGAATGAAATATGGCAAAGCATCAATGCGGTAATATGTCGTCAGAATTTAAAGGGACGTACTTAGGTGGTACAGGATGTAGCTATATTTTTTATTTCGCAGATTAACGTGATCTATTCTTGCAATAGAGAATTAAACTATACTGTACACGTATAATTGCAGCGTGAGCTATGTATATAAAGTGCAACAATTTCAGCAGGGAAGAAGACATTCTTTTTTGCCTTACAATTAGTATAGAGGTGCCCATTTAGTTCAGTAAGGTTAATATTATGCAAGATGGCAAAAGGGAAGCTAATCTTATCGTCATTACAAAGCGAACTCTTTCAAAGTAGAATACACAGCAAAGTCCTGCCTAAGCTTGTATGTTGTGAAGTAAATGTAATACGAGACTTGCTATGTTCAAGCAGTACAGTCTATAATTTCCTTGTCTCTATTTTTGGTTTATTTACATTTCCATGTACTTTCTAAGTCTGAGCAGCCATTTGCTCTCGTTTGCTATTTATAAACTGGCTCATCAAGGGAAGACATACAATTCCACGGTGTATAAATAACCAAATCCTGAATCGGCAAAGAAACGCAACACTGTATGCTTTTTCTCAACTTCACAGCGTTCAAATAACTTTCAATAATACATTTGTCGATATATCTGTTATCTGTTCTCTTTTCTTTAGCGAGTCTTTCTTTTTAAGAACAATGTAGAGGTATGCAGTATGCAAACAAAAACTCCGCAGACGAACAGGAAATACCACATTGATGCATAGCTATATCTTTACGTAACCAGAGCATGAGTAACCGTTTTAATATAAATTGATTTACCAGTGCATTACCACTCTAATCTTGGAATATAATTATGCGTTTTAGACCTATTCTGGGTTGTTCTGTATCGCCATCAATCCCTACAAACGTTTCCCTATTTACACGCAACGTGCTATGAAAATTTACAACAACAAAAGACGAAATGAATGCCCACCTCATATTTTTGCCATTGCAGAAGGTGCCTATGCTGATATGTTGACCAGTAAGTTGTCTACGTTTATAATGATCGCTACCTATTCCAATTTTATTAAAAGTACGGGTTTTAAATATAGTATCTATTAGAGTGCTAAAATGACCCTTACAACACTGGGCTTGATTGGTGCTACTAGAGGTGCTAAAATTATTTTTCCCTTTGTTCTCATGTTCTTTTACATAGAGCATTATTTGGCTTACACAAATAGGATCACGGAGAGCAGAAGAACAATACCTTGCCAAAACATTTCGAAAACGATCTAGGTTACTAGGTTAGCTTTGTAAGCACTGTCATAATTTAACCCTTTCCCCTAATCAATATTTTCCTAGAATTTATCTTTATTGAGAAGCATTCCAAGCGTTTCCTATAACATACTGGTTAAGATAGTTAAACGTAGTTACAGATGGTTACAATAGTATCCTTTTATTTAGAACCAGGAAAACTTATGTACCTTTACTAATGAGACATTAAAATGAAAACCGGAAAGTTAATTAGAAAATTAATTTGGAATGTACTCCTTGTTGTATACCTAGGTATCATTTTGCTTATACTATTACACTTCAAGTGGGATGTATTGGTAATATAACAAAATTATGTATGTATAAACAGCATAAAGATAAGGATTCTTGGCACTGGTTTATATCATAAAAGTAATATCTTAGGTGTAGAGTGATGCTATGTTCTTAAACGACTCCTGTTGTCAACCATTATTTTTATTTAATTTCAGATCATGAAAACCAGTCTATTCTGATTACGTAAGTGTCACATACTATAAGTGATAAGAATTCTTAAACCATTATGACATCGACAAAATTAAACATGCATTTGTACTACAGTGGTGAGTCTGGTGCCGGAAAAACTGAAAACACAAAGAAAGTTATTGCTTACTTTGCTACTGTTGGTGCCTCTGGAAAGCCTGGAGATGAGAAAAAGGTTGGCCACAGTGAACTGTCATTTCTGTCCTCTTGTGAAGACCGTTTTTCCTTATTGCTTAATTTTTTGTCTTATGCATATTTATAGCAATCTCTTGAAGATCAAATTGTGCAAACAAATCCTGTACTTGAGGCTTTTGGAAATGCCAAAACCACTCGTAATGATAACTCGTCTCGTTTCGTAAGAATTTAAATGCATTTCTTCCAGTAAAATGTATAATGCACCTTTGGATTTAAAACGCATTTAATCATGTTAAAACTATGATAGGGTAAATTCATTCGTATCTTCTTTGGACCAACTGGAAAATTGGCTGGTGCTGATATTGAAACTTGTAAGTTTTTCAATACATAAAGTTAAGTAATGTAATGTAGAAAATATTCGGTATATGAAGAGATTTTCTAATTCGGTTTGAAAATATTGCTAGATCTACTGGAGAAAGCTCGTGTGATCTCGCAACAGCCTTTAGAGCGTTCTTACCATATATTTTACCAAATCATGTCTGGAAAAGTATCCGGGATCAAAGGTACATGCAATTTCCGAATTACCATGTGAAGGAATATATTTACTCTATTCTTTACATTTTTGAGTAAATAATTACCCTTATCCAATTCTACACCATTTACAAGTAGCCCTTAAAAGTACCCCTCAATTGCCCAAGAAAGCTTGCCCTTTAAAGGAAAGTCATTCTACAAATATCAGAATTCATAAATGAATTTTCAGCCTTTCATAAAAGAAAAGTTAATTGTTGGTAGTTAATTTTACACACTTCCAATACTTTATTGAAGAATGGCTTTTAAAGTTTTTTTCACCGAATGTTCTATCCGTGAGAGTTTATTTTCAATACAATATACTCCATTATGGCATGAAAATATTTCCATCTCCTGTTTGATTGAATATATTTTATTATTGCTTCCCTGCATTTTTAAATATGTATACACTACCCTGCAATTTTGAATTGTTTTCTTATTCGATTATTTGGTTAAAACAACAATTCAGACGGATATCAGGTAAAAGTTGGAAAACTTCGGCGGGGCTACATTATATTCATCAGACAGGTTTCCGTTGAGTTAGGTTTACCCAATTTCTCCGTCGGCACTTTTCACAGTGCTTTTATTCTATAAACAACTTTAGACTACTGCTTGCTGAGCAACAACATTATGGACTATTACTTCGTGTCGCAAGGAAAACTTACCGTACCAGGTATCGATGATGGTGAGGAGTTGGAAGCTACTCATGTGCGTAAGATGGACTCAAATCTCTTATCAGAGTCCAATTTTTATTAAAAGAAAATCGCTCGTTAATATAATCGTAGAAAGCTGCCAAGAAAAACTGCTGTTTATGTTTAATCAACTCGTGCATCTAGCAAGTCTTCGCATAGCTAATTTAGTTTCGTGCTTTTATGATGTGAATTGATATTTCCAATATGCACAAGCAAAAATTGTCCGCTGTCTGTTCTCCGTACTTATTTCATACGCAAAAATGCATCCCGAATATTTATGATGAATTGTACTAATTACTAGTAAGTTAAAGTAGAAGTTAAAGTAGTGTAATATTATAGCTAAACTTTAGACAATACTATTAGGATATCAACTACTAAAACGCATCAAGATCCGCAAGTTTTTCAAAATAGTGAGGTTTTCAAAAACGTGAATAATATTATAATGTTTTATAGTGAAACTTCAGTTTGGGTATGTTATTTTATATTTACAGCCATACCACCATATTACTTTTAAGGCATGTCCTGAGTGATATTAAAAGCTACCCTTGTTTTTGAAATCTAACACATTCTGTTTCAAATCTGTGATCCTATCTTAAATGCGTTCCAACATTAAAATTTTGGATTTACTTGCTAAACTTTGCAGGAGGCTTTCGAGATTTTGAAGTTCACGACTCAGGAGAGAGAAGATATCTACAAGATTACGGCAGCTGTGATGCATTTGGGTTCCATGAAATTTAAGCAGCAAGGTCGTGAAGAGCAGGCCCAACCAGACGGATTAAATGTTTGTCCTTACAACAGATCTACTCATCTACTTTTTAATAAATAGTTATAAAAAGAGTAATTTTGTTTTATGTAATGCTTGCAGGAAGGTACAAATGTCGGAAAATTGTTAGGAGTTGAAGGTGAAGGATTATACAACAATTTCGCTAAGCCGAAGATTAAGGTCGGAACTGAGTTTGTCACCAAGGGTCAGAATGTCAACCAAGTTAGTTATAATTAAAAGCACTAAACCAGCATCTTATCCAGTTAAAACATTGTGGAATTAAATTTCATATGCATTTTACAGTGCTCCTATGCCATTGGTGCCATGGCCAAGGCAACTTTTGACAGACTTTTCCTTTTCATTGTCAAGAAATGTAACGAGACATTGGACACAAAACAAAAGCGTACTTCTTTTGCTGGTGTATTGGATATCGCTGGTTTTGAAATTTTCGACGTAAATAAATAAATTCTTCAGTTTAATTCAGTTACACACTAAAAAATTAGAGGAGAAACGAAAAAAGATTTTTTACTTTTTGCAGTATAATGGTTTTGAGCAATTGTGCATCAATTTCACCAATGAGAAACTTCAGCAATTCTTCAACCATCACATGTTCGTTCTTGAGCAGGAAGAGTACAAGAAGGAAGGTCTTGACTGGATCTTTGAGGATTTCGGTATGGATTTGCAAGCTTGTATTGAACTTATGGAAAAGGTAATTTTAATAACGCTGCTATTATGGGAATTGCACGTTAAACTGCGTCGGCTTTTTTAACGTTTCATTTGGTACAATTTTAGCCCATGGGAATTTTCTCCATTCTTGAAGAAGAGTCTATGTTCCCAAAAGCAACAGATCAAACTTTCATTGACAAGTTGAGAGCTAACTGTTTGGGAAAATCAGCCAACTTCATTAAGCCGAAGCCTCCAAAGCCTGGCTGCCAAGAGGCTCACTTTGCTTGTGTTCATTATGCTGGAATTGTTAGTAAAAAAATTATTTGGGTCTAGCACAATTTAGTACTTTTGTATTTTAATATGCTTTATTCCAATACATAGGTACCCTATAGTATTACATCATGGCTTGAAAAGAATAAGGATCCCTTGAATGACACAGTGGTAGATCAGTTCAAAAAAGGCAGCAACGCTTTACTGTGTGAGCTATTCGCAAATCATCCTGGTCAGTCTGGTGGTGCTGAACAAGCAAAAGGTATATGTTTGTTTTCAAATGAATTCGTCGGATTCCACCCTTTTCGGAACATTTACTTTTAATAAACTTAGAGTGCACTGCTGAATCAAAATGAATGTTTATTAGTACAATACTACTGATGGTACTGAAGGTACTTAAAATGTGTACCATTAATGTGTATAATGAGTTATCTTTTAATTTCCAACTACAAATTGTGCTGTATTTGCATTAAATACATGCACAATGGTTTATAGCCCCAACTTTGTAAAACTTCAAATGTTTTACTAACACAATTTTGTACAACTTTTAACTCCACAGGAGGAAAGCAGAAAGGTGGCGGCTTCAGGACTGTTTCTTCCTCTTACAGGGTTAAAATGAATTATAGTATCAGTGTTCAGTTTTGAGAGTGTTTATTTGTCCCTTTGTCCATAGTTCTTAGATGGGATACGTAGAATCTTCCAGTTTTGTTGTATGTAGCCACCTAATATTGAGTCTCTTAAAGTTGAAAGTACTCAGTTATAAATTCCTTTTTTATCCTGACTTGGTGAAAGCAGGATGAGAATTACTTTTGGATTTTGTGTGTTCCTTTATGCCTCAACCGTAAACTGCTATGACGTTTCTGTGTGCCCCTTCACCTCACACTTGTATTTTGATAATTCAAGTATTGTCCAATTGTAAATCTACATCAACATGGACATCCTACTGTTTACCTATGTGTGCTATGACGGTTATATTACCCGATTATTGAGTCTAAGTTATAGTTTGTGTCATTAGATACATTGTGTAAATTTGGAGTTACAGGTCTACTAAGCTGTACACATCTGTAGACATATGATTGCAGACTACATACGTTTAGTTAGTATGTACTCTAATTTTTACAACCATCAGTATGTCTTACATTTGATGGTCCAAGTATTTTAGCATAGTTTTTGCATTGCATGTGACAGTGACAACCAAGACGTACAAAGTCATGGAAAACAAATATTTGTCTGCAGTCTGGACTGAAAATATGCACTAAATGTTTGTTAATTGCAAAATGTAAGAATTAAATTTAAAAGTCCTTGTCAATAATCTTACAGGAGCAGCTTAACAGCTTGATGGCCACTTTGAAAGCAACTCATCCTCATTTCATTCGTTGCATTATTCCGAATGAAGTGAAAACACCAGGTTTGCTAAATACTTTCTATGTATTAAAAGAATATTTGGCCTGTGTATTTACTGTTTTCATTAATTTCTCAGGTTTGATTGATTCTGGTTTGGTAATGCATCAGCTCACTTGTAATGGTGTGCTGGAAGGTATTCGTATTTGCCGAAAAGGTTTCCCCAATCGAATGTTGTACCCTGATTTCAAACACAGGTACGACTTAGCCTTCGTAAAAGTTATCAAAAATATGCGAAAGTTCTTAAAGCTGCCATTCAAAGCTCATAATTTGTATGGGATATTTTTTGGAAAGGTATTCTATTCTCGCTTCAAAGGAAATGACTGCACAAAAGGAAGACAAGAAAATGGCAACGGCTTGCTTTGATACCATTGGACTTCATACTGATAAATGGAGAGTTGGGCATACAAAGGTATTTCCCCTAATTATCGAATAATAATATTATAGGGATTACATGGCCTACGATTTACACGCGTAAAATAAGCCACTGTAAGTATTGTATTATTTACAAACGCAAATAAGTACAAAATATGTTAACTGGTTCCAGGTATTCTTCCGTGCTGGTGTCCTCGGAGAGTTGGAGGAAATTCGTGATGATAAGCTTGCTAAAATTATTACATGGCTCCAATCAACTGTACGTAGTTTCCTTACCAGGAAAAGCTACAAAACTCTTTCTGACCAACGGTAAAAATAAATTAATAAGTATATATTTTTACTGCTAGTAGACATACAATACCAAGGGCCATTAATAAGTTAGGTAATCATTATCATTCAAAGTAGGGAAAATAATATTGTTATTTGTATTACAACAGTTTGGCTTTGGAAGTTATGCAGCGCACTATAAGAAGATTCATGCGATTGAGAACCTGGCCTTGGTGGCATTTATGGAAAATTATTAAACCTACTCTCAATGTTACCCGAGTTGAAGATGAAATTAAAGTATGTTTAATTTGACCATGTTTGACTACCAGTGGTAATTTGGTTAGGTAAGCTAAAATAAATTTCTCTTTCAGAAATACGAGGAACGTATTACTAGTGCTAAGGATATCTTGGCAAAGGAAACAGCTGCCAAAAACGCTGCGGATTCTGAAAATAAAAAATTGGTCAAAGCTGTAGATGATCTCAAAAATGAATTGGAAGCGTCAAAATATGGAGCAGGGACCATGGCTGACAAGATGACCAAGCTTAATTCTGCCAAACAAGAACTGCAGAATACAATTGGTGTAAGAATGCTTCAACGTTTGCGATAATTTAAGTCGCTGGGCACTTTCTCGACTTTCTCTGTAAAGCAATAGGGAGAGAAAGTTAAAGAAAGTATAGACAACAACTGATAGAAAAATTATCTTTTTTAGGATTTAGAGACACGATTGTCTCAAGAAGAAGATGCTCGCCACCAGCTAACACAGCAGACGAAGAAATTGCAAGCTGAACAGAATGGTGTAAAGAAAGACTTAGAAGATTTAGCCGCACGAATACTTGCTACAGAGGCTGATACGGGATCTAAAGAAATTCTTATTCGTAATCTCAACGACGAAATCGCTCAACAAGAGGAACTTATTAACAAACTCACCAAAGAAAAGAAAGCCATCCAAGAAACGAACCAAAAATCTGCAGAAGATTCACAAGTATTATTTTAACATGAACTTAATAGCATTTCAAAACAATAACCTATTATTTCTAATAATAAAAATCATTTTTAAATGTTAGTCACAAGAAGATAAAGTGAACCATCTCAACAAAGTAAAGGCCAAACTTGAACGATCGCTGGACGAACTAGAAGATTCTCTTGAAAGGGAAAAGAAACTCCGTGGTGATCTCGAAAAGACTAAAAGGAAAATTGAAGGTGACCTTAAACTGAGTCAAGAAGCAGTTGCTGATCTTGAGCGCAACAAAAAGGAACTTGAGCAAACCATCCAACGTAAAGACAAGGAAATCTCATCTCTTAGTGCCAAACTAGAAGATGAATGTTCTCTTATTGCTAAACTCCAGAGACAAATTAAGGAACTTCAGGTATACATGGAGCATTATTTTGTTTTTATATATTTCAAAAATATCTTTTGTAGATATGATAATTTTAATTTTATTACTTGATAGGCCCGCATTGAAGAATTGGACGAAGAATTGGAAGCAGAGCGTCAAGCTAGGGCCAAGGCCGAGAAACAGCGTGCTGATCTTGCTCGTGAACTGGAAGAACTAGGTGCCCGGTTAGAAGAAGCTGGAGGCATGACTTCTGGTCAAATCGAACTGAATAAAAAACGTGAAGCAGAATTGGCAAAACTTCGACGTGAGAACGAAGAGGCCAACATTCAGCACGAAGCTTCCATGGCTGGAATCCGTAAGCGCCATAACGATGCTGTTGCTGAAATGGCCGAACAAATTGATAACCTTAATAAGATGAAAGCTAAGTAAGTTTAATTAATACGTTGACACAATTTCTCAAGCATTTTCTATTCTCCTGATAAAATTATGGAAAATTATTCTTAATAAAAGGGCTGAAAAGGAGCGTGCTCAATGTTCCACCGAACTTAATGATATTCGTGCTTCAATGGATCAAATGGCCAATGACAAGGCTGGCCAAGAAAAGTTGGGCAAGCATTTGCAACACCACTTGTCCGAACTCCAGGCCAAATACGATGAAGTTAGCCGAACTATCGGAGATTTGGATCAAAGCAAAAAGAAGTTAGCTATTGACAATTCAGACATGACACGACAATTGGAGGAAGCTGAATCTCAAGTTTCACAACTGAACAAGCTGAAGGTCTCTTTGGCCACTCAGTTGGAAGACACCAAGAGGATGGCTGATGAAGAAGCCCGTGAGCGTGCCACTTTGTTGGGCAAGTTCCGTAATGTTGAACACGACTTAGACCTTCTTCGTGAACAATTAGATGAGGAAGCTGAAGGTAAAAGTGAAATTCAAAAGCAAATCTCTAGGGCCAATGCTGAAGCTCAATTATGGCGTGCCAAGTACGAATCTGAGGGTGTGGCAAGAACGGAAGAACTGGAAGAAGCCAAGTAAATTAAAAATTCGAATTTCATGTAGAAATGCTTTTAATTGTTTTATATATAAACTGTTCTCTTTTATAGGCGCAAACTAATTGCCCGCCTCACAGAAGCAGAAGAAACAATTGAGTCTCTCAACCAAAAGTCCATTGCTTTGGAAAAGACAAGGCAGAGATTAACAACTCAACTAGAGGATATGCATACCGAAGTAGACCGATCACGAGCTCTCGTTGCACAAATGGAGAAGAAACAACAATACTTTGATAAAATCCTTGCTGAATGGAAAAATAAGGTTACGGACTTGACGGCAGAATTAGACGCTTCCCAACGAGATTGCCGAAACTATGCCACTGAGGTGTTCAGAACGAAAGCTGTTTATGAAGAGAACGCAGAACGACTGGATCAAACAAAGAGAGAGAATAAAAATCTAGCTGATGAGATCAAGGATCTAGTAGACCAAATCAGTGAAGGTGGTCGAAACATTCATGAAATTGAGAAAGCAAGGAACCGATTACAAATTGAGAAAGAGGAACTTCAAGCCGCATTGGAAGAAGCAGAGGGTGCCCTTGAACAAGAAGAAAACAAGGTATTGAGAGTACAACTCGAATTGTCACAAGTGAGACAGGAGATTGACAGAAGGTAATTATTTCACGTGAAAATTATTTCAGATAGTGCAGTTAGTGCACTACAAATAAAATCTGATATTTTTATATGATGTGATAAGTATGACTATAAATTACTTTGTGTTTAGAATCCAAGAGAAAGAAGAAGAATTCGAAAATACTCGAAAGAACCACCAACGTGCCCTTGACTCCATGCAAGCCAGTTTGGAAGCCGAGAGCAACGGAAAATCTGAAGCTCTTAGAATGAAAAAGAAGTTAGAAGCCGATATCAATGAACTTGAGATTGCTTTGGATCATTCTAACAAGGCTAATGCAGAAGCACAAAAGAGTATCAAAAAGTACCTTCAACAATTAAAAGAAAGTACGCAGGCCCTTGAGGAAGAACAACAAGCGCGTGAGGAGACCAGGGAACAAGTAGGAATCGCAGAAAGACGTGCCAATGCTCTTTCTAATGAACTAGAAGAATCTAGAACGCTTTTTGAACAAGCCGACCGTGCTCGTCGCCAAGCAGAACAAGAATTATTCGATGCTCGTGATGCCCTTACTGAACTTACAAACCAAACCGGACTTCTTGCAGGAGCTAAGAGGAAGCTTGAGGGAGAACTTCAAGCTCTTCATGTAAGTGTGATCAGGAAAAATCATTTTAGACTAAAATTTTTAGTTTTCTAATGTAATTCAATAATGTGTGATGCAATTGGGTTTTGTAGGCTGACCTGGAGGAGATTTTGAATGAAGCTAAGAATTCCGAGGAAAAGGCCAAGAAAGCCATGGTTGACGCTGCCCGTCTTGCCGATGAACTCCGAGCCGAACAAGAACATGCCCAAAACCAAGAAAGAGCCCGTAAAGGAATGGAAGTCCAAATCAAAGAACTCCAAGGCCGCCTGGAAGAAGCCGAGGCAAATATCCTGAAGGGAGGAAAGAAAGCGATTGCTAAACTCGAAGATAAACTCAGAGCCCTCGAACAAGAGTTAGATGGAGAACAAAGAAGACATGCAGATGCCCAAAAGAACCTTCGGAAAGGAGATAGACGTGTCAAGGAACTCAGCTTCCAAGCCGAGGAAGACCGTAAGAATCACGGAAAGATGCAAGATTTGGTTGATAAACTTTTGCAGAAGATCAAGACTTACAAGAGACAAATCGAAGAAGCTGTAAATTGAAAACTTTTGGAATATTTAATGCTATTATATCTTGAGAAGTGATTCTGTAATCAATAATTTATTTTTGTTATTACAGGAAGAAATCGCTGCTCTTAATTTGGCTAAATTCCGCAAAGCCCAGCAAGAATTGGAAGAGGCTGAAGAGCGATCTGAAATGGCAGAGCAGGCTCTGAGCAAAGTTCGCGCAAAGGGACGTGGTGGATCTGTAGCTAGAGCGTCTAGTCCATTGGTAATGAAATGCTTTGTGTTTTATCTTTTATTTCTAAATTCCTGTAATGATGTTTTTCTTTATATTGTAGAACAAGCCAAAGAAGCAAATGCAATTGGAATAAATAAAAACTATCCGGTCAATGTAAGTTAATTGCCCTACAACGTGTACTAACTCTTGTAATACTCATAAATAATTTATTACCTTTCTTAAACAGGCACTTTGATTTTAGCCATTAAATTTTTTTCAGGATCCCTCTGCTAATTACCATATTAGAGCTAAATAAAAGTCACCATCGGAATAAGTGGAATTAGTTATGTTACGTGTGCAATGGTTAATGATAAGTTACTGTTATTGTTTATCTCTTACAAAATACTATTTACGAGGATCCATCAATTCTTCATTTTTAATTATTGTTCTAAGATCACGTAATACGACTTTAAACTGGCTGTCTGTCTTTAACCAATAGGATAACGTGTAATAATCGTTTTCATTGTTGGTAATTTACTATTAGTTATGCCTTTA
Source organism: Yoshiicerus persimilis (assembly GCA_020352615.2). NCBI lineage: Eukaryota > Metazoa > Arthropoda > Collembola > Entomobryomorpha > Tomoceridae > Yoshiicerus > Yoshiicerus persimilis. Next base: position 14,820,972 of record CM036942.2, read on the forward strand.
GTTCTAATGTATAAGCCCTTATTGAGAATTCGATTTCCTTATATGTATTCATTCTTTATTCGGTATTGTGATAGGCAATACAATTTCTCTTTAAAATCGCATCATGACTAATGAAACAACGAATAGTAATTATGCCACGTTCATAACGTTGGGTAGAACAGAATAATTCCTCGATTTTAATTTAATGACGAAAAATCTAAACTGACGAGGTGTTAATGTCAGACTACCTACCTGTAATGTTTTATTTGCCAACGAAACTCTTGTCAAAGAGCAACAACGGAACGGACGACCTTAAAAACGAACAATATAACACAAAACAAAACCAAACAACAGAGTTTCTTAGGCCAAATAAAATAATATTCGTACAATTGAATCACTAGTCGCTTACTGACAAACATCTACTTTTTCTTCTGGTCTTTCTGGAAGACAACGAAGTAAAAAGTGTGTAAATAAAAAGTGCTTTGAAACGACAATAAAATGATGGATTATGTGCTGAGTACTTTTACTTACTAAGAATCATTTCTTAAGAATATGGTGCTTGAAATTACCTACTATATATACTATATGCGACTTAAAAAGAAAAGAATGCTTTGTCATGAATATTTACGCAAAACATTTTTCACGGACCATTACTTAAAGCAATATTGAGGAATATTTAAGCAAAATGTTTTTCATGGACCTTTACTTAAACCAATTTTCATGAATATTTAAGCATAATTGTTTTTCATGGAGTTTTATTTAAGGGAATTATGAATATTCATGCAAATTAATTTATCATGGAGTTTTATTTAAGGGAATTGCGAATATTCATGCAAAATAGTTTTCCATGGAGTTTTATTTACGAGAGTTATGAATATTCAAGCAAATTAATTTATCATGGAGTTTTATTTAAGGGAATTACGAATATTCATGCAAAATAGTTTTTCAAGGAGTTTTATTTACGGGAGATATGAACATTTATGGAAAAAAATCGTGGACTTTTATTTAAGGGAATTATGAATATTCATGAAAAAACTTTTTTATGGACTTTTATTTAAGGGAATTATGAATATTCATGAAAACACTTTTTCATAGACTTTTATTTAAGGGAATTATGAATATTCATGAATATGAAAAATAATTTTTCATGGACTTTTATTTAAGGGAATTATGAATATTCATGAATATGAAAAACACTTTTTCATGGACTTTTATTTAAGGGAATTATGAATATTCATGAAAACACTTTTTCATGGACTTTTATTTAAGGGAATTATGAATATTCATGAAAAATAATTTTTCATGGACTTTTATCTACGGGAATTATGAATATTCATAAAAAATAAGTTTTCATTGACTTTTATTTAAGGGAATTACGAATACTCATGCAAAATAATTTTTCATGGAGTTTTATTTAGGGGAATTACGAATATTCAGGTAAAATAATTTTTCATTGAGTTTTATTTAGGGGAATTACGAATATTCAGGCAAAATTATTTTTCATGGAGTTTTATTTAAGGGAATTATGAGTATGCATGCAAAATAATTTTTCATGGAGCTTTATTTAACAGTTATGAGTTATGAATGCAAAACAATTTTTCGTACGGAAGATACTTTTCATATTCATCTTAAAAAAATAATTAATTTATGAAGGCATTTCCATTAGAAAATCCTGTTCTTGAATTTTCAAGCAAGATAATTTGTCAGGAATTCTAATACTACATTAATTTTCAGGAACTTTATGCCTATTAAAATCTATTAGTATAGTAGTGTCCGCAAATATTATACTTAGTTTCGAGAGTGCTCCTTAATTAATCTCTTGAATTCGAAAAGTGAATCATAACGCACTGTGTTACTGTGTTTGTTCAATATAAAGATCTACAGAACATCGCAGAAGAAAAGCTAAAGCTAAAAGCTAAACTAGCTGTCCAAAAAATAGAATTCTTGACTAGATTAGTTTTTAAATCCTGCGTTTTCAAGGGACACTATAGATGTTGAATGAAATGAAGATTTATGGGCCATTCAAACGGAAGCTGCATATATACACTAAGTAGTGCTTCCATGGGTCTGCAAGTCATCATATATGTATCAGGAATTTTACATTGCATAAAATATACTTACAGATGCTTGCCCTATAAATACAAAGTTCAATGAAGTCAAAGGATTTGTGTATTAGAGGAACTGGAACTGCATTGTATCAGTATGTGATTGTATGCAGGAAAGATAACGCAGACAAAGAAGCAAAGGAAGATTATTACCTTGTCTTAGATTCTCTAATAATGTCTCTCATCCTGTCTCCCATCCCCGTCACCCGTCTGCTATGCTCTACTATGCCCGGGTTTTGGCGTTCATCCATTTCAGTCTCTCCCAAAATGGCTTGGGGGACTTGCATTGAAAGTGGAAACTGAAAACTGGAGAGGGGATCTTTTGCATCCTTTGATTATTATTGGCTTTGGTATTCGCTGGGGATTGTGCTCAACCCGCTCGGAGATTCAGCCCCTAAAACATCTTTAAGAGTCTTTAAAAGGTTTAGTCATTTCCGTTCCTCGGTGCAGAACAGCTTTCGACCGTAAGTCCGTCACGTACCGTGTCGCTCTATTTTTTATGTAAAATTAGTGTAGTTTGTAACTGAAATAGACATTAATGATAAATATTTTGTAAAAAGTGAAGTTATTGTGTTATCGTGAATAAATTTTATAAGTGCCAATGCCAGCATACACATAGTAAAATTGTTTTCAAGTGGAAAATATCACCGGTTGTGTTCACAACATTTTCTGCTTGGAATTTGATATCTGTTTAGATTCTGCACAAAACAGGATTTGGAATTCCTTTTTTATAATAGTAATACAATACTTACCGTTTAGACCGGAATGAAAATACAGATTAATACATTGAAACCGAAAATAAATTCAAGTTCTTTTATGCAATTTTAATGTGTATGCTGGAGTTCGTGCACCGACTACTACTACGCTTATTATTTGGATACTAATAAAGTTGTGTTGGGAAGTGGTGTATTTTCACTCTCTGCATTTGGATATAAATCGAGGATTTTTTGTTTATTTTTAGGAAAGCTCAAGGGCTGTTCATTCCAGTTCTCGTTTTTCGTCCGTTTCCGTGAAAATCCATCTATTTTTTCTTTGCTAGTGTTTCTAACAACCACTAGCCAACATGGTTATTGAACAGAAATTCAAAGTGGGTGAGGAGCCCGACCCAACGGAGTACTTGTTCATCTCAATGGAGATGAAGAGACAAGACTCCACCAAGCCCTATGACGCCAAGACGGCTTGCTGGGTCCCTGATGCTGAGGAGGGCTTCGTTCTCGGTGTCATCAAAGGCACCAAGGGAGATCTCGTCACAGTTCAAGTTCCATCTGGTGATGTACGACTCCCCAACAAAATATGAAATAAAATAATGCTTAAAGATGCTTGAATTGCGATTTTCTGAAAAATTAATTGATTTCCCACAGGACAAACCATTCAAGAAGAACTTGGTCGATCAAGTCAATCCACCCAAATACGAAAAAGCTGAGGACATGTCTAACTTGACTTTCTTGAATGACGCTTCTGTACTTCATAATTTGAAACAACGTTATTACGCCAAATTGATCTACGTAAGTCTCTGCTATGCTACCACAGCAAATTTATTAACTAAAATCATCCGAAGTATAAAATTCAAATCAATAGTTAATTTGGAAAGTCCATTAAATGCAAGAAACACATGTAGTAGGCATATTATTTAGGCGCATTTTGTCTGTCTGAGTTTCTATATATAAACGTTTGTGTCTGCAAGCTCAATTTTTTGCGGAATCTTAATTTCAACATTCATTTCCTAGTATTCTTTTCTTGTATGTTAAGAGATAGACATTCAAGAGATTGAAACTTAAAACAAGAGCATTCTCTTTTTGAGCTCATTCTATTTTTGTATTCTTTACTCTTTCTTACAACACAGTACTAGAATGAGAATAAGACATGCTGCAGTCAGAGGGATTCCATATCCGTAGTAAAACAGCTAGAAAATGCTGTATGCAACAGGAATATCAACAGAAACTTCATTTATGCTTGTATGATATGAAATTATTGCGAAGCTCAACTCTGTTATTCACCACCTACTTTTCCATATTAAAATACACTCCTGTAGTCCAGAAAATGAAATGTATGCAATATGTATAATAGAATTATATTAAAATACTTTACAGACATATTCCGGCCTTTTCTGTATTGCCATTAATCCCTACAAGCGTTACCCCATTTACACTCCTCGTGCCATGAAAATTTACAACGGCAAGAGACGTAATGAAGTTCCACCCCATATTTTTGCTATTGCTGAAGGTGCTTATCAAAGCATGGTTCAAGGTGAGATCTTAACAATATGGAAAATGTTTCTTTTGTTATCCAAAATCACTTTTAGCTTCTTAAAACTTTTACTCCTTATTTAGAGAATATCTTTTTAGAACTGTGTTACTCTATTTTACCACTATATAAACTTTAATTTGTAGGTTAAGTGTAGGTAGACGGTTGTGCTAATGTACTGATACGAAAAATAGGCAGCTTACAGATAGCCTAGCTTACCATATTTAGGTATGTCCCATGAAAACATTATCCTTCCCAAAATAACTCAAGTCCTCGTCCCGAAATTGGCGACTATGGCATTCTCTTCTTTTTGGCACCTTGCCTATATACTCTTTAAATACTTAAGACAATTAAATTATACAAAAGAATCCAATCCTTATATCCGTATGCGTATTACAATGGTATATAGAACATGTTTTCTAAATAACTAGTTTTTGTGAGCTAATACATACCGAAGGGCAATGCACGTAACTTATTAGGTATATCCACTTCATAGTTATATTTTCTACCAATTGTACAAACAATGGAAATATCAATTTCACATTTGTGAAGCAAAGGAACTAAAGGAAGAAATTTTAAATCCATGAGACAATTATGACAATGTCTATTCAAGTTTTAAAAGTAATTATGTGGTAGATTATAGTATGAAAATCATTATTCCTGAAATATCAAGTCAAATAGAAATTCGAAATAAGAAAATTAAAAACTATAGATGATTTATATGATTTCTTATTTTCAGATCATGAAAATCAGTCCATCTTGATCACGTAAGCTATCAATAATTTAAATAGCTATCCATAGAGCATAATAGTTAACTAAATATTTTGTCAAGAGGAAAGTTCCTCGAAATGAACGCTGGCTGGTTGATATAATCTATCTAATTAAGCATATCTGTTACACAGTGGCGAGTCTGGTGCCGGAAAGACTGAGAACACGAAGAAGGTTATTGCCTACTTCGCCTCTGTCGGTGCCTCTGGAAAGCCCGGAGAAGAGAAGAAGGTACAACTTATTAAGAGAGGAAACATTTATTTGTTGACCTGAAAAATTAAATCTGCTGACCTAAAGCGCTGTGCTCACAATTTTTATTGTACGAAATATAGATCTCCCTTGAGGATCAAATTGTGCAAACTAACCCTGTACTTGAGTCTTTCGGTAACGCCAAAACAACGCGTAATGATAACTCTTCCCGTTTCGTAAGTACAGATAAATTACTCTATTGCAGTACTCGTAGAACACGACTAATTACTTTAAAACAATTTTGCATTTACCTAAGGGAACTAAAGAAAACTAAATATTTCTCCTACTATAGGGTAAATTCATCCGTATCCATTTCGGTCCCACCGGTAAATTGGCTGGTGCTGATATTGAGAACTGTAAGTTTTGTATAACTGGGTATAAATAAATATATAAGTCACGAAGTCCAAAGTGTTGCCGTTACTGATGTATTAATTAAAATGCAATAGACCTGTTGGAGAAGGCTCGTGTCATCTCCCAGATGCCTCTGGAACGTTGCTACCATATTTTCTACCAATTGATGTCTGCCTCCTCCGTCAAGGCTGGAGTCAAGCGTAAGCTTCTTACGAACTTTGTCATTAAATTCAACTCAACATTCCATTTGAAAGCATCTAAAAATTAACATAATATTACTTCTTCTATAGAGATGTGCTTGTTGGGAGACGATATTTACTTCTACCATTACGTATCCCAGGGTAAGATCACCATTCCCGGTATCGATGACGCCGAAGAGTTCGACGCTACCCACGTAAGCATCTTTTAAAACATCACTCAATGAAAAATACGATTTCAGAATTAAAAATTCTAAAGAGTTATGTGAATGTTAAATGCAGACTGCCTTTGAAATCTTGAACTTCTCCAATGAAGAGCGATCTGATATTTACAAAATCACTGCCTCTGTCATGCACATGGGTGAGATGAAATTCAAGCAAAAGGGTCGTGATGAGCAGGCCGATCCCGATGAAACCGAGGAGGGTGGTGCCGTCGGTACTCTTTTGGGTATTGATGGTGAGGTTATGTACAGAAATGTATGCAAACCCAGAATCAAGGTCGGTACCGAGTTCGTCACCAAGGGCATGTCCGTCAACATGGTGAGATATTACTACCTTCAATTGTCTAAATTTCAAATAGTTGTTTATTAACGGATTGCTGAATCATATTTTCAACAGTGCAACTACACCATGGGTGCCATGGCTAAGTCTATTTTCGATCGTCTCTTCAAATTCTTAGTCAAGAAGTGTAACGACACTTTGGACACCCAACAAAAGCGAGCCTCATTTGCCGGTGTATTGGATATTGCCGGTTTCGAGATTTTCGACGTAAATTATCTCTAATGAAACAAATGAATACAGAAATTCTGAAGCATGAGTCTTAAGAAATACTAATTTGCAATGTATCCCAAACGCAGGAAAACGGTTTCGATCAGTTGTGTATCAACTTCACCAATGAGAAACTTCAACAGTTCTTCAACCATCACATGTTCGTTCTTGAGCAGGAAGAATACAAGAAGGAAGGTCTTGATTGGATCTTTGAGGATTTCGGTATGGATTTGCAAGCTTGCATCGAGCTGTTCGAAAAGGTATACTTCAGTAATTACCTACATACTTTATGAAAATAAAGTGTTTTCAAAACGATTTTTATTATATTTGATTATAGCCCATGGGTATCTTCTCCATCCTTGAGGAAGAGTCTATGTTCCCCAAAGCTACTGATCAGACCTTTGCTGAAAAGTTGAGGAACAACCATTTGGGCAAGACCAACTGCTTCCAAAAGCCCAAGCCACCAAAGCCAGGTTTCAAGGAAGGTCACTTCGCCGTCGCCCATTACGCCGGCACTGTAAGAAATCTGCTTGTGTCTAAGAGGCTTCTTATAGTTACTTAACTCTGAGCATTGTCCTATTAGTATTTATCTCTGTGTTTCAGGTGACCTACAACATTACCGGTTGGTTGGAGAAGAACAAGGATCCCTTGAATGACACCGTTGTCGATCAATACAAAAAGGGAACCAACAATCTTGTTCTTGTTTTGTACGCTGACCATCCTGGTCAATCTGCTGCTCCCGATGCCGGTGGCGGCGGCAAGGGTAAGATCATAACTACGAATTAGAGCAGAAAAAAAATCCTATAGTATGCAATGAAAATTGCAAGCCATAATTTAATGAAAATGCGGTAGCTGTAGAAAACGCGTAATTGTCAACTTTTTCTCGTCTGAAATAATTCTAACTTTGTCTGTGTCTTTGTCCTGTCAAATGCAGTGAGAACTAAACTTAAAAATCAGCTTACATTTACATTTAGATATAGACATGACATAATAATCATATGCATGGTTGTCACAGTCAATTGTAAAATATATGTGAAAGACAAGAATGCAGATTCTTAGCATAGCCGAATTTAAAAAAAGTTAATTTCAAATAATCTGAATGAGCCCGAATGACAAGAATGATGGTAAAAGGTATGAGTAGATGTTTGATAACTATTTACAAATTTGAACCCAACAGGTGGAAAGAAGAAGGGTGGTGGCTTTGCAACTGTATCTTCCGGTTACAGGGTTAATAAAAGACAATATATTTTTGAAGTGACCCTTATTTTTATCCAGTTTTTAAACCCGATTTGGACCTTTCTAAGTATAAATACTATTGTTTAAATCTTTGCCAACAGGAAATCTACTTTTTCTATCCCTCGTTCGTGAACCCCTCAAAGGGAATCTCTGATTCATTTCTCCCAAGAGTGTTTGTGACTGTGATCCCTCCCTCAAGTATATAGACAAAAAAACCACTCGAAATTCTGTCGCAACCGGTAGAATGTCTATAATGTAACCCTAAAACCAAACCACATAAGCATTCAAATCTCAACAAAAGAAAATGTACTTTAGCCCTCAACTTCTACTTATTGCCAACACCTTCTACTACTAATCATTACTGTTTTACGTGTGAACTTTTCCCGTAAAGTAACACTTTGTTGTTTTATTTTTTTGTATTGTGGTAAAATTGCAATATAATCCACATACTAAAGTTTTTGTGGAATATGAATATTACAGGAGCAGCTTGGCAGCTTGATGACTACCTTGAAGGCTACTCATCCTCATTTCATTCGTTGCATCATCCCCAACGAAGTCAAGACTCCAGGTTTGCTGATACACTTTAATAAATCCCACTTTCCGATTTGCATTTGTATTTCCTAAAATGCTAAATGTTATTCTATTTTCTCAGGTCTTATTGACTCTGGCTTGGTAATGCATCAGCTCACATGTAATGGTGTGCTTGAGGGTATCCGTATTTGCCGAAAAGGTTTCCCCAACAGAATGGCATATGCCGACTTCTCTCATCGGTAAAAATTTGTTATTGTCTGAAATGTATTGAACAAACAAGTTATCAAGATTTACTAATGTTTCAATTCTTTGTTAGTTACCAAGTATTGGCTTCCAAGCAGATGGCTGACGAAAAGGAAGACAAGAAAATGGCTACTGCCTGCTTCAACCATATCGGTCTCAGCCCCGACAAATACCGTGTCGGACACACCAAAGTATTCTTCCGTGCTGGTGTCCTCGGAGAGATGGAGGAAATCCGTGACGACAAACTTGGCAAAATTATTGCCTGGATGCAGTCTGCTATTCGTGGTTACAGCACCCGCAAAGGATACAAGAAGCTTCAAGATCAACGGTAACAATAAAAACTTCATAACAATAAATAGATACTTATATACTTTTTCAAATTTTAATATTCATTATTTCTGCTCATGTGCAGTCTCGCTTTGGAAGTTGTTCAACGTACATTGAAGAGCTACATGAAGTTGAGATGCTGGCCATGGTGGGCTTTGTGGAAGGTCCTTAAGCCTACACTCAATGTCACCAGAGTCGAGGATGAAATCAAGGTAGAATTAACGTCCTTACTTATCATATTCAAATTTTGAATAGTATTCCTGCAGAGTTCAAATTATTTTCGGGTATCTAGAAATTCGAAGACCGTATTGCTAAGGCCGACGAGATCGCCGCTAAAGAAGAGAAGGTCCGAGCTGAATTGGACAAAGAAAACAAGCGTTTGACCAAAGCCCGAAATGAACTCCAAGCTGAAATCGACGGAGAGCGCGCTGGTGCTGGTGGCATCACCGAAAAGATGAACAAATTGACGCAAGCCAAGAACGATCTCCAAGCTCAAATCAACGTAAGTTGAAAGTTTGAAAAAACTTTTAAATGTAATTATGATTATGACTACATAACAATTTTTGACATGAAGGATTTGGAGACCCGTTTGTCTCAAGAAGAAGATGCTCGTCATCAACTTACTCAGCAAACAAAGAAGTTGCAGAGTGAGCAAAGCACCGTAAAGAAGGAATTGGCCGATGTTGCCGCCCGCATCCAAAACACTCAGGGAGACACTGGATCCAAAGAACAATTGATCCGCAACTTGCAAGACGAAATCGCCCAGCAAGAAGAACTCATTTCCAAGTTGAACAAGGAAAAGAAGGCCATCCAAGAACAAAACCAAAAGTCATCTGAGGACTCTCAGGTACTTAAGTGGCCCAAAACTGTTTAAATTGACAATTGTCATATTTGGTATAATATGTAACACAATTTTATTTTTATTTTAGTCTCAAGAGGACAAGGTGAACCACTTGAACAAAGTCAAGTCCAAGTTGGAGCGCTCTCTTGATGAGTTGGAAGATTCCTTGGAGCGTGAGAAGAAGCTCCGTGGTGATATTGAAAAGACCAAGAGGAAGGTTGAGGGTGACCTCAAGTTGAGCCAAGAGGCTGTCGCTGATCTCGAGCGCAACAAGAAGGAATTGGAGCAGACCATCCAACGCAAGGATAAGGAGATCTCTTCCCTCAGTGCTAAGCTCGAGGAAGAGCAATCTCTTATCTCCAGACTTCAAAAGCAAATCAAGGAGCTCCAAGTACGCCTAAAAATTAAAAATCTTGTTCAATTCGGAAATGATCATTGGTATTTCCCGGATGTAAAGAAACATTGAGAAATCGTAACTTTTTATTTTAATTATCCAAAGGCTCGCATTGAGGAGTTGGATGAAGAACTCGAGGCCGAACGTGCATCTCGTTCCAAGGCTGAGAAGCAGCGTGCTGATCTTGCCCGTGAGCTTGAAGAACTTGGCTCCCGATTGGAGGAAGCTGGTGGTGCTACTTCCGGCCAAATCGAATTGAACAAGAAGCGTGAAGCTGAATTGGCCAAGCTCAGACGTGAAGTTGAGGAAGCTAACATTCAACATGAAGCTGCCATGGCTAACATCCGCAAGAAGCACAACGACGCCGTTGCTGAGATGGCTGAGCAAATTGACAACTTGAACAAGACCAAGGCCAAGTAAGTCACTCTAATAATACATTAAACAGAAAAGCAGGGCGGACTTTCTCCGTGCTTTCACTAATGTAGTTTTACTAAGAATTACTAGATATATCTAATTTACATGTTAAATTGAGAAAGCTTTTTGCATTGAATTATTAAGATTTTGCATATAGCTCGTAGCCTGTAAAGTAGGTTCTTCAAACATTTTAAAAGTACAATTTGCATGAATCAGTTGCATCCGGAGAAAGTCATCATATAAGGAATGTTTTTTGAATTACAGATGATCTAATTTTTATTGGTAATGTTTTAGGGCTGAGAAAGATCGTTCCGTAGTTGCCACTGAATTGAGTGACATCCGGGCTGCTTTGGATCATTTGGCCAATGACAAGGCTGGTCAAGAGAAGTTGGGCAAGCATTTGCAACACCATCACGCTGAACTCCAATCCAAGTACGATGATGTCACCCGCACCATTGGAGATGTCGATCAGACCAAGAAGAAGTTGGCTATTGACAATTCCGACATGAGCCGTCAATTGGAGGAAGCCGAATCTCAATTGTCTCAATTGAACAAGCTGAAGGTCTCTTTGGCCACTCAATTGGAAGACACCAAGAGGATGGCTGATGAAGAAGCCCGTGAGCGTGCCACTTTGTTGGGCAAGTTCCGCAATGTTGAACACGACTTGGACCTCCTTCGTGAACAATTGGATGAAGAAGCTGAAGGCAAGAGCGAAGTCCAAAGACAGATTTCCCGAGCTAACGCTGAAGCTCAATTGTGGCGTGCCAAGTACGAATCTGAAGGTGTAGCCCGAACTGAAGAACTTGAAGAAGCCAAGTAATAATCGAATTACCCATTTTTTGCAATTACACAAACTTAGTTTCATGAAAATGCACTTTTATGCACAACCATGCAATAACTAATGTGATTAATTTTATAATTTTGTAATTGTAATTTATAGGCGCAAGTTGCAAGCCCGTTTAGGAGAAGCTGAAGAAACCATTGAGTCACTTAACCAGAAGTCGATTGCTTTGGAAAAGACCAAGCAGCGATTGACCACTCAATTGGAAGACCAACATGCTGAAGTAGACCGATCTCGCTCCCTTGTCATCCAGATGGAGAAGAAGCAGCAATACTTCGACAAAATCCTCGCTGAATGGAAGGGCAAGGTTAACGATCTCTCTGCTGAGTTGGATGCTTCTCAACGCGAAGCCCGCAACTATGCCACTGAAGTCTTCCGCACCAAGGCTACATACGAAGAAAACCAAGAACGATTGGACTCCACTCGTCGTGAGAACAAGAACTTGGCCGATGAGATCAAGGACCTGATTGACCAAATCGGTGAGGGTGGCCGCAACGTTCATGAAATCGAAAAAGCACGCAATCGTCTCCAGATTGAAAAGGAAGAGCTCCAGGCTGCTTTGGAAGAAGCTGAAGCTGCTTTGGAACAGGAAGAGAACAAAGTCCTTAGAGTACAATTGGAGCTTTCTCAAGTCCGTCAAGAAATCGACCGCAGGTAATAATCAGCACAATTTGTATTCAGAGAACAATTATATTATGACTACGTAAATGGTAATATTAATGTTTTATTTTATTGAAAAGAATCCAAGAGAAAGAAGAAGAGTTCGAAAACACCCGCAAGAACCACCAACGTGCCCTTGACTCCATGCAAGCCAGCTTGGAGGCCGAGAGCAACGGAAAGTCTGAGGCCCTTCGCATGAAGAAGAAGTTGGAGTCTGATATCAATGAACTGGAAATCGCCTTGGACCATGCCAACAAGGCTAATGCCGAAGCCCAGAAGAGTATCAAGAGATACCTGCAACAATTGAAGGAAAGCTCACAACTTCTGGAAGAGGAACAACGAGCCCGCGACGAAACCCGAGAACAAGCTGGAATCGCTGAGAGACGAGCCAACGCTCTTTCCAATGAGCTCGAAGAATCCCGAACCCTCCTCGAACAGGCCGACCGTGCCCGAAGACAAGCCGAACAAGAATTGTCTGATGCCCGTGATTCCCTCAACGAACTCTCCAACCAAACCGGATCCCTCGCTGCCACCAAGAGGAAGCTTGAAGGAGAACTTCAGACCCTCCATGTATGCAATGAACACTATGCATTAAACTTCATGAATTGTTACTATAAGTATGATAAGTAAGTTAATTGCGAATTTTTAAATACAGGCCGATCTTGAAGAGATCTTGAATGAAGCTAAGAATTCCGAAGAGAAGGCCAAGAAAGCCATGGTTGATGCTGCCCGTCTTGCTGATGAACTCCGAGCTGAGCAAGAACATGCCCAAAACCAAGAACGTGCCCGCAAGGGAATGGAAGTCCAAATCAAAGAACTCCAAGGCCGCCTTGAGGAAGCCGAACAAAACGTCCTTAAGGGAGGAAAGAAGGCCATCGCCAAGTTGGAAGAAAAGGTCCGCGGAATCGAACAGGAATTGGATGGAGAACAACGAAGACACGCAGAAGCCCAAAAGAACATGCGCAAGGGTGAGAGACGTGTCAAGGAACTCAGCTTCCAAGCCGAGGAAGACCGCAAGAACCACGAGAAGATGCAAGACCTTGTCGACAAATTGCAGCAAAAGATCAAGACTTACAAGAGACAGATTGAAGAAGCCGTATGCATATATCTCAATTTATTTGTTACTATTGCATTATTATTGTATGTACATATTGTCCAATAAATTGGCTTGAATGGAATAATTGCAGGAAGAAATCGCTGCCTTGAACTTGGCTAAATTCCGCAAGGCCCAACAGGAACTGGAAGAAGCTGAGGAACGATCTGAGCTGGCTGAACAAGCTTTGACCAAAGTTCGCGCTAAGGGACGTGCTGGATCTGCTGCTCGTGCTTTGAGCCCTGTGGTAATAGATTAATTCAAAATTTGAAATGCTTACCATGAATATATATCGCATTGTGCAAACATCTCTAATTGTTTTTATTAATTTGTTTTTAGTCTGCTAAGCCAAAGAGATCCGCCCTTGAATAATTATATACTAATGTATCATGTAAGCTTATAATTTATTATATCAATGAATAAATTCTCTGCACTTCAAAATGAAAACCTTTTGCCTTTATTTTACGAGCAGTACCATCAATCACCAAGTGCCCCTGTGGTTCCATCGCCATCGGACAAACATCATTGTGGAATAACTTTAAAATATACTATGGAGCCTTAAAATAAAGAACAAACTAAAGAAAGGAGTTCATACTGTTATAGAATAATTTTATCATACAAATACCACAGCAGAAGGAATCACCCTAAGAAACATCAAGGAACCCTTAAACTTCTATAAGTAAAACATTTATTTCCTATACGGCATAATTTCATATAAAAAACGTTTGTTCTACTATCATTAGCGCATTTATTTTCCTTCAGCTCTCTCTGGCTTTGTCTCTTGTCTGTTTGCTTAATTATTTCTTTCAGACTCTGTGTTCAGTTTTCTTCCAAGTGTCTACCTAATTAGCAGAAAAATATTAGTTTAGGCAGTTAAATATTTAAGTATGTACACTTACGAAAATACGAGAATTTGGCAAGGCATTTAATTACATTAAAATTAGCTATATGTATTGTATGTGTAGAACTTAGGATAAAGGTAGATGTGGATGTAACATTACTATGATGATGACGAGAATGCAGTTACCTACTTTTGTTAGCGATATGTACGATACGATAATCGAATTGATGATATTAACATGATGACGTGACATGACTTAATAAAACAACCGCACCGGCATACACTGGGAAATTCGAGGAATATATGGAGAAGTCTTTTAAGCAATTGTATTCATTTCCAATGGAATTGAAAGTCACCTCACCCTGAAAAGTGGCACACTCTCAGAATTTTATTACGGAACGGACGCACTTATAACAGCCTCAACAACTATCTGCAATTCTGGAAGTGGACCACTACTTATAAGTTAACCCATGGAGATTTTGTATTGCCTGTGGAAACTAATACCATTGCTTATACTATGTGCTGCAGAACTTGCAAAAATGAACTTCGTTTTCCTTCGATAATAATAGCTTTTAAGGAATAATTATAATACTGATGATGACAATAAACAAAACCATAGGTATGATCTGTGTAAAATTTTGTTATCCTTTTCATATTTTTTTTCCAGACTTCAGGAATACACAGCACATACTCATTGATAAATTCACCTGAAAAATTAATTCTTCCTGAATTAATCCTGAAAAAATGCCTTGAATATATTATTAGATTATTACTCTACTTTTTGTCAAAAATAACGTGTAATGAGATATCAAAGATCCTTTCCACGTTTCTTTACATTACACTTTTACTAAGCGTTATCCTTTTTGCAAGAATGGAGAAATCGGAGAAAGTCTTCAGGGAAAGTCTTAAATTAAGTGCACAAAGGAAATGAAATCCCAAAGCATTTTGCTTTCTTCATTGTACAGTGTAGTGCATAGATAATGCAGTACCCATACATGGGTACACCTATGCAGGTATTGAATTTCCATAATAACCTCCCAAATCTTTCCCTTAAATCGCTTAAGAAGAATGGATGGTCTAAAAGGATAAAGAAATAATTTTCAAATTACTGAAAAGTCTAAGTAGGATAACAATTATCGATTTTAGTCCGCCTTTTGACTCTTCCCAACAATCTCAGATTCCATTTCCCATTTTGATTTTGGGATGCAATACCAGGCTAAAGGGTGACTGGTCGGAAAACCGGATTACAATAAATAGATTAATCCGTATCCCAATTTAGACATTTCATTAATTTGGAAATTATTTCTACGGCCAAGTCAGGCCTATATCAATACTACTATAGCACAATATAATGTCACAAAAGAAAACATGATGGCAAGAAGAGAAAGCACGAAGACAAGGGAAGAGACTGCATGAAAGCACGAGAAAGTGTGCTATATGGCAATATTTATTTAACCTCGAAATCCATGCAGAGTAAAGAAATTTCTAAACTTATAAAGTTAATCATCCTTTCCATAGGGGTTACTGCATCGTAAGGTATACAACGGTTTATTTAAAGTAATAAGCAGTTAGCATAGACAAGTACAAGCAGGTTATTGACATTGAGTGTCTTGTGCTTGTGTGATGGTAATACATGGTAATACCAAAAGCAGTAAAAGCATAAGTGTGAAAGTGTGATGTATCGGGAAATCGGGAGGAAAATGGATTAGGCGGGTTGAGAACATTGAGAAGTAGGCAGACTTTCGAATGTTTACTCCGTTTCCATGTTTGAAAATGTACAGACATTCCATGCAAACGTTCCATGGGACTCACAGTGTACAATCAAGAGGCGTGATACCTATCTAAGTTGATTTTCACTTTACGCGCGTCGAATCAGGATTTGGCAATGTAAGTGTCAATGTTCTTACATATATGAGTTGTCTCATGGAACGTTTGTGGTGAATCGCTGTGTAGATAATAATATCAGCCTGCACCTGCAAACTTAAATAATTTAATTTTAGCACACATTTGCAATCAGTATCTTGGAACTTTGCATTTCAAATTGTGATCTTGACTGAGCCAACATTGAGTGCTGACTAATGCTAATATTGTGTAAATTCTAGGTAATGTGCATTGTGCATAATGCTTTGCGTAAGAATAAGAGTCGACATCGCTAAAATCTCTAAAATTCATCTGAACCCTGCTACAAGTTGTGAAGGTAAATGTAGCGAAATTATGGGGTGAAAGGTGTAAATGTGGCTCATTTCTGGTGAAGTCTTCGTGTCTATTAGCTTTGTTTGGCGGCATAAAAGTCAAGACTTTCAACAAGTCATCAAAAACCACCGTGATCACTGTTGTGCCAGTACAGTACTACTTCAAAATTGCAATTGTTTCTCAGGGCCAACTAACGAGTAGATATAGGTAGAAATTAAAATTCAATTTTATAATTTTATTTCTATTATTAGTCTTATCGGATTTATTTCCTTATTTCTGGAAATAGTTTTTGAATGTTAAACTAATATTAATGAGGATTTAAATTTTTTTCGTAGTAAAAACCCGTAGGCAACAAAAAAAATATGAACGATGAAAATGGAGTTCCCTGTCGTAAGTTTTTTTGCCAATTGCAAAGTTGTAAAATGTACCTCTAGATTGAATTTGAGTTTATATGTCCCACACTCATGCATTACTACTTCACATTTGGGGTATGTACATGAGTGAGGTACACTTGAGGTACGTTTTGCAAATAGTAATATTTTTGTCTTTTTTGAAATTGACTTATTAGAAGTATAGTGCCTTCATGTGGTGTCATGTAATGGAGCCCTTTATAACCTTTATCGGTTATATTCTTTTTTTAGCACAACTATCACAGACGGAATTTGAGGAAGCGGCAATATTAACAGTCAATTCTAATCTTCTGAGAAATGGCCTAGTACATCAGCAGATAGTGTCGTATAACAATTTCGTGAAAAGCGGAATCCCCACCATCGTTATCAACAGCGAAAAAACATTTTCATGTAGAAAGGACAACAAAAACGTATGCATCTATTCCGAAAAATTTGTATTTGGTAAAGACAATATTAATATTGCTTTTTTGTAGAAATCTGGTTTTCAAGAAATTCACACATTGGAATTTTTGGGAACTAAAATTCAAGATCGAATGGTGTGGACGGATGCTAAAGGAATACAGCATAAGTTGACTCCAAACGAATGTCGTTTAAGAGACCTTACATACGGTGTTGATCTTTGGGCAGATGTTAGGAAGGTAGTTACTTCTTACGATGAAAACGGAAAGGAAAAAGTTTGCAACGGAAAAATATGCTCCATAAAAATTGGACAAATACCGGTGATGGTGAAAAGCGACGTTTGTATGTTGAAGGGTCTTACAGATAAACAGTTGTACGAACTCAATGAGGATCCTAGTGACCCAGGAGGATATTTCATTGTCGGAGGAAAAGAGAAGGTCTGTTTAAATAATAGTATTTTTAGTGGAGATACACAATAGGCAATTTTTGTGTACTAGTAATTTTTGTATACGAGATCTGATTTGTTTAGGTGTTAATCGCACAGGATCGGGCGGCTATTAACCAGCCATTCGTATTCAAACCAATGTGCGATTCGAAATACCAGTATGAAGCCGAAATTCGTTCGTCCTGGAGTCCAATAACGGATAAGATATGTGCCACATGGATTCGAGTCCCCCTTGCTCAGGCTGCTAAGGAAATGGGACATGATTGCGAAACCATTAAAGGATTGAGGAGAAAAGAAATTTTGAAGACAAACATGAATCGTGCTAGCCCGGGACTTGTTGCCACTATACCAAAATGTCGTAAAGATATTCCATTGGTGGTACTGTATCGAGCTTTAAAGTTCAAAACGGACAGAGAAATATGGAAAACATTTTGCCTCGATGACGAAAGAAAGTACTACTATGCCATGAAAGAGGCTCTACGGTCGAGTTTTGAAGACCCTCATGCCGTTGAAGTAAAATCTGAGGAAGATGCCTTACTCTACATAGGTAACACAATAATTAAAATAATTTTTTAATAATTTAAGTAAAGGTTCGACATTCTTCCGCAAATTAGCTATTGGATTGAGACGAGATTTTGAGACCCAGACACCATGTCAAACTCCAGTTGGGCTATTTTTATTAATTCTTAAATGTTTGGGGGTAGGACGGTATTGTGCCAAACAAGAGATGGAAGACAAGGACAAAAGAAATTTGGCAAGAGATATTTTGTCGAGAGAAGTTTTGCCGCACGTGGGGAAAACACCAGAGGATGATTGGCTAAAAGGTTACCACATCGGTGAGCGGGTGTGTAAGTTGACCAATGTAATGGTAAAAGGAGATAACTGCGATGATAGAGATCATCTAATGAACAAACGATTTGACATGGGAGGTCCTCTCATGGCCAACTTGTTTAAAACACTATTTAAAAACGTACAATTTACATCCAAGCTACTTATCGACAGAAAAATAGAGCACAAAACTCCTTATGAGGCATCCGATGTCATCAAATATGATATAATCGAAAAAGGAATGAATTACGCATTGGTAAGTTCTTATTAAATGTAGATTGTATTTTTGAAAGAGGAAAGTAGTATCAAAAAGATGCAGAGTGATGTAGACTACAGTCTAAGTCTAGATATAGTATTGAGAAATGATATCTGGAGAACGGCAAGCTCGGAGTTCGACTCTCGGTCTCCTAAATTTTTTCTCAGTATTTGTTAGCACTGATTGGCTTAAACAATTTTTCTATAAAAAAATAAAATGAAAATAGTAATTTCCATTAAACAAAAGAATGTATTTCGGTGTCATGTATATAAAACTTGCCATGCAACTTTGCTACTTAATTTCAACGCTAAATGAATTCCTTTGCAAAAATCACAACCATTGCAGATACACACCGAAAAAACCGAATTTTACTCTTTACTCCTTTTCATAACACTATGCATTAGGGTAATGTAATAATCTATGTTCAACATACCATAATGGATTTTTTCGGTACACCACTACATCGTAGTGTAGTGCATAGAATGGAAAATACTATAATAGTGGAAAAATGATGACCGGAATGTATCAAGTATTATAAATAGAAATATTTTTCTGGAGCCACGTAAATTCCGTTTTGCTGGTGCGTATCTCCAAAAGTTTACATTTTTCATGCAAATTCTCAGGTCTATCGCTCCTAAATATACTCCATCCCAAGTGTAGAAGGAAGTGTAAATTATTTGGGTTTTCAGATCCTTTCCCTTTTTATCCCATACATGTCTTAGTAGTACTCATACCAAAATTCAATCATTCAAATATAGGCATCTGGCAATTGGGGAGACAAAAGAAAAACCTTTAGTATTCGAAGTGGCGTATCACAAGTAAGTTGCTCCGTATTTTACGATTTTGTGAATTCTAGTCTGCTAGTAAATTGACTTTACACTGTTTGTGTTTTTATAGCTGCTAAACCGATTGAACCCAGTGGCGACTTTGTCTCATCTGAGGCGCGTTCATTCTCCCGTTAATCGTTTAGTACGAATGACTCCTCCAAGACATCTCCATAACACTTTCTTTGGAATTTTGTGTCCTGCTGAAACTCCAGAAGGGGAACAAGTGGGCCTGGTTAAGAATCTATCTGCCATGTCCTTTATTTCTGTAGAGACTGCAAGCGACGAGAAAATCGCTATTAAGTTGGAAGACATGGGAACACTTGTTGTTGACAAGGATCATTTTGGGGAAATCAATACTCAATTCTTAACTACGTAATCCTCCCTTTCGAAAAATCATAGGTTTAATGGTTTCGTTAAACGAAGTACCGAGTATGGAGTATTCTTATTAATGAATAAAATGTATTTTGATTGGACATTTGCAGGAGTACGAAGATTTATTTGAATGGCCTGCTCATTGGCTGTCACCGTAAACCTGTTGAGCTGGTCTCAGAATTTAAGAAACTTCGAAGAAAACAGGACCCAGAATTTCCATTTGAGGTGTCAATTTTTTATGATCGTGAGGCACAGGAAATTCTAATCCGAACTGACGCTGGACGTGCAATGCGGCCACTTTTTGTCGTGGAAAAATGTGAACTTGTTCTTAATAGAGAGCACATCAGGAAAATGAAAGACCCGAAAGAGAACTATGGGTAAGGAAAGAAAGGAAAGATTTTTGTTTAATTTGGAATGGTGCGATTTAAGAGTTTTCTGACTACTCTGTAGATGGAATGAACTGATTCGAGATGGAGTCGTGGAAATTTTAGATATGGCAGAAATGGAGAACTGCCTAATTGCCATGTTTCCTTCACAGTTGGCTAAAGGAGGGACGTACACCCATTGTGAAATTCACCCAGCCATGATTCTTGGTATTTGTGCAGGACTTATCCCGTACTCTAACCACAATCAATCGCCAAGAAACACATACCAGGTTCACTCGTCTTATCTGATAATGGCCTACACGAAATGCATACTTCCTTAACAAATCTTTTTGTTGTCAATAATTACAGTCTGCAATGTCCAAACAATCGATTGGTTTTCCTATGGCGAATTTCCCTAATCGGTATGATCCTTCAACACACGTCTTATACTACCCACAGAAACCCCTTGTGACTACCAAAGGGGCAGCTCTTTGTAAATATGATGAGAGTCCGTGTGGGATCAATGCCATCGTCGCTATTGCAACATTTCACGGCTACAACCAAGAAGACTCACTGATATTTAATAAATCTTCTCTAGACCTTGGGATGTTACGGTCTATCTACTATAAAACTTACCACGAAGATGAAATTAACAAAGAAGCTGGAAGGGTACCATTATTCATTTCGCCTATAGTGAAATGTCATTTGTTATTAAAGTGTAAAAACCAGTAATATTATGCCAAATTCATTTTTCAGGAGGAGCGGTTTGAAAAGTTTTGCAGGCGAAGAAGTGTTGAAGAAGATGATTTAAGTTGTATGGACGATGACGGATTGCGACTTACCAATTCCGAATTGAGGGACGAGGATATTGTTATAGGTAGTTTATTTACTCTTTATGTTTTGAAAGCGGTCAAGATTACCGATTGTAATCATTACTAATTATTATTTGCTACAGGAAAGACAAAGTTATTAAAGAGTGGAGATATTGGTTACGTCGATGGAGACGAGGAAGCCAACAAACGTGATGCTTCTGTAATGCACCGCAGCTGCTCGGTGTGGTCCAATACAAAGGAAATTATAGATTCTACTATTATCACGGACAATGCAGAGGGCTATAGAATGGTCAAAGTTAGAATTCGATCGACACGTGTTCCACAAATTGGGGACAAGTTTGCATCACGACACGGGCAAAAAGGAGTTATTGGAATGACCTACGCCCAAGAGGTTTGGCTTTCATTTCAAAAATACATTTTTATGTACAAGAATTCTATAATTGCCATTATTTGTTAGGATATGATGTTTTCGAAAGAAGGAATAACACCAGATATAATTATCAATCCACATGCGATTCCTTCAAGAATGACAGTCGGACACTTGATAGAAACGCTAGTGGGAAAAGGGGCTTGCTTTTCTGGACAAGTGAAAGATGGTACCCCTTTCGGTGATAAAGTGTCTTATACCGATTTGGAGAAGCTACTAAAGGCGAAAGGCTTTCACGGTCTTGGCAGCGAAGTCATGTATCTCGGAAACACGGGCAGAAAAATTCTTACGCCGATTTTTATTGGACCTACTTATTATCAGGTAAATTTTATCGTATCAGTATTTCTAATATTTTAGAAGGATTTTGACAAGTACAATGAATGTGAATTTTATCTGCTTTCAACGTTGTTGTGCGGCAATATGCTTGTATTCACTGTAGCCAATTTGCTTGTAGTTGGATGACTATATTTTAAGTAGACAAATTCAATATTAATAGCAAACCAACGCTCGTGTTCGTTTTGCATTGGTATTGTTGTTAAAGCTATTATATTACATTAGTTATTGGACCTTTATAATGCACAAGCACTACTATACTTTTGCAAATCTAGGTATTTATTTTGCTAACGTCTGTAAATGCTTTATTATAGAGACTTAAGCATATGACAGAAGACAAGCTTCACATACGAGGAAGAGGACCAATGGCAGCCCTCTGTAGACAGCCACTTGGTGGAATAAATAGGTGAATAATTGTTTTATAAGCTGTATAAATCAAAATATATTTACAATTAGTTTGCTGACCTACTTTGTTGTACCTTCAGAGACGGGGGACTCCGTTTCGGCGAGATGGAACGAGATTGTACTATTTCGCATGGAATATTTCGTTTTCTTCAGGAACGACTCATGAAGGTATGTTGTTATGCGTACAAATACCAGAGTAGTTTAAACATGGCTTTTAGAGGCCTTTGATTCAAATTGAAGCACTCTTAATGTTCACCTAACATAATTCCAGAAGAGGGTGACTGCTCCAATTATTTAAAATAGATATTTTTGTTCTTCCAAAAGCAGAGATATGATTTTATTGTTTCAAATGGTTTTCTTAGGTGTCTGATGATTACATAATGACGGTATGCAACACATGTGGCTACATTACGGACAGAGTTCCTACCTGCCGGATCAACGACAAAACTCAGTATTTAAAATGTCGACGCTGTCGTTCAGAATACGGAGGGGTACTTAAAAATTGCATTTTTGTTCTGTGGAGCTATATATAATCAATGTAGAGCTCAATACCATTCCTGGACATTAGACATTAGGTACTTTTCCCTTCACCCCATTCCGCTTTGATGGCCAAATTTTCAGAGCTGTAAATCAGTACTCTCATGGGATATTGTAAGCGCTTCCTTTCGCAGCTTATGACATAATATTTCAACGTATATTTTAAACTGTTTGGAACTCATTCCTGGGCTTGCTTCTTGCTTTGGAAAACCGTTAGCATCAATGGATAATGGAAAAGGCAAATATCTGCTTAGAAATCAAATACTTCCTCTCAATTCACTCCTAAAATGATGAATGGAAGTATGCATATACAAGTATCAACCATTACTGAATCCTTCTAAATAACCTACTTTCTGAACTACTATACGACCCTGTTCTTTCCATGTTTCCCTCTACTCTACCTCGACTGAATATTGAATTCTGTTTTTTGGCCTCCCCTGGAATTTAGAAAATTTTCTCGTGATAATTCCCACTCATTTTTGGAGTTACCAAATAAAGTTTATCTTATCTCTTTTTTACCATCGGGTTGTATTGAATATCTCTGGAAATGCTACCATTAACACTCCCTTTCTTCCTGTTTTATTATGCCACGTTTGTAACCTATTTCTACTTAACATTTTGCGATATAGAGTTCTAAAGTTAATCTACCTTACGCTGCCAAGACCTTTTTCCAGGAACTCATGGCCATGAATATACGAGTTGGTCTCATGGTTATGGATGAAAATTGGAAACCGAAAACTGGAAAAGTGGTATGCTTTTATATATTTTTGTAGCATTTGAAGTTTTGACCATCTGGGCATAGTTATAAGCAATAGTGTTGTTAATCAGGCGGAAACCTTAGAGTGCCCAGTAGATGTGAATATATTTTCGACGTTGAAGAATATTGAGAATTGTGAATTTGTTTATGAAGACGATGGTGGAGACGATTTTCGCAAGGAAAAGGTGTCAGAGTTGTATGGTGAATATCCCAAAGCATTATGAGTTATGAAATTTTATGCTTTATCATGAAAGTTCAAATTCTTGGTAATGCAAACATATACTTAAGCAAAGAACCCGAAGCTTTTTAATTTTGCCCCGTTAAAAGATATAGAGGTTATGTTAAGTATAGGAAGTATTAGTGTTAAATTGTTAGCGTATTTATACAGAAAGTGATAACATGGATAAGCTTTTATAGATTATAGATACATATTTTTACAGATAAATGTACACAAAAACATTGCAGCCAAGACCAAGAGCCAATTATAGTTGAGCATGCTTCATTTTACATTATATCAGGCGATGTAGTTAATGTAGTAGGTATAGATTTGAGTGGTTAAATATTATATTTAAATTTAGTATTGATGATTTTAATTAAACTGTAACCATATCTAGTTTTTATATATACCTGGATATTATTACATTTATCTGTTATTATGTTTGCGTTGCTGTTACTGGTCATGTTATTTTATATTTGGCAGGATTAGTTATTTAGCAGTCGCACACTTACTTCAGATGCTTTTTATGAATCATGAAATTTGTTGATATGAACTAACTATAAATATAATCTGTACATTTACCATGTTATAATGTAATGCAATCGAAATAAATAACTAGTTTATCTTATAAGAAAATAACCATTGCACGCTCATTATTCGACTGTTCAATCCTAAACACAGCAAAGTTATAAATTAAGCTTATATTATGTATATTGTACAAAGAAGCGTATATTCAATACATTTACATTGGAAAGAATAACTTATACTTATTTTTACAATACGGATGGACATAGCAATGAATCATGACATCATGAGTAATGCATACAATTTTATTCTTCGTATATGTATAGTACAGTGAAAATGTTTGTTCAAATACATATGTGTTTTGGCCCAATTAACTGCCCCGGGTTAATGGACTGTAATGTCTAAACTTTTTAGAGCAGTGAGCATTCCTATACATATTTAAGTGATCATTGTTAACATATTATTTATAAAGAACATTTTAAATAACTAAATATAAACTGGAAGATTCTATAATACTATGCATAGTATAGAATTTGAGAAATTTGTGTCTAGTAATTTAGCTAGTATAATGCGTAGGGTGATTCTTTTGCAAATGTGTCTCTACAAGCAATTCTATAATCCCAACTTATTTCGCTATGGACATTTTTTGGATTTTTCTGATTGTACCTAGGTATACAGTTTCAATATGTTCAAAAAAGTTTCATAAAAGAAATATAAGTCAAATTTGGGCCTTACCCACTGTTTTTTGATGGTCATATTGCATGACTACGACACGCTTATCATGATATGATTGCTGTTCAAAGGGCGCCATAGCCATAGGTAGTCATCTTTCCCGTATCTTTTCCTACGTTATTTTGTTAATGCACAACACATAACACATTTTCCTCAAACTCCAAACGATATTATTGTGAAAATAATACAACACACGTGTAATTTAAGCTACAGTGGAAGCATATTATAAGCTAGACTGTGAACACAGTTCCGTTGAATTCATTACTACAATAATAATTGAATTGCATGCAGTGCATAAGAGTATTTTTATCTGATAGCAAAGAAATTGCTTATATAACAAGTGGTAGCCATTTCAGTTATACCTTAGTTTACGATTAAGTGATCATGATATTTGAAGCATCTTTATTAGTTCTAACTGTTCTATTCCTTTGGTCTTTGAAAGACTACTTTAATAAGTCATCAAAAAATGCTCCACCGGGTGAGTTGCTGCCATATAGTTTACCTCACTTTATGTTCATTATGATTTAATTTTTGGGTCCAATGCATTTAGGGCCAACAAAAATGCCGTATTTGGGGAATTTGTTTCAAATCGGTAAATTACGCCCCAGACCTCCTACAGAGATCTATGAAATTCTATCTAAAGAGTACGGCCCTGTGATGAGCATTAAAACTGGATGTTTAAACCAGCGTGAGTTAAGAATTTTAAGTCACACTAACTTATAGAATCTATTGCTTATCAGTTTTGTCTGAGTTTTATTACCGGATGTTGACAATTCTCTAAATACTAATATCTAAATAAGTGAAAATCCTTATTAGAAAAACAATTTAATGGTAAAGTAATTCAGTACTTTTTCAAAGCAGTAGTGGTACATGACTACGAAACTATGAAAGAAATTCTCGGCAGTGATGTTTGGATAAATCGCTTCTTTGACAAATTTATGGCAGAACGATCGTTCAATCAAACTTTAGGTAAGCCCAATTATAGTCGTATTATGTAGAACAATAATACAATAACGCTTAAAAACTGTGTTACTGCACTACCGGTAATGCTGCATAATATGATTGATTTCATATTAATCTAGGAAATCATAGCTACACCATAGATTTTGATTTGCATTCACGTTGGATTGGACTTAAATCAGATTATGAAAATTAATTATGGCCATGGTTTACACTGTTTTGACATTTTGAAATAACGGTCGTTTTTAATTGCAGGGATAATTTTTATTAGTGGTGATGTATGGAAAGAAATGCGAAGATTTAGCATTCGAACTCTGCGGGATTTTGGTTTTGGGAAGCAAAAAAGCATGGAAATGTATTTACACGAAGAAATAAATGAATTGATGGGGAGAGTGGATAATGCAATTCAGCAAAACAAAGATTCTGATCATACGACTGTATCCATGAAGCATTTTTTCACAATATCTGTTTTGAATATCTTATGGACAATGATTGCAGGCTACAGATTTTCCGTAGACGACAAAAGGCTTTCCAATTTACTAACACTTATCGATAAAATGGCAAGAGCTAATGCCGTAGGCAGTAATCTTGTAATGGCTTTTCCATTCTTGAGACATATTCTCAAGTACACACCAAATGGTCGTATGAGAGCTAATTTCATCAAACAAATGCACGAATTTTTTACTGTATGACTCAATTGTGTACTACTATAATATAATTATACAGCTTAGCATTTCGTATTATATTTTTGAAAATGATTAAAATAGGATATCCTGGAAAGCCGAAGATCTGAAGGAACTTATAAAGAAGAGCAAAAAGACTTCATTGACGTTTTCATGAAGGAAATTGATGATCGCAAAAATGGAAATTCTGATACAAATTATTATACTGGTAATTAATTCAAAGAAAATCTCATTTCAAAATAATCTAAAACTCTACTTTTAAATACCGTAAGTAAGGTTCAAATGTTCGAGTAAAGGTTTTCAAGTAATAGTGTCCATCTTTCTTAAATATTTTAGCATACAGCTTATTTATGTCGGTTTCTCATGAAAAAGAATTTAATTTTACATATTTTTAACAATTGTCTTCTAGATAAAGGTCATGAAAACTAGAATGACAATGTAATTTTGTATGAGCTTTCTATTAATATTAAAGTTCTCCGTCTTGCTATACTATTTTGGGTTTTTCAAGTACATGTGGGATTATTATTTCAAAGTTCATGCTTTTTGAAATAATACCTCTGATAATGGAATTTCACAGTCAGAGAAGTGGGAGTTGAATACACATGCAGAGTTATTTTGTTCATTCTACATAGATGAGCAGTTTATTATTGTCTGTTTCGACCTTTTCGTTGCTGGAGCTGAGACAACTAGCAATACGATGGAATTTGCCATGCTTTATATGGTGCTTAACCCACATGTGCAAATTAAGGTTCAAGCCGAAATTGACAAAGTGGTGGGGAAAAGTCGACTTCCTTCAACTTTAGATCGACCACAGTAATTTATTCACTTGCTTATCATTTTGTGCAAATTTTTAGATTATAGCTATTAATTAACCTGTAACCGCTTAGAATGCCATATACCGAAGCTACATTATTAGAAGTCCAACGAATGGGCAGTGTGCTTCCTTTGATTGTTAGAGCAGCAACGCAGAATACAAAAATTGGCCCTTACGACATTGATGAGGTACAATTTGACTTTAATTTGCTGTATTTACTATAATAAGTATAGCATAGTATTAGTATAGTATAGCATTTTACAAACTTTCATTTTCTAAAAGGGAACTCTTGCAGCTTTAAATGTTCAAAGCATGCACTATAATAAAGAACTGTGGGGGGATCCTGAAGTATTCCGTCCGGAAAGATTTCTGGATTCAAATATGAATATAATCGACTCACAAAAAATCTTGCCTTTTGGATATGGTAAGAATAGTCCTATAGTTTTATTAACGACATGATAACACTTATCTCACAATTGAGTAAAGGGTTTTCAGAATTATTTTCGCCATTTCTAAAGATATTGTGTGAATGCTTATACTGTTTTGATTTTTGTAGGTAAACGAGTGTGCTTGGGAGAAGTTTTGGCAAAAGCAACAATGTTTGTATTTTTTACTAGTTTGTTGCAGCGCTACACTGTTGAAGTACCAGCTAGCCATCCTCAGCCAAATTCTAAGCCAATGAGCGGTTTTACATTGTCTCCTGAACCTTTTCATGTTGTTGTCAAACAACGCTAATTTTTCTTGGTCGTGCATGCTATTGAATTTTGGAAAGCTCACTATCCATTGTCATAAAAAATAAACAGCAGAAATGTAAAATTAATTTGCTATACTAAGCACTACTGTTTATTTGTAACATTTGTAAGAGTTAAAGCTCTAGAAACTGAAGTTATGGGCTTGTATATAAAGTTCATCGAAACCGTAGGTTAGGTCTTAATTATTACAAATACTTCCAACATGAAATAATACTAAAGAATTTTTCTCATCCTGTAACTAGAGAGTAGCAAGAGCAACAACTACACATATAGTATCGAAAGATCGAAACAGGAAATGATGATGCTCATATTATTGCTGTAAACTAGAGCTTGACATGAATGGCAGGTGTGAATTAATTGTACGTGTTTAGAGATTAGAGTCTGTTTCTTTAGTGAACAATATTGTTGGTGCATAATTTGTAGTACTACATAATACATAGGTACACAGTATTTTGTTTGCAAATAATTTGCAAATAACAAAGAAAATGTGATATGCGATTTTCCTTTAATTTAACACGTAATCTATATGAACTGGGGTAACTAAAACTTATTTTGACATTACAAAGGCAGGTTGAGGCAGGATCTAATTTTGGAACCTTATTAGATTTATATAAATAAGCACATACTATGTATTGCAATACGCCTATACTTTCTCTTCTTCAGAGATGATTGTTTTAATACACTTAGACCAATTTGGCAAAATTCGAACTGGCAAAGCAAAATATTGTCTAAAAGGACCACGACTTGGCAAATTCATGACATAATTGCATAACTATGTATCCTTAAGCATCTCCCGCATCATTGCAAAATAGACCAGGGGATTTCTTGTTAGTGCTAAGAAATTTTTAATTCTCATAATATAAAGCAATGATATAATAAAAAGACACGACAATACCCCGTAGTGAATTTTAGTTTCAAAACGTAGCTTTTTCAGAGAGTTTTACTTAAAATCCTATGATTTCATAATAAATGGTTCTTTTGTCTATACGAATAGAACCATTTCAAAAATAGCGATTTTTGACTGTCACAGTTTTGTCAAACTAAAGCAGCTCCAGTTATTATAGGTTTGCTAGGTTAACTACTTTTATTTGGTAGGGTAGCCCTGTTATTTTTGTGTAATACACATGTTCAAGAGTAAACGAGTTCAAAGAGAAGTTTAATTTTTGAACAATACAATACATCATTGCTGTATTGTAGGTCATCACAAAAATATCCTATGCTAAGCAAGAGCAAGAGCAGCATAATATATTGCGTGGTAAACAAGACCGAGTGTCACGTATTTGTATTCTCTTTTGCATTGACATCGTATTTCACATTTGAGATGAAATAAAATGCGTATAGCTCACATTTATTAGACAAGCTATCTCCTAAAATCAGGGAGTAGTATTCTTGTGTGATAATTTTCAAGCAATGGTCTAGTACACGCAGGACGTAGAAATCAGTGTCGATAAAGCTTTTGTAAAGAAAAGCTGTTACTGCAGAGTGCAGAGTAAACTTAAGAGTTTTAATTGTATCATTTTGTGACCAATATCCTTGAAAACGTCTACTTTAGTTCACAGAAATTATAAAATCATGAAAAATTACAAGATTTTTATGTATTTTAATATGTGCTGGTTTGTTGTCTTTATATTAACCGGTTCTAATGCAAATTTCCTAAATGTTTCATCTAGCAAGACAAAAATGAAGGGTAAGTAACAACAATAGAGATATATAGGTATATATTAAATGTTGCATTTTCATTTTTCCTTTACAAGCATTTTTTAACTGAAAAATAGATAAGGTATGTAATTTATTTTTCAATATTTGTTTTCATTTCTGTGTGCAGATGCAGAAGCGGTTTCTCCTGCTACGAAAACTCTCATTAGAACTAAACGTAGTCCATTCATTATGGCTCTCCGTATGCCTCCACAATCTCCTGGAATGTTTCAAATGACCATCAATCGGCCCCAATTTCTTGGAATGATGTCCAATTTTTCTTCTATGGTTAGAAATATGAGGAACGTTATGTTACTTCAACTCAGATCTCTTAAAAACAGAAGCTTTGATCAGCCAAGCTATCGTTATTATGTACTGTAATTTTGTTTCTTGAGAAGAATATGTCCTTAGGATACCGTATATTCGTTATGGTAAAAACAAACGCGCTTTTCTGAATGACAGTATAAATGTGTTGTAAAGAGTTGGCAAAGGAGTTCGTTATAAGCTTGCACAAGGTATTCATTAGTTTAATGTGGACGATAATGTGTAGAAAAAGTTTGGAAATATTTATATTACATAGGAGCCCGTAGAATTATTATTAAAATATTATTTTGTATATAATGATGTTTTAATTTTAATGTTCTTACTGTGTGCAACCTTATATCCCTGAAGCAGAGTAGGCAATAATATTATTACATCCTAATAAATGATGACGTATACAAAAACAGAAACAATAAAATATGAAATAACATAACGTGTAATTTATAGGCCAATATTGGGTCAATATCATATAGAAAGTGGTTCATGAACCGCTTAGAGTAACCGCAATTGTATTAATAGTTATTACTTAATTAATTAGTTAAGTAGTTAATTACAATTTGTAATTGATTAAAGTCATATCGATTCCAATGCATACACACTTTGATCAATAAGTGGGCCATAATGTGATACCAGGATATTGCAGGCAAGTCAAGAAATATTGTATGAATTATTGTATGCTCATGGAGATTTCTCAAATTCATTTTCGAGGATTTTCATCAATTTATTGATTGTAAAACGACAAAAATGTATAACTCACAATTGAAAAATCTTGTTTTTGCCATATTATGATTTAAGTACCTCAGTAAGCCGAAGTACAATGGTTTGGAAGAATGATTCGATTGAAAAGTATTATACATTTGGTTATTGGGCACAAATTTTGAATCTTTAACAGCTCGAGAAATACTATAATTTATTGGTTATTTTATTATAACCCCATATCACATAATTACGAATATTGTAAATTGTAACTGTAAATTAATTTTAATAAATTGCATTTTGTAGTGATCACAAAATTAGCATAATTATAAACTGTATTTTAACCGTGATCTATAAAAGTATTTTTCATTGAACACGTAAAATATTTATTCCTTTCTCGTTATAAGATACATACTTTGAGCACAATTTTGGTCCATATCAGGAATTTTGCGAACACTATGATTTTCAGGAAGTGGAAACCGTTCCAGCCATTCGTAGTGGGCCCAACTAGAGTATAGCTCCTTCAAATCAGTTTCCTCTACAACACGGGGTGGTCCGGCAAATTTCGTGCGATCGTATTCGACAGTTTCCAAAAGATAACGGAATAGTAAATCTTTACAAAAAAAGTAGTTTCATTAAGTTATAATATAGTGTACATGAAAAATATCTTATACCATTGTAATTGTAATTATTTTCTCTATGTAATAATTTACATTTCCCCTGGCTATCTCGAACACAGCGTTTCATCACTTCAATATAATTCATTCGAACGCAGTATTCCATGGCTATGAGAGAGCCTCTATCCCAAATAAAATCGAAAGGTCCCCATTTTTCAACCGGCCACTTAAAAAGGTCCCCATAGAATATCTTTAGTTTTCCATCTGAAGTGCTATAAAGCGAATTAACTTCGTCCAAAGACAACTGGAAATTATTTTCTTCATCCAACTCTTGAATAGCTTGCTTTACCCCTTCTATGGCGAAAACTTGAAAACCCAGACTCAATAAATACGCCAAATCTTTTGTTTTCCCACATAGTGGCACAAATATTTTCTTTTTAGAATTTCTTTCCAGGATATCCTTTCCATGATTTTCAGGAGAACCAGTAAGTGCCCCCAAATATTTTACAAGCATTGGATTCACTTCATTAATATGCCAGCCCGTTCTCTTTTCTGTCCACCGCGTTGCCCAATATTCAATATTCCCAATTTCATTATTTTGCGAATCGCTCATTGTAGGATTTTCGTTTAAATGGATCCACTCAGAACTCCAGAAAAAAATGAACTAAAATGTATTTACTCAAGACAAAACTCTCCTGTTGTGTGTTCATAAAATAATTCTCTGCCAGTGAAATCGCAATATATTATTATTTGATTTCCAATGCACTAAACTGAATCGTAGCTTGCCGGCAGCATAAGCTTGTAAATTGTTGCAGTAAATGTATTTACTTCACCCCTACTGCATAATCCATACAATATGAATCACCACAAAATTATGGCATTGGCATGCGTTCTTGCTGGCTTCGAATTTCAGAATTTGAAACCAAAATATATTATAGGTACAAATGAACCGGAATTGCCGTAAATTCTCCATTACGTTCCTATCAAAATTGCAACCTTTTGGATCCCTTACATTAAAAACCGGGTTCTAATGGAGGCTTCTAAGCCAAATCAACCAAGTATTCTAGGACCATTGGGTTCTATAATTAACTTTCTCAACTTTCTCTTAAGTTCTATTACAGATCTCGGAGCACTGGAAGATTAAAACTTCTAAGATCCCTTTTTCCTCTTTGGCTTCGTGATTTTTCGCAGAGGTGTTTTGAGAGCAGACAAATTCTTTTAGCAAAGCCAATTTTCTCCCGATGGCGGTCTGCCAAAAGAAGTAGTACTATAATATAGAAACAATATGCTAATGAAATTGCTTTGAACTTCATAACTTTTCCTGTACCGTGCATCCAGTAGTTATAATAATATATTTGACATGCAATGATACCATATAAATATTATATGTATACTAGCTGTGAAAGTGGTAATTTTGGATTATTATCAATTTTTTAATTTTTTTAATATCATGGAAAGTTTTGAATATACATTTTGATCTTAATTTCAGATCACGATCACAGTATCTTGATGTATAAATAATAAATACTATGTTGCGACCAATAAACAAAAAGCCACAATTTACTTTCATTTCTACCTACGAAGTAAATGTGTGCTAAGTTGTAGGAAAACAGATTAAGAATTCATTAGCATATGCTAAGCACCGCAGCCCTAATATTCAAAGATCTGACCAAGATCTGAACGTAATGGGCGATATTGAATACTTTTACTCTTTCACTATGGTGCAATACTAATGCAGGGAAAGGTTTTTTATTACTTTCCCTGTTTGGTGAAAGTCGACGAAATACAAACTATACCAGAGGTATGCTTTCTGCATGACTTATTCGATTCATCTTATACGATAACACTGATAATAAGTCGCCTGGCCTTTCTATAACAAATAAGTATTGTATACGCTCAAAAGGGCCGGAGGATATTTTGCATTCGTATTATGGAAGAGGATACTGATAACTGCAGAATTTATAGTGATATGCAGGTAGACACTGGAAGTCGTGATTACCCACCAGTTAATCCACTCTTAAATGACTTGGTAAGTGTTTCCATTTCTTACTGCGTAATATAATTTAAATTACAAATAATATTCATTTGCAAATTAAATTATAAATTTCATAATAATGTCGGAGTTTTGAACTTAGGTGATGGACTGCGTGCTTTGCCTGTTATCTCCAAACGACGTGTTAAATTGTCGCTTAGTTTGTCAGCAGTGGTATGCACATTCTTCTGTTAAACAAATTATCCAAGAAAATTATTTGCTTACCTTTGGTGAAGATGCCTCAAATCATGAGAAGCATTTGGAAAGACTTTCCCAATTTAATGCTACAATGAAAACTAGTTTCTATCTGCCTTTTACCAAATTTTCTCTGAGCAGTCTGCCCGTAAAGGAACCTATAGTTGAAGAGTTTTTTGAAATATGTGGACCTGCAATTACCTACTTGAAACTTCGGATGAGCAAAGAGGATATGAACATTTTTGACTTAAGCGAAATCCTAGTGAAATCCCTTCCTGTATTGAATACGTTGGAGTTAGCTGGTATGTCAAATAGAGCTGTGTATTCCCAGAAATTATTTCCGGAGCATGAGGATATTCCGACTCTTCCAAATCTAAAATGCTTAATTTTGCAAGAAGTTAGAATACGCATTATAAACTTTTTGGCAGTATTTTTTCAAGCTGCAATAAATCTCGAAGAAATTATAGTTTCCTCAGACACCCGAAGAGACTGGGATAATCAAAGCGGAATTATGAACTCACATTCTCCAGCGACAGCTTCTATTCTTACTGGATTAATATACGCTACTAAAAATATTGATAAGTTGAAGCGACTCAAATGTGAAATTTTGGATAGATCGAATATAAACGTATTGATTAATTTAGCTCAATATGGATTAAGGCTTATCACTCTCGAAATGAAAGGAGTTGCCAAAGACTGCGATTTTAGTATCTTTGAAAATTTTCTAGAAACACAAAAGGAAAGTCTGAAAACTTTTCGAACTTTTCAAGGGAAATTGAATACCCGAAAGAAAAATCAGGAAGATATGGAATTATTTAGGTTGAAAATTCCACCACACATGAGCTCCTTAATTAATCTGCAATTAGCTTATCGTCATAAAGACCAATCTGTACCGGTATTCCCAATCTCTTACAATTCTCAGCTTCCTTATCTTCGTACTTTAGTCATCCATGGATGCGCATCTTTGATGAACTTGAATGAATATTTTCCTTTTTGGGAGAATCCGACTCCGCAAACATCACTTCGGAAGTTAATTCTCCCAAGTGGCATAGAGGATGACATGTTTCCAGCAGGCTTAGCAAGAATGTTTCCTAATGTATTGGATTTAGAGATCTCTTGTCCCAGTAATTCATTTTTACAATGTTTATGGTCTTCGTGGGTTAAACTTCACATTCTTCGAATAATAACAGCTCCTGACGTCAACTTGGATGCAGGATTTACTGGCATTCCGGAATTCATTTGTCAGAGGTTGCAACACCATTACAATTTAACCCACGAAATTGAACATCAAATGGAAAGTCAAAACAATACTACTTCGATTAGCAACTTGCAATGTGAGTTATAAATATTTTAATGGAAAATTTTAACGTTAAATTGGCTTGTTATATTTATTTTAAGAAAATTAAAATTTTCAGATCTAAAGAAATTGACCGTCATGATTCAAGTTGAAAATACAGACACGCACACGTCAATTTTGACAGACGTCACAGGATATTATGCCTTTTCTAAGCTCAAGCATTTGCAGTCCATGGAAATTATTTCCACGCATTGGTATGAAGGGATTCTAGCATTAGACTGCAGTGGGGTAATGAAACATTTCATTTATTTTCATTCTCATTCCTATTTTTCCAAGCTGCTGTGCAATCTACTAGAACTTTTGTAAAGAGAGATGCGTTATCACCATCGCATACACTGTACAATAGATTGCTGATTTTACACCTAATAATAGCCTTTTTTGGTGCTAAAACCGTTTGATTTTCTGGTTATATGCATTATAAATAAAATTTTACAAAGATTTTATGGAAGTGTTTTATTTCATTTCAGCTATCTCCTGATTGTCGTCAAGAAATGAAAAAACTTTTACCCGACACATCTATATTCTTTGGGGAGAATGGCAATAACGAAAAATAATTCGTTTAAAACTTATAGATTAACTGAAAATAAATTCAGCTTGTCATATGGGTATATATGCCCTATATTATTGAATGGTCGTAAAAGACTTTCTTAGATTCCAAAGTAAATTATTTCAAAAATGAAGCAAGTATTTTAAATATTTTCTTTTCATTCATTCCCAAAAACTACCCTTAACCCGTTTAGTGCTTTGGTCCATCCATAATATATACCCAGCCTATTATACCAAGTAAGTCATGTACTTTCACTTTCACCATAACCATAGCACACCATGTACCTATGACCTATATATGTACAATATGTAGTGCTATTTTATGTATGTATATGTTAATTAGATAATATTGTATGCATATGTACATGCTAGGCCAGAAATGACTGAAATGAAATAGTCGCTAAAGTCGCTTATTTTACCAGTCAGTCACAGTTGTACATATTCTTACTTAAATATTGAACCTTGGCCTTCATAATGCTCACAACTACATCCATAGTCTGTACTTCATGTATTATAATTTATAATAAATATTTTGGAAATCGAAACACTTTTCTTTTCATTGACACTTCAAGTTCAAGGGAGATACTTTTGCACGGAGATCTGAGGGGCACGAAGACACATAAAGATATAATTGTGAAGGTCTCCTTGTAATTGGCGGAAAATTTGACCGTTGAAATAGCAGTAGGTAATAGGTAAATAGATATTCAATAAATTAATTTGGCAAAAGAAATGTAAAAAATCTAGTTATGCATTACGAACTGATCAGTTAATTTTATTTACAAAAGTTAAATAAATCAGATTTTGCAAATTTCCCTGCAAATTCTGTTCAAAAACGTTAAGTTGTTTCGCACAAATTATTGAGATACTCCAGTCATACTTCGTCATTTATAAGTATAAGAAAATATACCTATAAGAAGAAAAAGTAAAAGTTGGAGTGAAAATTTACAACAGTTTGTGGAAAGTTTGTATTTTGCTTGCTAGTCCTTTCTTTATAGTAATAAATTGAAAAATCACTTTCACGATTTAAGTATGTTATCGTGACGTTGCAAATTAATACAACTTTACATTATAGTGCGTCTGCGTAGTATTTATTTATTATTTACTATAGTTTAGTAGTTTTATGTGCTGAAATTTTCAGTTTTTATTTAGCAAAGAATAAAGTTGAAACTTGAAATTGGTTAAACGTAAATACCTATGATCATAAATACCTCCTTTTAAATATACCAAAACCAACCAGTACAACGGAAGTTTCTTTTCTTTTACTTTTCGTGCTAATATAAATTTCAAAACTTTAAGTATTTGTAAAAATAAATATTCGTACTTTCAACTTACAAATCCAGTTCACATAACCTTCGAGGCTTTGATTATAACAACGAAATTGCGTTTAAGCTTACAAGCTTAGACAGAAAGATCACTATCTGCATCACTGTCAAGATAAACTCTATATTTAAAGGAAGTGAAAATTCTCAAAGTGAAAATTCTCTACTGTGTATTCAAGCGTCAAGTCAATACAAATTTCACTGTTCCCTATTAAACAAGATTGTTAAGGAGCTAAAGTAGCATGAAATATCAAAAATGGTAAGACAAAAGTTTCATGTTTACATTTCTTATCCTATGTTTATTTTATATTATTTTTGTCTCTCTCTGACTTGTAGTTTCTTTCAACTGGTCACGAAACCGTTTTTACTCCCTCAAATTATTTATGTGTATAATTATGTATATAAATTTTTTGTTCTTAGATTTCACTCAATTAAAACTACGCATATGCTTCCACCGACTGTGGAGGATAAGGTAAGCTACATTGTTTACTCTTCATAATGTTATTTGGTTGTAAATGTAAATGCCCAACATGAAATCAATAAACCAAAATTTGGAAATGGATTTCCTGTATTGTTTAAATTGTTTTACAGTCGAACCTGGTTGAAGTGCAAGATATGGTTGTGGTAGTGAAGGGGGACAAAAAGCAAAGGCCAACCGTAATTTCCTCCTCCACCAGCTCATCAATGTTGCAATGTCCGTCTCGAACGTTTGTGAAAACCATCCTTAAAACGTTGCTCAAGCTCATTATTAAACTTTGGCGATGGGCTTCGTCTTTTGTTATAGTTATATTTTTTGCTGCCTGGTTTTATGGTGGCGTTCTTCCATACATAGTTTCCTTGATTGCCATATTCAGTAAGCCTTTGTTTATTATATTTACTATGCTTATGTATATGACTACCGAGTTCGTGTTCACCGAATTAATTCCACGTGGAGTTATTGTTTCAAGATCCCTATTTGCCTGTGGAATATGGACAATTTTATCACCTATTGTAATTAGGAGTAAGTATTTATAAAGGACTGTGGAATTAGATTTTGAAACCTAAATAATGCTCAAAGTGTGGATTATGATTTATGAGCTATATCGGCGTATGGGATTAATTCGGTAAATACGATTTATGTATATTGACTTTTTTGAAGTACTTATGACCTTTGTTCATCCCACCCCAATTGCAAGGTTAGTGGTTAGTTAGGGTGAGGAGGAATCATGATCATTCGTAACTTACAATAAAATCTTACTCTTTGACATTACTATGGGGAAACATTCCAAAAAAATGTTATTTTTATTAAATTTGGCTATAGTAATTTGTTTTGACGGATGGATTTATTTATTTACGTTTACTTCATTATTTTACAAATGTTTAATTTGTGTAAAATATGAATCTTAGAGTACAGATATAGTGTTTTGAAGCAGGTGTTTTTTAACAAAACAAGCAATGGGTTGTCCGTTTTCGAAGGACTATCCCATTTGCCCTCCGTCAATCGCTCTTAGGACAATGTTTGTTCCAAAACAATTGTGGAATTTCTTTCCTAATGGCAAATACTTGAATATTAGTTGTAGATCATTTCTTAAAATTCATGGATACAGAAATATGTCATTGCAAAGTACATAGTAATATTCTCATTTGAACAGGTTTGGGATATCATATTTCGGACACGTTATTGTATCAACCCGAAGTTCCCGTAGAGTCCCGGCTATTCGTTCCATCGCCACAAAACTATTCTCTTCCATTTGAGGCTGTGACAATCAACACTAGAGATCGAGTCAAGCTTCATGCATATTTGATTAAACAACAGCGACCTAATAGTCGGCATTTACCAGTCGTTATTTATTTCCACGGAAATGCAGGAAACATAGGACACAGGTGATGTACAACTGAATGCTATTGTGCATTAAACCTAAGAATTTAGTACATTAACATTCAGTTCTGTGCTGATTACAGACTAGACAACGTCAAAATGTTTTATCAAAAACTGAAGTGCAACATATTGATGCTAGAATATCGGGGATATGGTCACTCGGAGGTATTTAAACTTTTATGAGCTAATGAACCTTATTGTTCATTTACAACTTTTACAATCGGAAAGGCGCAAGGAAAAGTAAACAATTCATAAATCTTAAGGGGTCTCCTTCGGAAAATGGCTTTTATCTGGATGCTCAAGCCGCTTTTGAGTTCGTCGATGAAAGGGATGACTTAGACTCTAATAAAATTATATTATTTGGAAGATCCTTAGGTAAATCAAGTTTTAGTAAACTTAAAGTACATTATTGTTTAAAGTTTTAGTATATTTGGAAGTTTTTGCATAGGTGGGGCTGTGGCAATTGACATGGCTGCAAGATCTGACTATAGGGACAGAATCGCAGCACTAATTGTAGAAAATACGTTCTCGTCAATTCCTGATCTCGCTAAAGTTCTGTTTCCCCTTCAGTTTATTCGATGGGTTCCAAAGTTTTGCTTTAAAAATAGAGTAAGTTTTTAATGTAAAACCATTGTGTTTTTATGCAAAAACTTCATATTTATATAGATGCTTTATGAACTCTAATGTCATTTTCAACAGTATGAAAGTCTCCAGAAAGTCACTTCCATTGTTTGTCCCACATTGTTTGTTTCTGGGACAAAAGATGAGCTGATTCCACCCGCCATGATGTCAGATTTATATACGCGTTGCTCTTCCTCAATGAAAAGACTGAGAAGATTTCCTGGAGGGCATAATGATACCTGGCTTTGTAAAGATTATTCAGCTCACCTTTGCGAGTTCATTGAAGGGGTAATAATACTATAGTATAACATTTAACAACAGCAGTAATACGAGAATTTTTTTTAAAGATTTAGAATTATTAAAGATTAAAGAACTATACTTTTAATTTTCGTTAGGTGCTGACTGCTGGGCCAGAAGGGACGGACTCGAGTAGTTATCAGACGTTCAGCGATGACATTGTCTAACCGTTTAAATGATCGCATTGTTAACAATATCTCCATATTATGTAGTATTCTCAATTGCTTCGCTATTTCTCGACATTTTCCTAAACGGATGCAACTTTCCCCTTTGGCAAGTAAAATCTCGCAGCAGTTGAAGACATTTTCTTAACGTAACTCTATTCTTCTTTATAACATAAGCGTGCGAACATTTTCCATTGAATCCAGATTAAAGACTCATCAATTTCTACATCATTATGCTATGCTCAGTATTTGTAAAACCGCAAAATATTGAAATTGACACAAATTCGCCTGTCCTTATATATGTTATGTTAGTAGAAAATTCTTTTAAAGTCTTTGTATTGTATTATAAATTAATCAAGTATTAAAAAAATTGTCGTCATTTTCCTGTAAATATTCTTACGAGGTAAGCCATTTACGTGTTGCCCGTACCCATATCCCATAAATATGACACAATTTTATCCTAATTCATCTATGTTGATTTCAGAAATGGAGGAATCGATCTGCAGAAATCATGCCTTCTGCCTATAAATATCGAAAAATTCGAAAAAGCCGACTTTGCCTGGGTGTGTGGCATTCATTTTTTTGTACTCTTAATACATCAAAGTAGAGGCTGATCATTTTACGGGGTATTTTAGAATTTTTTTTGAAATGATGGTATTCCAGCAAATGAAATGACGCCCCGGTTTAACGTACAGAATACTATATAAGGCTTGAAATATCTCAGATTCAGATTACCACCACCGATAGAAAACAAATATTAAGAGTAGAAAAATCAATTCCACCCACACGGGTAAAATCAGTTTTTCCGGTGCGTATATGTAGAATACATGATTCCTCCAGACGGATTCCTTTATTTCTGAAATCAGCATGGTCGAATTGGTCAAAAAATGTCTCATATCTGGGTTCGAACTACATGGAAAAGGTTTACCTCGCGTTAGTATTTACCTTAATCTTGCCATTTTTGTGGCAATGAATACAGCCGATAAGCTTATATATTTACAGGAAAAATTACACGTAAGTAATAAGTAAAAGTACTTACCTATTCATTTTATGTGCCTGAAGAAACTGAATTCTAGGAGCGCTTTTTTATAGGCATTAGGGTAACATTTTATTTAGATAGATTTATTCGCATGTCTTTTATATAGGAAAGATTCGATAACCACATAGAATAGCATACGGTAAGCGTATTCCCTCCGTATTTAAAGAATGATACTTATTGCCAGTAATAACAGTAATAAGCCCATATTATCACTTTGCAGCAGAAAGCTTGTTTCATTTACGATTCAACTTCATCTACAAAATGAGCATGTTTTTTTTATATAAAAGCAACAGTACACCTGTATATCACTCTTCACTCTTATCAAAGCAGAAAATAAATTTAATAATTCTTTAGAAATCAGTTAATACAAATAATTGTTAACCTCAAAAAATAACCAAAAACTAGAAAGATAATGAAATTGGATTATGTAGTACAAACAAATGTGAATATTGTTTCGGAAATAAAACGTGTTTCATTCCTCATTTCACTGGTTTATTGTTTTACAAATGGCTTTACTTATTTATTAAGAGGCGCGCAGCAACTCTTTATAACAATGAGGGATCTGTCTGTCTGTCTGTCTGTCTGTCTGTCTGTCTGTCTGTATGTTCGCGATAAATGTATGTTCGCGTTAAAGGTGGGCTCAGCAGCCTCAGCGTTAGAGGTGGGCACAGTGACCCGTGAACAAACACTCACCGCTCACGACGCGACTCTTTCTTACATCTGTTAACGGGTTTATTTGTAAATGCAAACATGTTGGCATTTTATATTAAACCGCAGTAACCGTACACAAAAAATGCAGTTAGTGAGCTGTTGAATATTTAACCATTTTCAACATGAAAATGTGTGTTCATATCGCATTCACATCGCATTCACGACGAAAGTTGTCCATAAGAAAGTTCAAGTTCATATAAGTCGCACAGTTGTGAAAGTTTTCGTGAAACAATTCGGAGAGAGTGTAGGAGCTGAGAAATAGCTCTCTCGGCCTCGGCTTGCTCTTTCCTTGCGCGAGCGAAAAATGCAAAATATACAACAATCAGCTGATTACTGGGAAATGGGCATATTCTGGGAAAAACATAAGCGGACGATACAATACGAAATAGTTCTTTATATTTTTCTGTTGCCATTGCCACAAAAAACTGGGCAAATAAGTAATTCAATTTGTTGTCGAATTTCAGTGATATCGTTTTTAGCGGTTTTGTCCCACTCATAAATTTCTGAACATCTGTCATCCGCGGACAAGGACAAGTTTCCTTGCAATACTTCAAAATTCATACGATTGTCGCCTGCTAGTAGTAGGTAATACGTCAATTTCATAATTAATTTCAATTAGTGGGCTATGGTTTGCTAGCACATAGACAGACAATCAAATAAATCCATAAATACATTTTGTTCCACTACTTAGGATTTCCTTCCAAGATGACATCCACCAACGGACCTGATCTTCTGCTATACTATTATCCTTACTCATTTGCTTCTCAAAAGGTATATACTGAAATACTGATAGTGTATCTTTAGCTTAAGCTTCGAATTTTAGTGCTAAATATAGTTATGTAGTAAAACTGTCCGTAGAAGATATCCAGAAATATATTGGCTTCTGACCATCCAGAATTATTGTTTCAGTGAAGAATGTCTTTTATAGTTCGGTTTCTAGTCACAACCTAGTTTTTTGAAAGCTCTTATTAACATACAAATACAGCAAATGCTGTGGACAGACGATGAAAACACAAATGCTGATATATGGGGAGACACTTTAAATAAACTTGAATTGAATTCAATATAGGGTAATATGTATGTTTTTTTGAATTTCTGATGCACTACAAAAAGATACCCAGTACTTATAATTCATTTAGTCCAGTTTTAATGGTACCAAAAAATCCTCCGAGGGCCTCAGATTGTTTAAGTAGTAGTGGAAAGATTTTCAGTAATCTCCTATTTATGTTACAGTCTCAAAACCCCGCTTAAATAAATATTTTTTGTAACATGCTTGCAAATTATAAAATTGAATAATTGCCTTGTATTTAAGTTTGCTCTCAGACACTATGGTTATTTATTTTATGAGTACCTTAGTATATACTCGTATATACTATTATAAGAAAAATCAATATAGCTTTTGCGTCATTTCTGCTATGGCGTAGTCTAAATCGTATTATTATTCTCTTTATAATCAAATTGTAGGTGATTATGGCCCTTACACAAAAACATATGAAATTTCGCACATCTTTAGTGGACATCCACAAAGGAAAACAATATTCTAAGTCGTTTTTGGCTCTTAATCCCCGGGGGGAAGTCCCTGTATTGGTTGACGACGTACGCCATATACCTGACTCAAGCAAAATTATTGACTACATTGAAGACAATTTCCGGGATGGTAAGTGTAAAGCGTAATACCTAATTCTCATTCGAATGCTCTTTCTTACAAACAAATGAAATACTTCAAGATGTAATACTTTTCTTTCGTAGTTTTGTTTGCAGGTGTTTGAAATTCGAATGCA
Organism: Yoshiicerus persimilis; assembly: GCA_020352615.2. NCBI lineage: Eukaryota > Metazoa > Arthropoda > Collembola > Entomobryomorpha > Tomoceridae > Yoshiicerus > Yoshiicerus persimilis. The sequence continues at coordinate 14,864,373 of CM036942.2, forward strand.
CATTTTACTCTTTATGTACCATAGAAAATTGCTATAAGAATTAACTTATAAATATTTTCAGGTTGGCCTCGTCTTTACCCAGAGGGCTTGGAACTGAAGCAACGATGTGAACAGTTAAATGCTGAGTTAAATACCTTAAATGTAGAATCGTTGACTTTCGGAGCAATGGCTTTTGATGACCTTGCAACTAATCCTAAGGCACCTTACAACAACCAGAAATGCAGACAAGACATAAAAGGTGTCTTATTCATTTGTTATTTCCAATACTATCTCTGAAACTGATTTCATCTGATTTCATCCAGATTGTCAGATTATTCTTAAAATACAACTGAAAAAAATTCAACTGTATATATTGTTTACTTGTAGACATCGTTGTCCACAGTTGTTCTATTCTTCGCGGAGAAGCTAAGAAGCATCCACAATATAGCGATGCTTTAACACAGAAAATGAATGAAGCTGACCGTGATGCCAAATTTTGGCTTAATCGAGATGCTTATGAATCACTTCTCATTCGTTTTGAAAAAGTTTTGGATGAGTGTGAGGCAGAGATAAGTTCTCATGGTAAGATTTTTTATATTTTTCATTAAAAAAGTTACCTATATAAATGTAGTGTATATGCTGTATTTTCATTAGACTAACTTTTCAATTTTGCAGAAGACTCTACTTGGTGGCTTTGTTCTCCTAGCATAACGGTTGCTGACATTAATTTATCACTTACATTGCATCGAATATGGCAATTAGGATTCGAGCGTCGGATGTGGGAAAGAAATCGTTTAAATCTCATGCGGTATTATCAACGAATGCAAAGAGTTCCTAGTTTTCAGAGAGCTATTACAATGAGTGAAGAAAAAGGTTTCCTAGATTCTTTATGTAATCCGTATTTATTGGGATTCCTTGGCACCTCGGCACTCATTGGGGGAGGCTTGTACATATGGCACAAACAAGGTCACACTATTCCAACATTTGGAATCTTGGGATTACTTGGCTTGGAAGAAAAAGCGGTTGAAAATGAACTACCAGTAAAGTCAACGGCAACTGTTCGTCCCTCTGTTAAGAGTTAAAGCTCTCTTCATGTAAACATGGAAGTTTTGGACACTCCGAGTGTTTAATATTTTAGTCCCAAATATTCCAAAGGTCATAAATCATTTCATATTAACAATCTGCATTTGCATATACATATACAATAGGTGCATTAACGGAATTTCTGTGATCTGAGACTGCCGAAATTAGACATTGTATAATTATCAGGGCAATGAAAGTGTAACCCTGAAACTGAAATGGATACGTACACTTATTTTTAGATTGTAGATTACCAGTCCCAAATGTCTCTTATTTTTAAATCTCATTTGTAAATCAATATACATACTATGTACCATATATAAATATATAATAATTAATTGTATCTATCCTCACTCGTCTTTAGAAAAGCTGTATACTTTCTTACGGTTTAGTATTTTGCTAAAGCAAAAGCTAGTAAGAATAAAAATGTACTAAAGTTGATGGGTAAATTTGCTGTAATGTTATCCATAAAGGTTACATAAAAAGCTACAATTCTATGCAACTAACTAATGATAGTGATCCTTAAGCATGAAATGTATTTAAGCATGGATGTAATATCTTGTTGAGTAAGAAATTATTTTTACAACCACAGCATATCCTATTTAACATTCCATATATTTTTATTACTCCATAGTTGACAAATATGGGGATGTACAAATTTTGATAGAGTTAAAATCAAAATTTCGCAGATTTATAAAGATTTGTAGGTTATAGACAAGGAATATAATAATTAGTAATAATTGTTCCTTGGTTATAGTTATAAGTATTTTTATAAGAGTATTTGTGGCAAATCTTGGTGATAGAACACAAGAAAATGACTCGGGTATCATTTTACAATAAGAACTTGAGCACTAATAAATAGGTGCTATTAAATCGTAGAGGTAGCAGTCGTGTCTGTCACATCTAGAATATCGCTTTCGAGGTCCTCCTTTTTCTTTTTGAGGGCATAGAGAGGCATCCCCATAAATTTTGGTAATTCGTCAACTTCTCGAATTCTTTGTCTAGCTGCATGATTGTGACCAAGATTTCCTGCAAGTTTACTGGTTGAGGCAAGACTAGGCTTGACTACAGCGGGAGCTGCTTTTCCTTCAGAATACTTAAAAATCCCAACACCCGGCAATCCTGGAGAAATTGTCACATCAAGTTTATAAAATCCTTTATACATAACAAACCACATTAAAGCTGCGATAAGCCCACCGATGACCTTCTCTATCATTACATGAAAGTAGATAGCCGTAGCACAAATCATAACATCCCAAAGAACGGCAAAAATGGTCAAAATTATCAAAGTTATTTTAGCTAGAGTGCTGTATTGCGTGTAATTGACCCGTAAATTCTCGAACTCTACTTCGTTCAGTTCACTAAGGGGTGTTACAGCAAGAAGATCTGCTGTTCCAGTACGGCTTCTGTTGTGTTCCTCATTTCTGATATAATCTTTGATTCCGTCCCATCCAATGATAACTTTAGCTTCTTCTGTGATAAAGAAAACGCACCAGATGAGGAGAAATGCGTGACCGGAAATATCAAAACTAGTCCATTTTCCACCTTTGGCAGCGCAGTTTCTTCTACTTCTCATTGAATACAGCGTTCCACCGTCTTTTATTAAACACTGACCAGTGGTTTCTTCGATAATGCGGAATAGATTGGTCCATACGAACCAAATAATTGTACCAGCAAGAAGTCTACCAAAATGCCTCGCTATTCTTTTCCGATCCCCACAACAGTACACAGAAGATGTTAAAAACATGAACATTCCAGTAAACATAAACGTCCACGCCCAACTGAACTTCACAAAGTATTGATTAGGTACATTGCCACTATTGGAGAAGTACGTTTTAGGAAACGGCATGTAGTCAGCAATTAAAGAAGCAAAAAACAATAGAATGGTGTATGCCGTCAGCCGTATTTTTGGGCTCAAGAATAAAACTTTCTTACAACCATGAAGAACAACTTTGGTAAATATCTCTGTTAAGGTAACAGGCTCTGGGAGGGGTTTGGTGCCCTTTGCTGCCCAACGACCTGTTTCTACAAAAGGTCTGTATTTCATGTGAGCTGTTGCAGGGTTTGACTGACTTGCACTAGGGCTAGGATTACTTGCCAGTGTTGATCTTTTCTTAGGGCCCATTATGTACCTTCGTATATACTTTTCCTTTGCTCGTTTTCCTCCTGGATGCCTACAGCGGATAAATACACCCCTTTTTTGAATTACTTTGCGGGCTCTTTTGTAGCCCCTCTGGCCCCTGGTTTTCAGTTTTGTTTAATTTTCCTTATTTCCTTGTATTGAACTTTTCTGTAAATAAAATAAATAGAGAACTCAATTTTAAGTTTGTCAATTTCAATTGCCCACACATCGTAATAGTTCTCCATTAAAGGAATAACTTTTAAGGATTATTTTCTCAAAAAACACAATTCAACGATTTTATATAAATTACGATTCCCAGATATTTTCATGAACTCAGTTTTTACCTGGATTTTTTATTTGGGAAAGAAGAAAAATATAATGCATACATGCATACTAACTGCAAAATTGTTATCATACTGTGATGTACTGATTATTCCTTTCTTCGCACTATTGGCTTTTTCTCCAACGGCAAAACCTTACTTTCTCCACTACATCTTTGACATTTTTAATAAACTTTGTTAATCTCTTCCTAAAGAATTTCTGTCAACAACAGTAGAATTTTGTTGCCATAAACTTTCCGAATTGTTTTACACCCTTTACTACGCATCATATCAAAATGTCAACCAAATCAAAATTACTATTATTATTCAACTTCACGTGGTATTTATCAGAGCAATACTGACATATCAACTTTCTCAGATGGGTGTTTTGTAGCAATTCTCAATTGGCAACTCTCTCTCTTTATGGAAATGAAATGTGCTTTGCTAAAAAAAGCTAAACAATAATTATTGTGGATGACGGAAAGAGCTACTCATTTCATAGATGCACTTTCACTATGTTATTTTCTTTCCTGCAAGCGTTCTAGCCAACAATACTTGTAATAATTATCACTAACGTAGTTTCTCATACATGCCATAAGTTTCACTCTATCATTAATTATAAAAGATGAAAGAAAAAAACGACAGCAGTTAACAAACTTTCTAACTACAAAATTATTTAGTAACTTATTTTCATTACTCATACTTCATAAGCTTGTATATTTCATCTTGTCCTGTCAATTTGTGACATCTTCAATTTGGAAGTTCATTTCAAGCTATGTATTTAAACCGGTTGGTGTGAAATGGCAGTTCTCGTATAGTCATTACAATCTCAGTCTTACAATCATATTCCAAAGCCCAATATTTGATTGTCACGTTCTTCACTCCTTACGTAGTGCATTAGAGTTGTAATTGTATCTGTAGTTTATTAAGAAGATTGTCTCTTCTTTGTCACGACCTCATATTTTACTAATCACTCAACAATGATTCAGATAACATGTTACTGTGATAAAGTTAATGCACAATTGGCACAATAATTTGTATTAACACAACAGTCCGAAAACTTGTATAAATTAGAATTCCCTTACGTACTTAATAGTGAGAATGAGCGAATTTAAAAAACAATGTAACACATGCCAGGTTGTAATAATTTCAGGAGTTCAGTTAAAGGGTCCATAAAAGGAAAGAAATTCAAATTCTTCTACTCTCCATGTAATAGTCCCAGAATAGAAACAGATTTAGCGGTCTCACCAAAACTCTTTTACCCTTCCCACACTCTCATCTTACTGTCTCTATGCCCTGTTCAGGGTAAAGGTAAAGTTTATTAAATACAGAAATGAATGCGACAAAATGTCTCACCCTAAGCATGAGACAATGAGAATATTTTAATATATTCTTCAATAAACAACTTTAAGTTTTGGTTATAGCTTCTTTTATTTTCAATAGTTCATTACTGCTTTGTAACCCCGTCAGAACTTAGCACTTTACAGACCGTGACGCAGCATTATTTCGGTGGATATAGCTTCCCTTGAAGAACTTAGTAAACCCAATAAGAAAAGTCAGTCTTAATATATCGACAATATGTACCATTTAAGCCCATCTGCAATGCAATTAATGCTTTAAATAGCACACCTCACCTAACATGTATAATAATGGTAAAAATAGTTTTGTTCACCCTGAACAGGGTGAGAAGGGTAAATTGTGGGCAGTAAAAGTGAGACCGGCAGTTTTAGTCAGTTCGGAATTTCGCTTTCGGAAACGTCGGATTTCGGATTCGGTCGGATTTGTCTTTGCAAGCCAAAGGTTCAGCACGGGAGCGAGTTGCTCACTAAATTTCTTCCTTGACTTTCCTGATCCTGAGAGTAAAATCATGGTTACCGTTGCATCACCATCACTTCATCCAAGGCTATGCTATTCAGCATCTATATTGTGAAATGAATTACGCTACAGTATGCAGCACTTAAAAGAGTCCATATAATGCCTCTGTCTTTAATGTATGCGACAACTGTGACTTTCACCTTTCTCTCAGCATTATAATTTATTGCGATACAGACGAATATTATATTTTGCATGCAGAGTTGGGATAATCCAGATTACGGATTGAGGATTATTAATCCGATTACGGATTAATTAATCCCAATCCCTAATCCACAAATATTTATTTTTATGATTAATCCATAATCCATAATCCAATATTTTGTCAATATATAAAGTAATCCGCAATCCATAATCCGTATTTCGTCTACATAAAAATTAATCCAAAATCCCTAATCCCACTTTCAGCCGTAATCCTTCAATCGGGATTAAAATTGGGGGTTAAATTTGAGGTTACTTGCTAACACCTAATAGTCGCCCAAATTCCGCTTAGTGCACACAATCTTACAACTGACAATTAGAGATCTTGGAGTATTCGAGGACATCTGCATGTAGTTTTACAACTATGTGGATTACAATGTACTCATGCACACTAAGAATAGTACATATAGTGCATAAATAATTTTTACAGACGGAGTATGCGTTGGTTTATCCCTATTGTGCATGACTAAATGACTATTACACTGTAATACAAACCGTTGTAAAAATAAACGCAGATGTCCTCGGATGCTCCAAAATCCCTTAATGAGTTCATAAACCTTGCGGTCCCTTGATTGGAGAATATTTCTCCGCTCCGTATCGTATATGAATTCATAAATTTGTGAAATTGTGACCTCACTTCACTGTGATAGCCGCCATTGACAGCTACTGATTCCCTCTTTCGTCATATCCATAAGATATTAGCAAATAAATTGTATTTCCAATTCAATTTATTTATTTAAATTGCAAGGCGAAATATGCTTTATATCCATTTCAATCCACAATCACAAAATTAATCCGGATTAATCAATCCCCAATCCGCAATTCTAATCCAAGGTTTTCATAATTCTAATCCGTAATCTGTAATCCCACCCCAGAATTTAATTATTTTAATCCGTAATCCTCAATCCCAATCCAAAAATTTAATCCGTAATCCGTAATCCCAATCCCAAATTTAATAATTTTAATCCGTAATCCTCAATCCCAACCTCAAATTCAATTAATCACCCAACTCTGTATTGCATGTTTAAGTTAAACTTCATTTCATAAAATATTACATAAACAATTTTCTAAGTTGTTCGTTTCCTTAATCCTCGAAAGAAATAAACATACATATTTCAAGACTTATTAATCAATATTAGATGAATGGGAAAAGTAAAACGCAGGGTATAACCCAAAAGTTTAGTTCTCTACTGTATTACAAAATAAATTAGTTCATTTGGGGTTACCGGTTGTCGGTTATCTTACCCGAAATGAATGCACAAAATTCTGTACCAATCAAACAAATTTCTACTAAAACCGAGGTCAAATATTTTCAATACTTTCTTAATTATTGTGAAAAGCGATGGATATTTTGTAATGTTGTACGCCGCATATTATTTTGTAAGGAAATGTGTATGTATGCGCGCTTTAGTGTAATGAGTAGTCTGGATCTGAATTTGTTGTGTAGAAGAGTGTGATTGTTCTAGAGTGCAGAGTAGTTGTTGTAGTTAGCAGAGTTTATTGCTGTAAGAAAGACAGTTGCTAATTTTTAATAGTAAAATTGATTGATTTGTCAGTAATTAATTGTGATTATCTAATAAATAGAATTAGAGTTATCTAAAGTTAATTGAAACACTCTTTTTCATTAGTCATTTATCAGTCGGAAACTACAGTCAGTCATTTTAGTCAGCAACATTGTCAGTTTCGCTAGCAAGTTCATTTCTTAGGGTCATAGACTGAGTGGTCCATCAGTGACGGCACATATTTTCATTGTTTTACGGGTATTGGCTAGTTAGCCAGCCCGTATTACAATACCGAGAACGACTTCTGCCGGGTAGGGGAAGAACGGTTCTCAACATTTTGGTGACCCCGACGTGATCGTCATTTGGATCAGTCGACAGTCGTGACAGTGACTAGAGGACCTTGGAATCGTCGGCTTGTGTCTGGCCAGTAGACACCTGTATCAACGGTTTGCTATAGCCAAAAATATAGCATTTCAAGGTCAGAGAGTTCCAGCTGCATTTAACAGTTGACAATTATTGATTGTTGTTTTTTGTTGTTTGTTATTTTTTGGGAAAATGGAGCGTTTGAAGAAAGACCGTGCGTCTGCCAGGCGAACCCTCACCAAGTTAACAAACGATATTTCGGATTTGTTGGCTGCCGAAAATCCGAATCAGATCACCATTCAAGTAAAATTGGCTCTACTTGACAATTGCCATGATAAGCTTATCGACTTAAATGGACAAGTGAGAGAACTTTTATTGGATGAGGATGCTACAGATGAAGTGTTAGATGCGGAAGATACAGCAGTGATGGAGTACGACTCGAAATTTGAAGAAATAAATCTTCGAGCGAAACCCCAGTCCAGACGTGCCAGTCCGACTCCCAGCCAGGCTGCCAGTAGTGTGTCGGCCGGTGACGAAGATGGCAAGAAGAGAAATTACAAACTCCCCAAAATCCAGTTGAAGAAGTTTACTGGGGAATTAAAAGAGTGGCTAGGCTGGTGGTCCCAATTTCAGAAAATTGATGAGGACGATAGCCTACATGAAAGTGACAAGTTCCAGTATCTCGTTCAGTGTATGGTGCCTGGTTCGAGAGCTAGAAAAGTCATCGAGAAGTTTCCTCAAACGGCGGAGAATTACCCGAAGGCAGTCACCGCGTTGAAGGAACGATTTGGAAAACCAGACCTGTTAATAGAAGTGTATGCAAGAGAATTGAATCGGCTCTGTATCTCCAATGCGACGAACAAGGAGTCGACTTCAATTATGCAGATGTTTGATGAATTAGAAATTCAGTTGAAGGCATTGGCATCTCTTGGTGTGACGACAGGTCAGTGTGCTTTATTTGTCTACCCGTTTGTAGAGTCCAGTCTTCCACCGGATGTGCTCCGTACTTGGCAGAGATGCGATTTATCTAAGCGGGATGGATCTCAGGAGGAACCTCCAAAAACGAAATTGGATTTTCTGATGGAATTTCTCAAGCAAGAAGCTGAAAATGAAATCAGATTTGATTTAGCGAAACAAGAATCATTTGATAAGGGAGAGAAGGCAAAGGCTCCTCCAGAAAAGAAACAAGTTAAGGGGAAGCCTGCAGCCAAAGAAAATAATATTTCAGACAGCATCGCTACCGCATCCGAATTACATGTAGGTACGGCAAGTGGTTGTGTGTTTTGCGACAAGTCTCATCCGAGCCAGGACTGTATTAAGGCTCAAGGGATGAACTTGTACGAAAAGACTAAGAAAGTCAAAGAAAAGGGATGTTGTTACATTTGTTTGAGACCTGGGCATAATGCTAACTCTTGTCGGTGTCCAGTTAAGTGTATTGTGTGTTCCAAGAAACACCAAACAGTTATGTGTCCAGAGTTACCTGCTAACAAGAAGCGTCCAGAACCTTCTAAGCCAGCAGAAGATGTCCCAAGTCAATTAGCAATGCTCAATCAAGTAGGTCAAGTGCTTTTGGGAACCTTGCTACTTCGATTGGAAGGAAAGAGAAATTCTATCATTGTCAGGGCAGTTTTGGATTGTGGAGCAATGCATTCTACAATTACCAGCAACACTGCTAAATTGTTGGAGCTTCCCCAAGTTGGAGAATATCTGCGTAAGACAGAACTCTATGGAGGAGTTGTTACGAAAGAAAAGAAGCACACCCTGTACCAAGTTTCCATACAGGGTTTGAACGGATGCAAGAGAAAGCTGGTCATGTCGGATGAGCCAAGAATCTGCGGACCTTTGTCTCGTATTCCACATGGACCATGGCTTGAATATTTGAAGAAGAGAAACATAAGGCTAACCGATTTTCATTCAGAAAGTGAAGAAATTGAGATCCTTATTGGTAATGATTATTTGCAAGAGATCTATACTGGGAAAAGAGTTCCGATCGACGGAGGCCCAGTAGCAGTTGAAACAATTTTTGGATGGACATTAAACGGAATGTTGCCGAATTCACAAGTAGCTCCTTCCATGTTATCTACGGATTTAATGTCAAGTGCTTCAGTAGCTTTACAAATGTATTTTAGTGATGCTAGTGTTTCTGATTTATGGAATCTGGAAACAATTGGAATCCAGGATTCTGCAGAAATCAAAACAAAGCAAGAAAGAGATGCCGATACCAAAAGGAACTTCATGGATACAGTGTCACGAAATGAAGATGGTAGGTACTCCGTCAGACTCCCTTGGATAGGTGGTTCACAACAAATCCCGGATAACCGAGCTGTAGCTCACCGAAGATTGTTGTCTTCAACTACGAAGCTATTGAAATGTGGAAAAATGGATGACTACGACAAGATCTTTCGCTCTTGGGAAGATGAGGGAATTATCGAAGTAGTTCATCAGACGAATACAGAAGAGAATTGTCTTGCTCACTATTTACCACACCGAGCTGTGTTCAAGTTGGAGAGCAAGACTACCCCTATTCGACCAGTGTTCGATGCGAGTTGCAAAGTTGGCAGAAACTCCTCCTTAAACGAGTGTTTGGAGAAAGGCCCAAATCTGCTAGAACTGATTCCTGATATTTTGCATCGTTTTAGAGAGAAACGAGTAGGAGTGCTTTCAGACATTCGGAAGGCATTCCAAATGATCGACGTTAAAGAAGAGGATCGGGATTTTCAACGGTTTCTGTGGTGGGAGGACTATGAGAAGAATAAAGTGAAGATATACCGCCACAGAAGAGTAGTCTTTGGTATTAATTGCAGTCCGTTTTTATTAGCAGCTGTGATTGAATACCATATGAAAAACGTTGATGTCTCATTAAAACCAATGGCAGAGAAGTTTCTTCGCTCACTCTATGTGGACAACTGCGTCACATCTGTGGACACCCTAGAGGAGTACGAAGAATTTAAACAGATAACCACGAAGTTATTGGCGGAGGCTAAGATGGAGTTAAGACAGTGGGAGTGTAATACTGAGGAGTTATCCGGAGTCGGCCCGCTCAATAGCAGGGGGTGCGGATTGGATGACGTCAGTATTTTATCTCCATCAGTTTTTGGAGTTAGCAGTGTTCTCGGTCTCAAGTGGGATAAGAAGACAGACACTCTTAGCTGTCATGCTCCAGTAGTCGATTCAGGACTTGAAGTGACAAAGCGGTTGGTGCTTTCTCAACTTCAGAAAGTTTATGATCCTCTGGGATTCCTGTGTCCAGTGCTTTTGTATCCTAAATTACTTGTTCAGGAGACATGGGACTCTAAAATTACGTGGGATGAGGAACTCCCTATCGAAATGAAGAATAGATTCCAAGACTGGCTACAGCAAGTGCCAATCCTAGAGAATTTACATATTCCAAGACAACTTTCCATGTTACAAAAGGATGACGATTGGAAGGAAAAAGTTGAAGTTCATACCTTTTGTGACGCTAGCCAGTATGCATATGCAGTAGTGATTTTCTTGCGTACTGTGACTAATGGAGGAGTGACTGTGCGGTTTGTGCAGGCAAAGGCACGAATTGCTCCTAAGAAGAAAATTTCTGTTCCCCGACTTGAGTTGTTGGCATGCACGGTGGGAGCAAGATTGACCTCATCTGTGAAAAATGCACTACAATTAGATGTGCCGACTTTTCTCTGGAGTGATTCAATCACGGCGTTGGCTTGGATTAAGAGAAATGATGTGTGGGGAACTTTTGTGGGAAACAGGGTGAAGGAGATTTGTCTACTGACGAACCCTGTGGACTGGCGACATGTACCTGGTGTACATAATCCGGCGGATCTTCCATCTCGAGGATGCAGTTCATCTCAGCTTCTGGATTCAAGATGGTGGGAAGGTCCAAAGTGGTTGGCTAAGGACTCTGTCGATTGGCCGACCGAAGAAATTATTGTGGACGAGGAAGTTATTCTCTCGGAAAGACGGAAGAAACTTCCCATTCAATTATTCAAGGCAGACAGTAAGGTGAAGAATCCATGGTACATAAACAAATACTCTACTTATTCCTCAAATATAAGAGTTATTGCTTGGATGTGGCGTGGAGTTGAAGTATTACTAAAGAAGCCTTCTCAGCGAGGAGGAATGCTGAGTACAAAAGTAATGGAACGAGCAGAAAGGAAACTCATTGGGTTAATTCAGAGAGAGACAAGACACCACCGCATTGAATGGAAGTTCATAGCCCCTTCAGGAGCCTGGTGGGGCGGATGGTGGTAGCGTCTAATACAAAGTGTGAAGGGACTACTGAAGAGAATGTTGGGACACAGCAAGCTCAACTATGTTCAGCTAGAAACCTGTTTGTGTGAAGTGGAAGCTGTCATTAATGGTCGCCCACTGACGTATGTGACAGAAGATCAAGATGATTTGATTGCTCTTACACCTGCTATGTTTATTCAGGATATGCAAGAGACAATCTCTCCAGAAGAGGAGGCTTTGAATGCAGAGGGACTTCGAAAAAAGTATCGGGACCTGCTGCAGTTACGAAAGGAATTGAGAGTTCGCTTTCGAAAGGAGTATTTGGGGCAGCTCATCCATAGAGGAAAGACCCAGAAAGATTGGGAGTTCAAATTGGGTGACGTCGTCTTGGTTGGAAGCGACAATAAGAAAAGGTTAGAGTGGCCAATGGCAAGGATTGTGGAGCTTATACCCGGCAGGGATGGAAAGGTCCGAACAGCAAAGGTTAAAACCCAAACCAGTGTGCTGGTTCGTCCCCTTCAACGTCTTTACCTATTAGAAGTGTCTTCTGAATGGCTTCCTTCTTCTTCAAAAGTGAAGAGTATTGTGAAGACAACTAAGAAGATTCCAGTGGAAGAGAAAGCGGCAGAGAAACAGGAAACTGTTACCAGATTCGGAAGAAAGATTAAGCGTCCAGATAGATTGGGGCAATGAAATATTTTAGATCATTGTTGTCATTTATATAATATAATTGAATTTATTGATTTTAGTTTTCAACAATGTTAATTTTAGTGTAAGTTCTTTTGCTCCCGCAAAAGAAGGTGGGAGTGATGTGAAAAGCGATGGATATTTTGTAATGTTGTACGCCGCATATTATTTTGTAAGGAAATGTGTATGTATGCGCGCTTTAGTGTAATGAGTAGTCTGGATCTGAATTTGTTGTGTAGAAGAGTGTGATTGTTCTAGAGTGCAGAGTAGTTGTTGTAGTTAGCAGAGTTTATTGCTGTAAGAAAGACAGTTGCTAATTTTTAATAGTAAAATTGATTGATTTGTCAGTAATTAATTGTGATTATCTAATAAATAGAATTAGAGTTATCTAAAGTTAATTGAAACACTCTTTTTCATTAGTCATTTATCAGTCGGAAACTACAGTCAGTCATTTTAGTCAGCAACATTGTCAGTTTCGCTAGCAAGTTCATTTCTTAGGGTCATAGACTGAGTGGTCCATCAGTGACGGCACATATTTTCATTGTTTTACGGGTATTGGGTAGTTAGCCAGCCCGTATTACAATACCGAGAACGACTTCTGCCGGGTAGGGGAAGAACGGTTCTCAACAATTATGGTAAGCTTTCTCCGGTCAAAATTTTTTATGTACATCGAAAATAGACAATATATTTGGGGTGTTAAAAGCATCGGCATCCAACCAACATTACCTGGCATTTGCAATATCACAGTTCTGCTTTCGAATGGATCCTTTATCAAGGCTACATATTTAGGTTTTAAAGTCTCGATAATCAGATTGAAAAGACGATTCAAATATTATGGGGAAAATTCATACTTATATTTTCGTCAAGAGGCAAGAGGCATCGGATATAGAACTGTCTTGCAAATCTTGATAACTGTGATTACAGATAACTGAATGAAGTTCAAAAATTGCTATTACATATGTACGTACACTACACAGACGCTAATCACGCTAAATAAACGACGAAAAAACTATTTGATAAATTATATCAAATGTCGGATGTCTTCGTAGTGTTTTTCGGTATCCTCAAGTTCTCTGACGTTATTACTACACACGGCTACGCTACACTGTTAACAAGTATTATTACGATTACGTAGCTACGTAGCTTTTTTGCTGCTACCTGCATGCTGGTATTTTTGTGCTGTGATGCTGCGTGATGAATGTTGATATCATTTGCAATACTTGTTCTTAGTGTGGGAGCAGTGGGATGGGAAGTGGGAATTGGGAAATAATGGTCGAATAGAAAGGAAAAGATTCTTCCTCTGGCTAGCTTGGGCTCCATCTGAACATGTCAGTCTCAACAAACTATTAACATTGGCTGTTGGTATACTATTTTCGCTATAATGCACATACAGAGCATTAACATGTATGGTATATGTTTGGATTTTAGGGTGTGGGCACTCCGCCTGTGCTGTGGTGTTGTTGTCGTTTTATAGAGTTTATCCGAATCTTTAGATAGGCCAACTCCTAATAGCAAATCAAAGAGAGGCAAGAGAAAACAAACTTACCTACCAATCTTAGCAATCTTGAGTGTTATGAAAAGCAGAAGCAGACAGCAAAGCTCAGCTCTACTCTAACGATTAAAAGTCGGTCGTCGGAGGAAGTCAGTTCAGTAGTGCAGTTAGTTCGGACTGTATAAGTAACGTACTAGTATGTGGTTACTTCGTTTGAAGTTAGTAAAGTGTTGTCATTATTAGCATTCAACATCAAAGTAAAAAACAAGGCATCTTTCAAAGCCAAGTGCTTAGGGTGGATAATCAAGTACCAGTGCAGTGCCCATCCTGTTACAGCTAATCATTTCTGTTAATTTCAAAATCTCTTCAGAAAGAATAGCTTTGTGAAATCGGAGACGAACTACAATTCTCCTTGTTTGTTTATGTCATTGTGTCAACAACAAAACAATTCTGAAGAAAAAGCTGACAGCTGAAGATGTTTTACAACTTTAAAAGCTGCTAAATGCTAGAGGCCTATTGCGAAATAGATTAATATTGAATAAGTTTTGAATGGTATGTGAAAACACAGTATAAAAATGCCTCTATTCAAGATTCATTTTTTAAATAAAATTCACTAATATTTGTACTAGGTACCTTAAATGTATGCCGAAATAATATCCTATTTAATGGTTCATCTTTTACAAAGGGTTACCTTTTACATGTATATCGAATAACGAAGATATGGTTCTTGGTGCAAATGGTCTATTAAAAATCAATTAAGTAATTAAAATTGTCAAATTTTTTGTTGGGACAGTGAAATCTAGAATGTACAAATATAACAAAATAGATACGTATTAGCTAGTCCTGTCCCGATATGGGCCTGTAAACCCGTACACTGTAAAAGTAGATTCCCAGAAGAAATGTCAAATCAAGGACCAGAGGGGAGTGGCTGGGCTGGACGATGCCCGGGATGTAGGGACACTCCTTTAGTAGTTCGGGAAAAGGTTTTTTGTTGTTTCTTTAATTGATTATCTGCTATATTATTATGTTATGCTTATATTATGTGTATGTATTTGGGAATTCTGTCGTTAGACATAAAAGTAATAATTAAGGCTAGGCAGGAATTGCAAGATCCCTTAAATTACACAGAGTAACCTTTTACCAAGCAATAAGAAGCTGTTTGCTAGGAATTACTTTAATGGAATGAATAATACTATATGAATAGTTGAGTAGAAAAGTAGAATACACAATACACATATCTATATTTTATAATATCTTTCAGCACCTTTTTCTGTATAAAAATATGCCGCTTGTATACAGACAACTTGTGGTTTGTAATATCACATAGTATCAGGCTAGTGGGGCTAGTCTATAAAAGATTTTATTTCAGAGCATTATAGTGGCAAACTATTGTGTACTGTATAATATAATATGTGGTCATAACTTGAGTACTTATACACTATACAAGTACCCAGGAGCTTTTTCAGCCGCACCATACCATAATATAATAATAACTTCTCGAAAATTTGACCTTAATTGATCCAATCTAATCTCAATTGGTGACATCAAAACCAAGAAGTGACTGAAGCGAGAAACTATTTTACTATATTTACGTGCTGACTGTGGAGGTTGACTCGTGCTAAACTGGGTCTGCTTGAAATGCTATTTATTGTCAACTCATCACTTTGCTGACATCATTAGTACATTTTAAAATCATTGATTCATCATATCATCATTCGTTCGCACATCATACCATGAACATTTACAGCCTGAAGATCTTTTAGGCACACATGTAGTACATAAATAATTCATGTTGTTTTCCTACACACCTCTCTGATTAGAATCAAGTACAATATAAAGTTGTTTATGATTTACAATGGTATAAAAGTATTGCGATGGGTTGGGTGAGGGTTCCGAAAGGAGATTCATAATAAATTAAATTACAGCTATTGCTATGCTGTAGGAAGCAATCTAAGAAAAGATGTGAAAGAGAAAATTCCGGGATATGTTGTGTTTAAACAGTAAACAGTTAAACAGAACAGAAGGAAAAGTTAAGAAATGTAATAAAATCATTAAAAATGAGACAAGCTCAACAGGCTTTTAAGTGTAAACCTTTCTAAAACCTATTTCGTTTAGGTATATTTAACCTAAAATATTAATGCATAGAAGTTTCTGTTATAATTCAATCGATTTTACAGACATTTTTGAATTTTTGGTTTTACAGTTTAAAAATACTGGGACTGAGCAGAATCTTCCTTGAGAACAGGTCGGCAATAATATGAATCATTCTTCCCGAAATTGAAGACACTTCTATAGTTTTGTTTCACTAAGTTGTATGTGTTATGGTTTGCCTGATTGTCGTAAGTTGACGTACGAAGATAAAGAATAACTCCTTCCTTCACCTAAAGACTAATTTGGTCAAATTTGAGAGCTGTAATCTTCAAGTGTGTAAAATGCCGGAAGCTAAAGGGAAAGAAAATGTAGTTCCATCTTCTCCTAAACGGGGGCCTGCTCCGGAAAATGGAAATGCAGGCGACTCCACTCCGGTTTATCCGGGTTCGCCGTCCACAAACGGCACATCTAAAACTGCCAAAAGAGGGAAAGGAAAAATGGTCCTAGCACGTATCCATATGCTCGATGGATCGGAATGGGACTGCCCTATTGAAGTAAGTCTTAAGTTTTCTTATTTTTGGATAGCATTAGCACAGCACATTAATGTTAATTGATTAAATAAAGAAACCTCCTCTTGTAATTTTTAATGGTACCCTGATTGTCCTAACGTGTCTCCTGCCGCGGCCGCTGCCAATAGTTAACAGACAAGATAAGACTATTCTGACCATGTAGTTAAATTCCTTTGCCTTTGAAAATTTGGGAATTGGTATTTTTCCAAAAATAGCCTTTTCGCATCAATGTCGAGAAATGTTTTAATGTTCTGGATCCCGTCTCAATCTTACTGCTTGTCAGTATTAGAATATCGTTAACTGATTGAATAAGTTATAAAATTAGTTAGGTATGTTAGGTAGTGGGGCAAACGAAGTTGGCATCGAGGTATTTCATGATCCCTGATCTCATTTTTTGCAGTACACTACCGAGTGAAATAGATTATAATGTGAGGATTGACGAATATTAATATCTTACCTGAATGGAATGAATAACAAAATCTAGCACGGTTACAAACATTTTTTTACACCATACCGAACGAGTAAAGTTTCATAGTGTGTGTAATGTAAATAATAGCATACCTAGTCACTGTCATTAAGCATGACGTATTGACTTAATGATAAAACATTATTGACTAATGCCTGTTTTTAATCTTTCCAACATTTAAACCAAAAGAGAATATAAGTTTAATCAAGCCGGGTTTTGGTAACCTTGTACCACATAGAAAGAAAACTGATTCCGCAAAATTATTGTGATATGTGTAGTATCAAATGATAGATTACCTAATAAATCACAATAAATTTGTTAGTGAACTCGCGGTATATAATGTGGCATTTGTAAATAGATATGATTGACTTGATTTGTAAATAGTCAGAGTTGAATATTTATGGTTCACAATTACATTACAATCTACATGATTTTCATGGAGTAGCATGCATTTTTAACAACATTGCTTTTAGTGGTTGGTAAATAAAGTTGAAATTCATACCACAGCTTTATATTTTTTAATTATTTTTTAAGATTGTTCAATTTTGTGATTCCAAGAAATAAGAAAGCATTATGTTAGCAGTTTGACATCAAAGATATCATGTTGTCAATTTCCATATTACCCAAACCCTGCACTGTGTCCGTAACTAACCAATTTTAAGAATATTCATACTCAAATTCAATGAGAATTCAGCTTTTAGAAAAGAGTATATCTGTGCCCTGACTTAATTTCCCACGTGTCGTAAGTCGTAACCTGTATATTATCTGCCTATACTGTATGACATTGATATTTATTATGTAGGTATATCCGGAATATCCGTAAAAATGATAAACAATATTATTTTACATTGTTTAATTGAAAAAATGGTGATGTTCCCCTCTCTGTACAAGCTTGTATTTTATGCAGTGATGCGATTCATCTCTTCATTGTTTAAATCATGCTATGCCGTTGCAGAAGAGGTTTTATATTACCAAATAAAAAACAAGAGTTCTTCACCCACAATGTATTCAGTTCATACTTTGTGATTTTGCGGACTCTGACAGTTTATTTATTATAATTTATGTCTTCGTCATGTCATGTGTGGTGAAATATTATGCTTGCGATGTGTAGTTGTGTGAAGTATAAGTCATAGTAGGTATTGCGGTGTTCGTATCTTCGTATACACTGCTTTTGCTGGGTTGGGTCCTTTTTAAGTTTACATTGTAGGAACTACTTTTCATTGTTTTGAACAATTGAACAGTTATAGGACAAAATTTGACTAAAATAATAATTGCAACAAACTCAATTTGGCGATAATATTCGTGAAAGTAATGAACGGAAATACATAGGTAAGCCTGAAGTTGAAAACCCGAGGATTTTATAAGGGGGTTTATCTCTGACTTTCTTTACAATGATAATGAACCACGAATTTTAATTTTTGTATTTAAATATCATTTTGTTCATTGATTATTTAAAGAAGTAGAGTGAGTAGAGTGAGTACTTCCTTACTTAAAATGCCAAACTGTAAAAAATGTCTTTGCATATATATATGAATAATAGTAATTCCCAAGTGCTCTTCTTTCTTCACGTATGAGTATGTCAAAGTAGGTCACAGTCATAGCCGTGTAGCCGTAGCCTTAGTTTTGCCCTTTTGCTTTACTAGAATCGAATCTATGTTTCATTAGAATAGCCCCTGAGAGACAAAGCGAATATAACTGTCGTCGTTGAAAGTCGTGCTTATTGTATTGGTAGATGCAAGCATTAGAAGCGGGCGAATGCAGAAAAATACTGCAGAGAAGAAACAGAATCGATATCTTTTCTCAAAAATTTGAAAATGTTGAGCATTTAGCATTGAGCTGTGTTGTTCGGATTAGGTTAGCAATAAATAGTTAATTGTCAACGACTATAATTTTGCCAACTTTGCATGCGTGTAATAGGTCGTGTTATTATAGTTTTGTTTTTTGTTTGTTTGATGTCATTTCAATCTGTACTGATTGTACTTTCAGCGATTGCTTACATGAGCTCAATGAGCTGTAGGTAAGGGATGTAAAACAGCATACACCGAAACCCCCCTACCTCCCGTATAGGGTGTCATTTGGGGGCCTGAAATAGGGTGTCACATGTTCATTTTTTGCATGTGTAATTTTTTCAGTTTTGATGCCAAAATGATGTAGAGATATGATGATTTTTGAGAATAAGTGAATTCGGCCCGTAAGGGCCGAAAAATTTTCAGTTTTTATGTTAAAATTAAGTAAATTTGTATAGAATTGGAGCCAGGGGTGTCAAATCTTCGACTTTCAAAGGGGATGTCCCGATAAGCCCCGATAATAGGGGTTTCGGTGTATGTAAAACAGTTCAATCTAATACATTTGTTGTATGATTCGAGAAGCAATTGTCATTGTACGATTATTGTGTACTCCATAAGATTTCCAGATTCCAAACAAATAAATAAATACTTATTAGTACTGGGCATACTCTAGAATTTCATAACTCAGAAGTTATCTGCAATATTTTTGTTAACCGATTGTATTGCTTAGAGAGCATCCCAAAGTCATGATTTCAAACATTCACTACTCCTCTGATTGATACACAATAACATACCCCTACGGTCAAAAATGGTTTCTGCAGAAAAAGTGCTTTTTTCACATAACTTTCTCCAATTTTCAATGGCTTTCACCACACAACATAGTTTAGAAACTGTTATCTATTCAACACTAGCTTGCTTCCATATCCATGTTGTGTGTATGAATTTTCAGTTGTCATTTTGTCCATTGTTCCTTATGCTTATGAAAAAATCTTTTGTACCTATAAGTATTTTGTAAATGTGCAGTCAGTCATTGAGTCATTAATTCAATTGGAATGAATTAATGATTTGAATGAATGTTATGAATTTAGAATTATTATTGTTATTTACTTGCGTCAACTATGAATTTAGAAAATAATGTGTATTTTAAATTTTAATTTTAATCGATTATTTGTTTTGTTCTTCTCTGTAGGATGCGTATAAGGTTAAAGAAAACACTAATTAGTGTAGATTACGTATAGAGTTTGTTAGATGTATTTATATTTGTAAGAATTACACTGCTATTTTTGTGTTTTGAGTCTCAGTATTAATATTCAAATGGGGGCATGACAATGTTTACATTATTAACGTACTTCTCTCTCTCTGTACCAGATTCCAAGACTTGTATGGTGAATTGAATTGCTGTAAGCCGTATTATTGTATTGTTGTGTATGTATTCTGGCCTTCACGTTTAGCTACAACCAAAAAACCATTGGATAATAAAGTTAGCCAGTAGATAGGTACTTATTATTTAGTCTCATCGGGGTTGGGTGGGTTCTTGTGGTGGTAAACAAAAAGCGTAGCAAATATATCTGGAACGGTCATGAACAGCGTTGCAGAGCACCCACAGCCACAGCAATAGCCAGCAGCCAGCACTACAGTATATAATAATAGGAGAGTAAGTACTTGTTTGCAATGTACAAGGGAAACTGGTTGAGAGAGGTAGAGTAGAATAGATCGCTCAAATGTAGAATGTCCACAGTCTAACTTTACTTTACTGATGAGATGAGAATGTAAAACTACTTTATTTAGCATTCGGTGGCACGACACGGGTATCGATCCGTGGATTCCCGGACTGGAGCCAACTCATCTATACATATATTATTCTATTCCATTCCCTTTACGAAGTTAAGCCAAGATGCATGTACTATACTCTGGTCGTATTGTATGTACACAGATATTTATATCATTTTGTCGCTATTATACAAAAACTAACTTAGAACTATAACTATTCGCACATGAGCTAACAGATATCTCATATAATGGAAACGAAACGCAGAATAGGTACTGATATAGTTGTACGAAGTATTGTACCTTTGCTTTGTAAATATATAGAATAAGTGCATACATTCATAACGGGTATACGACCCGTGTACCATGTACTCTCTGACTCTTGCACATAAGTAAGGTGGAGTAAGTAAAATGCAGATGTATAGGGGTATTAATGTGTTAGACTATTGCAAAGAAAGCAGAAGAAAAGCAGAAAAGTTTACGACTAGAAATCGCATTGGTGTTCCCCATGACCCACTGGTACTTGGGAAATGCCTGTATAACAGTAATAGTTTACTAATAGGTATAGGTTGGTGCCTAGTTTTCTCCTAACGCTTGGGTAGTGAAAGTAGTGATGTGATCC
This sequence comes from Yoshiicerus persimilis, assembly GCA_020352615.2. Taxonomy (NCBI): domain Eukaryota; kingdom Metazoa; phylum Arthropoda; class Collembola; order Entomobryomorpha; family Tomoceridae; genus Yoshiicerus; species Yoshiicerus persimilis. Next base: position 14,885,511 of record CM036942.2, read on the forward strand.
ATATCTGTTAGTAAAGTGGCGAGAGGAGAAAGCAAAGAAAGTAGGTAGCATTATGGCTCTGGGTTAGGTTTACGTACTAACCGGGCCGGGTAGTTTGCAATCAGTGAAAGTGAAGTTCCTATCCAGTGCTATCTTTGAAATTACTTCGTACGAAACCTCTTTTATAGCTCAGTAGAATCTGGATAACTTCCTTTTTTCATTTTATAAGTACTAAACTAACTATATATAGTAGGTATTTATTTAGTAAAATACTGCTGCAGAACATTCCTGTTTTTCTGAATGAGTGTTTTACACACTTGTGGTCGAAGACTACGTACTATGGGCGTTCCGAGACACAAGTTACGGTCGATTCAATCTCTTAGTGAGTAGAGTTGAGATTTAGAACTCATGATCATAACGAATTCAGTAGTACATTTTTCAGTTGTTCGAGGTTTCAATTTACAGCTTCACCTACCACATAATTACATAATAATTGCAAGTTGGGTGTAAGCAATTTATGGATAGTACTTTATTAAACTGATGCATAAAATGGAAGCTAAATATTGTAACCTAAAATCGATTAAATTAATGATGTAGTTGTCCATGATTTTTGTTCCAAGACATATCCTATTTCTCAGTTTCTCATCGTTATGTTTTTATTTATGAGAACTTATTATCTTCTCGGGCCTTGCACATATGTAGTCTTTAGATGCTTGCGTGGCAGATAATGATCGTACTACATAGTATAGGGCTTTTTTGTAGATGGAGATATTTATTATTGCAACATAGTTATATTTAAGTATACATAATATAAGCACCCAGTTAAGTATCTCTCTATTTTTGCTCTCATTTTCAAAAATATCGAAAAAAAAATTGTTAAGGCATTGTTCATTTACCACATCATGTCATTTAGGATTATGATGCTTGTAGAATGTTGGCGAGTTGTGTGATCATCAATGTACATAGTTAATAAAATTAATGATACAAATGACATTTTTGTTAAATGGATGCGTGAATTTGTAATGTCAGTTGTTCATCCAAAGATTATATAAAGGAGTCCATGTTGTGTTCATGTCATGACTGATGAACTGATGACTCATAGCAATACAATGTACTGTGAAATGATGTGCACTTTTGCCAATACCGTTGATTTGACATGCCTAAAATATTGTCTTAAATTGATTCTTTAAAGTACCGGCATGTTTTAGAAGTAAAATTTAATACACATTGAAAACTTTGAAAATAGAATTTATTTTAGAAACAGTTTCCTTGCTTTGGAGTTGTGTCTGTGGCCTTTGGAAGAAAAGCCTTTTTAGGCGTACTCAGTTACTCAGATTATCTGTAACTTCTTTACATCCAGTTTGGGATGTTTTATTATCTCTATATTTGATGATTCCAACAAGGGCGTATACCACATTAAACATTACACCAAAGCCAGGCGAAATATGTTGCGTGGAACGCTTGTAGCGGAACGGTTTGCACAGCAATATTGATATGGATATCCTGTTCAATTAAGTAATTCACAAAGGAAATGCAATCAGTTGAAGCTGTTTTAAATGACTGTATAGTTAGGTAGTTGTTTAAGTAGGGACCTTTAGAAAGTAGGGTTATTAAATTAATTTAAACCACAGTCATATTTTATTACAGATGCGGTACTGATACTGATGATTGCTATTACATTACTGATATAATTGGCGTATGTCACTCACTTATAGTAGCTTTTAGTTTCCACGTGACCGGCTGCGACTTTTTATCCAAACTAATCTGGACTGAATGACATAATGACATCAAGAGTTTTTCCATATAATATCTTGTGTATAAAATGTAAACAATCAGCATGAGGCCAAGGCTGATAGGCGAAGTAAAGAAAGGAAAGATTTACCGTTTACTGTAAGGTAGTTTGAAAAAAGAGAATATTCATTATTTGTTATTATTACAGAGGAAGGCAAAAGGCCAAGAACTTTTGGATAAAGTCTGTGAGTATATCAATCTCCTGGAAAAAGATTACTTCGGGTTAAACTTTAAAGATCGACATGGCTACACGGTCTGGGTGGAGACTGATAAGAGGATTTCTAAGCAGCTCAAAAGTAAGTGTCCTACAGGATTACATATTTCCTTCCTCGTAAGCCTTTGAAACTCATGACTGTCACATTCACTAAAGATGAGGAGTTGTGAAGCATTGGTTGTATTAGTCATTCATGCTGTTTGTTTATTAACTTGAAAGATTTAGTAGTTAATGTGGATGTGTAATTTTTAGATGACCCTTGGGAAGTGTATTTTCAAGTTAAATTTTACCCTCCGGAGCCAGCTCAGCTTCATGAAGACATTACGCGCTACAATCTCTGCCTACAAGTTCGTAATGATATTCTCGTTGAAAAGTAAGTCTTTTTACGAGTATAATTATTAACGATAAGTCAACTCTTGTGTGGTAGTAAATATTGACTGGGATATGAATTTATCGAGGATGTTTTTAGCCGTTACCTCATACTATGATGATGCATTATGCATATTTATTTGTAGATTGCCATGCTCGTTTGTGACACATGCTCTACTGGGCTCGTACCTGGTGCAGTCGGAAATGGGAGACTATGACGCAGACGAACACAAGAAAGATTACCTAAAGGAGTTTCGCTTCGCCCCTCATCAAACTCCAGAGTTAGAGACCAAAGTACTCGAACTGCACAAAACTCATAAGTAAGTCTCAAGATTCTACTCCTGCTTTATGTTGCTCATGGCTCGAGTAATTACGTACATGATATTAATAAAATTTAGTTTTCGTGTTGCTAATAAAGTAAACTAAACGAGCTAATAAATGTTAACCTATGGCAGTTGTGCTTGGCTTTGAGTTATACGAACGGTAATATGTTTTCTTTTGAGAAAGATATACAAGTAGATGTAGGTACTGGATGATATTTGCTAACTAGAGTCTAGAAGAAATAAGATTTGTATTGAGTAGTTGTGTTTAAGTGCTGTATGTTTCGCATTAATTATGATGTAGGATAAAATGTAGGAGAAAGTTTGCAGCAGATGCAGCTATTAATGACTATTGCATAACGGCGTATGCAGTACAGTTGTACATTGAGGTCACTGTTTAGAGTGAGACCACCTTTAAGTGTGAACATGAAAAGTAATGCAGGGTAATAGTAATATAATAGGGTTATAAAATAAAAAATTTATCCATCACTTATAGGGGCCAGACTCCAGCTGAGGCTGAGTTGAATTATCTGGAGAATGCCAAAAAGTTGGCAATGTACGGAGTAGATCTTCATCCCGCCAAAGATTCTGAAGGTCTTGACATCAAACTTGGAGTGTGCTCCCAAGGCCTCCTTGTCTACAGGGACAGGTTTGACTGTTTGGCAAACATTTTATCTTGATTTATGATTTACCATTTCTCAGGATTCTTATCTCTACCTCCCCTTTCCACTTGACTTGAAGAAAATATGTTATGCACAAAATATGCACTAGGTTTTCCTAATGATCCTTGACTTCTTTATTGCTTTTTCTATTACAGGCTTCGAATCAATCGATTTGCGTGGCCAAAAATCCTTAAGATTTCGTACAAAAGACAGCATTTCTATATTAAAGTAAGACCTGGTGAATTTGAGCAATTCGAGCCGACAGTTGTTTTCAAATTGGCCAACCGTCGGGCTGCTAAGTTATTATGGAAGACGTGTGTCGAACATCATACATTTTTCAGGTATGCTACAATGAATATTTTATTGTGAACTTCTGGTTCGTGATTCTACATGTATAATAAAAATATGAAATTATGGATAACATAATCTATTTATACATATATACATTTTAGACTTATGGCTCCTGAACCGCCGACTAAAACAGGATTCTTTCCAAGATTTGGTTCTAAATTTCGGTACTCAGGCAGAACCTTTTATGAGACCAAGAACGCCACTATTGATCGAGCTGCTCCGAAATTTGAAAGAAGTCTTAGTGGAAGAAATATAACATCTAGAAGCATGGATGGTAATTTAGTAATTTTAACAAATGACAAGAACATGACATGATTTCGCTATAATAACTAGCTGCTTTATTTATCACTCAATTATGAGAGCATAATTATTATTTAATTACATTGTAACTTCGTGAAACATAAATAGTATATTATAACGTATAGCGCTCTTTTCAATTCTTTCATCTTTCTATTCTATTGTGACACAATGACGTGTCTCAATATTTGATAATATTTTTTCTTAGCTCTTGGTGCACGGCACAGCTCTATGGAGGATATTGAAGCTAACAAACGCCATACAATGTCACATCCTTTGGAAAAAATTCCGTCAGGACATGCCAGTCCTGTCAAAGAAGCAATTCGTGAAGAAGAAAAGAAAAAGGATAAGGTAAGCCGTGAGAAGTGAACGTCATTGTTCTTAACCTTTTTGCCTCTCCTTCTCAAATGTAGTTCACAATTCAACATACTTTTAATATTAATACTTGCCTTGGTGAAGTCATGCCATTTCACTTGGCGATTCTCGTACTATTGGTGTCACAGTCACAAGACAAGGACTAGATTTTGATATTTCTTATTATTACAACAACTTGTCCCATTTCGGAAAAGAATTCAGATTCAGAATACTCAACGGCATCCTTGTAGCATTCTTTATTACTACCCAGTTTCATGCAAAAATGCGTTTAAGTTTATCTTTTATTTACCAATGTATACCCATGCTGTCATACGCTTTAACTTTGTGTACTCGAACAAAGGACTCAAGTTTCCAAGTTCTTTATGATTTAGCTTTTGAAAGTGATTTACTTACTACCATTTAGTTGGTGTACAATTTTTAACTTTATTTTTACGCCCTTTTTAATGCGTATATTTGGACCTAATGCCGACTTTCAAGTATTTTGAGACTGACACTTCTTACTTTAGTTCCGTATCCATACGTACACGACTACTTTTGTGTGGTGTACTTGTTGGAACTATTTTAACGTTTGAATTATTAGCTGTCTAGCTCCATATACATGCGTATTTCCTGTTTGCAAAAAAACCTTTAAAATGTTTCCATTAAAATTGCACAAGCACATTTCACATAAAACTGCTTTTGAATAACTAATATCTAATTAAATTCTGAATATACTAATTTGACAGAAAGAAACGAACTAAACATTACGCATTGGTATTAAAGTTCTTTGGTGTTAGATGTTGGCTGTAGTTATAGACAACTTGTGTTTAGAAGATAGAATGTTTTATGGCTACTATGGTCAATGGAAATTTATCTTATGTAACCGAGCGTAAGTGTAGTCCTGGTTCTCGTAAATGTACTAAATGAAAGAGTTGGAGCTGATGTTGTTGATATTGGGCTCTAGTTGGGACGGTATGGTTCTTTGGAAGGCTCAAGCAGTAGTTCCGACGAAGGAGAGTACGAGACGAAGGACGAAGATTCATCTGAAGAAAAGGGTTATGGTGATGGTGGTGGAGGTGATGGGACAGGAAAGCAAGTGAGGGCGAAGGTACGCTCTTTGCCTGACCTCGCTTCCTCCCCTGCTTACTTCCTCAGTTGTCACGCTGACGCTGAGCACAGCCTACGCTCCTATGCACTTCAGCTAGCTTTCCGCGCTCGTAAATCCATATGTGTTTCCGAGACCAAGGATTATTTACTCCAATTGGCCGTCCAGGTATTCTACAACATCCACACAGAAAGCCGTCTCGTCAGTCTCGTGACGCCGTTCCGTTTTGGTCTGCTCTGCTCACTTCGTCTTTTGGCCACGCCAGTCTTTTTCTATTTCCAACTGGATCTGGTCAATTGACGCCTCTAAACGTTTCGAATTTACATTGCTTGTACTTCGCGCTTGTGCTTTGCGACTCCCTAACCTCTGCCTAAACTGATTAATAGTCGCCGGTGCATTGCAGATTTTTATTTTTGGCATGTTTGCACTTGTTTTACTGTTGTCATTAGTTAGTACGTTTTTCAGCCTTGAAATCATACAAGATAATTCAAACCACGTACTCACGTAGAAAATTTTTACACTATTGTGACTGATTGTTGTATTCCATTGAACTTTATGATGACACGGCTGAAATACACAGCTCTCTCTTTAGTATTTGTTCACGATGACCAGTCGGAGTCAGTAAAATGCCCTGATTTGAATTGTTTGATGATTAGTAATTAAGGAAAATTGGGATGACGATGACTGCTAGTTAACAACTATCTCTGTAAATACTTTAATGTAAAGTAAAACGTTGAATTGTTTGTCTTCAGCTAATGGCCTGACTCGAAATTTACGTTAGTTTAATTTCTTCAAAGAAAAAGCTAATTACTAATTGAATTGTAAAAAATTCATTTAGAAGCCAATCGGGGGTGTTGCTGTACTTCCTCCTATTAACTTTACCAAGGAGAAAAAAGATAAAAAGAAAGAAAAGGAAAAGTTAAAAGAGGAACCTGAAAGAGAGGCCGTAGCGGTACCCACTCCAGAACTTACGAATGGTAATGCAGAACCTACACCGTCAAAGAAAAAGGTAATTATTGATAGCCTATGCATGAAGATGAACGAATTTTGCACTTTTTTGTATAGATTAATATAATTGTCAGGTAATTCAGTTTCATTACCCCTTGTACTGTGGCGTATTATGTTTTAAATGTTTATTGCTAGATTTTCGAATATTATTTTACAGCAATGTTGTATGTAAATTACTGAACATACATAATTTATTATAATTTGGTTATTTTATTGATTTTGCACGGATTTTTGCCACTTTATGCGTTATAGAGTGGTGGCTTCTTCAGTAGCGGTTTATTTGGTAAGCGAAATACTAGTAGTGCCTCGGATGGTCCTCAGTCCCCTACATCTCCTGAAAGATCGTCCAGTCCAATGAGTGCTTCCTCACCAGATCAGTCGAAAAGTTTTGAGTACACTAAAGAGTATGAGTATGAAGAACGTTTTGTGGATGATCAAGCTAGACATTTGAGAAAGCCTGGGGTAACTTCTGGAGCGTTCACTTATGAAGGAAAAGATCAATCAGATTCAATGAGTGGTTTGTCTAGCCCAGAAGCTTATGACAAATCTCCGGGAATGAGAAAAGCCACAGGCGTTGCCTTTAACTACGCACCAGGTGATTCAGATAAAGTTGCCGAGTCAGCTGAACGAAGAAAGAAACTTTTGGAAGATTTGGCTAAAGGTGGTGCAGGGGATGGAATTGCTCTTCCTGGTACTCCAGCAGGAACCCCAGTAACGACTCCAGAAAAGGATAAAGGCTTTGACGTGGAACGATTTGGAAATGAAAATAGAGTCATTCTTGGACCAACACGACAGCAACAACAAAGAACTCCTTCTCCGGGATTGCTTGTTCAAAGACCTTGGAGTGCTGCCAGCTCTGGTTCTGGAAATGTCAATGTAACACCGAGAAGTCCTACGTATACGAATGCAAATCTTGGCTCACCAAGAGGAAGTGAGAATGGGGAGACAGGGAGAGAAAGAAGAACACCTGTGTCTAACATTTTTGCACAACCCGGTTATACGACAAGTTTCCTTAATCAGCCGTCTTCCCCAATCGAAAACAAAGGTTTCCGAGATGTTTCTCCAACACCTTTTTCTACTTCCACTCCGATGAATAGAGGATACACAAGAAGTCCTGTGTATGGACAAGAAAATACAACTAGTAGGTCCCCTACCAACACATTTTCATTTTTAACCCCAATGAAAACATTTGCACCATCAGAATCAATGATTACTCATCCTGGAACCGTGAACTCCCAAGCTGTTGCCTCACCAGATACTCCGGAAGAGCGAGGAACTAAACAGCAGAAGCGTCTTCGCCCTGACTCTGAAGACAGCTCTGAGTCAGACTCAGGTGATGATAGTCTTAACAGTTCTTCCAGCGATGAGTACGCAGAAATCAAAGTTCCTTTGTCGTCCGAATTAGTGGATCCCGTTAAAAGGGGAAGTAGCAAACGAAAAGGTAGGGGAAAGGCTCTGCCTTCAACTACACCGAAAATTGTTAAAACTACAACGAAGCAAACTGTTATTAAGGATTCAGGGGGAATTCGCCAAGATGTTCATGAGAAGATTGAAGATTTAACCCCGGGTGGTAGTGGGTTAGTCACATTGTCCACAACGAGAAATCAGGTTTGTATTTTCTGTACTATATTCGGAATGACGTTTTAAAAATAGTGGCTACTTTACTACTTTATTGTTAATTGGCTGAAGTTTTGAATATTTTTTATTTGCATGTCCCTGCCCACTATTGTACTTAAGCATGCTTATAGTTGTTGTTTGGAGTATTTATTAGCTGGTCTTGTGTTTATGTCGAATTTGAATTAAAAGTTTTAACTGGTAGCTATAGTTGATTATTAAAATTATGTAGTTGTATGTATTGCGGGGAAAGCAATGCATGCAAAATGAGTTTGTTTTTTAACTATGCGAATGCTTAGGCGGAAGCACAGGAGGGTTCCTCCAGTTCAGATCCTGCTCCTCATATCAAAGCTACTAAAGTGACAACGAGAACGGCCACATCGGTTGAGGACAAGGAGAAAAATGCAACAACCAGTCAGGTACGACCAGAAAGGCCGATTTGGTATTTCCAGGATTGTTTCTATTTCTTTTTTCTATTAATGGCTATGCCTTCATAGTTTAGTACATAAATTCTACTTGGCAGTTGGGACAGTTTTGCGGGAACTGTATTGAGCTCCTTGCCTCGTAGTATAACTTTAGTCTATAGTACACTAGTAATTTCCTTTAATATTAATCGAATGAAGCGATCGATTTTAAGACTGAATTCAATCTTTTGTGCGTGTTTTTGCGGCAGTGCGTAGTGATAATATAGTGTCCTTATAAATTATTTACATTTGCGTGCATTGTACCTGAACTTTCAGATCGAGGAGAAAACTTTCACTCACACCACTTCAACTTCTGCTAATCGAACGGAGCAAACTGTTGTGACTCAGGAAGTGAGAGCAACTGCCACAGTTCTAACTACTGACCAAGCGGTGAGTCATCTTTATTAACTCTAACTTTTACTTAACTATTTTATCACTTACACCACTAATCCAATTTGCGAGAAATCCCACATAGATTTGATAGTAACTTTGCTAACCTTTACACAATTTACTAAGAGTTTCTTTTTGCTACAATGGAAAATCTCTACTTATTGCCATTCCTTTTCTTTATACCTCAGTATATGGGACATGTTTATTTTAGCCACTAATTCTTCTTCTGCTGATGCTGGTGTGGAATATTTTGAAATTTTGTGGGCTACCTTTAATTATATTGTGTGAAATACTAATGAGCATTTACTTTTAGCGTCAAATCCAGACTGTATCCTTGATTTAGTTATTCAAGACAACTATAATATTATTATTGATACAATATTTTTCAGTACAAATGCAAATTAAGTACACTTTCCTCCAGTAGCATTTGTGGGTTATTTGTTTAACTCGTGATTCCACTGGGTTGAGGAAAGCAATGCGAGGATATGTCCTTGCAACATCTCTAAAGTGTTAAAAGTTTATCGTGTTTTCTAACCAATAAATTTTTAAAGTTTTTTGTAGAAAAGCCATTAAATTGTTCGATGAGATTTTTTATACCTTTGACGATTATCAAGGATACAGTATTAAGAACTTTAAGGTAGATGGGTGCGTTGTTTTATGCCTTTTAATTAGCAGCAATTTACTCTAATATGCTTTTGAATGCATGCAGAATGATTCTCCAAGTAGACGTTCTAGCACGGACAGTATAGGCTCCGGCACATTGATCGACGCTGTGCCTAGCACTAACACACTCCGGGTAATAATGGTTCCCTTATTTTACCTCAACAAACTTGTTTTTCTGTCATGCTTCTCTGTTTGTAGTTTGTCCCTACTTTTAACTTGTGTTAACGATTGGGGAAATGAAGACCGCTCAGGAATTCATTGTTGGTTTTTGTTCTAATTTATAATAATTAAATAAGTAATAATTATGTTTTGAATACTTTGGGACTTGAGAATAATATGGCTTATGAATCGGAAGATGTAATCTCTATTGATTTTTAAGCAGCAGGGGATGACCTCTAGCACTGAGCCTCCAATAGTGAAAACAGAAAGTGTGAAATACGATCCGTCTACATTGATTCCTGCTGCTCAGGCACAGACTACAACTCACGTACCTGTTGTGCAAACTGAAACAAGAAAAGTAAGTATTTTTATAAGTTTTTTATTTGTAACTTAGTAATCTGAATCAAGGAGCGTCAAATGGTTGCCTCGGTTACTCCTCGGCTGCGTTTAATCAGGAGGGTCCACTAGAGTGTTTTGTTCCCAAATTTAGGAATATTTATAAGGGACAAAATGTCCCCGAAATGGCCCCGTTGCCAATGACAACCTGCAGGAAATGTCCCTTATAAATATTCCTAAATTTCGGAACAAAACACTCTAGTGGACCCTCCTGATTAAACGCAGCCGAGGAGTAACCGAGGCAACCATTTGACGCTCCTTGATCTGAATAAACATTTTTAAAACTAATTTTGTTGTTTTAGGTGGCCATGCAATCTGAAGACGGTTCGTATGTTGCGTCGGGAGAAATTGTCAGTTCACAAACTGTCAGTTCTAAAGTACGCACTGTGGAGACCGTTACAGTACGTAATATTTTGTTTGAGGGTGTACCCTGTACTCTTGTCATTAGATTGAACATAAGCAATCTTAGCTTTTTGAACGTTTTGCGCTTTTCTTTAATATTTCTATTATAATTCAGGAAATTTGATTCCAGAAAGAGTAGGTTTTCAGAATTGATTTATTGATTATGTATTGTAGTACAAAACGGAGAAAGACGGCGTAGTAGAAACGCGTGTGGAACAAAAGATAACGATCCAATCTGATGGTGACCCTATTGACCACGATAAAGCTCTAGCTGAAGCAATCCAAGAGGCAGCTGCAATGAATCCTGAAATGACCGTAGAAAAAATAGAAATTCAACAGCAAAGCACTCAATAACCTTACAATATTTGAAAGTGTTTGATTTAATTCATCTCTTCTAACTCGCATCGCATCAGCTACCACAAAAAAATAAATATTCAGTTTTAGAATTCTACTTGTGCAGGCTACCTGACAATTTAAATACTTATTAACTATTACCACCTAACGAATATCTAAATAAGTACATACATATTAAGAAAGGAGCGAGGTGAACGAAAGAGCACATCTCATGAAAAGTAGCAGACGGCTGTTTGAACTTCGCAGAACTATCGAATACTATTGTTATGATATAGGAATCAACTGATAATTAGTGACCATATACTACTATACATACCACAACATTAATACTAGATAATAACTTCCTGTCAAATATTTCAATCCTGAGGGTGTATGGAAATAGAGAATGTGCAATGAGTTTCATCTGTAGAATTTAAGAATGGTAAAATACAAAACGAGAAGCAGATTCTCAAAGCTTATGATAAATTGAGAAAATAAATTTAAAAAATACTGGTTGTCTTTCGGAGTCAAATGGAAAACTAAAATAAATATACGATGGTTGGATAACTTATCGTTGAAATATTCACACTGAATTGTTGTAATTGTAAGCTTAAATTGTTAAATATTGTACAATTGTTGGTAGGTTTTGCTCAACGGTTAGGAAATGCTATGCTAGTACAATACAGATATATGATGAGTATGATGATGGATAACTAACGATACATAAACGACTAAATGTTTGAACTGTGTATCTTATTGTACCGCTCGGTAGTTTAGAATTTGCAATAGTTGATTTGGGAAACTAATTATGAAACTGTCATGTTCAGTTACGATAATATATAAGTATTATTTATCAGAGCATGCAATACAATATAAAAACTTAAGAAACTTTTTGTATATTTGCAATTACGTGTGAGTGTGTGTTGTATACTTAGTTGCACGACATGCTACTCTATTTAGACATCCTGTAGGTAAAATTGTATTGGCAATCTGCAGCTTGTATTTAATGATGATTGGCAGGGACCTGATCGACCTGATGTTCGTCTGTTATGTAAAAGATGTATAATAACAATAACATAATATGGAATTTACATTGCAGCTTTGAGGAATGTGTAGACAGTCCTGTCGTCCGAAGAATGAGGTTGTGTAGCTTTATACTAGTATAGTGAAATCAAAACATTAGTTTTTATGAATAAGAAAGTATAGAATATCATAATTAAGTTTAAGTATTTATCTGTCTGTTTCCGAGTGCTAAGAAATCAAGAGATGTGCGTAATGTGTATAATATCTCAAGAATTCAACTGAAACTACATACACACTGTGCAAGCAAGTTGTTGACTTGAAATCAAACAATCACTTGTACAGCAAAAATAACAAAATACTTCAAGCCAATGAATTATTAATCCTGAAAAAGATCTTGAGTGTGTAAATAGCAAAACAGTGATTATTGCCTTACACAAAACCTACCAATTATGAGAGGAAAATGAAATTCAGATACATAAGTTTAATGTAACATTCCACTTAAAATCAACGACCCCATTGTATTTAAATCATAGTCTGTTCTAAAAGGTGTATCTGAAGCTTCTTTCCTTGTGTAGTTTATTTTGTTGCCATAATGTAACTTGCTAGTATTTTAATGTGTCCATTGCAAACCCACGCTCTCTTAATTAAATTTCATGACAATTTTTAATAAATTAATGCTGGCTACTATTCAGTCTGTTGACCAGAGATATTCAAAAATAACTATATCTACAACTGAAACAGCTTTTACGTTAAATTGATGCGAACAAACTTTATTAAAAGGAAACTAAAAGATATGCACTGCTTGCCTAATACAGTAATTAAGCTTTCAGAATACAAAGTAAAAAAGCTCTCATATGTAACGCTAGCTGTAGTTATAATTCGTATGACTAGACTTGGATTTATAAGCAAAATACGTGTTATCTATTGCTTCTTTATACTATTCACACTTAAGAAACTCTTGAATGTATAATGTATTTAAATGGTATCGTTGCGTTGTTGACTGCTACGTGTACTGCTACCATGTACTACGAATATATTGAGTTTCTACTATAGCCAAATGCACTTTGACATTATTTTTTGGTCTATGCTCTAAAAATTCCTTATTAAAAGGTATGTAATAAGTACATGATTGATTATATTATGGTCTGATGTTCTGTCTTTGTGGCATAACATTTTATAAAATTAAGTAAATTGTATTTGCACTTTGCACAATTTCTATTGTATACAATTGCGGCATTAACAGTGCGTAATGATTACTCTTAGCAAAGTCTGTGCGGTAATTCTACATACATACTAAAAGTTTGTTACATTTATAATACGAATATATTTATTGTTGTGTAATCGCAAGTTGTGTTTTATGCAAAACACATCGATTGCAAACGTGAAATAGCTAATTGTTACGAAAATTATGTAAGTATACCATTTACACCTCCTGTACACTTACACAGTACTCACACTTGCGACACTTACGAGGTTTGGCTTAATTAGACTAGAGTGAGCTAACCAGATCATATAATATAATTGAATAAGGGCATTACTTATGACAGCTATAATTATTACGACGACAGCCTTAATGATCAAGTCCTTGCAACCGATCCGGTGTTAGAATATAGTGTTACTAATTTATTTAATTACTAGCTTTTGTAAGTTAAAGTTCAAATTTATCTATGCATTTCGATACAGTTGTTAGTGTACTGGCTAGTAGGTGGTAACACAGTACCCTTACTGGACCAAATAGGCAACTTTATAACTGTATTTATTAGTTTTATTTGTTTACTTATTTGACAGCTTATTTTGTCTATTGTTTATTTTGCTTAATATACTAAAGTGTTTATAGATAGAAATAGAAAACTCTTTGTATAATGTTTATTGTATGTTTTCCTGCATCTATCATATTGTAATGTTTACAGTAAAGGGGTAGCTAATTATAAATGCAGTGGTTAAATTAAGTACTAACTAAGAAAGTATATCTGCAGAGACATCATTACAATATACACGAACAAGCAATATTGGTAATATTGAAATCTCATGACACATTTATATGGTAGATGTATTGATGGTGGCTCATGCATACTGCTTACCTGTAATGGTAGTATTTCTATTTATTATCTTCAAGAAATAAAAGTATCATCCCAATTCATCTATGCTATAAACTAAACTATAAAATTACAATAATGAGCATAATATTACTGAATTAAGAAGTGAACGTAATGTAAATTATGTAATTTATTGCTATATGTTGCTTCGCATACAGCTGATGAATGTCTCATTATTACTGAATTTAATGAATAAAAATTGTTGCTTTCAGTTTACAATAATTCTTGTTTCTATTCATTCATAGAATTCCGATTTCTTCTTTTTATAATATAAAACAACTAATATTTTCTTACCCTTTTAGTTTCCATACATGAGAAAAGAACTTGAAACAGTCAAATGAAAATGCTGATTTATGATGTACAAAATGATACTTTTAAAAGTGTTATCGGTTTTGCATACACTGATAATGTGATAAGGAATTATACTTGCATGTTAGGCATGTCAGTAGAATTCCTTGCACAAGGCGGTTGAGTTTCTGGCATTCGAATTGTGCACATTTCAACTTTCTTGCTCTCAGTGATATACGTGAAGTATTTGTTAACCAAGATTTACTGCACAGTGATTACTAATTTCAATTTCTTTTGCGTTCAGCCACAATTATTTAGTCCGAATTTTTAAAATGCTGTCGAGGATTAGTTGCACCCTGCGAACGAAACTAAAACCTTCGTGTTCTTTGAGCAGTGGATTCAACCTGGCCTCTGTTGAACGGGCTCCTAGTAATCAGACTACTCGCAGAGATTGTGGATCATGCAGATTTACTTTTCCGGTAAAAATTCGAAGGGTTCACTATTCCCATTCGTGTACGGTGTTTACTAGGAACTTCTCAACTACCTCTAAAGAAAGACTGGAGCTGGATCCTAAATTGGACGATGAAAATACAACCGAAGGTGTATCGGAATTTTCTCTAGATGATAGTACGATACACAACGATTACGTTTTGAATATTAGTGACAAAGAAATGGAGGAACTTACCAATGGTGACCCCGAACTTATCAAGAAAGTCAGCTACATTCAGCTGGAATATAGTCTTTGCCGGTATAAATTACTTAAAAATTATTTTTACTTCTTTTTACGACATACGTATACCTATTGTATCTACTTTGTTTTTAAGTTGAACTAGACACTAGTAGTAGTACAGTAGTAGTAAGTAACATGTGCTTCTTTTATTTTGTTTTTAGTCAGGAAGGAGTTGTAGTTCCGTCAAAAATCCCTCTTCAACGTTGGAAAGAACTTTTGGCCTTGAATTCAAAAAATCAAAGGAAAAGGTTTTACGCTTTTCTCTTCAAAAATGAAATGAAAAAGCAAAAAGCAATCCGAAAGAAGAAAGAATCCCAAGAATTGAGACAACTGGAGCTGGGTCCCAAATTACCAAAAGAAACGGATAAATATGGCATGACGTACGGTCTGGGACAGAATACAATATACCATCGTATATATGAAACAACTATAAATAAACATTATCACAACAGGATATTTCAGGAAATGAAATTTGGTCGTCCATTGGTCTTTGACCTTAGTTACGATGAGCATATGAATTCTAGAGAAGCAAAAAATTGTGCAAAGCAAATAGAATTAACACTCACACAAAATCGCCTCCATCCTCAACCGTTTAATGTAATCCTTTGCAATGCAAATAGGAATTTAAATGTTATGCAACATTTGCTAAAATCTATTCCAACTCTGTTTGATAACGATTACATGATAGACATTACGGAAAAAAGTTATTTAGACTTATATCCTAAAGAAAGCATTGTTTACCTATCTCCGAACGCCAAAGATTTTTTGGAAGAATTCAGTGAGGATGAAGTATATATTATTGGAGCAATGGTTGATAAAACAGATCCTAGACCACTGTCAATGGCCAAGGCAAAGAAAGAGGGGCTTAAACTAAAAAAGTTACCTTTAGACAAATATCTTGATTGGGGGCTTGGAGGGAAATCTTTGACTCTAGACCAAATGAATAATATTCTACTCGATTTAAGGTATACTAAAGATTGGGACAAGGCTTTTAGTCATGTTCCGAGAAGGAAACTTAGACAAGTTCCAGATGGAGATGAGGAATTCAATTCGGATGTGTCGGAAAGAATGCAAAAAAGACGTGAGAGACAGTCCAAGGTGTATGACGATTATGCACTGCTGAATCAGAAGCGTGGATTCCAGCATAGCAATAGATTTAGTGATAAAAATCAACTGATCACTAGAAGAGATATCAATAAGCCAGGAGTTAAAATTAGGAGCATCATGATGGATGAGGACTGAAGTTTTAGTTTTAGTTGACTACTAATATTACATCATAATACTTACACTTGACTACTTGTATTGTCTGTTTGAATATTGACTGTATTTAGTTAAACTTCTGCTGCCTGAAAAAATCAACTTTGTAATTTACTTGCTTCCGGAAGAATTGTAATACCAAATGCATAAGTAATAATAATTATTATTATTATCTAATGCTAATAATTTGCCTCTTACTGTTACAAAATAGGGAGTTTCAATTTCAATGAAAGTTGCACAACATCAGTTATTGTTTTCTGTTTAGTATCGATATTCCAGTTGACAGTAATCATTTACAGGTCACTAATAAAGTTTAGTCGTTCACAGTTTTTATAATGCCATAATTTTCACTGCTGTGTTAGTTCATTTACATTTGCATAAAAATAGTTTAAACAAGCTTTGGTGTAATAGTGGAGGGAATAATATTACTGAGTACTTTGAATTACGTTGTTTTAGATCTGTGGGCATGCTAGATACTAGTTACTTAAAATAAAAATTTGAGCATCAAGTTGTAATTTACAAGGCCCTTTACATGCTATTCACACGCGCGTATGAGATTAGCTTTTCCGACATTCCGACCAATTAATTCGGCAGGGCTTCATGTAAGATATGACGGAATTCGTCTGCAGAAATCTCATGTCTTCAGGTCTTCAGCAGATAAGCACCGAAAATACCGATTTTACCCTGGTGGATAAAATTGCATTTCTTTCTACTCTTAAAAATTTTGCGGTGGTTTTGATTTCGAAATGACTTCAAAATGCCATTATTTGAGTAATTTTCACAAATACCCAATAAAACTGTCAGCACAGATTACCACCGAAATGTATCAAACATTTAACAGTAGAAACAAATTCAATTCCACCCATCCGGGTAAAATTCGGTTTTTCGGTAGTTATCTGCAGAAGATATGATTTTTGCAGGCGATTTCTGTCATTTCTGAAATCGGAAAAGCTCATTCTCATACATGGGTGCGAGCAACATGTAAACGTGTTTACCCTGTTACGCCTGTTAGCGTCGAGTAATCTTAATCATCGATGCTAGTTGACGATATCCTAACTTGATTTTTATTTACTTGCTAAAATAAAATAATATTACAATGGTTCTGATAAGTTAAGTTCTAATTTTGGTCATCTATCATGTAGATCTAAAATCCTAGAGAATTAATGATGACATTTTTTCTCATGGTTCCATTAGCATTCCCGATAGGAGTAGGAAAAATTGGTGTACTGCAAATGTAAGCTTACTCATAGTGTAGTATGCCTGCGTAGTATGTTTGATTGACATGGAGTGCTGGTCTCATCTTGTATGTGTTTAAGCGTAACCGTTTGTACACTGCTTACTTAGTTAAATGCCTAACCAACTAATAACTTTTCAGTGAGCTCCACCCTTTCTGGATCCCATTTGACATTCCCACAGTTAGATTGCAATTTTCTGAGACATAAATGGTCTTATTACAGCCTCTAAAACCATAACGGTAGATTACGTAGTTGATAATAGTCAGTTAGTCAGCAAATTCAAATAAATTTGCATAGCATTACGAATTTCAACTAGGTGGTCAGTAGTCTAGTAGGTTAATGTACGTCTTTGAATTACTAACATTTACCGTTAAATAGACATTACAATGCTACCTGCATATTAAATGCTTAACATTATTATTAATTATAAATTACCTATGTAATCAAATTCGGTTTTCTATTATATATACAATTTCTATCATCACAGACTTAATTAGTAATCATTCAAGTTCTTGAAAGTATCCCTTTCACAGTAGACATTTGTTGCTTTTATCCTTCAAGCCAATTAGCATCCTAATTAGACTATCTACCTTCCTTGATTTTACTATTTAAAGGAGTACAAATATTTCATTTTTCATATCTCAACAGAAAATGGCATTTACAAAATCCCAAAAGAAAATTGCATTATTCTATTGTAGTTATATAGTATGCCAATGTACTTTGCATTGACTTGCAAAGTGAGAACTGCATTCTATTTGATATAAAGTGCATTACCCTATTATTCATTTATTTGCAGACGTTATTTGACCATTTAACAATGTACTATGCATGATGAAGTTGAATACGGTAAGTTGTAAGAATGTGTTACACCTAAACACTACCATATTTTATTATCACATCACGTTGTCTGCCCCTTTTAAAGAGATTGAGATTGTATCTCGGCTTGACTATTCTTGAATATCCTGAGTACACAATGTGGAATGTTGTTGCATCAGGATCAGAAATATTGTTGCTCTACACATAGTGGTAAATGCAAACAAATCAAAGCAGACGAGACTCTACTGCAAGACTGCAACTGCAACACTTTCTCCAAAAAATTTTGTCATTTATAGATAAGGGTAGGATAAACTGTTGATGTGCATAATATGCATTTGTAAACATGAGTCAACTATGTATGAATGGACATCTTTATTATAAAATACTTCTGTATCAAAATGTAATAAGAAGTCTGTGCTGTTTCATATTGGTTGTGATTGTGATTGGATCACCCAGAGCAGACGCTACAGTCATGTCAGTACATTTATTCGACATGAAAACATTTAATAGGATTAAAAGATTGACATCGCTGCAATAGAGAATCAAGTAGCACAATGCGAACATAATTCTTATCTGCATCCGAAACAATTTTTGTAACAATGGAGCGACGCAACTCAAGACTGCCAGGTCTACCAGGACCATAGCGGACGTGATGTTGCATTCCGTTGGAGGATAATGGAATTAAAAGTATTCGTCTCACTCAATGTAAATCAAAGTGTAAATATGAATTAGTTTTTAAAATGCATGATAACAGGATTTAATGGTGTACTATACAATGTGCACGTATTTCTATGCGTACTCAAAATTGGTATCCGTTTTGTTAGACTGAGAGAGATTAAATGACCCAATAAATACTACACACAATGTATACCTACTGCTATCATGTTTTCACAGTTGTTCACTCCAGTTTAAACATTTGTACCCGATGATAATTAAAAAAGCGCAAAACAGATGTAATTAAATTCATAGCACGACTCACTCGCCGGAAATGCAATTTTGTTCGTCCGTGTACGCCTACATTCTGCTTTTCCCCATTCCTAATTATTGCAAACTTTAAACTACAAGGTTACTTACATATTCACTATGCATTTTACCTATACATACATACTAATTACATTAAACCAAATTGGCAATAAACTTCAAGACACTTGTACAACGCAAAAGTAGATTAATGCGCATTATATAAGTTTTCCAATAAAGTAATGCAGCGATTGCAGTGATGCTGTACTTATTCTACGTAAACAGTATTATACATTGGGGTATTGCATCTCATGCACTGGAGATTTGAGACGAGACGTTAAATTATGCTGTTATGTATTCACTGCAGTGCAAGTTACGATGCACTATCATTTTTCTTCAGTGTACTTTCGCATACATAAGTAGTTGCACCATATTCATAATCAGAGTTTATGATGTGGCGTGAGAAAATTCACTTTAGGTGATAATTTACATAATTTTCATTTCTAAATTCAATCACGCGTTTTATGGCTTATGCTACCAATCCATTACTGCAAAGGAGTATTATTATGTATCATATGTGAGCTTGCAAACTATGAAGTGCATCACAAAATCTTTAGGTATTCAAAGGCAGGCGGTATTTTAGTGGTATGAGGATAAGTATTCGAAATTTTGTCCATATAAGTACATCTAATTGCATGCATCTGATGAGAATGAGGTTCTTGTTTACGAATCAGGAAAATCACTCCCCAATGCTAAAAGATGATACATATTATTTGTACAGCACAATCAATTACTTTTGCAAAAATGTTAATAAATAATTTGAGTTGTCAAATGAAAGTTATATACATGTAAACATGTATAAAAAGGACCATTAAACATTGTTTAAACACAGTTAGGCGCTAAATGTACTATTATTAAGGGAGAATGAATACATGGTTACTATAATAGAAAAGGTTCATCACAAAAAAGTCTAAGTCAAGTCACCTAAGTCCTCAATCGTTAAAGTTCTTATCTCCTTCTGTTAAACCTTTAGCGAAGCACAAACCTCCTTTATAAGACTAAAATTCGGATCGCGATAAAAGCTTGCTAAATCATTTTCTCGATTTGATGATCCTGTTCTCGTAGGAGAACATAATGATTTGAACGTTTCTGTGGTACGGTGAGCCTGTAGAGAGTGCCTAGCTGCCATAAATTATAAAGTACCTTATCATTTATATGGGCAGTTCCATATGATTTGCAGTGTCCTAGATTGTTGTGCCATTTCAATACTCTTGCTCACATACCTACCGCATTTTTTAACACAATGGAAGTTGTACGTGGCTTAAAGGTAGATCTTTATCGGATCGGCTTACTCAGTCGAAATGAACTGCACTGAAGAATAGATTTGAGAAGGATTCGCTGTAAAAGCTCTTTGTTATTACATATCCGTTCCATATGCGTCAATAGTAGAGGGAAAAGGAGAAAGAAGGAAACTCCTTGGAGTGGACAAAAATTCAATTTACGGTCTTGCTTCAGTTTTAGCTCTGGGCATTACAGATTATTTCCCTTTGCACAGATTTACTACTGTGCAAGGTACTTATGACTTCCACTCGGATGCCTCGCCTTTCCCGCATACTCATACTGAACTAAATCTATCGCTCAACTCAAATAAGCCTACCTATCTATATAACATTCTGTAGCACTCGTAAAAGTGTGCATTCCCAAAGTACGCCACAGTGTTAATAGTGTAAGTACATATGTTCGTATTCAGTCTCCATAGGGCAGTAGTTTATATAATGTCCGTATTCCGTATTGCATCCTTCCTGCGTAATAGTCATCATCAACGACATGGCTCCAGAATTTTTCGATTACGTTTAATCGGCTGAATTGGATTAGAATTTGTGCATGTAAAACATATTCTCCTCAACTATAAGCATTCAGATAGAGTGTATTTAAATCTTCTGTGTAGAGTAATAACACTAGAACATGGTTACTTTCAAAAGAATGCTAAAATCCTATTAAATTTCACATATCCACATTCCCTTGGTTAATTAAAGCAACTATGCTAGATAGTATGTACCTATTACGTTTTTTGGATCTGAAGACAGCCAATTCAATCAGGTCATCATTTATATGTTACAGTTACCATTTACCATTATTGCTGTAATACTGAATTGCTACTATAGATAACAAAAGCTGTGTTCTGCACAGTCAGCTATATCGTGTTATTATACCGAAATTTTAACCCCTTTAGCATAAACGATGAATAATTGTTTCTAAGCTTTAAATTTAAATTATGTTACGATAACCTTGAGTGTCTAGCAGTCATGACGCGTGCATTTAGATAATCCGTTCTGTAAATTTATTGCGTGTTAGGTATTGTCATATTATGTAGTATGTAATGCCTATGTACAAGATCTCCCACAGTCATTAGTTGCAATCCTTTCAAGTTACACTCACAGCATACACTTGACAGTGTGTTTAACAAGAAGATAGCAGCTCTTCGTATGTGGTCATTTAATTGCAAATTAGTTTTCGCACAATAATTGCAATTTGCAATTATTTTCTAGTAGTTGTGATAATTGAGTTCATTTGAAATTATGCTACTCCCGTAACTTGAGGCTCTTGTGAGTAATAAAGGTTAATAGCTTCCATGCAATGTTGCAAGCATTTGAGACAAGGATCGAGAAATAGGATTGAATATTGAATAACTCATGCAGCTGAAGCACACCACGAATTTAGAGAATAGTTCCAGCTGAATGATCTTTGTAAGCTTGCAAATATAATCGAGATGGAGAACGGAACAGATTTAATCCTTGCAGTTTAAGTTTTCGTGATCTGACAAAAAATGTATATCTAGGTATCTAAACAGTGGATATAGTATAAGTAAAACGCGGAATGCTTTCTGCTGACTTTTTGCATGCATAAAGTTTTTTTTATTAAGCATCTAGTACGCTTTTAAATAACTGTGAATACTTACTTAGATAAGTACTTTTCTTATATATAGCTGTCTCTATACCTATACTCCCGGCAACATAGAAATCTACAATAATAGTCCGTTTGGTAATGCAATTGATCTAAAGTACTCTAACTCTAATACATTTAATGTGTACATAATATTAGTTTTGGGCATCGATCAAGCAGATATGTCTTTTACAAATAATAGCTTCTTAGAAATATTTAGGTATGCTTATTACTAGTAAATTATTTATTTTTGCCTATGGTATGTTATTCTTGATACAAATAATTAATAATAAACATTGGGAACACCTGAAAAATTGCGAGAAACTAGACATAGACTGTATTATTACTTTGGTACACAAAGACCACAGTGATATCTGTAGGTAAAAACTCAATGACCAATAAGCTTTGTCAAATACGAATAAGTGCACGCGTAATTTGATTACTATTTATGGTTCTGATCTGAAAGACTTTGACACAATTACCCTTGAGAAGCTTGTAAGTAAAGAGAGAAGTTGAGTTAATTGTGTAAACTAAAAGACTAAAAGAAATGATTACGTCAGCCCTTGAATCCATGTTACTTATTTCAGAAGAAATGAAGACCACAGGAAAATTTGCAGAACTTGTGAATTACTTATTTGACTTTCCACTACGAATATGAATGTCACATTGATGACTGAGTTATCAATGAAATATGCCTTTTCTGCTGCCAACTTTTTGATTTTACACTGCAGAATTACTAGTTACTATACATATACAAATGTAAAAGTAGCTTTTAGAAATGGTGAAATGGGCACTTCGTTATGCATGTTTCTTCAAGAATTCCCCATTGCAGTAAAAGCTGTAATGTACAACTGAAAACTTAAACTTATAGATCAGCAAAGCAGAGAGTAACTTTTAGTGGCAATGGTGAGACAAACTGCAGTATTGTGCTGAAATCAGTATACTGTGAGAAAAAGCTTATCAGTGCAAAAGCAATGAAATTGATGATTAATCAGTTTTTGTTATTTATTAAGATAAGTTTGCTAAATTTTCTTAGGTTAGGGTCGGAATGTAGTTAGTGCTGCTAAAAGGTGAACTTTGTGCTTGAATTCTTTGATACTAGGTAAATAGAATAGTATTGCCGTAGTCGGGTTTTTCTCTTTTTGCTTATGTGTCTTTGTTTGTCATAGCTTTTCATCCTAACTGTATTTTTTGTTGTAACAGAAATCCATTAGCTGTAAAGTGTAAAGTCCATCTTTCTTTGTTTAAGTCAATCTGTATCGTGCTACCTTAATTATTGTAAAGACATTACAATGAATTGCGTTAGTCGAGGCGCTTGAACATGCGTCTCTAATTGACATTGACCGCTTAGCACTTTTTCCCTGAAATAACATAACGTAACATAATCCTGCTTTGGCATTAACTAAATAAAGACCGCCTCATGCATTACAATTTGTGCTTATG
This sequence comes from Yoshiicerus persimilis, assembly GCA_020352615.2. NCBI lineage: Eukaryota > Metazoa > Arthropoda > Collembola > Entomobryomorpha > Tomoceridae > Yoshiicerus > Yoshiicerus persimilis. The sequence goes on from CM036942.2 coordinate 14,909,173, forward strand.
CGTAAATATGTATTTTACACTTCTGAATAAGAAAGTGTCTTGTATGCATGCCCTAGCAGTTTAACATCATGACCATAACTTTTGTGCTGCTTGTATAACCATTTATCATTTATAGGCACACAACAGTGCAAACATGAGTACCATTACGTATTACTGTTACGCACAAGTGTGTTATGCTACATGTACTTTGAATATTGTATTTACATTTTTACATATCTGTATTAGGGTAAGAAAAGCACTCCGTACCATAACTTGTTTACTACTCCTATATGACAGTGCGTACTCTGCTTACTGTGTACATATTTATTGAGTAGTGTAGGCAGCATGTTTCCTTGCAAGTAGTTTCACATTCAATTTTGTTTTACCTTGACAGTTCAGCTTAAATTACTTTTATTTACCCTACTTTTTATTATTCATACATCATATTTGAATATATCAGGTATCATTTTATCCTGAAGGATACATATGCTTTATGCATAAATTGCGGTTTAGTTTCATCCTAGATTCAATATCAATCACCTTCGTTGAAAGTTCATTAATGTTATTATCTAAACAGCTTTACTCTATGGTTTTAGAGTTTACATGTGAAATTTATAATTTTAAATACAGGAGATAAATATTGCTGTTTCCACAAAGATAAAATGTTTTTCGTTGATTTTATGATCTTAGGTTGACTTTTGGCACCTAAAGTAAAGCATGCTTCAATAAATTACCCAATATTCATTTCAATTACACTTAGTGAGTCTGGGTTACCCATTTTTCTTCTGTAAGAAAATCTTGGTGCGTGCTTGGCCCCCTTACTTACTACAAGTATGCAAACAATAGCATCAAAACTGATAGAACATTTTCGTATTGATTGGTTCATAGGAAGTACCCATAGATAGCTTTTCTTGCATATTTATTTAAGAAAAGTAAATACAAATATGTACGTGTACACAGCAACAAATCATGAAAAGTCTGTTCATAAATAATGTAACGTAAGCCTTATTGTTGTTTAAGTATCTAAACTTTTCTTCACGATAAATACGAGTACTGATTTAATATAACCTAAAAGATAAATATTTTTCCTAACGCAGCAAACATTTTTCTTAACAAAGATTAACACATGTACACTTTATATGACAAACGCACTTTGTCTGAACACGAGCGAAATTTCTTGTGGCTGAGTGCCGGCCGAGTGAGCTGACTGGAAGTGTTATCTAAAAAAGATAAGCTTGATTTGGGACTGTGTACTTACATAGGAAGCAATCTAGGATCTACACACCAGTCATAAGTAAGGAAGCGTGTAGGTATTACACAAATATAAGTAAGTGCATAGAAAAAGTTTACTATATATTTTGAAAGGACTTGCTATAACTTTATATACTGTGTTGCTCTGTTGTGTGGGCTTATGTAATGTGTTCTATACAAAAATGAGTTGCATAATGGTTTGCGATCAGGATAAAGTGTAGCATCAGCCCAATTCCCCTGGTTTCCCTTGAAATATCATCCTGGAGCTATAAAACACATATAGACTCCATCTTCATGTCTCCGACAAGAGAGTTTTACTGTAAGATAAAGATATCTCATAAGAGGAAAAGAATGAGATGGGATGGTAAAGCATTAACAAGAGCAACGGAGAAAGACAAGGAAGACAACTCAGACAAAGCCACTGGCAAGTAAAGTTACACATGTATTATCCGTAGTGTAGTTAGTTGGTCGACTTGCTTTAGGTCTCCTCACTCACTGCTCCCACTACTTTCATTGTGGTAGTAGTAAGTAGCTGGCAGGTATTACATAATGTTATGGAAGTAATGTACTACAGCATAAAACTCTTTCACATTCAAAAACCACGAAACTCTGTCCACATGGCTAAAAGCAGAAGCTGAAGATTTTTAAGCGAAAGATTTTTTTACTTATCGTTAGTTTTGAATATTTAATTCAATACTTTATTTATTAGAAAACGTACTGTGCTATTAAAGAACTACTACATTTACTAGTATTAATACAGATAAGGACTACTACAGAATGGAGCAACTTTTTAGGGGTTTGAGAAAGTTATTGGCGATGAAGGATAAAATAAACTATAGAGCAACCTCAAAGAACTGGACCAAAAATTCAAAAATACAAAGCCTTGCTGCTTCTGTAGCATTAAAATACTAAGGCAGTTAAATCCACAGTAGGATTGTGTTGGTAAATAGTACATGTTTCATTGTTACACTGAAAGCGGTTAATGTTGGAAAATGTATGCGTTTTATGATACAATACATGTGTTTACAATAGTTAAAAGTATTATAAAAGTAATATTAGATTACTGCCTAGATAAGTATAGAGCAACATTAAGTGAGTTTATCCAGCAGTCAGAAGCTAAGCATTGTTGTGAGGTTTAGTAACGTTTTCTCTTAGCAGAAGATGTAATATTGTGTTGTTCACGTCGTGACTCGCTTTGGTATAAAAGCTTTGGTTAATGTGTATTTAGGTGGACTGTTGGTAATACATAGTGTGCTTGAGTCATAAGTACGAATAAATGTAAGGCGGGCCCATAGCTACTTTGTACAACTTACTTGAGCTGCCCAGGAAGAGCTATTAGTAACAATAAGTAAGATGTTTCGGTCACTCAAGTTACTATTATCCAGAGTACACTGCACTACGACTACATTTCCTCTTCTTATGAACATATGTACCCGTTACGTTTAAATTTAGTTAGTACATTGGATTGTTTTATTTTGGACATCGTAAGTAGTATGTGGAGTGAAACGAAACTTTTATGTTTTCATTGCGGTATTTTTTGGCAGTTGAGGCTTTTTGCTGGAAAACGTATGAAGAGAGAAGAAAATAGAAAGAATCTAGTTAACCTGAGATAGGGAATTCGGAGAATGGTTCCAGTATTAGTAAAACAGAGTATGTATCTGTGGCATAGATAATAAGATTTTGTTGAGTACGCAGTAAAACCAGTAAAAGGTATACTGCCTGGTTTGAGCTGATCTTTTATTAGCAAGGCTTTCATCTCAGCAGAAATCAACTGGACTGCAGACTAAAATATCCTTAGCACGATTGTAGTCATTAAAAGTAAACTTAAGCACAAAAACTCCCCACCAACTTAAGTAAAATAAAGAATAAACTTCGCAAGAATGAACAGGAAGGTAGGTGAGCTAAGAGAGAAAAGAGCTAAGTGCAACGAGACGCAAAGCAAGGAATATTGAGGACGACGAAAAGACGACGGATGGCAAGAGAAAAGTTCTTGCATTTCATCTTACCCTTAATACCTCTACTTTCCACCTTACATTCCTTTCTTTCCCCACTTTTCAGAAACCTACTAAAAGTGCATTTTAATGCACGAAAAACTTTCTTCCGAAAATATAGAGCGAACACAGTTGAATGGAAAACTTTGTTTCTCTTCTCTCCACTACAACGCAGTGCCATTAGCTACACACCCATACAACTACAACTCTGTTCTCAAATATATTTACTACCTCCAGCCTCCTTCCATTAACTAAGTCAGCTTACCTTGAACAATTTTTATTTTATACCTTAATTGCTTTCGTCTGTTTTTAATTGGCAAAAATACGTGATTCAATCCAAGTTTCCTCAAAATACATTATTAACTCAAAAATCATTCTTTCAAGTTTTAATTTAGTCACACCTTTTTGCAGTTAGCCAATGGAAAATTGTTATCCGTAAAATCAATATTATGTATATTTTCAAGTATTCTACTGTCTACTCTAGTAGGTTTTATAAAGCACAGTAATTTAGTAATCATTTTACTGCATGCATCTCAAATGCATCTATAAATTATACAGAAAGAGTATTATATTAACAATTTAGCTGAGTACAACACTTAAATAAACGAGTTTAACTTAGTATTAGCTTACAAGAATTAATTGGCAAGTTTCATCACTGTAGCTATTTACTTTGGTATTTAACATGTAGTATAGTATTCCTTATATTACACTGAGAAGCCTACTATTTAGTGTACCTACAGGAAATATTAAACAAAAGATATCGAGTTTATGTCGAAAATTACTTAAATATATTACACTAATCTGTAGCTATACCTATACCATGAAGCTATTGTGTTTGTATGGGTACGTATAGGTAATATTTATTTAGTTAAATTTTAAAGCCTGATCTGATTTGCCTTGGTTGACTTGCCGTGTCCATTCGCTGAGTTTGTACTAGAAGTACATGTAAAAGTCTAGCAATAATCGTGAAGTACAATAACAGCTTATGCTGTGCATTAAAAGCCGACGTGTTGTTTTGCACGTGAAGTTCATGGAACTGATTGTGATATTTGTGATTACTTTGTGTGTATACATACTGATATTGAACATGCATTCATTCTTACTTAGTCAGCTATTATATCTGGTGCACACTTACATTGGAGCATGGATAACGCAAGAATCGTGTAATCTAATGCAATGCTCTTGTGTTGAAAGTGTTCTTGTTCGGAAGTTGTAAAGCAAATTCATGAGAAGAGATGAGAATGGAAAGAGCGTTTCGGTTTTGCTTTTAGCTTTTGTTTAGAGAGCTGACTGAGCTGAGCTGAACTACATCACATAAAGTTGGAGCTGAATATGGATTACCTACATCCACTGTGTACATTCTCCAATATTGCATTCGAGGCATTGCAAAGCAAGGGAAGACGAGAGCAAGCCAAGCCTCTATTGGAACTAAAAGAGGAAAAGGAAAGGCTTAACCGAGTTTCAGCCTCAGTCTCACGTTGAGTTCTCTCACTTGCGGACACTCTCCATCTATTCACTAACACATCCAACTTTTCAACCAAATTTAATAATATTCTCTAGCGACGATAATAATAATAGTAACTCTAATATTGTAACTACATCCATCAAAACCGTCATTATTATTACACCCTTGCCTTGTTCTCTTGTTATTCAATAGTATAGGTCCTACCTACCAAGAAAGTTCCATTGTTGCATTGCTAGAGAGGAGTAGAGTACAGTAACTAAGTAAATATTACTCTATATATAAAGTATATTGCATATTTTACAAGGTATGTACTTAACTGACAACTTCTCCACTATTTATTAGTGTGCAGTGTTTAAGTACCTATCTATGTATGATAAGCAGAAAAGAAAGATGCAATGTATTTAAGTATTGTATCACATAGGTACTCTAACTGTATAAAAGTTGTCTACGCAAACTAAATTGAAAGAGAGACAGAATCCTTTTCTATTTATTACCTTTGCCATTACTGCGTTTAGGTAGTTGCAATAATTTACTAGTCTACAAAGTACTCTCAATCTTTCACCTTGACTTTGAATTACAGAAAAAATCCATTAACACTGGAACCTAATCAAATCAAATAGCAATCTGTCTAGTGTAGGAAAAAATCTCTTGCTAGCATATAACACTCAGAAATGTACTCCATCATTCTGAATTGAACAGAAAGACGTAGGTGGATGGACGGCTAGAGGAAAGATTTCTTTTTCTCATCACATTTTCTTACACTCGTCACTTATCACATCAGATCACCTTTTTTACAAATCTCTAAGTGCAAGTATAAAACAGTATAGCTGTATCCTTAATACGTATTTCAAGTACATTGTTCATGCATTTGCTTGACACAATATTTAGAAGACGCTCGAGCTTAAGAAAATAAAAGAAAGTACAACAATATACAATAGGACCCACTTAGCGACTGTATATTTCGATTTTTGCTTAAAAGAATAAAAGTAAGACAGTAAAGAGAAGGAAATGTTGGTTGTAGTGAACTTTTCCATCTCATCTTCTTTTCTCACAGTGAGAAATAAATCTCATCTGTTCTGAACTGTACTCTCAAGGGCAATTACAGGAAGAAAAACTGAAAGGAGAAAGGAGTAGAAAGGAAAGCTGTGTGCTAAACGTGCGTGCGTTTGCAAATTGAAAATGTGCGAAAAACTTTGCTCGTTTGCAGCTCTTTAGTTTTGGTTTGTTTGTTCACAGGGAACTGGGCAGACAAGATCAGAGAGAAAAAGAGTACATACATCACACACATAATCATAATATCAGGACAGGACACACACAAAGCAAGTCTTCACAATATAACACTGACACTTTCCTCCCGTTACGTAATTTTTCTGTTTTGTCAACTGCCTAACCTGAACGGATTGAGAAGGATTTTGTTTCTCTCTAGCGGACAATCCTTAGAGGCGGTTTCCTTTCTTTCCTTCGGCGACTTGACTTGACTTGGCCTCACTTCACTGACGATGATTACAAAGGACTTGTCCTGTGTTTGCTAAAAAGTTGTCATCGTCAGCCTACACATACTAAACTACATACTAACCAAACCGACTCCTCTTTTTCTTTTATCCTGTTGGAAAACAAACGGAAACCTATTCTAAAGACAGTCCTCTAAGTATTCTAGATTTATAGATAGAATATCCAGTATATAAGGGGATATTTACTGCTAGATCTAAATAGTTGGGTACATACTAAATATTAGGGCACCTTTGCAGTAGTTGAACTGGAAGTTTGTACCCAACTGTATATTCTAGTATCTATTCATGCATATCGTGTTCACTTCACTTTTCGTGTGTGTATTGTATACATCTTTAAGACTGTGAACAACGCGAATTCACAGTCACTTGACTGACTCTGATTCGCCTTTCATCTCCCGTTGTCTTCGTCTCTCCATTATTTATCTTCGCGTAGTCTGTGTATCTTTACCAGAACCTCCATTCAACTCAGCTTTGACTTTTACAACTCCTTGTCTTCTCTATTCCACAGACACACAATCTGCGTGATTCTCTACTACATAAAACTACTAACTGTTGTCATTTATTACATACTATCATATTTACATACCCAAATTACAAACAAGGTTCACAGTTCGCACTAATTGGACTACTGTGTTTCAAAGCATTTTTTACATCCAAAAACCGCTTTTATCCACGAAATCCACATCAAATAACACCATTTCGGGACTAAAACAGAATATCTACATACCTCAGACTGTTGTATAACTTTGTTTTATTCGTAATTCGAGGAACCTTACACTACTTGTGGTTTGGTGTGGTTAGACTGATTCATCCCGTCAATTCCCGCGGCTTGGCTTTCGTTCTAATCAAATCTGCATCTACGTCTACTCTACTGTATCCCACACTCATCTCATCTTCCAGATTCATTTACTCAGGTAAGACATGAAATTCATTTTAGCCTTTGGCAATCTTATCTCTACACCTAAGCCATATATTCTGCTGTAACTGAAGCCACTAGTAAAGTGCAGTACTATTAATCTTATCATCCTATATTTTATGGAACTGGGGGAAACGCAGTTTAATATATACAAAGTTTGTATTAGAACCCGAGAGCTTTAAGCGAATAAGTGTAATTGAAAAGATCGTCTAGAATTTTGGTGTGGCTACAATAACAATATTGGGTAGAAATTCTCAGTGTCATGTCAGTAACAGTAAGGACAGATTCGCTTTACATCACATTGCATTTGAATTGACTTTCATCCTCAGATTTTAATTGCCTTTTCTTATTCAGAAACATGTGTCACGAACAGTCAAGTTCTACTTAACTAATAAGCAGAGGTTAGAGTTCTCCTAATGTTGTCTTGTTAACTTTATGTAGTCTAGTGTGATAACTCGAGGATTATCACTCCTTCTTCAAGCACATCCCATCATCACCAACACCAACTTAACCAAGACTTCGCCAAACTTATAAATTTCATACAAGAGATGAGATACTCTGATGAAAACGAAACTCAAATGTCAGAAACTCTTAAGTGGTACTACAAAATAGACCCAAGTATCATTTCATCTCATTCCATACCGAATTATAAGTTGAACAAACTTATTTTGTTTCCCGTCTGTAGTTGTGCTTAAATCACAACTTATGTCCTGCATCTGCCATTACGGTCCACATTTTTTAGAATTCGAATTTCTAGTTCATTTTATACGGTAGCCACATTTTGTTTTTTAGGTGATGCACTACAATTTAAATCTAAGCATTCCTTGTCTCTAGTAAATTCAACGTTCTTCACTGTGTTTTTGATTGAATACTCTTACATTGTACATACATACATACCTAGATTTGTTAAAATAAAATTGCATTTCAAAATAGTTAACTTAATTTCCTTTCTAAACTGTGGAATATGCTTATCCTGTGATATTCTATTGGAAAAAATCGAAGTATTGAAGTAGTAAAGTAAAACTCGTACACAGTAAAGTAATGGAAATGGATGTTTTGACCTTTAATTACAATTAAAAAATGATTCCATATTCCAAAATACCAGTCTTATGAAACATTTGTCTAATAGATAAAAAGTAACTGATTTTATTGCTAAAATTAAAGTATACTGGTGTTGAGAGTTGTGTAATAGATGCAAATACACCTACTGTAATGTAGAACAAAGGGCATACATATTACATCCACACAAGAGTAGTAATCTGGTGTTGTGGCAGTGGCCAAAGCTTCATATAAATAAATGTGCAGTCCATCTTTGCAGATGCAATCTGAGAATCGAATTCTCATTCCAGTTCAACTTATTGTGTAGGTATTGCAAGATTATGTTTGTGATGTGAACCACACCCAATAAATTAGAATATCATGATCATGACTTCTAAACTGAAATTAATTAAGGGTTTCATCTTACAAAAGTATGAGATTATTCAGATATAACAGGTATGCAGATAAAATATGTGTGTCTAAATATCAATAATTTATTATAACAAGTTGTATACAATTAATACGATGTAAATTAAACAGATTGCTCTACAAACGAACCATTTATATGCAGACAAGGTACGCGTAGTCGCGTATGCAGTGGTAAACAGTAGCCCTACTTATTTTTAATATTTGCCATAAATTCTTAATGGCAATTAATAATTAGATACGCATGTGGTGTACCTAAGCATTCTTAATATTTTTGGAATAAGTCTCAACAGTTTAGCAATTAAAGTTATTGCTAACAAACTACATGTAAGTATAGTAATTAAGTTATAAAAAATTCCCCGATGCTTTCTTAAGATAAAAGGACTTTAACGTATCTGTTAGCTACACTAATGCATTAATATAAATTCAGTAAAGGAGCGCATCAAAAGTTTCTATCTTTTAAACTGCCCGATCAGTAGTCAGTAAATACAGAGACAGTGTGAATAAGCAATTTGCATTTAAGCAATCTATATCCGATTACAAGGAGATAGAGGATACTTGCAAATTATTCATTATTTGTACAGCTCCATAATAGTTTCTGCATGATTTTATCTTGAGTGATGACTGTGACGGATTGACTGATTACCTTGTATACTCACTCAGCAAGCCTCTAATATTTTATTTGTTACACAAATTGACCATCTGGACAAAAAAGGAAATGCAGCAATTTATTTCCATGTATCTTCTGCATTAAAATCTGCAGCTCTAGTTGTGCTTGTTGTGAGTGACTTGTACTGGACTGGATTAACATTTCTTGGTTTTCTCGCATGTTCATTCATTTTTCATCAAACATAATGGAAATAGTCAACACCTGGCCTTTAATTTGCATTTACCCACAAGCCCACAGTAATCTCATACACAACGTATGGAATTAATACTTTAGTTAAATGAGTTTTTGCACATCCTGGTGCAAAACGTCAAGTAAAGTAAACCTACCAGTGTAATATGCAAATGCGCTATGTTTACTTAACCAATGTCAGAGTATATAAGAAATGTAACAATGTTTACACATGGAAACTAGTTCCTAAGGTATATTTATTGCAACATAAAGCATGTTTTATTAGAGTAAGCACTATTTATGCTTCTATATACTAAAGGTACTTGGGTTACATGCAGATGTGTTTGTGCCTTATGAACACAATCATTGTAGACTCATTGCATGTAATGCCTTGTCTTGTGGAGAGCTTTGTGTTTTGCGGTGAATTATGTTACAAAGTCGTTTTCAGGAAATCTAATTCTATTGTACTCATAATATCTGTACAATACATGCAAACTAACAATACATGAAAAGTAGAATAAGCAGTTATGGTTGCAGCATAACTTATAAAATTTATCTTGTATCTTCTTCAATTTGAAATAAGTGCAACGAAAACTAAAGATATTGCACATATTCGTATGTTTTGTACATTATACGGCATGTATATGCATGCATTTAGTATTTGTATGAAAGTAGGAAAAGCAATAACCTTTCGTACAGAAACCATATTATTAAAAAATGTAGCAAACTTCCTAATAACTAATGATAGTAGTGATATAAACCGAGACTGGGCTTGCCTGGCCGGGACATGACTCAAAGAATATATGAAACCAACAAATAATATAGAAGTAACGACGAAGTCTGTTGACAACTTGTGATTATCATCATCTTATCACATCACTAACAAAACTTTATGACGGGTATGAATGAATATTAAATTGTGTTTAGGAGAAAAGGGTGGAATTAGAAGAAGCTCTTGGCATTTCTTGATTAATGAATAATCTGTCGAAAATTTGAATTATTTAACCCAAAATGAATAATGAGTCAGAGCAGAGTGAAGCTATAATGGCTAAACTATTAGCCATACTAGTTTCTTCGTTTACTGTTACCGACTTCGCCTACTTTAAAGATTGTGCTGCACATAGCAGCATAGGTCTTTTAGTTCTATTCACCTTTTTGTTTTTCGTAGTGACATATCGTGTACCTCAAAGGTAGGTTATTGGTAATACTGTTGAGGCTTGGCTTGAGTTCATTTATTAACAAATTAACGTTTACTATAATGAAATTATAGGCTACTACTACTAAACGTTTGTTCACGCAACACAACCTGTCTATTTGAAAATTTGATGGCAAGAGACATCAATATTGATAAGATTCACATTACCATTACAAGTGTTATTAATCCCTTCTATTACGTCTTTGTTTAGCTATTTGCAATCGTTTACTATATGGGAGAATTTATTCTTACCAAATGCATTCATTCCTACAAATGCAGGTATGCTCCAGGAATTTAAGAAGTTTTATACAAAGCGTGCAAAATTGTGCACCTAATGGTAGGATTAAGTAGGCTTAATACAATAGATACCGTGAAAAAGGATTAAGTGCGACTACAAAACAAGAGCAAAGCAAACATTTCCAGAAATAGATAATCATCTGTTCACCTACAAGTATATATTCGTTAACACACTCGCCTTGCTAAAGTTAATCCAGCAATTGTGTAAACATAATGAATTTATTGCAGTCAAGCATAGCTGTAGCATCTACATACATACTACAATATTAAATGTGTCAAGAAATTTAGGTTGGAAGTTTCTAATCTTGCTTGTAATCACCTTCTTTTGCAAAATGTGTGAAAGGAAGCACATGGAATGATAATAATGCGGAGTGAGGCATGACGGGATATCGCATCCGAATATCCATTACTAAACTCGTGTAACAAAGCATACCTATATATCTATTTAATGGAATTTTCATAAGAACCATGTGGCACAGACAGTTGATTTCACTTCAATCTTATCATATTGTGGAACTAGCTGCTCATCGTCAATCGTCGAAGTCACATCACATATTTCTCGTTTCGGACAGCTTAGAGATCTACATTCCATGTGATTGTAATAAAATTCGCAAGAAGCCTAAGCATTTTGGGTCAATTGAGTGCTAAGGACATGTAGATTTCTTAAAAACATCGCCTACGTGCTCCAAGTCTATTGACAGAAGGCCGAAAACATTTCGAATCCGATTAATACTAGAAACGCAATAGTTCTCCAAATATTCGTGTTTTTCTTCGTATATTTATACTTTGATTTTAGGTGCAATAACAAATTTATAGTTTCACTGACCTTCACAGGGAAACTTTGTATTTACAATTTGTAGATTGACATGAAAGATAGATAGATAGACATGACTCACATCTAAAATTTATGTGTTTGTTCAGTCGCATTTAGAAATTCCATTCTATGTCTCGGCATTTTATTCCCGTTTCCTCTAAAACTGAATAAAAATCATTATAGGAGCCTGTCGTACAATTATGTACAACGTGTCTACCAGCAAGAGATATTTTCCCAATAATAGACCGTATTTTCGTATTTACCGAATTGGCACCCCATGGTATTATTGTTTCAAACCATTATTTTTATGGAGAGAAGTTGTATTAAGGGCCCAGGGGGTGTTATTACAAGGAGTATTATAGTTTCAATTTGATGATTTATTTTAATGCAGAATTTAAATTCAATCTAAACTTCATTAAATACAGTTAGTCTATCTATTTAGGATTGCCATAAAGGGATAAATGTGAATGGGGGGTCGTATTTTGATCAGGGTATGATATTATAATTTCTACAAATGATTTTGATGCAGAAATATGGTATTAATCGCACTTGGAGTATTATACCGACAGGGATATTAATTCGGCAAATACGGTAGATGTACTTAAGCTAAAGCGACAAAAGCGGACCTTACTAAGGCGATGTATTAAAGATTATCAGTATCTGTAGGTTTAGGTTAGGCAGATAAATACACTGAAATTAGTGTCTTTAAGCTCACGTTCTAGGTTCTCTACTTTGTTACCAGTTAATTGAATATTTAATAGACAGCTGTTGTAAGTATCTTACATGGAAAATATTGATTATCCCAATTCAGTATGTTGAGCTAGCGCATAGCGTAATGTTATAGTTATAACGGCCTTTCATTGTTAAGAGTGTGAAACTAAACTACCTATACATAGTATATAGGTAAGCATAGCAAACGCTTTTTGTTAATATTCGGAAAACTTCAGTCTCGGCAAATATTTGAATGATGATGTCAACAAAAACTTTCATGTCATCCTTTTAATAAAAGTTACTGACATTTTCATGGGTATGGGGCGAAAAAATTTTCCTTGGTGTGCCAGGACTTTTATGGTCATTGGACAACTTACAAAGCACTATTTCAGTGTGATATGGTGCCTATTTTGATATACACTTAACTCTATAAATCTATTTTCTATGTGAGAAAGGTGTGTCCCTGTCAGCCTGGAATTCGTATTTGTGAAATTCAATAATGCAATGCTGAATGTTACAGCGAGAGTTCTTTTATTGTCAGCAAAATGATTATCCAGAAACACACGTGCAGCTTAGGTATACGGTACAAAGATAATAAAAAGTTTATTGAGCTACAATCCATTTTATGTATTAAAAATTGCAAATTTATTTCTGCAGACAAGGCTTGTGTTTAATATATTTTGAAACACAATAGGTCCATTAGATATCAATAATAAATTCGTTTTTTCTGTACAATTCTTCATATGGAGGGTTATATCTATAATGGCTACAGTAAGAGAAGCTTTTTTGCAATTATTAACACTGAAAGGAAATCAATGCATAGTTGGATAAGCACAAAGCACATAACTTTGGCACACTAGTAAAAGCATAACCGAGTAAAAATTAGCATGTAAATATAATAATGGAGATAAAATCGGGAATGCGTTCATAAAAACGTAAACAACGTATGTTAGAATGTAATGGCTTAATTGTGACGAATGAAAGTCTAGGCACATCATTCGGAATAGCATTAACTAGCATTTATGGTTACATATTTTTATGTCGGCGCATTGTATCTGTTTGACAGGTAATCCAAATTATTAGGTCTTTAATTTGGAGGAGGTGCCAATGAATTTAAGATCATAATCAAAGTGGTTAGATATTTAGTGGCTTGGCTGTTGGCTTGGCTTGACTAGACTTTAGACAAAACAGGACTGGCGTGACTTTGGCCAGACTAGACTTAAGGAAATAAATTGTAAAATATTCTAGAAAATATGTATGTGTGGCACAACGCAAGAAAAGAGAATAAAAGCGTGTGAGTTGTTTTGTCACAAATTGGTGCATGAGTGTACAACATTGTGAACATTTTTTATTTGAATTGCAAATTGAGAATTTCGTTAGGCAGGTTCCTTTTGATTGACAGCTACAAACAATAACAACATGCAATGTGGATAATGTTTTGTTCTCCCTAGCAAAAGCTATTTGGATATTTATTATGCATTTTCACCTGACAGGTAACAATGCACGGGTGACTGATATTCCCATTTCTTCTATGTTATTTTCTCATCCTTACGAGTTACGATATCACTTACTGGATTAAATGTTTCAATAGTAAGAATAAGAGTACCTTACTGAAGTATATCATGTTTTTCCATATCACGTTTTATAACAGTCACATATGGTTCCTTCTGCATTTGCCGAAAAGATAACACGAGAATTTGCCCAATAGAGTATCTCTAGAACAGAACATGAATAATAAAACTAATGCTTTGCATGTGAACAATCATTTAATGACAACTACAGCCTTGACAATTGGATCAGAATCAGAACCATATATAGTAATTTCCTTAGGTTGGAAAATCATCTACAAAAATAAATATAATTAAAGGAATGTGTTTGAAAAGTAAATATGTAATAAAGGTGAGATAGTAATAAAATAGCATCAATCCTTGTGTAACTTTTATTTGCCAGAATTTTTGTTACCTGGAATATTATCTATTGTGTATTGTGTACCGATAAACCCAGTTTTTTATGAACACGTAATCACAATGCAGTTTTATGACTATTCACCCTTATCGTTAGTTACATTAACATAATTAGCATGTTTGGGAAGAGCAAAACCAGTACGCAATAAAAATATTATTACTAACTGAATTCTTGAAGGTGTGATAATTTCTTCTGTTCGAGGGCAAATAATGTTACCTCCATAATAAGCATACCAGAGTTCCAGTCGAATCGAAAGTCTGCAATTGCAGTACAAATTCAAACATGTACTCAGAGTCCGCAGATATATTCATATTGCGTTTTTATCTACATACTTTGCTAGGTTTTACATGAGAGGTGATATCGAATTAGAGGTCTTAGAGGTATATACGTATATAAACAAGATATTTTTTAATTATTTATGTACCTAAGCTGTATCTTTAGTTTTACGCTTGGATTCACCTTTACACTTACAAAATTGTATCATGCAGAGCTTGAATTGCCTATTCTATTCAACCTGTTGTATGTAGTCGCTTAGACATTCTGAACTAGAACTATATCAATCTATCAAAATTTCTGAGCGCGAACAAGATACAATTTTCCATTAGAAAGTATTTTGCATAACTGGTAGCATTTCATATTCCTTGTGTGATCTCAGTTGCACTACTTCAACTGTATAAATAACAAACTACAAGAAAATGTCATAATGGTAAATGTAACTAGGAGGCTAATTCAATTCAAACCCTTTTTTGCTTCTATTTGTTATTTAGCTACCTGCTTTCATTAGTTTAACATCCTCGGTTGATGAATGGTATCTTGTACTGGGTTAAACAGTCATAGTTTCTCAATGAATCATTGCATATTTATACATTGCTTCTTTAAATATTCAGAAAAAATCATTCATAGATGTCTTACCATTTAAATTCATATAGCTCGTCTTGGGATGACACACGTACTAATAATGTATTTCATTTTCATCGGTGTGAGTTAAGAATAACGACATCGGGTTTACTTTTCTCATACGCGACAGATTTATTTACAGAAACTGTAGCAAAATGGATATTTTGTTTTGAATATGCACAGATGTATTATATTTAACTACGAGATTTAAAACAAAAATATCAGAGGTAACATTGTATGTTAGATTGCATTTATGTGAATCACCTTCATAGAAAGGTATACAGCATATACAACTTTGCCTAAATTGTGCCGTCACTTAATTGTGGACGGATCAATTGTGGCTGTGTATGCAATGGCATTTAGAAAAACAAGATAATAATTCAAAATATTCGACTTTTTGCATTTTAATTGGGGTGTGGGTAAAAGTGATCAAGAAATGCATGTTTTCATGAACGATCTAAATGAAATGAAAGCCAGGCTCCATTCTATTGCTGCATGAGGTAGTAGTATATAAATCTTACTGCACAATAGGAGAAGTCTATGAATGGACAAAGTATAAAATATATTTTGTTCGACAGTTATTATTTCGTACTGGGTAACCACAATAAAACATATTCCATTATACTTTTTGGCATTTTCAATCTGCTACCATATTCATAATTTATTGGGTCAGCTCCCTAAAAAAGGCACCTGAGTACACCCGATAATAAATGTTTACAAGTCTCTGTGATACTGATGTAAGCCACAACGCAACCTAATATACATGTCTGAAACCAGATACATATTTAGTTTAAAACATGTACTGATAAATTATTTTAATTTTGACAAAAACTTTACTTTATTCAATGCTCACGAATAATACTCAAGTCTTAATAATTGAATCAAATATAGTCTGCTAAAGAATAACATCAGTGTGTACTACGATTGCACACACACTAGATAATGTATAACAAGTGTATGGTGCCATTATCGTGTTCATTACAAATTTTTGGGATTAAGTTGTTACGCTATACAGCAGAAGACCACGAATATTGTGCCACCTACTCCTACGACTTTATAATAGGTTACATAATATATTTGTTCAATTCATTGAGATTGTATCATGAGTATTGTATATTTAAGCACATTTATTTACTTAGCTTTATCACGTAAGTGAATTTATAAATGTGTTTATATTTTTAAAGATATTTCTACTACCTACGCTGAAGAATGCGTGATTGTGACCACGTTATATTTATAAATAGTTGTTACGTATTTAAAGGGAGAAGTCGGTAGCTTGGCTAGGTTGGTGAGGTAGACTTGCATGGCTGGGTGATTTGGCATCGCATGTATTAATTATTAGAATGTGAAGAGTACGGGGCAAAGGATGCTAGGTAGAGGAAGAGATAGGATATGATATTATAATATTCTAATCTATTTAATGTTTACTTTGTATCGGAGAGCGTGAGTCTCACGCCCATGCACATCCAACATCACACAGAAGACAACGCAATTCAGCTCATCTGTATCACACAGACATCACATCA
This sequence comes from Yoshiicerus persimilis, assembly GCA_020352615.2. Taxonomy (NCBI): domain Eukaryota; kingdom Metazoa; phylum Arthropoda; class Collembola; order Entomobryomorpha; family Tomoceridae; genus Yoshiicerus; species Yoshiicerus persimilis. The sequence continues at coordinate 14,925,993 of CM036942.2, forward strand.
GAGAAGAAAAGCGATTACATCCTCCGTGTTTTGTTTTTGTAGCCCCGATGCCACTACTTAGCAGTTATCACAGTATTATGTACCAGTTTCATGTTCTAGTCTTGCAAGTTACCACTTTTACTTTTTCGACACTTATCACGCCTTCCACCGGGCACTTCTATTGTAATTGTACACGACTTCAGCTTCCTTGTAAACTTGTAATGTAATTCTAAATTGCAGAACATTGAAAAGATACGAATATCGTGTATAAGGTTTAAGGCCAAGGTAGATTCAATGCTCAATCCCTTAGCCATGCATGTTCTCCTAGATTATTGAAAGTTTGAAACCATTGAGAGACAACAGACAAGAGACAAGGAACATTTTTACCACAACCTAATTTATTATGCACACACAATAAGATTCAATGATTCAACATTCAACTGAGCAAAGTCGAACAGCAGCTTTATGTGTTTTATATCATTATACTTATGAAAAGTTATCCTATACAATTAAGTTTACTTATAAGTACAAATACAATAGAAGGATGAAAAACCAACATAGGAGAGCTAATTTAATAAATTAATATCTCTGTTTTCTATTGTTAAGGTACAAATGCTTTGTTAGTCTATATAATTTACATACGACCCAGCAGAAGAATCATTTACATGCACAATACACTGTAGGGTATTATACCTAAGACAAAATGTTCCTAATAAGTAGTAAGTAGAAATAATGCTCAAACTCGTACATACATATATTAATAAGACAAGTGCAACTTTTATGTGTGTGCAACTTATTAATTGGCTGACACTATCAGACCTACTACCTACTACATATTTACTAGTTTGCATTCGTTTGAGGGCTGGAAAGGGTTGAAGATGATTTCAGTCGAAAGGGGTAATGAAGGATATCAAATAAGAGGGTGGATGGAATAGGAAAGAAGTGAAGGAAGTGATAATTCAGAGGAGAATAACATTGAATTTCATAAATCATGATTAGTCATAACAATTATTGCGATTCATACAGGAAATTAAAGTTTAGTACAATTAGAACAGAAATAGCATTAGATACAATTAGTCATAGTTTAAACACAAGTTCACTTCCTAGCTTACATCATTCACAAAGACATATACTCAATCAACACATAAACACAGCATGGAAACAATCAGTCAGAAGTTTTTAAAACGCAAATGGTAATCCGCTTCCAACCTATGTAAATGCGGGATTCACTGATGCATTCTTTCCTATAATTAAACAACTAACGTAAACATCAACAACTGTATTCCACGCTACTCACCCATATTCTCTTTACATCAATGTATAGTAAGCGAGGACATCAACAATGCAACAGCAATAATAATAACAATAACAAATAATTACTACAAATATATAACTCTACAGTGGATGGCCTAAGTCACGCACCATAGGGAAATAACATTGGGTTTGGGGCCCAAATCACGCACCATAGAAAAATAGTTTGAGATGCATTTTCAAACATGCCTGATGTCATTTCCTTAAGGTGCGCGACTAACGTCCTTCACTGTACATAGTCTCCTATTTGACTACTGAACAGTATTTTTATATGTACGATTATATGAATTGCGATGCATTACTGCTGCAGTGTCATGTCACGTCATGTCAGTCTCATCTCCCTCGCTACTCAACTCAACACGCTAAAGATATTCATTGAAATTCTAAGCTACTGTCATGAACCAGCCCATGTCATGTTTTGTCTTCTGTCTGTCTTCCTCTGGGGCACTTTATGAATTTATTGCCTTGCTCCTTACTTACATTACTTTTACTTTAAGCATAATATTTGTAACACTCTGACTGTGTACTTAATCCATATATCTATGTTATTATTACATATAAGAACAGCTCAGATAATACTAATGACTATGATTATCATTATGATCATTGGACATGACAGGTTTGACAGATGCTACATGCTACACTACATATAATACGCCAAAGTACATATTCCCTGCATCTCTAAGTACAGTGTAAACTTTAAAACTTAATATGAATAATTTAGATATACAAGATGTAAGTAACATAGGAGAGGAGAGCAGAGTGATGTGTGCATCAGTTGAAATGTGCGAGGTGAGATTTCCAGTTCAGATCGGGTCAAAGATAAAACAGTGTCTAATTAAAGGTGAGTTCTGCTAGGAGCGTCACATCTGCACATTCTATCAAAACAATTGAACAGGCCACGCCAGTCAAATTCGGATGAGAAAACAATCCATCTATTTATTATTCAACTTTTGCATTCTAATTCCTGTCTGCCTGTAGAAGACTTACTATATCTGAGGAGGACATAGAAAACATAGTAAAGTTAACTAAATACTATTAATCTGTAATGTACAGCACATTGTACATGGAAACCTGTAATAATCTATCGCTAATACCACTATCTAGGAAACTTACGAGGCTAATATGTACAAATGTGCCTTAAGATAAACAGTTCAGTAAACTGATGAACTGGTATGACTGAACATGACATTACTTAACTTGACTGCCTGTCTCTGTTTAGTAAACCTTCCGACCCTTCCAGCATCTTTATCAGAAATATGTAACTAAACGGGCATTTTAGATATTGTATTTACTAATATTTTTCAAAGTTAATGTTATGTAATAAGGACGCAAACTGACTTTGTTTCCCTTAAAGCTGAGCTATTTTATTGTACATGAATTGAGTTGAACGCTACGCATTTTAAATTTTATGTTGAAATTGAAACGTTATTTTATGTACAACAGGTTACGATTAAAGTTTAGTGTGGTTAATTGAGTTAAACGAAGAAAGGAGGTTTGTGTAGCAAACGTGGATTGAGATTTTGAGATTCAGACTTAGAAGTGTTGTTACTGATATAAATGCAAATTCCTGAACTGTTTCTCTGTGGGATTCACATTTGCAATTTCAAACTGAATTCTTTCAAACGTGTATGGATAATTCCAAAGACACTTCACTGTCTAGTCTGATCTGACGTAATAACTATAACACTGGGATAACTCTAATTTTTTCTTGGTTAGAAATAAAGCAATATTTTATTGTCTACAAGTGCAAGTTGTGTAAAGGAAAAATGTTATTACAAATCTGTCTTAGACAAGGAGTACATGCTTTTCGTTTTCGTTGGATTTATTTGCAGGTTTTCGTACATGTATATGGTTATGGTGTTGCCTCTTGCCATTAGATTAGAGTTGGTTATGATTCGTACTGCCTACCCGTTGAGAATTGATAAGAGGGGTAGCTTGCTTGCCATGCCTTCTACTTTGCAATGAGGATTACAGTTATTATTAAATTGGAAAATGCTTGGTTTCGACAGAAATTGATTTTATCTTAAATATTAATATCTGGTATCATATAACTTGATTTCTCTCGCGTTTAGCATTGGGCGGTCGCTTCTCTCCCTTCATTTCTTCCCATTGCTATTAAATTATGTTCCCAGATAACTTAATTCAAATGCAGGCTTGATGTTTCTGCATGCACAATGTTTATCAATGTATTCCATATAGACATGTAGCCCAGCCGTAGAAAATTCCAGAGTGGTGTTTATTGTTTTTCGTACTGTACATAATAGGAAACTTGTGCTGTGTATAGTAAGTTTACATGCTTATTCCTTCATTTATTGGCAATTTTATATGTGTAATTCCCCATTCCAGTATTGATAGATGGTTGTAGCGCTTAGTAAGGACAATGGTTATAAAATGCAGAGAATCCAGTATTCCTAAGAGGATTTTGATTGTGCAGCTTTTGGTCACGACTGGACAAGTCAGTGTAAAAGCTAATTGATTGCTTTCGACAGACAGATAGGATGAATTCTATTAGCGTGTGCAGTAATAACATTATCTCTAAAGTTAGTTCTGCTCTCATCAGCTTGTCTGTCATTTTCTATTAAAATCAACAATTTCATTTCTACTCACGTCACTCATTACGTAGTAAATAAATGTATGTGATAGCTTACAATAATGTCGGCTTCATAATCACAGGAATTTATACAATTCATTAGTGGAATTTTCCGCTAAGAATTGCAAAGTCAATAATATTTGTCTGCTTTGCAAAAAACGCAATACAGAGTACTATTATACAGTCTAGTTCTAGAGTAAGGAGTAATTTAGGGGTTTGCAATTTGCAAAGGTTTGTACTTGTAAGAAACATCAATTAATTTTATTTGCGTACGAGTAGCTCTAGTGTTATTATTCATCTACATCTATTAAAATGACATTTTAGGCGTAGCATGAGGAAAACACATTTTTATTGTGTTTTACTTATAGGTTGCTGGTATCAGAATACAAATTAGAAAAGTTTACTGGAAACAAGTAAGGGAGAAGGAAGGAATTAGTACGTAAAAGTAATAAGAAAAGTTTTGCACATAAAAGCTTCGTATAAAGTCATTGTTTATGTAAAATAGGCCAGGTAATTTAGAGAAGAGGTTGAGTTTTACCTTACCTTGTCCCACTCTCTATTCCTATTCTATTCAATTCCATTGTTCTGCAGTGGTTGATTAGATAGTTAGTTCCGTCCCGTCAGCAAGTCTCTACTCAATTTACTACGCTAAGGTGTTTTGTTCAGGGTTAAATATCCAGAATTTCTAAAGCCTTTTTAATATTTCATCCGCTCCATTCTACGTGCTAATAATGCAAACAATGGACCTAAGTAAATTAATGTTATTGTGGATTTATAGGAACTTAAATTATTTTTATTCATTTCCATACATTTATTCTCTACGAATATTTCTAGGAGCGGTTTCCAGTTGAAGTTGACTGAATTTTTCTCCTGTTACAGACACATCAACACTCACCGCAAAGTTTAAGTTTAACGTAGCAGTTCCACTCTTCACGTAGATAACTCTACCTTTAGTTTTCACCTTGACACTCAAGCTTTAATTAACATATCATCACAAAAGAACTATCTAGTGATTTACCTTACCTACTTTTGCCATTTCATACGTTTCCAACTTATTTTGACTGCATTGTACATACATCCACTCGCTAATGATATTGCAATATAAAAAACATAACATACCTTAATATCACTACCATTTACCATACCGCTGCATTATTTCATTGCTATTTAGTAACGATGACTTCACTCTTACTTTTTAGTTCTTACGCTGTTAGCCAAGCCAAAGAATGTCTCATAAAGCTGCCTAATTGTGCAGTCTTTGGATATGGATAATAAGCCCGCATTTTATATCAATTTCAACTCCATAATAGGTCGACACAAAAACGGCAGAAAATGTATATGCTTAAAGTGTTTCACTGATATAAGGTTATATGAGTTTACAAAAGCTTGTTTGGACATTTTAACATGTTATAACTTTGTCCCTTTTAATATCATGTATGGTAGTGTCCGTGTATAAAGAGTATTAGCATAAGTATGGTTATACTAGCTACTATCATAATGTCTTTATTTGGTCTTATATGTATATAATAGAGGGGATTTTTGAAGTCTTTAATGTTATTGTACACTTGTAAACTACGTAAACTGTGAATTGTAGTGCATAAGAAGACATTTAATGGACGATTAAGTTATTTTGCATTCTTGAATTAACATAAATACGGAGTCCTAACTACTAGATATTTGGTTAGTTTATATTACTACAACTACAACTATTACGTAGTAAAGTACGCATGGGGTTAAGGTCTTAGATAGGCATAATCATTTGTATAAATACGTATTGAGGCTGCATTGCAAAAGCCTTTAAGCAAGTTGAATTTATTATTAAGACAAAACGATGGTCTACAAAATTATCATTATGTGAAGGAAAGAGAATAATTAGATGGAAAAACTTATCATATATGAATCCATGTTTTTATACCTAATGCCTATCATTCTGCATTATACGAAGTAACTAGCACTATTCCACCGGGTTGTACAAATCTCTATAAGCTGGCAGATAATGGTATAAAAAGCTACAATGCAGTATGAGCAATTAATTATACTTATGTACACGTGGAATGAGTATAATTGGTGAGGAGGAGGACAAAATGCAATATAAAAGCATAATAAAAAGTAATCTAAAAGCAAAAGACTGGAAATCTACTCGTTTTTTGGTATTGTGAGTTAGGAACTGACAATAAGTTTGATGTTTTAGTTGAGTGTTGAATGTGTGAATGAATTCATTATATGTATTAAGATATAACATAAACAAGTGTTAATGCAGTATACACGCAGTAGAAGGATAACTAGTTTTACATTCCAGGTTGTTAGAGTTGACAATTACACGAGAACGGTGTTCATAATGGTCCATCAATTATTTCAGCTGAATTAGTGTGTAAGTTGACACTGACATCCGAGTTGTAAAGAAAGACTTATCTATTGTTGAGTAAATTAATTAACTACACTTTTCATTAAGTACGAATTTCCATCCACAAGCATCTCTTTTCCGGGCGGGCGAACGTTTCTCGTCCATACATTCATTTTTTGCTCGAGTCAAACAATCTCGTATACAATACAACTTCCTACTACACTTGAGTTTACAATAATAGTGAATAATAATGAATATAGGACCGATATTGTAACCGTACAGGAAATAAATAGCGTTACACAACTTGAAAGGACATCTTTAATTTCTGTAATATGTATGTAAATGTATGGTTATGGGCGGGGTGTGTGCATTCACGAACTTGATACAATCGACACTTCGATACAGTTTACTTCACTACTATGTTTAATGTCACTATATTTATATGAAAATGAGTCAGCAGAATTTACGTAATTGTCTGTTACACCTATTGGGTGCTTTATGTGCTTTCCATATTCCATTTAGACTGATTTTAATACGGTAATTGATTTTCTAAATGGAAATACTGCTACCAATAGAGATTTACAAAAACATGGTGCTCTAACTTTACAATTACTAACAAATATCTGCATGTGGGATCTATTTAACTATTTAAGAGTTATAATTATTGAAAGAAATATCTTAATATTAAAAGGATGAGAATCAATGAGTTTCTATAGTTATTGGGATTTTATTTTATAATGAGAGGAAAATAGCGATTTTTACATGGGGCATTTCAAAATAGAGTTTGGGACGTGATCTTCAAATTACTGAATGTAAAGGTCAACGTTACCCCTAACAACCCCTTCTTCCCCTGACCCATACTGGGAATTCGCGTCCCAAACTCTATTTTGAGAAAAACTGTTGATTTGCCTCACTTGGGAAGATAAAAATCCCAGTATCCTATGCAAGCATTTTGATGAGAATTAACTCCTGATTTGATTAAGAAAACGTTAGACTGTTTAAAGCCTATCAATCAATAGTATGTTGAGTTGAGCTAATAAGGTGGAAAAAACGGAAGTCTATTCGTGACCGGATTTGCATATTGATTTTAGTTTCAGTAAAGGATTAGCTCTTAAAGATTAATTCTTCATCAAACGTTGAGTAAAGGTTGTACTGTATGTAAGACATAAAGTAAATAGATAAACCCAATACAGTTGTGTGACAAGCCTACAGGAGAACAATGACAATTCACTGTTTTGATTGTGGAGATTGTGTCAACTGACTGGGTGACTCTTCCATTTAACAAAATATATTACCCAGGATTTATTGCCTTTTAACCTGAACACATATAAGCTCAGCTCATTCGTTTTACTTGTGTTTTCTAAGGTAGAAATGTTATTATGTCTGCTTCTTGTAGGCATTAATTCTAATTCTCCGGATTGTAATAGACAAACTGCATGGGTGCTTTAGGTTGTAAATGTAATGGTAGTAGCGAGTTCTTTAATATATGTTTATGTATATAAAAGTAAGCATGTCTACATTACATTGTTAGTAAGCAATACAATATACGTAGTTTTATTGCTCAGCTTACACTTACTTCTGTTCTGGCTTTAATAAATACGTAGTATAGCAGTAGAGTAGACTACGGATTTAGGTGTACATGCATATGATTATATCCATTTATGTAGCTACCAAAGCAAAGTTGCAGCACAAGCCAAGCCAAAGGCTATCAACAACTTGACGTGATTTACCTCTGTATTATACTACACCTTTCCATTGCTTTGGAATTATTGTTTCACTTACTTTTAACTGCTTTACTAAATAAAATTACTTTACCAGGGCTTCGCTTTTTGCGCATACAAAAAGATGAAAAATAACAGATTACTGTAAAACAATTTATATACTAGATTTGTTGTTCACTGACATGAATAATAATAATACTAAATATAAATATGAAGAGGGACATGAATAGTAAATGATTCACAAAATTATTTATCTTTCCACTAGATACTAAAATTGGTTAACCTTTCTTGTTGCTCTATTTACTATAAACGTCTTATCAATCTGTTCTGCTCTATATTGGAAATTAGAACTGCAATGACCATTTCTCATGATATTCATGAATGAGAACGAACATCAAAACATAATTGTGAGGCAATGACGGAATATGGTTGACCGTGGTTTCCTTCATCCTTACGAGGAAAGCTTCTTAAAATTATTGATAATTATTATTAATGATTACTCTTTTGCTAATAGTCATTAGTAATCTAATGTGCAACAAAATATTAGAACATTCTTCTTGAAATACTGAAAATGTAACTACTAGAAAATATATAATAGACAAAAATTGTTATTTAATTGTTAGGAACATGGCTAACTGAATCCGAAACACTTGAAAGCACTAGCAAATACTGTAATATCATTTTATTAATAATGGCTTGGAAAATAATATGGAAAGTAAGCAGATGGTGTAGGCACAAAGAAATGAATAAAGAACTGTATTCTTTATGTAAGGATAGAGTAGAAGAGTTAAGAACATAATATTACAAGAAACAGACATTGCCTGCCTCCTTGTTTTCTATTACTGCTAATATCACTTTTGTATTATTTATTTACTCCGTAATTTTTCCATTAAGTAACTGTCGGAGTGTAGTAATGTTTTATGCCTAATGTCTATTAGTCGGAGAGAATTAATGCGTCATTTCATGTTCTATGTTAATTGACTTGCTTTGGCTACAGTAACATAAAACACAATCACTGAATATCCATGCCAGACTCCTTAAGCATCTGTACTCTTGACTCTTGGTGTGTTTGCCTGTATCCTCTTTTGCGAATTGTACTTTGCATAGCTCGCTCGGCTTCATTAAACTTGAACTACACTTGAATATTACAGCTATTTATCTGCAGTGCTCCTGAAGCATTGCAAAAGAAAGTAGGACCGGACCATTATACTAAGCAAAGTTGAATATTGTAGCCCATTCCAATTCAATTCAGCATCAGTAGGTAATAACGCAAAGAGGATTTCCATAAGCCAAAGTTAAATCATATATTTTATTTTATTCATGAGATTTTATCTGCCATTTGTGCTCTTCATCATCCATTTATTCTCCTGCTCGTGTCTCTATTGTGTTTTATTGTGACGCGACTGACATTTTATTCAACTTTTAATCTTTCTCATTATTTGCAAATTATGCGATACAAATTTATTGCTGACTTTAACTCGCAGTTTCTTTATTGACGATGTACATAAGCGTTCTGCTACGTTTGAAGCATCTATAACATAGCCTAACACAATTAAAACATGACTTTTCACGATTAGAAGGCATTTATACTAAAAGCTACAGATAAACCCACCCTTTCTAAATCAAATCTTTGAAATATCTATGTTTTCTATAGGCTGCATAAATAATCCTGAAAACACGCGCATCATTCCATAAATAAGAAACAGCAATAAGTGTGTTTGCTTTTCATGTATCGACACAGGACGTCAACTGTGGGTATTCTATATTTTATGCAAATCCTAATGCGATCCTAAGGGAGAACGATGTTTTTGTCATAGATGAAGAGATGCAGCCTAACCTTTGTTTTTGGTAAAGACTCACGATTTTAAATGGAATAATAAATATGTAGACAAAGTAGACATGTGTACTGTGCGTAGGGCATGAGTCATTTCAGTCATTTGTGTAAGCCTTTAATTTAGGATGTACAAATATGATAAATAGTTTGAAGGAGCCAGAGAGTTAGTGAAGTCAAAGCCAGACAGAGACCTTTTACTTATTTCTGCAAAGCAAAACTTATCTTGACTTTGCACCAAAACTCGTCTCAAGGAAGAAGCGTAGGTGGAATGGATTAAAGTGAGAATCCTATTCTTTAAAAATATAAATATAAACAAGCACCTGCATATACCATAAACACTCTCCGTGTGGAACTGTATTACAAATATAACATTTTAAGATGTAAGCATAGATTTCTACGCAATACGAATCCTTTTAAATGTTTATTACTCATACAGTGCAATACTTCCAGTCCAGCACTATTTGTACTTTGTACATTTACGTAACAAGTTTATACCACGAAGGCAAGCGAAGAAATCAGGGCACGGTGCTAAGAGTGATTTACGGATTCTACACAAAGCATTTGCATTAATTGAAGCAAAGTATTCATTCTTCTTTTCAAAACTACCATTATGTTATTCCTTGCTTATAAAAGTGTAGTATAATACACCATAATTGCTTATATATTACTGACACATTAGACTAGAATACTTTTTATGAAGGTTTACTCTCAGCACATCAAATATAAGTCATATATATTCACACAATAATCAAGGATTTTCTAAAACGAACCAAATACTGAAATACTCAATTTATTTGCAAACAAGGGTGATATCGTGATAGCAATGTACTACAGATTCACATACGCCAATGTTGTCTTACTTTATAATAGTTGTACATTTGACGGAGGTGGCACTCTGAACAGTAAAATATTATGTTGCTGGTCACAAAATATAAAAATAGAAGGGTGGTATGAATACGAGTTTTTACTTGCAGTAATAATGATTAGTAAATCAAGAGTATAGATAATGAAAAGTGACTGAGACTAAAGAGGAAGAGAAATAAAGACGTCTGTGTGAGGGACGATTTGGCTTAAATATTGCATTAAATAGCATTAGATTACACGGGCGATCTCTGGGGATGTTGATCTGATAGGAGAAGACAGAGGAGTTGGTAGTGAGATTTAAATGTGGACAATTAGCATGAGAATGGGAACTAGTATTCTTTTGTCAACGGCATTAACGATAAGTGCTAAGAAGTACTTAGCTCCATAGAGAACAAGCTCCCTAAGTATACTCATTGCCATTGTGTTTATGTTTTTCCAGTCGGTTCACTCCAACTCCAATCCAACGTAAACTCTTTGTTAAATTTACGCAAGAGTCTGTTGTGTATCTTAAGCGGTCGGTTTTGGTCGTCTCATTGAATTGCTCTCATGATTTTAGCAAATGGGACTGTGAGTAGGAAAGGGAGGACAAGACGCGAGGATAGGAAAGGCCTTCACTGCAATAATCGTTTGAGTGAGGAGCGAGCGCTGTTAAAAAAGGACAATTAAGCCAATTTTTTGCATGGCTGTTCGCTCCGCTCCTCTCCTGGCTTGGCCTGTCAAGTGTCATGTCATGTCTCCGGCTCCACTCTTCATCTTCTCTATCTCCTCTCTGGAGATTATCTATTGTATCTCCCAAGCAGTAGTTTCATTAGACAAATTCAGAAATGCAAATAAAATGCCGACTGTGTAAATCCATCTTAGAATCTAATAGGTACACTCTTTAGCATTTCGCCTGTGGGCAGAAGACTCCACTCACATCACTAAACCTTGAAGTATTGCATATTTAAATTTAAATACTTCAGTTTTTACACTGAGAACTTGTACAGATTGCAGGTGTTGAAAAACTATAAAAATAACTTATCTTTATCCCATAAAGCAAGGAAGGATAAGAAAAGAATGGAATGCGGCGCGTGTCATGCTTTATTCCTTAGACTGGCTTTGCGTGTTATGCAATGCTAGTGAGTAACTATAAGTGTAAGCATAAATGAAAGATGTATCTTTAAAGATGATTAAGTTTATAGTTTGAAGGCACGTCTCTATCTGTAGCATGTAAGTTGTTCCATTGCATTGCAGACAGACCTCAACCTTACTAATTATTTATAATGTATTCTTTTACGTAGGTATGTAGATGCTGATTGTATGTACTAATATTAGAATGTGTGTACATACGTGCACTATCTTTAGTATTGCAGTTTTAATGATTAGTGTAGAATGTACTACATATCCATTCGTTTCACGATATATACTACTGTGTACAACCATATGCATACTGGTCTGGTTGGCTTACTTTCTGGTGTCCTTGTCATTAGTTTATAGGTAAATGTTATTGTTAGCTTAGCTGTTAGCTTCAGTATGAGAAATAAAATGATCCTCACGCCTGCCTTTCTCATGTTGTTCAATACTTCTTCATCCATTCAGTTTTCATTGCTTTATTTTTAAAGTTCAAACAAGTATGTGAACATAAAACTTACTCACAATTAGACATGCTTGTGTCCATATAGAGATACTTACATTTTAATAGTTCGTACATTTATCTGTGGGAGACGGCATAAAATATCTTCCGTAGTTCCATTTTATTTTTAAACTTACTACCGAGCGATCTATACTCCTCTGTGGCTAATGACAAAGTAAATTAAAACTCAGTAATTAAGTTTGAATAAATGAGACTATCAATAAAGGGTTGCGAAATCAAATGTCTCTAGTAGTACATGTAGGAATTACTGAGGTTTTTTTAGGATTTGGCATTCTGGCAGAAAATTTAGTAAAAGACAGCAGATTGCAAATATATCAATGTTCAATTGAGTGGTAGTCGTAATTCAGTTACAAGTAGTAAGCTACCAGAGAACAATAAAATATTTTGCTGTGTAAAAGCTTTTTACAAAACAATTCGCAAAATGGGCTCTGATAGTAAATGGAAGAGAAGATCCATACACAATCCTATCTTCTTAGATTTGCTCTTTTTAAGGCTATGCATAAGTCATAAACATTTTCCGCCTTTTATTTCAGTTGCGTTTACTTTAGGTAATCGGGTTTGGTTCTCCTTTAGTTGTTGCCTTGTATAACACACATACATACACGTCTGCTTTGATAGAAATTCAACAATTCATCCGACTGTCTCATCTCAATCTCAACCTAGTATAATATGAAAATGCTAACATGCCATGTTTGTTGTTTAGTACTTAAGTTGTTGAAAATTCGCATTTAACTATTTCGCTTACCGCTGACTTTACATCTCACAGTTCACTCAATGCCTTAAGATAAAGTAAATAAAATTATTTTTGAGTGCAAGAGATATGGTGAGAGTATTATCTTTTTTGCTGGTGCACTACATTGTGAATCTGTCGGATAATATTTGGCATTGAAATTCAAGCATAGTTTCAAAGCCTCTGCACAAACAGCAGCCTTGAGTAAAAGCCTTTTACTTGTATAGGTAGGTTAGTTATGTTTTCAGTAAAAGAGACATTTTTACTACGGATGTTTATTTTTGTCCTGGGATTCGTGTCCATGCACATAATATTCCTGGCTACTCACCCCAATCATTGTCCATGGTTTTCTGCAGTAAAAGACTGAACAATAGAAATGCCTTGGTCGATATCTATTTCTATCTTTCGGAAGAATTCTAAGACTCAGGTCAGTAATGTCAGAATACTGTTCAAAGTTGTCAATTCTGTCTTCAAAGATGGTAAGGTTTAGTTGACGCAATATCTATATTTCGTACTCCTGCAAATATGTGAACAAAATAAAATTATTCTACTATAAAATGCGATATTAGGATAAAGTTTATAATAAGGGTATAGTGTGTAACAGAGAAGAAACTTCAAGCTTACAGAGCACAACATCTATTTATATTTATGCATGTAGATACATTAGCTACGCTTTATACTTTATTAGGAAGCCGAAGTCATATCTTTTGTAGTTTGCTCTTTGAATACAGAGCTCAATTCAATATTTTCTCAATTTCAGTCAATTCACTCCACTTCAACATTGCGCTGCTACTTATTCGTACTTTGAAAGCAACTCTTCTTGAATTCACTATCGCATCGCATTACATACAGCTGCCTTTGTACTGTTTGACAAGTTTACTTATTGTTAACTTCACTATGCACTTTTTCGCTTCCATCCCGTATACCAATGGTGAAATGAACTCCTTCAACGAATCTACCTGAAGTTAAAGAAATATAAAAATAAATGGAAATGTAAATAGAAACGTAATTTTACTTTACCTTTGAATCTAATCTTGTAGAACCTTAGAAAGACTTACTACTTTATTGGGTTTCCAGTATTTTTATTTTATATATTTTTTTAGTCGAGTTAAAAAAATTCCTTCACATTGATTTCAAATTCATTTTTCGACAAGTAATAAGGTATAAGAGATTTCAAAGTATTTTCGAAATTATTCTTCTAAATAATGATAAGGTTTTAGATATACTTCCCTAATAGAGTATAAGTGCAAATCAGCATCGAAAATTACAATGTAAAGTTTTGCAAATTGCAATATGTAAGTCGATTTGTAACTTCTATGCTCTACATTTAAATCCTTAACCACGGTTAAAAATAACAATATAATGTAAGAAATAAATGCACTGTTGATGTCATTGTAATGATATGTGTCATTCCAGCAAATATTATGCAGAGTGTGGATTAAGGAGTCTTACGTAGAGAGTGGATGCAATTTTAATGCTCCCACTGTAGTACGATTGGCATTGCATGACATGGAAGCGTACGTATGAGTGAAGTGAGGGCAAGAAGAACAGAGGCGAGGAAAGGAAACTGCAGTAGGTACGTTTTCCAGAGTAAAGTCCGTAGTGGCAAACCTGAGTCTGATAAGTATCTAAGCAGAGCAAGAGCCGTAGAATAAAAGCGCTTCTAAACTGGTAAAGGTAGAGTTAGTAGTGGACTTGAGTTTCGCATAGCTACAGTTACATAAGCTAGCTCTTGTCTTCTTGCCTTGAAATTTGTAGTTTGTTAGTATTAGTGCTAAAGTGGCTAACGCAAGCAAAGGAGTTTATTCACAATGTTTGTGTACATGTAAATGTAATGCAAAGAAAAGTTGCAAAGTCTGATTCACGTAACACTGAAGCAGAAGCAGAGAGTCGAAAGTTACACGAACATAACATAACAGTCTCATCCGTCAATCACTCAATGGAAACAACTCTCCTATTATTCCTACTTCTTCAGTACTTCCAATACAAATAAAATTTCATCTCCCTGTGAAATACAATACAACTTTTCTCCCTCTCTCACTCTCTTTTGTGACAAGCAACTTTAATTCTCAACAAGAGTGGAACAAATTTTTTATTTTGTATTTGTGACTATTTTGTTTATTTCCCATTTGTGTAGGTTACAGTTGTTTGACACGACGTGAGTGAAGCTGATTGAATATACTTACAACCAAATAAAAGATTTGACAAGGCAGACAAAACAATTTACTCAACGAAAAGCGATTGACTTGACAATTCGCTTCACTCAAATCACATCTCAATCTCATTTTCAGTGTAGGTATAAGCTAAGTATTATATAAGTAGTTAACTTAAGTATGAATAAGTATTTAGCGTATAAAATCACTTTCATCATGATAATATGTTTGAAATAGTAGTGCTACGTTACATTAGATGCTACTTAATTCATACTGGTGTTTGTATGTTTTGGTATTCAGTATTCGAATCTTGTTTGTATTACACTGTAGTTTAGAATTAGTTACACTTTACAATATACAGATTCAACATGCCAATGCCAATATTGTTATAATAACAACCATTACTTTGTGCACACGCAGAATATACTTGTAGACAACATAAATTGGATATAGTTTCTTGTACGATTTTATCACATCTTCACAGTTTTATCAATATACAAGTAAATTTATGTATGTAGTTCTTGTTTTCGAATTGCACCGAAGTGTAAATACATTTTATGCAGTTAAACAATGCATTTCAAGTCACGTCCTTCTGAATCTGACTGTGACTCACATTTGAATGTACATAGAAAACATGCATGTACACTTCAATTTACTGAATGCCATTAACATTGATTTGATTACGATTACAGGAAAGGTCTCCTCTGTACTGACGGAGCACCCAAAGCAGAAAATTCATCAGAAAATGTCAGGAGAAGCCGAATGCTCTTGTCAATCATCCAGAAGATCCCACAGAATGAGATCATACAAAAGAATTCCGGAATCTACGTTCACCCCATGGCCCATTCTTTTATTTTTGGTTGCTTGTGTCCTTACCATTATTTCCGCACAGTATAATATTGGACCATTCTCGGATATTCGGGTTCGTACGATTTTTTTTTACATATTTACAATTCTATACTGGTATACGTACATTTTACTGCATTGCAAGCAATTTCAGTCCCGTTAGTTAATGCTAAATAAGTTAAGTGTCTACCTATGTGCATAGCGTGAAGAGCGCGAGCATACCTACTCATTTAATTAAAGTTTTACTGCCAGAGCAGCAGTGACAGAGGTAATAAGATTTTGTCGCCTATCTTTACTTATTTTCTATAAAGTAGCTCCTTTGCAGTTCTTTGATACTTTTCTTAAGTTATCGTTCACGTGTGACGTGAGTTTGAGTATAAAAGAAAAAGGAACGAGGAAAGAAACTCAGAGTTAGCGGAAAGGACTAATAAATGTATTTCCCTGTGTGGACTCACTGTTAACAGAAGCAAATCAACTTTACAATTTCTTTTGGTGATGAAGTAAAGGGCAGATGAACTGGTGCTGAACAGATCACACTCTTTGGTGGTATAAGCGTAATCTAGCCGACACCAGGCAGGCCACGGTAGGATAATTCTACACACATTACTAGCACGAGACAAAAAAACCTTCGTATTTAGTTAGTAAATAAAGAGAAAAGGCAGATGTGTCTTCTCTTTCGACGAACCAGTTACAATCTCATCTTAGCTACATGGCCTTGTCTAATTGCACTTTTATTGTTGCCATTCCACACTAGCGAGTTGAATTGCTTCACTCAGTTTTCTCATTTTATTTTAGGATATTGTGTGAAATTGTAACGGTTATCTTGTGGCATTTCATACCACTCCTGTTATGCATTTACAACTACTATAACGTACTTCAAATACAGCAGAGAAGGATATATGCTGATATATAGTAGGATAGTGAATTAGTGAATACCTTTACGCTATATACAATACATGATTGTCACAAGAAATGAGGATTTAGAATCTTCTGGAATACTTAGAATCGAATTGAGAAGGGATATTTACAAATTCTGATTAGCTATTCGGATAACAACCGGAAAATTTCCAATACAGAGAGGAAGTTGGAATTGAATTAACATCATTTAGTAGGTAGGGTTTAAGGTTATGTTCTTGTAGGTATGTAATTATTTTGGTAACTAATACGTACTTACAAATTGTATTTCCTGGGAATGTAACTTGGAGTTTTGCGTTAATTTAATTATTGTTGGATGATTAAAGGGAGATTATTGCCGAAAGAGAATTGGTGGCTGTTGTCCTGGTCGAACAGACGAATGCTCCACACCGATATTAGGAACACTATGCTACTGTGACCATTTCTGCAATAGAACGGAGAATCCTGACTGCTGTCCGGATTACTGGGAGTTTTGTCTAAATATGCCAATTGAATTCACGAAGCCCAAGGAGGAGGGTCGGGATAAACCACGTAAGTTATTCTTTGCTATCTTCAGTTAATACTGTAAATAAAACGGGCTGCGATATCCAAATACCAGCAAGGCCAGAACCATGCAAATTGCTTATGTGCATGTGAAAATATTCAAGAATTTATAATGCACATTTCTTTACTTTTCTTGTGCTGTATCTCGGAGCTTTTCTTGCTCAGAAAATGCATACGCTATGCATCCATTTAAGTTTTATTACTTCCTTATAAAAGTACCTGCTATCAGTTTTACTATTTCCGCGGAGATCGTAAATGTGTCGTTACATGCAATAATGACTCACGTCAATGGAAATGAAGATTAATAGGTATGTTTGCGTCAGATAGACAACGCTGCATACAACCGTAAAGCCACCTTTTACAACAAAGTTCCTGTGAACGAACACTCCGCTTATGTTCTCATGTTTTCCATGCGGTGGTATCACATACTTACACTTCATTCCTACAGATGATGGTAAAACACTAAAATGTCGCTTTAGAAATAAGACGTTAGTCTACGTTTACGTTTTTGACACAATTGAAAAATATTTATTACTACTTTTTGATCTGGAATCTCCCAAAATTCAAGGGTACGGGAGAAGTGGGAAATGATAGGTTTGAAGTACAAAGGCTTTGAAAATATATCAATAAAGCCGTGACTTGGCTTCCCGGGTGTTCAACTGCTCTGTAATGTAATGGCCTTCCATTGAGTATCTCTGCATTCGCTTTTGGGGAAAGTTTGAGTTTGAGTTGATGTAGTTTGCAGAGAGACGTTGCGGTATTTAACAGGAAATAATTGTGTAGTACATGGCAAACAGGATGTTTTTAATGTCATAAAATCGCAACCTGGTAGAAACTAGTGCAATCCGTTGTTTATTAATAGTAGTGCATGTCGAGCTGAAGTGCATACTAAGAATTCCAAGATAAATAATCAAAGATTAGGTTCATTTGCATCTCAAATACCATTTGACTTTACATGGGCAGTTTTGTAAGGTTGTAGAACATTCATGATGAAGTAAACGTCATGTTAATTATAGAATGCATATAATATTATGACAATCGATGAGATTGTAATGTATTAGTCGCTTGCGATGCCTGTAATACAAAAGTACAACTGTTGTAGAGAGATTTTGTACGTTTGCTCAAAGTACCACATTGTTCAAAGGAAAAGTAAAATAGAATCTAACATGGAAATTGATATACTTAGACAATATCTTGTGGAACTACATGAAAGTGACAGTAATGTTACTGACTTAATTAATTCTTTTGATCAAATGAATTGGACAGTGTTATTAAGAAGTATTACTGAAGCAAACTGCTACAACAACCTCGAAAATTGAATTAATTCCATGTGGGACAATTTTAATTACATTTTTACTACTCATTCTAGTGTGATTAGTGGTAAGTTATGTGCCCCCAATGGAAGTTGATGTCATTAATGACAATATCTTCACTTAATTATGTAGCTATTAATTAGGCTGATTGGTTAACAAGATTATGGTGTGGATTTGTATATCTAGAGAGTGTGGCTATCGTATACATACATGCATCATAAACAATTCGAAGAAAGAGTTGTCTGCGGATGTGGTGGCACTAAAATATAAATAAATGGCAAGTGTTGGGTTACATCAAAGCGGCATACTGTCTGGCTTGGCTTTTCTTATCTGCCTATAGCGATGTCCTTCTCATTTCATCATATCAAAGAGAATATTTATATCGTAACCTAATAATGAAGTGACTACACTGGTCATATGGATACACGTCTGAAAAAATATAACAGACTATCATTCTTGATTCCTGGTTGACATCGGGGACAGGACAGGACAGGACACCAAAGGAGTAAACGCTGCAGCAGACAGACAGAACACCAGGCTAGAAGTAATAACAAGTGTTCAATTACTGTCGCAGCTCAGTGGAAAGCATGACATGAGCGAATTCTATAAAGTCAATTTGCTTTTCAATGATAACCTAGGTTCATTTATATTGCATTACATGCCTCCTCGTAAAATGAGCAATAATTCCATTAGATTCACTTCTTTTCATATAAACCTCTTTATTCAGACGTCATGACATCTTCGGTTAATATGAATTGATGCAATTCTGCATGCTATCCCATCTTTTATTATAAGATGAGACAATACTTCATTGTAAATGGTGATGATGTGTGGGAACTGACATCATGTTACCATATGTGTTTCAAATTAACTATTGTTATTATTTACTGGTACGACATAAAATGTTACCAAAAAAGAACGCAATGCTGAATAATGTCTCTCGTTTTTTCTTTCCAGAATGCTTCAATAATGGACAGCTATTTGACCTAGGTTCTACAACAAAAATCAATTGCAACCAATGGTAAGAAATCTAAAGTTATATTTGATTTTCAAAATCTTCCACTTTTATTTTAGAGTACTGATTGTTGAAGGCAAACAGTTAGCAGAAAACTATTGTTCCTGATAAGCACCCTCATTAGTCTAATCTAACTACTGAGCTTAGGACCATTTAAAGCACTATAGGTATAGTACAGTGTCACAAACAAGTTTTTATTGGTGTATTTTATTACACCTTTGATTACAATGATTAGATTACTAGATCAATATTTATTCCCATTGTACACTTTTCAATACAACGGTACTTTAGATGCATGCTTAAAACAAAAATTTCATGTTTATTATTAACATCATAGCATAAAAAATTCTAGAGCATTATAACAATAACTGACAATATGAGTAATACTGCATTTTATTAGAGGTAATTGTTGTGTATATTTAAAAGTTTGACTATTGTATTCAGAAATGTTAACAGATTATTGAGAGCCATTAAAAATACAATGATTGCAGAATTGTGTGCAAAAAATTGAACCTACATCATGGAAAGTTGTTTGTTAAAAATAAATGGTTGTATGACTTTGACTGTTGTAAATCATGAGGAAAACACCTAACTCTTTGTAAAAGTGAATTACGATAACTAACAAGCAACTGCGAACAAAACATGACAAGATTCTGCTGATTTAGATAAACTTGACTCGACAACATGCTTAGTGTACATTTATAATCTTATGCTAAGTAGGTACTTGGAGTAGTACGACTGCCTATGATTTATGACGACAAGGGATTTTTTCACTCCCCATCAGATCATTTCCAATCTCCATTATCCCTTTTCTGTAGAGTATTAAAAGTCCATAGACACATCCTTCTTGTTCACATTATCGTACTAGGTACTTTATCAATCGTACATTAGAGTCCAATCTCATTTTCTAAGTCATGCATACAACTTAACACAGGATAGCATACGCATGCTTAGGCGATTAGTTGGTTAGTGCTGATAAGATGCTCAAAGATATCACACAACACATTGTGCTTAGTGATATTAGTTAGTGGTATTGTCATGTACGTATTCCATGCATTCTTTGATTATTTGCTTTGCAAGAAATTGTGGAATGGGCATATTAGAATTAAAGATGAGTATGAGAATGAAAATCAGTGATGCCAACTTTCTATTGTAATTGTTACGGAGATTACACACATAGGAATGCACATGACATAGCATTTAAGTCATCTCATCACTCGCTCATTCATTCTCATTACTTATTCATTGTATTTTGACCAAAAATGCGTGCCATTGTTGTATTAGGGACTAGAGAAAAAGAAAATATGTCATTTCATTACTGGAAAACCTTCTATTCAACGGATTTTTGTGGAAATGAGTTATTGAGTAATTAAATGTTTGGATTGTTTTGCAGCAAGTGCGAGCGATCTCCGAGTGATCCATCTCAAGTGGAATTTCTATGCGAAAGAGACGACTGTATAATAGAACCGAGTCTCATTGAGACGATTAATCAGGGGAGCTACGGCTGGTCCGCCTCCAACTATTCCGAATACTGGGGAAAGAAACTATCCGATGGTCTTCTCTACAGATTGGGCACCCTTGAGCCTGAAAGAGGAGTAAGAGAAAAACTTACTAATTCCTTTCTATATACAATCCGAGCAGCAAACATAATGGGAAATAATCTCCTTTCAGGCTTTATTTTGGATTTCATTGAATTTTGTGCTTACTCATCCCACGGTTGTTAGCTCCTGTAAATGATAAAGTAATAATAATAATATCGGGTACAACATTTCATCCTCTTTGCCTCCCGTCTCTCTTCAATCTCAAACAAATCTAATAAATATAAAACTGACATGACGTCCCTGACTTCCTGTATGTTACAGATACCTACATAAATACTTTTCTCACCTACATTCGCAATTCAGAGTCGAACCACATTTTCTTTACATTATCTTTGGACTTTTAGTGTTGGTATTGGCTTTGAGTTCAATTGCATTAGCGGAAAGGAAAACATGATTTTATTTACTCGGACTTTCTTGGACTAAGAAATACCTCACCAGAACATGTGCCATACATACAGTGATTATATACTACTCTGTTGCAAATCTGCAGTATATCTTACGAAACTGTTTTATTTGACTTATAGTTCAAGTACTCTACTTGAAATCTAATTTATATTTACTAAAAGCATCGCGTATTTACTGGTTCAGAGCCCAAAACCAAACCAATCTCTTTTACCTTTGCTAACTTTTATAACTTTTCTTAACCTACTTAGAAACATAAACAATTTTATGCTACTGATGTATAATTTGTTGCTGTTTTGTCTAGAAAGCATTTGAAAATGAAAATACTATAAAACAGATTTTCTGGCTGCATGCTTCTTCAATAGAAAAAATTTTTACATTAAAAATACTTTTATCGTCATGAAATGTTATTTGAGGATATTTTAAGAAAACGAGTTCTTAAGATGTTTGTAAGAGAACGTCAAAAGACATTTTTAGGGAAAGGAAATGGAAGGGTGTTAATTTTAGGAAATGTGATAAGGGCTGAGAGAAAATCAAGATCACTAACCCATTACCTAATAAAATTTGATAGGATACATCAGCAAACAAAGAATAATGGGGTAGAACTAGGTTCAGCTAAGGACAATGAATATAAGTGTGATACTATAAGCTTGGGTGTAAATGTTGGTGTTCATACTTATCATATTCACGCCAATTAAACTACGGGTAGAAATATTGGATGATGGATTGCCTTAATCCTACCCTGACCTGAGATGAGTTTATCATCAGTTCTCTTTATGTTTATGATTGAATTCATAGACAGGTTTGGGTTTGGCTTGTCTTGTCTCAAATACAAAGTGATATTGAGCAGCAATGAATTGAGTCCGTAATGGATTCGACATTGAAGATGAAGGGGATTAGATAAGTAAGTCAGTGAACACAGTTATGAGCTAACGTAAGTAGAGTAGCATTAGCATTACACTAGGACAGTAACTGTATACCCAACAAAGTATTTGCGTGGCCCTGATTTTCCATTTTGCTGTGTGCTGTAGGTGAAAAATATGGAGCCCATCAAATCCATTTACGATGAAAGTGCTCTGCCCAGAAATTTTGATGCTCGGACCAAATGGCCTAATTTGATTCAACGAGTGAGAGATCAAGGATGGTGTGGCTCCGACTGGGCTTTTACTACTTCCACAGTTACTGGTATGAACGAATCCAGGTTTCCTTGATATTTCACCATTCTGTTACACCACAACTTCCTGAATTTCCACAAATTTAGTTTTATTTCCCCAACAAAGTGAAATTAATCTGAAACTTGCATTCCGCTGTTGTGTACCGTGTACTGTACTCGTAATGCATTTACGAACTTTGTAGGATTTTTAGTACATTTGTAAATGTATTTTGGTGTTGTGCAACTCGTTCTTCTGTAACAAGACGAAATGAAACCTAAACAGAAATAAGTCAAGACTTTTGGTTAATACCCAAGACGGAAGTTTATTATTTGCTACAGAATGTTATGGCTATCCTATGAATGTATTCAGTATAAGTAGAATTGGGTTTTATACCGATGTAATAATATATCTATTTACATGTCCAGTCGAATCCAGAGAAAACTATTTGCCCAACAGTAGCAAGAGTTGGGAACTCATAGAGTAAAATGTAATTCGCATTTACTTTGTTTTATGGTAGACACTGGTTTCCTTTCCTTCATATTGTGCTTTTTGTTGTCAAGATCAGACTTCCTTTACATCAACAATGTCAAGGACAGAAAATTCACCCTAATTGTGTTATTCCTAGAGGAAAATTTTATTTTATTGGCGAATACGGAGAGAAATTGCATAAATTACAAGTTTATGCACGGTCACATTTCATTTTACGACTCTTTAACTACTTTACAGCGGACAGATTGGCGATACAGTCCAAAGGATTTGAAAACGTCATTCTCTCACCGCAGCACTTGGTTGCATGCAACAGCCGAGGTCAGCAAGGATGCACTGGTGGACATTTGGACAGAGCATGGAATTTTATGCGCAGATTTGGGTAAGGTTAAATTTGAAAGACAAATAATCCCAGACTTTCAACTTTCTTCATGCTCTAAATGTTATGTTGCAACTGAGCGTAAATTTACACCGAATAATCATATTTCAAAATCACAAAATGTAACCGATTTTCGCACGATTGGTTTTTATTATTGATTATTAAAATCATGGAATAACCAAGTGACCATAGGGTTTCCCTTGGTTAGAAAGAACAAATTTTCGATGATCAACTGGATTTAGTTTTCAGATAGATGCTCTTTAAAGTATTATTGCTAAACCTCATAAGCGTTCATTATACTTGCAAAACGATATAAAGATGTAACCCAATAGTAGTAGCACAATGCCGTAAATATAGGCTGAAGTTAAAACAAGTTGTCTATTCAAAACAGGGCACTCTCAGTCATCCAAGAGCATTGTCGGGGTAAACACGAGATCGGCTTATAATGAAGGAATTATGCTATGTATTATATGAAAGTATGAGCTTTGGTTTGAACAAAGGAGTGAAAAGAAGGAAAAGCAATTTTCCATTTGCTTTCACCAAGCCTCTCCAAATGATTTTCTCCCTACGAAAGTTATTTCCATTTGAATAGGAAACGGTCCAGCTTTTGTAAGTAGCAGCCATTGCTGAATGATTAATATTTTCTCTATTTATCCTGCACAATAAGGAATAATGTAAAACTATCCAACCTGAGTCCGAATGTGGCATTTCCACCATTGTTGTAATTCTTCATTTTTTCCTACATCCTACTGGGTATTGTTTATGAACCTAGCAATAAATAATACAAACAGGACACAATTTGGATTCTAGAAAAATTCATAATTTCTAAATAATGTCAGTTTGCAAAGCGATTAATATTAAAGTGAGTCTTGTATTAATGTTTCTATACAGATATTTCCAGATAGTTCAAAAGTATGTTCACGTAAGACAGTAGCGAAAGCAAAAATAAGCAATAGGAAGCACTAGTATTTTATAAAAAGTATTTTTAATTTTTGAGGGTTTTGATATTTTATTCAAAGGTAATATTGCGATAAATACATTATTTTTCACATAAGTTCCCCGAGTGTAGCTCACATTATTTGGTATGCAATGCGTGCTATATCCTCACATTACAAAGTGTATGTGATAAACGAGAAGATAATCGCATTGCATGCCATTAGAATATACGTGAGGCTGATATTGAATGTCATTTCGTGCCAGGCAGGTATTCATGGAATTTTAATAATATAAGACATGTGTGAAAAGTAATTCGTAATGCATGTGGTAGACTTGGAATGATTTTCAATAATATTTTATTAGGATTGTGGATGAGGATTGCTATCCGTATGAAAGTGGGTCGACGGGTTCGAGTGGGAACTGCCTGATTTCTCGGAAAATCAAATCTCTGTTGGAAATCAACCAATGTCGAAGTGCGAACCAATTGAGTGGAAGAACTGAACTGTACCGGAGTCAGCCTGCCTATCGAATCAGTTCTAAAGAAAGCGACATAAAATATGAAATTATTACATTTGGACCTGTTCAGGGTAAACTTTTCATTCCAATTACTTTTCAATGAAAAAGAAAATGTTTTATTTTGCAGATTTATAGGGATCATAGATGCAGGTTATAGTTATGTCAGGCATATATTAACAAGAAAGAAAAAGCCGCTTTTCTCTGTTCATTGCTTCGCCATCAATTTTCTTACAAATTGCAAAATAATTCTTTTACGTGGATGTACGTCTTTGACTGTTTCTCGTGGACATCAATAATGGTGATTTGATTTGGAAAACAAGAAAGTGAAATGTGGTGCACACAGTAAAGATATAATACATAAAATCTTGTGCCCAGAGCAAAGAAAATGTCAAAGAGATTTCTTTCTCCTTTTCTTTTCAAATCCCAGTGGTGAATTTTGTTTTGTCATGCGTTTTCCGATATCTAATCAAATCACTAATGCAGAATGAGTAAAACCTTGCATTCGAATGATGATTTGATTAGTTAGCATGAGTTGCTGAGATCTGTAATTTTCTTCAACTTATCCTTATAAATGCGTTGCTAAATAGCCTGCCTTATATTGTAGTATTTCACGATCATATCTAAATTTGCGTGTTTACATAAAGAGCACGCACTGCGTATATAGCGGTATACTCTGTATATAAAAGTTCTGCTCAAGAAAGACATTTCTTCCAAAAGTTGGAATGACTATTGCCAGTATACGGCATTCACAAACAATCTCATCTCAACTCAAGTTATCTCAACTGGTTAATGCGAAAGATGCATGGTCTATATAGGCGCTTTCATTCCTATATTTTCCTCCAGTAAAATAGTAATCTCTTTTCCATCACTAAATCAAAATCCGTCTTTTTCCGCTCCAAAAGGCTAATTCTTTTCAGTTGTGTTCGTAGTACTAGACAGTTCTTTCGGTTGAGGTTCTGTCATGTTCCATTATACTTATTCTAAGTATAGCCACCTCTCCTCCTACAACCTTTCTGCTATATGCAGTAGAAACTCTAATATTTATAAGATGGTTACCGTAATGCTACAATAATGCAATGAAACGTAAAAGAGTTATGTTGTCAAGCGTATGTATGTATTCGCAGCTGTGATGGCAGTATCAGCAGATTTCTTCATGTATCGCGGAGGTGTCTATAAGAAATCAGGACTGAGACCATCACAACGGACTGGATACCATTCCGTTCGGATTGTTGGCTGGGGTGAAGAATTCCATCAGGGACAGATGGTCAACTACTGGGTATGTTTCCTATCACTGTAGGATAAAATATTTTGGCCTTTAGATATAAGTACATATTTACGAAACTCCCCACATAGCTGCTACCATGCCGTATCTTCTACATTATGCATATTTATTCAGAATATATACCTTCGTAAAAGATACCTAGATAAAACACCCTAATAAATGTAGTCAAACGTATGTGCCTAAATGATAACGAGCAGACTGTACAAAATACTTTAAGTTTTTTAGATAAATAAGTTATTCAGATGGAAAGCATATTTATGGGATTCACAAGATTGAGAAGAAAACTTTCAAGGTTTCACAATAGAACATAAGTAGCTTGGAAAATGTGATATGATATCCACACTTTTAAGATCGTCTTCCTTTTACGAGGTACATTATTATTATGCGTATTTTAGATATTTGTACGTAGTTGTGTAAATGCGTAGGTGTCTCGTAGACCGTACTATTTTTATGATATTCGCCGATTCTCTTTGTAGTATGTTGTTCTATGAATAGACATAAAAGTGAGAAAAGCGATTTGACTTATCTTAAACTAAACAGGAACAACCTTCGCACTTTGCGAATCAGAAAAATAAAAACACTTTTAAGTCTTTTTCTGGGTCAAGTAATTTTGTATTGGATATGAAGAAGTAATATTGGAAGAGAGTAAACTTGAAACTATATAGGTTCTGTTTTTCTTGTGAGATTTGAATAATAAACTTGAAAGATTCAGCACTAATGCATAAAGAGTAGTCTGATAATGTGTTATAGTAGTTATGTTTTTAGTGGGGCAGGTATATGATACATACATGGTCGAATAGAGTAGTAATAATATTAAGAGAGTGCGAATGTTTGTAGTAGTAATAAGTAATGAGATGAAGTTGAATGGAATGCTAATGTATTGAGTGAATTGAGTGAGGATGGAGAGTTAAGTAAGTTAGTAAATGGGAAATGGAGTGGCAGTGCTAATCGACAGACTAATAATAATAATGGTAATGGTAACACGTAAATTGTTGATAATTTCAGTTGGTTGCCAACACGTGGGGTCCTGGCTGGGGAGAAAACGGTTATTTTAAGATAGTCCGTGGTGAAAATGAATGCGAGATAGAGACATTTGTGATTGCGTCTTGGGCTCGGCCGGCGAATCAAGTTTCTGTCAGAAACACAAATCCATTCAGATTCTAAATGCAAGCGAACTAAGAATTTCAGTTAAGTCAGCAATCAATTCGACTCAAAGCCAAGCAACGGAAAGAATTCAAAAGCCATACAGCAACTTTCTATTCCTATTCACATGTCTCTTCATCCTCTTTTCTCTGGTGCATAAGTACAACATTCACTTATGGGACTGAATGGTGGGCAAAGTGAGTTCGAGTTTACTACATAATACTTCAGTTCAGATGAAACGGCAAAAGCAAAAATAAAGCAATTTCTATGTACATCACATATAAAGCAAAAGTATGTATGTCATGTACTATATCTATTATATATTTAGCATGTAACATGTGTATCTGTAGATAACGATTAGCTTCCTATGAATTTCCATTCATTAATCATTCATGAATTTGTTTGTTCATCAATCTCCACAAGTAGAATGCATTTCAGAGCATTTTTATTATATATTTTAACGTACGAGAGTATTCTATTATTATATTGTCTAATGTAACGTAAGCTAGCAGTTACAAACAAAGGATTATTTTGGTGACAGAGACAGAGCTTCTTATTTCTTGTATGTAGGTATGCATGGAATTTCATGAATATACGTTACCTATGTTCATATCTTCAGATGAGTATTTCCTACTCGACTAGTTTACAAAATACATATACGGATAGTAGAACTATTCCACAGTTATATCTAAAACAGTATTGTTTCCTATAATTCTAAATCAATTTAATCCAGTAAAAACTAATCTACACATTTGTTTGCCGCTAATACCCTGTTCATGTGAATTTAAACGAAAGGGCTGTCTAACACTATGTTAACAAAACCCATTTATTGTAGGTATGTATAGAAAATGTGAATAACAACTTTGAATTATGGTGGAACATTGCAAACGGTCAACATGGACCGCTTTATTCACAAACGAAACACTAAAAGGAGTTTTTCAGCATTTTGAATGTATATACTAATCGTATGAAGTAGTAAAACTAACATTTACATTTAAAATCCTAAAAAGTTATGCTGAATTAATAGAAGAGTTTTTAGGACACTTCACAGGGACTACAATCAGCCAGATTAGTGATTAGATAACAAGTAAAGATAAAGCCGAAGTATTTTACGGCAAAGTTTTTAATTGTCACTTTTAAAAATTGTTGAATCACATTAGTGAAGACACTTCATACAAACAAATTAATTATAAGTTTAAAAATGTCTTTCCAAGGTAAATAAGGATGAACTATTGCGCTGTGTTGTTTCTGAATTAAATAACTTGGTTGTTTGTTATGCAAAATATGTCATTGATACTATTAGTAAGCATAAGATGAAAACTTTACATTATGCATAATTCTTAAGGCATTTTAAGCTTAAACTGTGAATTAAACTCATGAATAAAAAGTGCAGAGAATTCATGTAGTCACCTGGTATAGTACGCACTATGAAAACGACCGTAATTGTAAAGGTATACATGCATAACGTAATGTATGCAAAGCTGGCTAAATATTTAGTCGTTATGTTGGCTAAATGTAGGATCGTTAAATGAGAAGCTGCTGAGTATGTGTAATACTAAAGGAGGATATGTAATTGTGTAAGTAATAATGTATTAATAGAACTGCCAACAACTGTATTATTTAATAAGTTGTAAGAAATCGAGAAGCTTTATTCGATTGTGATTTGTGTTCAGTTTCTGTTCAGCTTAAGATCTTAAATATTGCAATTTTTGCTATTAATATTCTTATGGTATTAAACTCGGTTTGGGTTGAATTGTTCATACAATCCAATGATTAGAGATATAAATGCTTATATTATGAGTAACCAATGTTAATGTATGTAGGTATAACACACAATGTAAGCATGTTGGAGTGTATATTGTTAGAAAACTTATGAAATCAAACTTATTGTAAGTATTTGTTTTTAGAATCTAAAGTTAAGTAATAGAATAGTAATTCTGCAATTTGCATGTATTATATAACCTGATGTCTAAATCAGGGTTTAAGTAAAAGTAAGAAAAGGCTAGTCCTAAAACACATTTAAAAATTTCTATATAAATGATATTCTTAATTCTGACACGGTTTCATTGGTAAATTCGCATACTTAATATTATGCTGTCTAAAAACTACGGTTGAATAAATTGTCTTAAAGTAGTAAACTTATCTTTGGTCAATTTCCCACCGAATGTAGAGCTTCCCCATGAAAACGTCTAAAATACTCTTATCGCTAGAAATAAAGGCTAGTGCTGGCCATGATCTTTAAAAGCTATGATTTATTTACCTGTCTTAAGTAGGTGCATATACTGTTTAAAATTATTATTGAAATTGTCTGAAAAGTGATGGTGTTAGTTTACTAATCATTGTACTTCTGTGTTCCAAAGTGATAGAAATAAAATTACATAAATACTCTAATGATGTTTGTTTACAATTCGTTAACATCGATTTCTTTTGTCTTAATTTCAGAAAATGTCGAGACATGTTTAGAAATTTATTTAATTTTACTATTATGTAATCACACGGTCAACCCCGATTATTATATTCATTTAAGGATATTTCCAAGATAAGTGTTCGATACAAATTTAGTTTGAATGAGAGCATTGAAATAAATGTTAAGGTACCACTTTGCAAAAGGGGTACTATATGTACTCTTCCTAATATGCTAACGCAGTAAATGCACCACAATTAATGTATTTCGGTTAATTAGAAATGGCATTTTATCTTTCTAAGTAAAATAACTTGACCAATAAGATATCTCTTCTTCTTCTGGAATGGGAGAATCCGCTGGATTCTCTGACACTTGTTTGAAATAACCAGCTTTGTCCATAATTTGAAAAACAAATGCTATTGTAATGCCAGCCAAGGCAAGAACCACCACTGCTCCAATTGGAATATTTAGGGCGTACCGAATTGCACGTACTAGCGTTTTGAAAAATGCGATAAAAGATTGCCGTACCATTTGCCACGTATCTGCTGTCGCCTTTACAAGCATAGATTGATTACTGGAGTTCATTTTGAGAGCAATGTTAGTAATTCTGTTTTGATTGGCAATCATCTCTTTGATTTCTACAAGAGGTTGAATCAAACTAGAAGAAAAGTTGTTCATATCGGGAAGACTGAGCATACTGGAGCTGGGGTACTCTTCTGCGCTTTTTAAATTTTTATTTGTAGAGCGGAAGAAATCCTCTGAATAACGAACCTTTACTGGCCTTTCAAGTTCGGCTTTAACTTTTGAAGGCAGTTGATCTTCAGGTTGGAAATCGTCGCTTTCGAAAGATTTACAAAACTGTTCAAAATTTTCTTTGTCATGAGGACCGTTATCAGTATTTAAACTAGATTCCTTTTCACAGATATTCCCCTTAGAAATTTTGGACTTTTCAGGGCGAAAAATAACTTGAGCACTGCTTTTACCGCCTTTGGTCTGAGATGGACATGCACGCTTAATTGTAGCAGGTAGGAAAAGATTGTATGCTCCAACTTCTCTGTTTTCCAATCGAGGTATATAATCATCAGAAAGAAGCGAGCCATTCATTTGTCTCTGAGTAAGACTTCTTCTTCCATAAACTGGATTTAGTTGGATTTGAGATTTTTCCTTAGAGCCATCTGCTTCTGCTTCGATATTCTCATTCTTTATGCAATTTTCGGATTGAATATGTTCTCTGGATACGTGCAAAGAGATATCTTCTGCAGAAGCAGAATATTTACAATGACAAATCTTTAGTGTCATGGATGAAGAATCCTTTCTTTGTTCTTCGGACAAAGATTCGTTGGAAACCTCCACAGATGAAAACGTCTCCACATCAAAAACACTTCTGCTCATCGCTAGATCTAATGAGGCTACATTTTGGTATTTAAACTTTTTCTGAACGTCAAATTCACTTTTGCTTTTCTGTGCTCCTGAAACAACAACGGCAGATCGCGTGCAGAATGGTTCAGTACGATTGACAATGTGATCCAGATCTGATTCCGAGTGATTCTTCTCAACCAACAGTTCATTTGAATGTGCTACATTAATTCCATATATCCTCCCACTTTGCTTTGTCAGTAATTCGAAATTTTTTCGCAATAGGTTCTGAGATGTTGTCGTAGGGAGTTTTAGCTCCGACTGATTCATATCACCGGCAGCATCTTTAATATTCTCAACTTTCGGCAGATCGCCAGCAACATCATCCATGGCTCTGTTCTCCATCTTTACAGAAATAATAAAAACACAAATAAATATTCTGTCTCTAAAAATTGATGGCAATTTTACACATCCAAGTCTTACATCAAGATTTTTTCGGATTAAAGCATAATACGTCGCACTTAATCCAGCTATGGCTACTCCTGTCCCAGCTTGGGCCGCAATATTCCACATTATTTTTCAACGTCTTAATACACTCAACTAAAAATAGTATAACTTGCACGAATTTATAAAAGATTCATGCTCTTTTGCACTTCAGCAACTTTTCGCATGCTTATTACTATGCTTTTACTTTTGACTTGTCACTAGCAACGGATTGGGAAAGGGGGTCCAAATTATATACATGCCCAAAAGTCGAAATCAGAAAACCCGCAAATAACATTTAACTTTAAGTTAATCACCATCACCATGCTACACTATAAATATTATAGCTATGATAATAGAAATTTATTTGTTTCAGTTGTGGTGTTGTCGTTTGCGGTGTTCTTTAACTATTGTTAACTACTATCCAAGTTTCCATCAAAATCTGTTAAAAATAAGTGGGTCAAATAATAAAATAAAATAAAAAAGTCGAAAAATTTGCCCAGTTTTTGGTGATTCTGATTTTTCACGGCCGGAAAAAAAAGTTTTGTGAAAAACTATTTCCACAGCTGCAATTTATGTTAAATGAGGGATTTTTCCTGAATTTTTCATAATTGTCGAACAAGGTTGAATTTTCAACTTTTCTTGAATTTCCATGAAGATTCAAGAGAATTGCAGAAAATTCCAGTAAAGTTGAAATTCAACCTTGTTCGATTATTATGAAAAATTCAGGAAAAATCCCTCATTTAACATAAATTGCCGCTGTGAAAATAGTTTTTCACAAAACTTTTTTTTCCGGCCGTGAAAAATCAGAATCACCGAAAACTGGGCAAATTTTTCGACTTTTTCTCTTTACTGAATTATTTGACCCACTTATTTTTAACCGATTTTGATGACTGGCAAGACTTGCGGCTTTCGATGTAACGTTGTACAAAACTGTTCAAAATTTTCTTTGTCATGAGGACCGTTATCAGTATTTAAACTAGATTCCTTTTCACAGATATTCCCCTTAGAAATTTTGGACTTTTCAGGGCGAAAAATAACTTGAGCACTGCTTTTACCGCCTTTGGTCTGAGATGGACATGCACGCTTAATTGTAGCAGGTAGGAAAAGATTGTATGCTCCAACTTCTCTGTTTTCCAATCGAGGTATATAATCATCAGAAAGAAGCGAGCCATTCATTTGTCTCTGAGTAAGACTTCTTCTTCCATAAACTGGATTTAGTTGGATTTGAGATTTTTCCTTAGAGCCATCTGCTTCTGCTTCGATATTCTCATTCTTTATGCAATTTTCGGATTGAATATGTTCTCTGGATACGTGCAAAGAGATATCTTCTGCAGAAGCAGAATATTTACAATGACAAATCTTTAGTGTCATGGATGAAGAATCCTTTCTTTGTTCTTCGGACAAAGATTCGTTGGAAACCTCCACAGATGAAAACGTCTCCACATCAAAAACACTTCTGCTCATCGCTAGATCTAATGAGGCTACATTTTGGTATTTAAACTTTTTCTGAACGTCAAATTCACTTTTGCTTTTCTGTGCTCCTGAAACAACAACGGCAGATCGCGTGCAGAATGGTTCAGTACGATTGACAATGTGATCCAGATCTGATTCCGAGTGATTCTTCTCAACCAACAGTTCATTTGAATGTGCTACATTAATTCCATATATCCTCCCACTTTGCTTTGTCAGTAATTCGAAATTTTTTCGCAATAGGTTCTGAGATGTTGTCGTAGGGAGTTTTAGCTCCGACTGATTCATATCACCGGCAGCATCTTTAATATTCTCAACTTTCGGCAGATCGCCAGCAACATCATCCATGGCTCTGTTCTCCATCTTTACAGAAATAATAAAAACACAAATAAATATTCTGTCTCTAAAAATTGATGGCAATTTTACACATCCAAGTCTTACATCAAGATTTTTTCGGATTAAAGCATAATACGTCGCACTTAATCCAGCTATGGCTACTCCTGTCCCAGCTTGGGCCGCAATATTCCACATTATTTTTCAACGTCTTAATACACTCAACTAAAAATAGTATAACTTGCACGAATTTATAAAAGATTCATGCTCTTTTGCACTTCAGCAACTTTTCGCATGCTTATTACAAGAAACGCCATGATAAATCGATTGCAGTACACTTTGTATTTGAAACAAAATAGTCTAGAAGAAAACACAATATTCATAGCAACAATAGTTTAACTTGACTTTTTATTGAATAATCGATAGGTACAGCATTCATTGTATTGTATTGTATTGTATTGTAGTATTGCACATGAAATTATTATCTGTGTATATCAAGATGTTTACACTCATACCCCCATTTACCATAATGGTACATTGGGGGTACGACTTTAAACATGGTGTATATGCATAATCGATGACTTAACGGAATCGTATAACATTTTGGTATGTACACTAGAAACCCATTAGATGAGAATAAATCAATACAGTTTTTAACACAGACGTTAACAGTAATTTAAAGCTTGTCTTCGACGTATAATAATTCAATTTACAGACGTTTGCCATTGAAACTCAGAACAATGTCAAAACTAGAAAAACATAACTTTTGCATGCCTTTGTTTGTATACTCCAAAACAAATTAATTTATTACATTTTCTGTATTTCTAATGAAAGAATTCATTACACATTAAATTTAGTTTCGTTATTGCATTTTATATTTTACAATCTAACAATTAAATTCTAGATTGTAAGTAAGTATACTATTTGTATATCATTTCATACGGCCTTTTCTGTTTGTATACGTATATTAAATGCAATATAATTTATTTGTGTCTGTCTATGTTCAATGTTCATATAATATTTATGTAACAGTACATACTCTGTAGCATCTTCTTAATAAATACAAGTAATACAAGGAGAAGGGCAATAACTGTAATGGCAAAGTAATCTTAATTGCATATAATCTGTGAATTTCGGGATGTAAGAACACCTTTGAGGGGCAGGAACCTTGTACCATGCTATTTGACCTTAAATCCTAAAATCAACACAGGTACTTATAGGTATCCTTGTATTATTCAAATTTCCGAACATAAAAATTTAAATAGAAACTAAATGAAGAAAAGTTCATTTACATTATAAGCCCACCTTGCACTTAACTCTAACCTAATATTTTTGTATGGGTTTAGATTATAATTTCATTTAGCTCTCTACAAGTAGCTCATGATATTCACAGCACAGCTTATTATGTGGGTCTGTTTTACAAATACATACATTAGCTAAATAATTATATACACAAATATTAATATTTCACTAATCAATCCATCAAATTATTGTAAGTAACTTGGATGAAAAGACTAGATTAATATTTCGCATTAACGTTATAGTACAATTTTGTTTACACTTACGACTACTTTATCTACTGGTAGTATGAGTACAGAAATAATACAATGATTGTACTGTGCTCTTCTCAAAGTCATGTTAAGTCAAGTCACAGTAATTTACAGACTGACTTTTCCGACAATTAGTAAGCTATAACTTTCTTAATCGGGAGGGCTTTAATGAACTAACGAATTTATGTCGTACTTGAGTAATCCGCAAGTTTAACACTTCTCTACTCTTTATGTAAAGTAGGTAGCTTGTCGATAAATACTTACAATACATAAACAATGTGTGTCCTTATCGGGTTTTACTTCAGTTATCCTAACTAAATATGTAATTTACACATTTCTGACTAGTATTCCAACTCTTAGCTACTGACACAAAGACTAATAGATCCCTAATCTACGTTCTACGTTTTACAATATATTTCTAATCTCTATTGTACAGTACACAATATACACAGTATATTATGTAAGAAGTAATAAGTATTATTGAAGTGTTAGGTACAATGAAATTATCAATAGCAATAGACATTGACCAGCAACTATCTATTAGTATACACATTATTACATTAAATTGCACTGTATCGTAGTATTCATTCTTCTACAGTCTATGTCTATACAACTGTAAATGTAATTGGTGGTTTGACTACTGTTGCATGTTAGTTAAATACTCAAAAAGGGAGCGACTAAAAATTAAGGTTGTAGTACACATTTAGCACATGTAAATTCTAGTTGTGGAATTGGATCGCTTGAAATCCTACTTATTAGTTGTTCTCAAATTTCAGTTGTTTTGTTACTTGATGTATGTATAATACATGGGTGGATTAGTATAATATATAGTTAGTAAAATGTAATATCTTGAAAAATGTAGTGCATTTAAGCGTATGATTCTATTGGCCTGTGTGCCAATCTTTGGACAGCTCTTTATAAATGACAAACTTATGAAATGGCAAGGCATCAACACATCTGTGTGTAGCCGAAAGTGTTTTCAATAGAAGAGAATTACTAGGGCTGAAATAAATGAAGCTATACAGTATGAGAATTTAAAAAATCAGCATGCATTGAGAATCACAATTATATCCTACATACAAACAAGTTTTACTAAAATCGATGGATTTATAAATCGATTCCAACTTACACGGTAAGTCGTTTGCTATTACTAATGTTGTGCTGGGCTTTGTTACTTGAGTTATCTAGTAATTTTAACTGTTTGCTTATTTCAAAGCTTAATTTTTTCAAGTTACTTTATTTACAATATAATGTATACATCTTATTAGTTATGACCTTAAAATTATATAGACTATATGTGTACATACCTATATGTATGTGTGTGTATGAAATAGTCCCAAACCAGCTGGGTACTCTTAACGATTTACTACTCTATAGTAAATTCATTATAATTAGTGTTTCTTTAGCACGATTATCGATTACAGTTTGCGATTCGCGTCTAAATGCCATGGTTTAACACATTAATTACAGTACGTTTTATGGAGCAATAGATTCTACACGGAAGTCCAATTCTACGAAAGTATTGCTGCACAATAAGCAGATCTATGTAGATTTTAAATGCGGATATGAGATTTTTACTTACGAGAATCAAGTGTTCTGTTTACGATTTACTTACAAATTATTTTGGTTGTATAGCTTTGTAATAATTTAATATAGTGAACGTGAGATTATTTGGTGGGGTAGTTTTGTTTAGCTCGCAGCAAGGAGATTTTCCTTTAAAAGATCCAAATTCTCAAACTTATTAAGTTTTCATTTGAGTAGCTATGCACTAAATAAAATTAAGCATGACTTGCTTTCTCTTTCCTTTGAGTAGCTAAGGTTTGGTGCGTAGCTCAGGCGTTACAGTTTTTGGGTAATAGACAAGAGATTTCATTGTGCAAGTGTAATTAATATAAGAGCAAAACACGTTTAATACTTACAGTTGTTACATTTGATTGAGGTTGAGTTAACGATGTGATAGCGTATATAGTGACTAGTGAATTAAGAGACAAGACAATTTGTGGCAGTCCTTGGTTATGAAATGCAAGAGTTGCGAAATATAAGTTGAGATACGTTTTCTCGCATCACTGATATCAAATCAGAGAATTAAATTTTCCTTACGTTGATAGACGTATCTTACAAGATTTTCAACTAAGCAGCGTCTTGAGACTTCTTTAAATCTGTTATTCTTCCAAGATTGGTTTCATCCCCAAACTTTTCTTCTACCCTGTTGCATGTTATAGTAGTGTTATTACAGTATAATAGTGTGGATATTTCAGATCGTCCTCGTAAACCTAATACAAGTAGACAGTAATTACATTATTTACTACTTAATGTAAAATACAAATGGGATATTTAAGGTGATTGTAATTTACCTAGCATTACTCCATTACCATCGTTAGAAACGTCACAAGCGGAGAAAGAAACATCCGGTGTAAACAAAGCCAATAAAGTTCCTATTAAATTGAATTAATACATTGAGAACGTTTGAATTCATATTATATGTAGCCATGTTTTATTTATCAAGAGATGCGGCAGTCTTTATCATTACCATTGCTAATATCCCACAGACAGACAGTACGGTCTCTTCCAGTAGAATCACAGGACAGACATCGAGATCCCTTATGGTCTAATTTCAGATTGTCAACAGGAGCAGTATGTTTCTCCATTGACCATTGGCAGGCTCCTACGAAGGCAATACAATGTTATGTTTTGGTATCTGAGTTGAAAATAAAATATCTCATGAGTCATGAAAGTGGAAATACCTGTCACAAGATCCCAAACAAGAATTCGATTGTCTTCTATTGCATTGATGACACATCCACCCTGAGCAGAAATGGCAATGGCTTGTGTACTAAATCCAGGTTTCCATTTCTTAAATAAAGTACCGCTTTGAAGATCGTAGACTACAATATAATTTGGCCCAGAATCATCTACTTCCTAAGAAAGGAAAATACGATGATTTTAGTGAAGGATAGTTGAACAAGATTTCGATTGAGTCGACTGACTGTGTAAAACATGTTTTGTGAATCTTACCCGACATACACAGCAAACGAAATTTCCTTCCTTTGTAATGGCAGAGTACTGAGTCAGAAACTCATTATGCGGAATGCGAAGATCATACAAAAGCTTTCGAGAAGTGAGATCCCAAACAAGCAGAGGAAAAGGTTTCTGAGTTTCATCGCCGCAAACTAGAATCTTCCCGTTATCGGAGACAATCAAAGAATTGAGAAATCGATCTTCACCAACTTTAAATGTCGTTACACAGTCTCCGCTCTCAAGATTCATAAGGTTGACATACATTCGGTTTCTGGAGAGAGCCACTACGTGGTTTTCATCGTGAAGTCCAAAATATGGCATTTTCTGATTCATCACTCCTTTCAGCTTGCTAATAAACGTCCCGTCGTCCAAATTGTATATTTGCAATTCTCTTCCACACAATATAACTACTCTTCTCTCATCTATTATTCGAATACTGTTTGGATTCACCACACCTTTCAACGTCCGTACTGGACTCTCAGCGTACACATTCCAAACTATAACTTCTTCTTTAGCAGTAGATAAACTAACAACGTATTGGTTTCCTGATTTAAGACGAGTCACCTCGTCGAAATAACTTGTACTGTTTCCCAATTCATAGAAATTGGGAAGGGAAGCTTCACAGTTAAAGTCTCTAGGGTTATTTAGAAGCTTCTGCGAAACGGGAAGAAAAGTTGGAACAGTTGGTTTCTGAGAGCGATCAAACAGGGTACGGACAAACGGACATTTGTTGAATTCTTGGCAACCGTTTTGAAATATGGGCAAAAGTCGTCCGTACACTTGACCGAAAAATTGCTTTCCATCGTGACTCAAAGCACTTGCACTAAGCTCTAAAATCTTCTGCAGCAAAGACAAGTCAGAATCTTTGCGCTTGTCTCCTCCCTGAGTTTCCAATGTTATGTCTTCAATAACCTGCGTGTAAACAAAGAATATTCATTAAATCAAGTAGAATGTTTCAAGACGACACGAACTTTCCCTGACTACTGTCTGTTAGCATTAGTACACATAAAGAAGATTGAGCTGTATTTAAAGTATTTAATACTGAATTTTCCCCAGCATACAATTTCTGTAGAGAAAGTATTGCAATAAGTTCAGATATTTGAATATGTTCTTTATCCCTTCAAAATGCCAACTTTCCTTCCATCTTCATCGAAACTTTTTAATTGCATGTGATTATTACATAAAATAATGTTACTTACTACAGTACACGCAAAATAAGTAAACTATACTTATTATAGCACTAAACTATACTTATTATAGCACTAAACTATACTTATTATAGCACTAATCTAAAGTATGTCATATTCAAATATAAATGGGACTAGCGCAAAATAAACTTCGAGAGAACTTTATAACTCGAGTAATTAAATCAATACTAGATTATAAGAACAGACTTCTTACATTATATACATCCGATACTTGAAGTTTCTCCAAAAGCCAGTCCACATTACATAAATATGCTGTTTTTATAGATCCCTTGAGTTGTAACTGTTGGTAAGGTATTTCTTCCAATTTCCGTCTGTGGTATCTAGCAGAAAAGAATAGGAAATTGGAAAACATTAATAATTAATCTCTACTTTCTCTTTCTACTTTCACTTTGAGACGCATCGTAGTATACAGTTAACAAAATTCAATCATTAAAAACGACTCACCTGTTGCCTAATGTAGTGGTTACGCTAATATTACGGCCATTTTTCTTGTCCTTGAGATTTCCCTGAACAGAAACAAAGAAAAGCTTTTAGTTTCAAACAAATATATGGCTGACCTTTAAAAAGGAAATGGGCAAAAAACGCAGACCAACAATCTTCTTTGAGGAAACCTTACAGATATAAGTAAAACACTAGTGTTCTACGTATTCTCTCATCTATGAAATTCACTTTACTCGCCATTATTTTACGGTATTGCTGGAACACATACAGGATCAAGAAGCTAATACTAATGAAGTAGAGAAAGCTGAAATTATTTTCCTCACTTGAAAATAGTCAAGAAGCACTTGACGTGTCTTCTTCTCTTGTTCCTTATGGCCGATGTATCTTTTCTTGACAATTTCCACAAGTGCTGAGTCTCGCCAGCGAGTCACCACTGCACCTCCTGCCACACCCCACTCAATAAATGGCCCAAGACTTTGGCACAGTTGAGCCAGAAATAAGCTCGCTGGAGCCCAATCTACTGCTAGACCATAAGAAATACAAAAATGTTTCATTATATATTTTATACATTACTAATCTATACATTACTATACATTACTAATCGTACATAAAATGTAACTAAATAAATGACAATTTGGCAGAATATGTCTCTACGCAATACAGGTAAAAATAATGAATTCCTTGATCGTAAACTGTAATGCCAACGTCACGAAGTACGTAGGCAGTAAATTCGCCCAAGTAATTCTAGGAATACTTTCATTCATTAAAGTTCTAAAATCTATGTCCTTAGGTAAAAGTTCGTAGATGCTTTTAGTTACTACGACAAAAGTATCAGAGTATAAGTACCATTAATCTGTATAAGGAAAAAGGAGCATAAAAGCTGGGGTAAATCCTCCTCCCACATGTTTTCTTTGCTCTTTGATTTTCGTAAACCAAGTAAATAGTACCAAATATCAGTAAAATTCTAACTACACTATGTCATTTAAACTCATTTTTATATACGATTTTGTTAAGCCTCTATTAAACTTCCAAGAATTTGAAGGTCGCAGAAGGTAGAAAAGGAATTTTCCAAGCTTGACATTTTTAATACTAGTAACACAAGACAGTAAATTAATGAAAATTTCTGCAATGAAGATTCGCAAAATATAAGACGAAAAGTCTCATTGTCACAACTGGGTGTACTATGTAGTAAAGTACTTCAATTTATAAAAATTAAAGCAGTCTTCATTAAAAAGTACAATTCAAAAACGGTTTTACGATGACTCTTGTAGTGTAAAAATCCAGTTTTAAAAACAAAGATTATTTCTGTGCTCAAGAATTCTACACGACATGTTATGTGGAATTCAATATCCATCGTTTTGAAAGAGCCTTCAAGCGAATACCACGAATAATCTTTTGTTGGGGCATAGTGGGAACATACGGTTAGTACAATTCGTACATCTTTTATACATTGAAATACTTGTTCAGACCATTTCAAGGAAATTCTTCTGACTGTAATTTGATGGTGCTGATTTCAGAAGTGAATTAGTTTTTGTACGAAAAATCCCAGCTTTAGCTCACCAAAATTTAATTTACGGTTTCGGTTCGTATACAGATAGTCTGAGATTATCATTAGAATATTTTTGAATTTGGTGAAACGGAGAACACTATAATACAGTGTACGAAAGAAAGTTTGGATTCTTATGTTCAAAAAAGTTTAAGTTTTCATTCCAGTTGCTTCAAGATGCATTAAGCCACAAATAAGTATGTAGTAACTATTGAAAGCTGTGGAAAGAATACGGAACAATGAAATATCTCAAATAAGTCCACGATCTCTCCCACGTATTTTTTATTATCCCACAACAGTTTCAAGGTTGTTAGTATCTACTTAAATGTAGTATGAATTACAACGTATGTCTGGAGAACTAGGAGATGCCTAGGTATAATAATATATCATGCATGCTTATTTATCTTCATGTTCTAATCTTCTAATACTTTGGAACACAATTCCAAGAATCTTTTTGCATACTAAGAATGGTTTGGAAAGAACTTGGTTATTAGAGCGCTCTTTCTGGAATACCACAAAGAATTTATTCCGTCTGCCAATTTTCTCTACCATAGATAGAGTCTTACAACCTGAATAACCTTGGGCATACTAATCCCAACCTACAAAATCTAAGCAAAAGACTGAAACCAGATTAAATTAAGAGATAAAAATACTTCCTTAGATTTGTCTGGCTACTTTTCTCAACTTTCATTACAATTTTTTGAAAGTTCATTAATATTTCATAGCCTTGAAATGCGAAGCCGACTTTCTTACAAATTCTTGAAATTCATAAAAAAATTTAACATGCTCGCAAAAATGACTTAAAATTATCATATACAAATGACATGGCATTTTATGAATGTCTACTTAGATCAATTCGTAAAAGGAAAAGTAACTTATATACCGTGACAAATTCTCACATTGTGCTTAATAATAATCTATATCCTTTCAAATGTTTATCATTCACTTTCATTTCCTTAATGTAATTGGTTGGTACAGTTATCTGGCAATATTTTAGTCATTACGGCGTTCCACTGCAATCACTACATGTAAAGTCAAAAA
The DNA here is from genome assembly GCA_020352615.2 of Yoshiicerus persimilis. NCBI lineage: Eukaryota > Metazoa > Arthropoda > Collembola > Entomobryomorpha > Tomoceridae > Yoshiicerus > Yoshiicerus persimilis. The sequence goes on from CM036942.2 coordinate 14,968,539, forward strand.
GGCTTAGGTTTCAGGTTTTCTTTGTACCAGTAGAAAAATTCTGTAACTTTCAGGAATGCATATGAGTACAATGAACCCTAATAAGGATAATACTCTATGATAGGAATATTTACATCAATGCAAAAGGATTACGTGGTTAAAGAATACCTGAGCATAAATATAAATATACCTATCAAAGTTTGTACATGCAATATATCTTTTACGGCGTACCACGATTTTCTATCTAGTCCACTACCAAATCAAATGTGTATTTCTTCTATTAGTAACTACTTATTTTCAATATTGTGCTTTCTAAAGACCTCAATATGACATTGGGATTTATAATATCATCATGAATAATTCCTGATCCAAATTATGTAGGAGTACCAACCCAAGCACATCTGTCTAGACGACCTACGTGAATAATCAATCTCTAGGTCCGCTTTCATGAGAGGGAGTCACGGCTTGGGTGACAAAGCCAGAGGTTGTTTGTGCGAGGCACAGGTATTCTCTTTGAATGAATAACATGCAAAAATGTCTTACGCAAGGGATAAGTACTTAATTTAGAAAAGTTTCAAATTATTAATTGTGGTGAACTCAGATCGTCCTATTATATGATGCTCAACTCTTGATTCGTGATATTCCCTTCATTCAATTTTCAAAGGAACTGCAAGGTATGGATTATGAATGAACCCTCAGGTACTAACTTAACGGATGATGAATGCAAACTACATAAACATCGTACGTTAAAATTGTAGTAAAATGCAGTTGGTTGGAGTTGGAGTAGATATCATTATATTGAAGTAAAATAGAATACATTGCTAATTGGATTGACTTACGTAAAGTGACACTGGAACAGAAAGTCGGGCAATAAGCAAGAAGATCCAATAACTCCGAGTCACAAATACCGTAGCGAGACGCGCAAATCAATGCTAGAGCCATTTCAACCTGTTTGAAACAAAAGTAAGAGTCGAAAGTCAAGAACGATAGCCAATTAACATCACCTTTGATCCTCTCTATCCAATAAGCTTACAGACTAATAAAGGTAAAAAGACGATACGATAGAATTCTCTTCAGAGGAAAAGCAACCAGGAAAAGTTTACCTTTGACATTTAGGCAAGAAATCGAAAATAAAATATAGACCTAGTAACACAGGTAATAAAGACAACGTAAAATGAATTGATAGACTGAAGAGGAATCAGGTGAACCCAAGTGGAAATACGTATTCTTAGTACTTTGACTCCAGCTACATATACATGGATTGGACTAACCAAGGACAGTAGTTTACTGTTACACAAACATATTACTATATGTAGGACTCTTGATAGAGCTCGGATAGTTTTATGTATTAAAAAATCGATGTCTGTGGGTTCACGGTTTCAGAGATTTATTGTATATGTATCTCATGCAAAAAATCATGACCATAACGTAATTAATCTTATAAGAAGAATCTTTATGTCAAAAGTATAGAAAGAATTAAAATAGAAAATTTAATAAGTAATTATCACCAAAAAAATAAATTTACTTTTAAACGAATACATCTTTACAGAAAATGTTCGAAAACCACAATTGAATTTTTAAGGGTATGCGGTTACGTTTATTTATAAGACCCATTAGCATATAAAACATTTGGATTTTGGATTTTTAAATACACAACTATCCGAGTTCTGCTATTGTATTCCATGTAGGTTAAGTACCACAAAAGTAGGAATAGGAATATGAGTCTACATACTTATCATTTCCAAAATTCAGTTATCCACTTTACACTTATCCAAATAGTTCAGATATGGTAAGCATTGCAAACTTATCATCAGGTATAGGCAGAAACAAAGAAAATAAAAAGGGCGAACTGTAACTTATTGTTAGTTTTACCTAAAGCGTGTGCAGACGAAGGAGCACAGACGGATGCCTAGAAAGCCAAAGGATATTTACCTATATGAGAAAAGTGAAATTACCTTTTCTTTCCCCAGAGATTTCTCCAGGTAGTCAAAAAGACCGTTGATTGCAGAACTGACATCATTAACGGTTGCAACGTCCGTTGCTGCTTGGCTGTCGATGGAAGCTTGCCAAGCCAACACCTACAAACAATTACATTAAACGGATTGTATAAATACTATATCTACTTTCCAACACATTTTAGATGCCAACTAAATAGATTGTTTCCCGTTCTACTGCACGCTGGGTCACAATCATAAGTCATGATAAGCATTACTGTAAAAGGTCTGTAAAAGTGTGCATAATATGGATATTTAAATATCAATATGGTAAAGTTACACAATTCCACCCAATATCAGATTTAGCACTTTAATTATAGTAAATTTAGATAGAAATTATGCGGATGAGTCAAATATTACACGGATGGTTCATATACTTATGAATTTCGTATGGGTATGCCGAGCAGAGTAGAGTTTCAGAAATGGAGTATTCTAGAAGACGGTACGTGTTGTAAATCACTATTGGTTTTGCAGTTTATGCCTGATTGCGATTTACGATGTGAGCTAAAGGAGTAGGAATGGAATATCCTTTCTTTCATTCAGTTGGAGACCCTAAGCCGATGCACTGTGTGAATAATTTGAAAAGATCAAAGTTCATCTGAAAATCCTCCATAGCTAGCCAACTTTTCATATTTTATAAAATTTGTATTCGAGTATATCTAATGGTCCTTTTTATGGTTTTCAAGAGAGACTCCCGAAATATAGTTGCATTATAGGTTTGTGGCTTTATCTGTCACATTTACTGGTCAAACAGAACAGAATGCTGTTAAGGTTCGATTTCGTTCTGTTCGGGTTCAGATTGCAGATTTAGTATTAATGGCTCTGTTCCAGATGGGAATGTCAGTCTGTGATGTGCCTTCCCTTGGCAATTACCAATTTCGCATTCTATTCGAATACTTACTTAGGTAGTTAAACATTCATTTGTTTCTGCTCTATTGCTTCTGTTAGTTTTCCATTCTACCATAAGAATTACCTTCTATCCATTTCAAGTCACTCACAATCAGTTCATTTGTCGGTTGCCTTTGCGTTTCTACCTGCATACTTACGCGATTGAATTACACCTACAAATTAAACCATTCGTTCAAACTATGCTATGGGTTTTGTCGTGGTAGATTAGAATCTTCACGGATTAATTTTACTTAATGTAGAAATCTAGTATTTACATATTATATTACCAATATGTAAATGCAATAACTTTAAAATATCCTATTGTCCCTGTTTCAGTTTTAGGAACATCAAAGTCTTATGCTTAGGTGTTTACTCCACGTTGTACAACATTTCTATTTCTCCAACTTTTCAATTTACTAAGGAGAAAGTCGGAGAAAGTACATTCAGATAAAATTGACATGTTCATGGTGATTCAACGGAGTTTTAAACGAAAGCACGTTTTTACAACTTATTTTGCTTGATGTTACGATACGATGCTTTGAAATTCGCAAGGTTTTATTTTAATACTACATGAAATTGAGATGGATGTAAAGTGGAAAAATATTTCCCAAGCTTAACTTTTGTATATGTAGTAAAATGTCATCCCTAATTGTCAACAGAATCAGTTAGTGAGGCTCTTGTATGCAGTAGGTGCAACTCTGTCACTGTAATTTATATGTACTTCCTAAGTTTATAGAACATTCTGTCAATCCGAAATCCGGAATATAAATGGCAAAGTTCAGTCCACGAGGAGTTTCATTTCCGTCGCTACCAAATAGTAATAATTGAATCTTTCTGATTGTGAGTTGAAATTGCTCCTAGCTCCTAGTGCTTCGACTCTTGCACCTGGACATCCCGCTTTCATAATATTCACACTAGCATTTTACAGTCTTTCAAACTGGATTTAATTATTTTATGTCAGCAATAATTTCCATTTCAGCTATATGTACTGGAGGACTAGAAAATTGGAATTCCCGATCTCGCAACAGATTAATACATTAATACTGTTTCAGGGGGTTGTCAATTAAACGTTTGTGGTTGTTCAGCTGCCATAAAACATTTTTGCATTGACCTATTATGTAATGTAACTGAAATTTGAAGCAATTTAAATAGACAACTGACCTTGATGTACAAAGGAAGAGTACAGTGTTTCAGCCGACTACAAAGTTGTTTCTGAACTTCAGCATCAGCGCTATGAGAGTACTGCAAAATAGAGGCTGTCAGAAGACTTTCTGCTGGCTGTGGAGCCATTGAAGACATCTAAAAAGCAATATACAGTACAAAAATTATAACTCCACACTTTACACTGTGTATTGATGAAGTAACTGAGCGTAGGTAGACATGTTGAGTGTTGAGTATACGGGTTTTGCTGCTAAAAATGGCTGTCAAGTTGTCGTTTAGACCTTACAAAAGTTTTGGACTGTAGTAGACTTTCAAAAATACAGATCTATTGGCTAGCTAAATGGTAAAAGCTATCGGTAACCCGAGAAATAGCTACGGACACAAGAATCGAAGAATGTTCCTTTTAGAACATGACGCAAACATGAAAATAAAGAGTAAAATTGACATATTTGAATAAAAGAGTCACGAAAGATACATGACATGATAAAAAATGTCAGCAAACTGTAAATGACAACAAAGAAAAAGTGAACTTTGAACTTTTCAAATTGAGATAAATCATATTATTACTACACGTTGTTACATATTGTGAAGAGTTCTTGTCAGACTCCGACTGAAAGGAAGCTGTACTTAGCGTAACAGTTCAATTCAACTCATCTTTACACTAATGACTATGAAACTGGAGAAACAGGGCGTTATGACAGTCAGGACAATAAGTCAGGCCGCTAATAAGAGTTAAAGTGCATTCTGCTGAAAATACTTTGTTTTTCGTTCCTAATATAACCGACAATGAGTTCAACTGTGCGACGTAGCCTACTTAGTGTGTTTTGTGTTATTTTGGAGTTCAGTTCGGAGTGACTGGAGTGAGGAAGAGCAATGATAACAATAGCAAAATAAATGGATATAATATGATTGTACAATAAACAAAGCCAAGTCGAGTAAGAACTGTAATGGTAATGGTGCCCACTAACAAGGTGGTGAGTACAGAGAGTATTGTTCAGTTGAGAGTAAGTATGTAGTGGGAGAAACATGAAAACTGACTAAAACGTGTATAGAGCACTTACAGAGATGAAAGCCTCGTCATGTTTCATGTTGGCCTTAATGGATTGAAAGACAGGGGAGTCCTCGGCACAGGACAATATGAGCTTCATTCTAGGAGGCAAATCTTCTGACAACCATCCCAACTCACAGCTTTCAAATGGACTCAACTGAAAGTGAACAAAAAGCTTTCAATCACAAATACCAAAACAATATAAATACGTCATCATTACTCCAAAGGTCTCTTATACTAAAAACACAAACAAGTTAGTTAACATACAGTACAATAATAAAATCCATCAAGGAACATTAATACACGGAATGGAAATAAAAGGTCATTTTCTATGTCAAGCCAAGTCTTCTAACACTAAATACAATTGCAAATGCAGCTTGCTTTGTATGATTGCATTCAAAAAGAAACTTCATTTTCAAAAAGTATAACTATACACATTGGGTCAGTTCGAAAATCATTTTTAAAGCTAATTCAAAAATAACTCACAGCGACGCATTCTGAATGAGTTCAGCAAACTAGCTAACCTAAATAAATCACTAATGCACACTAATATATTGGCATAGTACAACTGAACATTATAACAAATGAATTTCATAACAGCATGAGCAACATCAAAGTGGTTTTGCAAAGATGAGATTATCATGAAGTCAATTGGAAAGACAAATGCTTACCACGTGCCTTATTAAGTGAATATCTGTACATGGAAAAGTGCTTTTAGAATTTCCAAATGGGGAACAGTTATAATCTGATATAATAGTTATAATTGAACGAGGTCTGTTACAAAAACAATGTTTCTTGCAGGAACTGATAAAAATGGAATTAAAAAAAATTCTAAATCAAAGATTGGCCAGGGTGTATTGACATTACCAAAAGGTTTGTACACAGAGAAGCATTACACACTACATTGCAAACGTTACCATTTATATATGAATTGCATATTTCAGATATTTAGACTTGCAATATGTGTTAATTACTTTTACGGCTGAAGTATAATAATTTAAATTAAACACTCTAGAAAGGGTATAGAAACATCAGAATTTTTTGGAATGTTCGATTCTGGTAATTTAAAATAAGGTCAACTTGGACATTTTAGACTATCTTAACAATTACTTTACTGGAAAAAGTTACTTTTGTCTATATTTATGTTCACCGAACTGTAAAATACTACCACTACTGTGTAGTTAATACAAAGTTGATTGTACTATGTAAGTCAAGTGCAAAAATAGTGAAAAGTAAAGAAGTTCACATCTGGAACATTGTAGAATAACCAGAAAATAAGAGAAAATCAACAAGCCTTTCAATTTTACAGAAAAGATAACATTTCTTTCTTTTGTTGGCCAGGAAAGTTATGTAAGATCGAGTATAAAAGAAAAATTGAAGAATAGAATAGAGAGAGCGTGACAAATTGATCGATCGTTACAATCCTCTTCGTCACACACCAAAACCACCGTCACTAGTACCGAAAAACTTCTATCCTTCACCTGATTGAAGCAGTAATACACATAATATTTACTTTTATTACTATAAAGATATTTTCCATTCATCTCAATTATTAGTTCTCATTTTTCTTTCCCTTCTCCTAATGTATTTATGTGCGTCACCATACTATATGATAGATATATTCTGTATTGAATCTGCTTGACATAGAATTGCAGACTAGCGAACCCTCCATAAAAGAATGTTCAGAATACAAATAATTTCACCACGACTTACACTTCAATAAATCGCACCTCCAATTTCTAATTTCGTTATTTTCAGACAATCGACTAAGGACACGTAATTCGCAGACCTAATTACCTGTTATTTGAGTAGATTTAACTAGCCTAAAGTAGAACACTGATACCGTGATACCTGACAACTAACCTACCGAACTCTTTAGTTTTTATGTGACACCAAAAACTGACTCAACGAAAATCTGTTTTTAAATAATGAATTAAAAAAAACATTCTTAAACTTAACCTACATTAAATACATTTAAATTGCACTCCAAAACTGTCAATGCAAAACACGTACCTCAGGAAACTTAAGTTAATGTTTGTAATACACCAATGCTACATCTACAGCATGTACTTATTTAGTACTCGCAAGCTGAGCTTTGAGTTTCACAGTAAATGGTAAAACGTAACCTATTTCCCTTATAGAGATGCTTTACATCACGGAAAAACTAACCCTAACAAGTAACTCTGGTAAATCTGCACTAGTACTTGATAGATTTCGATATACTTTATAGACACATTACCGATTTACTAGCTGTTCCTATTATTGAAATAATTTATGCTCCTCGATTGAGGAATTTCACGTTCCCGATAAGTATAATGTAAGTATACCAGGGCATTAACTGCATCATAATTTGTGATATCTATGCTATACTCTGAAGTATAATGGATGCTTAAATTGTTAGAAAGTAAGTGTGACAAGAATAAGAACATGAAGATGACAATATTTCATATCTAGGAAGTTTCAGAGGAAGTCAAGAATTATAATTAAATTGAATTACCTCATCAAGTCCGTCGGCGACTACAAGAACGAGAGGAGGGGAAGATGTACGTGACAACATCTTGTACAACTCATGATGGTAACATCTTACATTCTGAAACCGACAAGTGACAAGAAACCTGATGAATTTAATTAATAGATTTAATCTTCGTATTTCAATCTGCTTGATTGAATAACTCTATTAGTAATCCTTAAACGTTAATAATGATTGTTTTGCATGATTATTTCTACCCTGTGTATACCACGTCGTTATAATGACCTAATTGTTTTATGTATGCTGCCTTATTGGATATTAGGTGCCATATCTCCATGTAAAACAGGAGAACATTGATTAATAACAGTAGAACATGATAAAATAATTTTCCTGCAAGCGTATACAGATAGAAGTAAGTACTAAATTTGAATTAGTAAGGAGTTCACCCAAAATACAGAAAATTGGCAAATAAGACAACATATTTGCTATTCACGAATTACATTTACATCTCATTAAAACATGTTTTAGGTAATTGAGTTACGAAAGTATGTCAAGAAGTTAGTATGTGCATGGTTGTTAAGTTATAAAATTAAAATAATTAAATTCCGAACTTTCACCAAGTTTGTCTCCGAAACTTTCTAACCTTGGACTTGTTGAGTCGAAAATTCAAAAGCAGCTGATAATACTGAATACTCTGGCCTAAATTTGCCAAGTACATGCTTTGAATCGCCATTAATTCAATGAACACAAAACAACTGCTAAATATAACCCGATATGCCATTTTAAATGTTGTAAGATAATTTTGCATTTAAAGTCATTAGTAAGAAATATAAATAAATTAGTCTTAGTATGCAGAAATACTTTTCCCCACTTTCTTTGTAAAGGAAGTGTCAGGTGTATATAGAATAATCGGACGATTGAGTTTTAACTAGCATTAGAAACTTTGTCTCCGAAAAGCGATTACTGTCAACTATGAAGTTAAAATGCAAATCTCACGTGAGGTATCCAGTAGTTCCTGCCGGTAAGAAGAAATGCTAATTGGGAAGTAACGGTTCGGAGTAATTGAACAAGAGAACGACTTTCTGGGGTGAGGCCAACGAAGCGAAACACAATCAGGGCATCTGGATACCAAGTCGCACATTGTTGAACTACGCGAGCAAGCAAACAACGTTTTCCACATCCCTTACCTCCGTGAATTACCATAGGATAGTTTTTGTCACCACCGATGTACCTAAAAACAAATTACCCAATTCTAATTGCTTCTTTCTTCGAAACTTATTAACTGCTTAACTATGCATTCCCTTCTACATACATCTAATCTTGTGAGATCTTTTAGTTAAATTAGAGTAATTTGTATGTGCTAAGCAAAATTAATTACATTTGCATATAAAGGAGCAAAATGAAGAAATTGTTGTATCATAGACCTAGACCTAGGTATACCATGACAAATGCGCCAGTTAAAGAAAGAGGGTAGGTTAAAAGTAAATTAGCGTTTCGTCCCCCGTGTTGTATTCATTAATTGTAAACAATAAACAAAGACTTTATTACTTACTGCTTAATACTGTTGAGCACATTTTCAACGGACACGGAACATTTGGCTGCTTGTTGACAGAAAATAGTATGCTGCATCACTTCTGAACACAATGAACCGTCAACACCATAACAAGATCTCCATACAGCCTGTAACAATGGAAAGGGAAACTGTCACCGAATGCAACACATCAAAGCGAACACATTTTTAAAGCAATCATATAATATGAGATTACACATGATAACATATTCTGACTAAAGACTTTTATCCGCTCAGTTACACAGCAAATGACTATTCCCATTAATTTAAACGATGACCACTCAAATACGGTGGAATGCTTTGTCACTAGATAAGAGCCATTGGAAGTACATTGGGGAACATTAAATATTTGTAGTCAACTCGTGTGTTCAATTTACATTGAATAGGATATTATTTCCTTTCCTGGAATTTGTGCACTGCTTGGCTAATTACTGTTTTCTAATTTAAACCTGTTTATATTGCAAGTAAACTAGAAATATCCTGTTCCATGTTACTATTTTATTAATAGTTGATAGCAATATAAAGCTAAATAAACATATCAAAGCAAATTACACATCCATCAATTTGCGTAGTTAGTAAACCTAAAGAAATTCGATCCAACATAGCCATTACATGTAGTGAGTTGGTACGTTGTAGTAGTCTGCAATAAGCTAACATCTATATACATCTATACATTATATTAAGGTTGTGCTTTAGATAGTCGTACCAGATTGATTTCTATAGATTTACAGTAATTAATTACAGATGAAAGGAAATGTGCCCTTGGTAAAGGATGATGGATGTTGAACCACCAGAGATTACCCATTAAGCGTTCCCCAAGAATGGAAGCTCACGTACCTTAGAATTATCTTCATCAATAATTTCATCCAAAATAGCTCTTAATTGAGTGGTGAGTTGGTTGCAGAGCTCCTTCAGGTATTGACAATGCTCTGGGTGCTCAGAGGATAATCCTCCATCTTGCCATTTGACCAGCAAACGCAAAATGTGATCAGCCGCCAGTTGATTCTACAATATTTCATCACCAGTTTGAGAATTAACGGAAAACTTTGTATGGCTATACAAATGCTTTATATATTTGAAAACCTTTTAGCGAACATTGTGGATAACAAGCTTGGGTTTATAAAAAGAGAAGGTGAAAGGTAACCTTTAATTCATTATGAAGAGATTCCAATCGTCTATTTTTTTCCAACTCGATTGGTGTACTTGGAGGAGCTCCAGGATCATTTTGAATGTGTGTGAATACCCGATGCGCCCAAATGCTTCTCTTCCCTACTTCGCGACTCATAAATATCGAATTGTGGATTTCCTGCAAATTGGTAATCTTGTAAGTTATACGTTTTCCTGTACAAAAGCTTCTAGAATTGTGGGTTGTAGTAAAGCAGTACAAATAGAAATACACATAACCATCATCTTGATTATTATTGTAAGTTAAACTAAGTATAGCATAAGTAATCGGACTAGTAATCTCTGGTAGGCTTTGTATAGACAAGAATAAGGACGATAAAGGCGTCTTTATTGCTAAGCCTTACTTATTATGACATGGGGACCATTATGGTTTCAGGAATGTAGAAACTAGTGCAAAGTAGCAAAACAAGTTGTGAAAGATGTTCTATTTATACATAACATAACTCGCTAAATCCCCCTACATAGGTACTACTCAAACGCAAGCACATTCTCATTGAAGTTTTCATTGCTTCCGTAAGTGAGAATCGGGAATTGGCCATCAGAAGCCGTTTATTTGTGTGTGGTTGCATTGCAATGAATTAGTTTCCTTGCATGAATAAGATATTTCTACAGTCTACTGTTTACAACATAAAATATTTAGTTAGCACTTTGTTGTATAGGGATATTTCTAGTAAATTCTGCCATGTGGGTTGGTTTTAGGTTTCGTTGTCTAAGATTCTTTTTAGCCCGATCGCACACTTTCTATATGTATCTGCAATTTCAATAAGTAGCATGACATATCCACCCTGCTGTGGAAAACTATTTTTAGTCTAGTGTTCAGTGTAGCAACATGTACACATGTAACTCATGTAAGTTTTATTTCTAGAGTTGAGTGCTTAGTTAAGTAATATGTAGTTACTAGTCTTTTTGGTTCATAAATACCACTACATAATAAGTATGCTTATCTGCTTTATTATGTATTATACTAACTTCATCCACTGTATTATATGACACAGCCTGTCTCTTCCTTTTTTTCCGCTACTCACGACAAAATCGAACAGACTACAGCTAATACATGTACTTAATCTCGTTACTAAAGAAAGTAATGAAAATAGAGATGAATCCAATAGTCACATACGCTTCAGCCCCCACCTACACATCCAACATTCCAAAATTGATTTTCTTTTCCAAGAAAATCTAGTGGAATTTTCTCTTGTGTGTACTAAATATAAACATATGTATCCTAACGTGGTACAACTGTAAGCAGGATTTAATCAGTGAGTAGTAAATAGTGTATTGATATATTTACTACACGAACTGAACAACTTCATGCTCAAAAAGCAATCCAACTAATTGTATACAGCATACATGGAAATAACGTAGAAACACAATGTAATAATCCAGTTACAACTGCTTTCCTGTCACATTCTTTGTCTTTCCCCACAGCCCCTTTACCTTACACCAAAACTAAGTACACTCTGAATCTGACTCAATAACTTCTATTCAGCCCTTAAATCCTTGATAAATACTAGTAAATGTAAATTACACAAAACTTACTCAAAAAATTACAATTATCATTTTCTGAATAAGTAGCTGCTTGCTGGTATATGACACATTAAGACTACAATAACGAAACCCACAATAAATGACATATTGCAACAAAATACTGTTTACTACATCAATTGAAAAGCCAATGTAAATAATTACATTGGCCAAACTGAAATATTAATTGCAATTTTTGGTATGTGTGTAAATATCATGTAACTGTCTGTCTCACCCTTATCTGTCTCATTATAACCTACTACTAGGTTTCACACAGGAGTTATCATATAAGAAATACTAAGTTATACAATGATTGAAAAATCTATAGTAGAAATTATAAATTTCCAGTGCTTACATAGGCATTAATTGTTTGTACTAATAATACTCCAGTCAATAGCGAACATACCTGTTCGATGACAGTGGTGAGATACGTGTCGCGAAGCTCTGTAGGGAAAACTCGTAATATGACACTGAGAATTTGTTCTACGATAGTTCTCCACTCTGTTATTGCTGAACTTTTGTCCTCCTCGTTGTCCGACTGTAATTGATAATAAAATAATACTATTTGTACAGATAAGACACAAAGGAAAGTATATTTCTGTCGTTAATAGTTGATGCTAACAGACTCGCGTGTATGCCAAAGCGATCGATTATAAATGAAAATGATATAATTATTGGTATTCAGTCAGTGTGTCATATATTACTATTTCTAACAATCATAAAAAAATATTATGCTGCTACTCAAAATCATTATGCCGTAGACCTTACGTGACCTGACATACAACATACCAAAGCATAAATGTTTCATAATTTACATAACTATTTTGACTGCCTATGTAAACATGTATGAAGTTGTGTATCACTTTTTCATGTCTGTGCTTACAAAGATATAGAAGAAAAGTAATGATGCTAAACTTATTTTCAATCTTACCCCGATTTTTGGTATATGAGTAGCAATGGGATTGAGCTGATAACAAGGAGGTTGTGCATGAGTGTCCAAGGAATACCATTTCTCGAGGATAGCTTTACTTTCGGCGTCCCCCACATTTTTCAATGCCATTTCGAAGTCCTGTTGCTCGATTGATTTAGGAAGAAGAGGAGCCCCCAAGGAGTTACTCAAAAATAACACAGGAATTACGTAAGAAACTTCAGATTGACCTAAAATTCCATGAATATACAATGAAAGTCAAAGGGGACTTGGTTGTCTCAAAGTAAATATGCATGTTGAATTGATGAGTCTTTCATGTCTTTACAAATATTTGCATTTTACGCGTACGTTTTAGTTCGCCGAGACAAAGCTCCGGAAACTGATGGTCCTGCCGGGTTTCCAAATCAGTTTTCCAGTGGAGATCGGTTATGTGCAGCTCATAGCCACGGGTTGAGCAGTAGTCTCGGAGTGCCGGATACACTTCCGTGTGTAAATTGCCCTTCTCCAAACGGAAATCTATTATTCACCATAGTATAATGACAAAAAGAGAGCAAACATAGTGATGACAGCTAGTCTTACTGCATTAATTATATTTGACTCTTCATAATTAAATTCATACAATTAATATTCATATTGTAATTTTGGAATTCGTACTATGTACTCCATTATGTAGGCCACCTATTAAATGTGCACTTATTCCTTATAGTTGCTAGTTACTATCTACAAAGTACAAATGGTTTACATTCCTAATGGCTATATTACTACACTCTAATTACACTGTAATGAAGAACTTAGGTCTTCCAACTCATTCAGTCCTTATCAAATGAATCACTGAGTCACTGAGACATGATGGCCAACTTAAATGTAGTGAAGAACTACAAAATTAATGTACTTAGAAAGTAGTTAATCAAACCTTGAGAGGATGAGGTGCAAACATAGAGAGTAATCTTCCTTCCTTTGTGCACTGGTTTGGTCTTGCTTACCCTTCCCACCAGAAGATTTCGAATGTTGTCAGTTTGCTTCCTCATTTCTAACGGAAAGGCAAATGAGTGAGGGCCATCCAAGGCTCCAGGAGCAGTCAGTGTCGTCGGAGAAGACAATGACATCGAATCTCCTGATTATTACAACATTTACTTTCATTTTCGATTAATACTTTCAAAGGATAAAAAATTCACCTTTCAATCAAATTCAAACTATGTGCGTTAAAATTAAATAACGATTAATTGATTACGGAAAAATTGTTCTACTTACCTGACAGACTGGATGGGTCAGTATCCCGCATTACTCTGGTCCTAAACGAATCCCTAATACCAGCGGAATTATCCGCAGATACTTCTAAATTTCCTCCACTTGTTTGAGGTCCACTTTGACCCTGGTTGGTTCCATTCTGTTGGCTTGGTCGTTTTGAGCTGGCGGAATGATTCTCCAGTCCCTCCTGTGAGTCACGCCGCGGTTTAGCATTCTTAGCGGACCTATGGGCAATTAATTAGTATCAAGTGTTAACCTTGCTACAATAAAAATGTGGTGGAATTTTCAGAATTCAATCATATCTCAAATATTTAGCTCATTTACATTTTAAAAGCTCGAAATACGCATACAGATATAGTAATTACATGACATTCAGTTATGTCCAGCAACTTGTCTTATGAAAGTAAAGTAAATTTGGATGCCACTCTACGTAGCATCCGTAATAAATCATTGGGAGTTGAAGGAGGTTACGAATTTGGGACATGGAAAGTAAAATCAGACATTTTTTCCTTTCTCCATTTGCCTATCGTTTTCTATAAAATCGAAATAAATAATGTAACTGTGTAATGCGAATATATTTGCAGTTTATCTAAAACTGGGCGGAGTACCGTTCTGCACAACAAAGCATATCTCACAGAAGATCAATTATCGTAATTTCGATTGGGTCATAATATGTTTTAAAAGTTTGACCATTTGTCAGTATTGATAGTAGCCAATATTTATTATTTTTAGTTATATCGAGCTTTAATCTTCAACCAAAGTTAAGTACACTCTACAAACTATCTAGATATGCACTGCTATTAGTAAAGTTACAAAATTTGTAAACATCGGGAGTTGGAGAAAAAATCGAAAAAGAGAAAGGCAGAGAGAAAGTTGAGATGCGGTATTTTAATATTGATCGCATACCAATAAAGTAGACTTATTTTAAGAGAGTAATATCTTCCGACAGTATCACTAATACATATACTCCTTTGGTGTAGCCCTGCATACCTAAATACCTTGATATTAGTTTTTTGGTCGAAGGTCTGATAACTTTGCTGCGAGTTTAAAGCAATTTTTGTTTGCCTTGCTGTCCCTCATAAATTGCATTAGGATTAATTAGGATACATTTTTCAGTATATTTGTAATATACTAAGCACTGCTTCGTAGTTCCATTTCCAATGTAGCACGTTCATCGCCATATTGCAGGCTACAAGGTAAGTAATTGTAATCTATAAATATATCAAGATTATTTATAACTTTATAACAAATAGTCTAATGTAATTCTTTCCTGTCACGCATCCCAATTGTACATTGAAAATTATAACCAAGGCCGGTCTACAGGACCAGTTACGAAAACCCTGATGTTCATGAAATAGATGACATCCTAGCTATAAGCCATTTTGACTGGGATGTATTACAGTTGAAACCATTGACTAATATTTATTGCACACTGAAAACAATAACTTACTAGATGCAGACATTATTTTCAAATATATACAAATTCTTCCTTTAATTAGAACTACTCATCCCTAATCACCCACAATAGAACACTTTTGGCGAGACTATACATTTTATCATGAACCTATGAAGTAAAGAATCTTTTTGTAATCTAACAATTTGTACTACTTATTCTTTCGTCTTGCTTTCTACAAGTCATTTATACAAATGAGAGCCACTTAATTGCTATCGAAAGAAGTATTACAGAAGTTACATAAAATTACGTGGTCTTGTTACAAAATTTACATATGGCTTGTCTGTACTTCTGCTATTAAAAGAAGAGGAAAATGGTAAACAAAATAGGAGAATAATGATATGTGCTCTTAGGGAAAATATTTGGAAACTTTCTTTCTTTACTTAAGAAAGAAACGTACTTTTTTTAGTATGTACAAGTACATACATGGACATACCGTATGTAATACGCATTCAACAAGAGCTATCTGAATGCATAGTTTTGCTTTGTTCTGACGTCTGTACTCAGGAAAGGACCTTGAATTCTTCTACAACTACATGCGAGTACCATCAAGGGAGAAAATACAAAAGGTATTACGTAGTTATACATGCTGTACTGCATGCACATCTTATTGTTAAGTTAAAGTAATTCCCTCATCTTGCTCACACAACATAAAAATAACAGACTGATATCTAGCAAATGTGTATCAAGCAATTTACCAAAAGGAAAGTAGCCCAGAGCCTTGAATCAACTTATGTAACTGTTTGCTAGACGCAAACTATCATTAATAAGTAGCTAAAAATAATCTTGGACGCAGACAAATGCTAAGGCATATACAAAAATGCAAAAGGTGCAGGTATAACGAATCCAATGAGAGAAATTGCTCCTTTGCTTCTTTAAAAATGAAATTTAATTGAACATTTTACCTTATGGTTAACAACAATTTATCCGGATTTTTGCAAAGATTTATCTGGATTTATGACAATTAATTGAACTCAAAAGAAAAACATTACAGATACTTAAGCGAACGACAGCATTTTACGGTTCGGGAATAAAGAATGTGCTATTCTAAAACTTTCATTTGGATTAGTTTGTAGGTTTTATACCGTAGGCAATGGGCAATAGTCATCGTCATTCTGACAATTTAAAGACATGTAGCGATTGAGAATAGTAAAATAGTAATCTTGTATTGTAGAAATGTTAGTATTTATTAACTGTTGGTCATCAACCACTAAGGGAAAGTTAAGTATACGTGTTGTAAAAACCTTATAAGGGTGTACAAGAAGATATGTGTGTCACAAATACACAGGATTCTCATGGGGTTATTACTTTCTCTATATGCTTACCAAAGTACGGTATTCTCAAAAAATTCCAAAGTTAACGATGAAAAAATGTAGGACACTCTCACTATAAATACAAGGTCAAGAAATTTTGGTTCTTTCTCCCTATTCATACGAGTTTTAGGAGACTGGTTTTGGCTAGGCCCAACAGTTCCCTAATCGTACAATTAGTTTTCAGGTGGAAGCATCCGTTATCTATTCTCCACTTAACAACTTTCACACAAACTTCCTAACACTACAGAAAACTGGGTCTTGTTGCACACAACGACTCATTAGTAACTTTGGAGCTTATTACTTTCCTTCTACGATGTTCCATTTCTTGATACTAGTATCATTCGCAATCAGTCAGTCAGCTATTTGTTACATCGTTAGTGTGCTAAATAAAATTATGAGATTAAATTCTATGTGGTTGTGGGAGATTAGAGGGGTTTTCTTCTTACAAGTAATACACTTAGAAATCTTAGCAGCAGACTTAGGACATCGTATCGGGGAGAAAGCAAAGTTTCACTTTCAAGGTGAAGTTGATTACTTAGAAAAACTTTGAATGAAAATTGCCTAATTATTTTCTCCTGTACATTTCGTTCTCCACAGATTCTTTTTAGCACGATCTATACGTTTCCTATACTTTATCTACTCTACTTAATCCATGGGACAAGTTATACTGCAGTAATATAAACGAAACGTCTATGAAAATATGTTCATAGTGTTTTATATACAGTAAGGTTATACGTTTATAAGTATTTGCTTAAAAATAGGAAAGCAGAAGTGAAAGAAAGGAAAATAATGTAAACCTTGAGCTTACCCTTCTGATTTGTCAGAGAGGCTGTCACTATTCTTCCTTTTTGAACACAGGTTTCCCATTTTCAGTGTAAATGCAAATGTGATGCTCTGGATAAGAGAGAAGAGCAAGCAGTAGTTGTTATTTGACTATATTATAGGTATTAATGTAGTGTTATAGATGGTAGACGTCGTTGTGAAATGGAATTTTTGCAGAGGGGAACGGAAAGAAAACAAGCTGAGTTGTGTAATATTCAGAATGCGGAAAAGCTTATGGTTAGTTGACGTGAATTGGATTGAGTGAAGTCAGATGAGGATATTATTATGAATGTAGGTCAGACTGGAGGAGAGTGAAGAGGTGGTGTGTGCGTGTATCTTCTATCTAGAGTATATTTATAAAAGTTGTAGTGATTCCTTGACGTGTCCGTAGCTTTCGTGCTATTATAATAATATACGCTGCTTTGCTACGCAAGTGTGCAAACACCGTGAAATTCAATACGACGAGAAAGAAGAGCTTCTGTTCTGGGTCAAGGTCAGTAGTCCGTCAGGACAGAAGAGGAGCAGAGTATCCAGAAGTGAAGTCAAATGAAATCAATTCTCAAGACAAGTCTATTGAATTTTCAGTCCGGTCCTCCGAACTTGGAACTCAAACTTGGAAGTCTATAGAAATCTGTGGCCCGAAGCAGTCAAGTCAGTTACACAAAAAGCGGGCAACAGATAGGAGTAGAATACAACACAGGTCAAATAATCAGCCGTGTCATAATCGTGTCTTACAGTTATTTTCAGGTTCAAATATTTTCTCTCATATAGCAAAAGTATTCATGTTTGTATGTATTTTGCACATTAAAGAATGAATATAAGGGAAGCGTTTCTTCTGAGAAACAAGAAGGACTTATTTGAATTCGATAACTGAAATTGCCATTCTTCAATGTTCAAGTTATGTGAATTCCTCCTCCCATTTCACTCTAGTATTCTCGATTGGAATTCAATTTACGCCGATCTAAATGGAAAACCTGTCGAGTTTTCGCTAAATGTCTGTGTACACTCATTGTAATGAGTGTTCCTTAATTCTCTCGACCTTCTTCCTCCCTAAGTAAGTAAGTCTCTTTGGCTTTAGAGTACTTTTTAATTAAATTCGACTAATGCACGCCAGCAGAGAACAAAGTTTTCTTCTTAATCGATGCATTACCATCTTTCTTTTAACCACGTACACTTACATTACATTAACACTGCACTCTTTGTTTTCACATATGTAAATACGATTCGGATGAGACATCCTTTCTTTACTTAATCTGAGATACTGTAATGGCATTTTAATCGTCAGTTCGAGTTCATCCTTATTGCAAATTATCTTCTATTAGAGATAGTCTATAAGTGTTTTTAGTTTTCTTAAGTACACGTGCTTTTTCAGACATACTTAAAACTTTCCTAGAAAACTTTAATTTTCTCTGCTTTCACTTATTATGGATTGAACTCACGCAAAACAAATTACATGTATGCCTTGTGATTGAATTTAGAGTCTAGTATCTAGCAAGATCCCTTGAGAAAATATCTATGGATCATTTTGAGCAGACGGTAAACTTCAGAGTAGATTCTAGACTTAACTATGTACAGCTCCGAGAGAAATCCTTATACAGTACAATTTTCGATAGTGCTTTGCATCTTATAAAATGTCCTTATGCAATGTCATGCATTAAATTAGGTTAGAGATGTCATGACATCAGAGCAGAGCTGAGCAGACAAGATTTTTTCTCCGCTTTTCATTTAAAGACTCCACCGTTGCATGTTATTCTAGGTCAGATGGAAATATAAAGAGAAACTCTACTTTCTCTTTTCTAGAACATATGTGCAACGTCAATGTTGTATCTTCTCTCGATTTCTCTCGAGACATTCAACTTTTCCCCAGTACATAGTGCTTGTCAAAAATCGTTGTCTTCTCTTGCTCGTCTTTGAAGTCAACTTATTGTTGGCAATGCTCAAACCGTGGCAGACTTCTCTTATATTGCGGCTGTTTTTTCTTCGATGATTACTGCTTCCCAGTGTGAAGGGGAATTTTCCAAGAATTTAAGCCTAAAGGCTTTGTTACTTCCACTTGCTTTGTTTTTCACTCCCAGAATACATAAATATGGAGCCTTGGCTTATTTTTGTTGACTTTTGCAACTTTCGCGTAATGAGGGCCCTTTGTGATTCATCTATTGATCTACTTCCGAGTCTCGTAGTTCCTTTTGCTGGTGGCAACAGTTCAACCTTAAAAGAATTCCAAATCCATTCATAAAGTTACAGTAAAAATGTTTGACTCTGTGTTTTTTCCTTATAACTAATTCTCATCTCAATGGTGAAAACTATTTTTGTAATCACCATTAATATAATAACTTATTTCTGTTATCAGCATCGATTATCGATAATTGCCATTTAGAGACAGTAATCACTAAACAAAAGACTAACACACGTATAAAATGATAGACCTTCGTAATCAAAACCATATACTGATCTACTGCACTTGTACAGGTTAAAACCAAAATGACAATAGTTTGTTCTTGTTCAGTATTTTTCGTATGCTGGGTACTCCTCATTCTTAACGACAACCAAGAATAGGTAGTTAATTATGACAAATGTTGCATGTAACGTTTTATAAAAGAACGTGCAGATAAATGCAATAAATGAATGCACTTTAGCAAATTGCAAATTCAATTTTGAAAATACCCTTCCTATCCAAATGATTAGAAATCTTAGATTGGACAATATCAAATATGAATACTTGTGTAAAATACTACTTGACATAATTATCTGCAAAAAGTAGTAATTGGTAAAACAACAATTTTCAATATAAATATATACTCACAATGTAATGAATGTAATAATTCCAGCGAACCATTAATGAAAAGAAGTAATATTATGGTTACAAACTTTGCTAACCTTGTAGTTACTACAAGGACACACATTTCATAATAAGTTGTGTCATGTCAGTTAACTAATAGGAAAATAATTTTTAGCTCTTATCCATTTAAAGCCTTCCGAAGCGAGCATTAGCCATTAGCTATTGAGATACCTTATTTCCCATTAATGTGAGCTAACTGAAACGGTATATCTGTATTTCGTGATTATGCAATTATTGATCAGGTTAGCTACATGTAAAGTAATGCAAGTCAAAAATATCATTACAACTTGTGATAACACACGATCGAAAGCATAAAACATGATGCTCTATTCTACTTTTACGAAATTCAAATGACTGCAGTGCAATTCAGAGGAAATTCCAAGTAATCATAATCGAATAATGTTATAATGTTAATGCTTTTAACAGAATTCTGCATGTAACATCTAATAACAACTATCTACGCGACTACTTAGGTTCATTGAAACCGGCTGGCGCATGGCGATATCACGACTATCGTGATATGTAGAACTTATTTTTTGGCAATCAGGTTCAAAGTAGAAGAATTCAATTAGGGGATCTCTTGAAAATATACTGTTAATCAACTGGAATTCTGGAATCTATATTACTTTTACCCAGTAGTACAACACGCACTGGCAGACTAGATACTTTAAATTCAAGCACATGACTTTATGTTTACTAACAACGCTTTCTGGATAACCAAGCTCATTTAGGGAATGATCCTATTCTTCTGCAGAAGATTATTTATATGTACATTTGATTTTGGATTCAGTGCATCGTAGATTAATAATAGCACTAAAGTCAAAATAATTCTAGACCATGTACCTCATTTTATGATATATGACTTCTCAAATGATGTGACGGTTTTATTAGACTGTTTACGTGCCCTTTGCTCTTTACTCTTTATATTACTAGAAAAGCGCGACAGGGATGCTTTAAAAATAAATATGGTAATTGGCACAATAGAATGGATTGTGATTCGGCCGAATATGAAAAGACATTTTGACTCGTACACCGTTTTACGTGGGTTTGTGACTAATATCTAATCTAATGTTACAAATTTTAATCTTGTTTATATTATCTGTTAGTAAATGTTGCATTGTTGTCTTTAGCACTAAGGGCCTTGAAATAGGAGAAGTCAAGTAAATTCGTATTAACTGGTGCAGAAGTACATATAATTTCCTCTACTGGTTTCATTTTCGTATGGTATGCTAACTACAAAGAGAATCCCTAAAAATTCTTTTAGATTTGGCATGTGGCCCAAACAATGTAAAACAAGCTCAACTTATCTCACTTTATGTTCTGTACCTAAATTATACGCGAAATATAACAATGCACCATTGCAATGAGACAAGATAGATCTATCAGAACTGAAATGAAAGACCTATTGTGCAATATTATTGCATCTATTCTGATTTAGAGCTTACGACTTACAACAATTTGGTAAAACACATAATTATAGTGGCTACCAATATGTTTTTACAACAACGAGGACAGGCTAATTTGCTGCTTTCTGTCATTTAGTAATTAGGAATAGCTACACAAGTACTAAAGTTTCTAAAACTAAAACTACCTAAGTTTCATTTCCTTCTATCGAACGCAATCTATGATTGTTAGTATTGTACATTTACAACACTCAAACCTTTATTTACCAATAAATGCTGTTATTTCCTACCTGATAATTTGTGACAATACTTTGGATTAAAATGGTAGTGATCGTAGTATTGATAGTAGTAGTGATAGTATTGACTGCACGTGATCATTTGACTACAATACGTCAATATGTGTTTGCATCTAACCACATAAAGATGCATATTAATGTTTTATACTGTACATATAATTGTCTGACATTTTGTACAAACTATTTAAAATTTTCACTTTTGTCAGTCTCAAAATTTTTAGTTTAGAGATAACATGAAAATCAAAGCAAAGTGTCAGTGCACACACATCTTTTAAAACTAACTGTGTCAGTTGCTATTTAGGTGTACAGTATAAGCAATATTTACGACAACTTACACTACAAGGATTTCGAAAACTATGATTATTATATGATTAACTATGGACTCACTCCTTAAGATTCTTAATCAATATATGATATGATCATTTACCATAGTATAAAAGCTAAATTAATTAATGAGGTGACAGGATCAAGTTATTGACTTTACTGATGAAAGCAAAACCTATGTGGTAAAAATATTATATCTATTGAAATATTCTAGTTACTGAAGACTGCTATAATATAGACGGCTCACCAATAACACATTCTATAAATAGTTCTCAATTCTGTGGATGAAACTAAAGTCGCAAATGTATGCAAAATATCAAAAATAGGTAAAGGAAGAAAATGAGCATACCAGACTTATTGTATATGCAGTTACGTCACTTGCTTTGGGGATTTGGAAATAATTTCACCAGACGCCAGACAACAAAGTCAAAATTGCACTTAATTTTTGTATCAAAAAGATTTTCACTTTTAGAGTAGAATGTAATCCGTCATCCGTAGTAATAAATATATTAATTAAGTCTTGCGTAATGTATTCAATTCTACAAGTGCACAAGCAGTAGTAATTGTGTTCATAAGTAACTGAGTAACTATACCACTTAAAGTATTTGATTAGATTAAGGTAGATTAGTATATAATGGTATCGTCGATTTGCACAATTGCACTGAAGGCCTGGCACTGCACTGTGCGTAGCGTAGCACAGACTCAACTAATTCTCGTGTGTATCGTGGAATCGTAAGTAGTTGTGTGGTACGTAGTAGTAGTATTTGTATTTGTTATACAAATAAATATGTGACATTGGCTCAGTGACAGTAACCCAGTTGACTTCTATTCGCCCGTGTCTTTTTCAAAAGGCGTACCTTAATCGGGACAGACGTCACCGTAATACTGGGCGATAAAAGGTTCACGTGAATATTAAATTTGAAGAACTACACTTACATCATCATTAAATAGTTCTGCATACGGATGATGTCGTCTTGAATAGAGTTTTGGATATAAATAGGTAGGAAGATATTTGTAGTTTTACTTGTATTTGTAGCCAAAGATCAGATCACTGTTGAATGTTCAGAGCTCACTGACTCATTCAATTCAGTGGCTTTCCTTGACTTTGCCCTCAACTGGTAATCTGTGAGTGTAATAGTTACACTACACCTCCCACTCTATCAATATAACATATCTTTAGGCAAATTGAATGGGAACCACAGATAGTTCAATCTATTTTCAGCCAAATAAACATACAGAAGGAAACCGAGTCAAAGTCAGCATAGCCAGTACAATATAAGTATGTAACTGTCCTGTTCTGCACTGGAGTTCAATATAAACTTGAATTTTTTATCCTTCACAAAAACAGATTCTGGGCAAGGCTAGGCCAAAGCAAACCAGCCCCCTCCACTCTACCCGGATATTTGTAATATTAATGTACGTAAAACGGAAACCGATGTAAATTTTCTTCTTTCCTTAAACGATTACTTAAACTTTCACTCTCTTCCTTGTGTACCTTAGTGATTGATATAAATTGTAAACTGTTGTTTTAATCCAAGTAGATTTATCTATCTTTTATGCAGTTTCAATATCACTAATTCACTGTATGTAATCCAACTGTACTACTATTATTGTTTTTATCCAGTAGTAGTGTGGTAGAATGTTTATTTTAATTGCCTTGCCCGGTCGTAGTAACAATTTGGTAAATTCTATAGGAATCTACTAGTTTATGGGTATTTGTGAATAATAATGGTCTATATGTAAACAACCCTAAAATTCGTATACTATATAATTATATTTAATAACATATTAAAAGGCAATATGAAGGGAATAGGGAGTCCAGTTAATAGTTTGAGGCAGAGAGTAAGAGCTGATGATATTCAGAGTGCAGACTGAAGAGATCTGATCTGAAGTGTGAGGATGAGGAAGGACAGTAGGAGATAGACAAACAGAGAGACGAAGACAAGACAACTCGAGAATTGAGCCGACTATGGAGTGCCGTGGACTCGAGTTTGCAAGGAAGTGACTGACTCTTCTACTCGGATCGGAGGTTCTTGTAGTAAATGCCCGACAAGTGTGTTGTTACGATTTCTCCGTGCTATGGTTCCCTTCGTCTTCTTTAGTAGGCAGCTCCGTATTCAGAAACTAATTCATACAGGGTATCTCAACTATACTCTCTTTCTAAGTCATGAAATGCCTCCGAAAGAGATCTCTAAAAAATAATTTTGTAGATGTAAAAAGGTTCATTTAACTTTTATTTAATACAGTAGAAATAGTTAATCCACATACTTATAGAATATTTTATTAAAATTATGTCATACTACTGAAAATAGTACATACAAGTTAAATCTGTTGGGGCAAAGTATAGTACACAAAAGACCAATGGCAAAGGATCCAATTTCAATACAGTAAGTATTCAATATGCAAAGATACGTACTGTAATGGAAGCTGTATTTCTGCTCACGGTTTGAGTGTATCTTTGCGTAGTTACTGTAATACCCGGTAGTATGGTAGGCGATTATGAGGAGCATATACATGCATTATTGCTTTAGAAATTGTGTATTGTATATTACAGAGATATAAGGAATAAGCCAGATTGAAGAGAGGAGAATAACTATGAGTAAGCCGACGACAAGGCCATTACTATGCAAAAAGTATATCCTTAACGAAACCAAGTTCAATTCGCATTGACTAGGCGTTACTACTGATAAGTAGGGTATAGAGATGTGCATATAGTTATAACAAAGGAGAATTGAGTTAGCATCAAGATACACGCCCGCTCGGGATCAATCCAACTCTCCGAGAGGAAGCGGACGGACACGAACCGACTTCCCCCTCGTCATAAGTAAATAAGTGCATTGGCAATATACTCTTCTAAATTCACTTTCATTCAAATAAGTTTTGACGAACATTTTGTTTTCTAATTTTGAAAATGGGAATTCCTAGAAACAAAGTTGTAGGGTTTACATTGATTGATCCCAGTCATTATTGAAAAGGGAAAACATTGTGGTATAAAAGTTTATAGGTAAGTTATGACTTTGTGTCTGAAAAACAGTTAGGCGGGCTCCGGGAAACAAAGCACCGTACCGAACCGGAGGAATCGATAGATAGCAAAACCCGGGTGGCTTTAACTATTACTACTATGGTACATTCAATTGAGTACGACACTTGCATACACTTTCGCCGTGAAGCTTGTAAAGCTAAGAAAGTTGCAGTTTGTAGTTTAGTACACTACACGCATAGAGAGACATGACATGGCCCAGCTAAGCTAAACAAGCCTCCCAGGCTTTCCTCACGTTTCCTTTAAGTTCTCATGATGAGTCTACTCCTCTTCGATGTGTTAATACATTCGTAAGTAATTCTACTGTATTACTGTAGAACGGGTGCGGGTAGTGAAAGTCACTATCAAATGAAACTACTGATATGTATCGAACATATAGGGCAAATCATCCCAGTAGGCACTTACACTGTATACTACACTTACTTTTACTTGTATCAGAACAGAAGCACTTAACAAATAGAAAAGGCAAACCCTTCTATTCCTATTACATTTTTAGCAAGTGCTACAAGATTTCCTACTGCTAATAAATATATCCAAAAACCTCTTCATATAGGCTCATGTAAAATATGGCACAAGGCAATACTTTCCACTAAAAGAAAGAAATTCAGTTGACTTTGGATGGACGGTAGTAAATACTAGTTGTATCACCTGCTCTCTCGTATTGATTACAAGTGATCCCCCCTATTCTCAATTTACTCCTAGTACAAATGATTTTCTGTCCTGAAAATTACTAATACTTTCCATATTTTAAACGAAAAGGTTAGTGCAGTTTGAAAATTTCGTAAAGTAGAGCAAGCAGCCACATTATGCATTTTATGTAGTCTAAATTGTTACTAATTACGTAAAGTCAAAGATGTAAGTGGTATTGCAAATTGTATGTGATTCCAGAATAACGGATATATCAAGATATTTTTTTCTTTTTGTCCTTTCTCATAGGACACAAAGGAGTAATTCCTGGTCCTGGCAGTATGTCTTTTTTGTTGTTGCATTTGGTTTCATGAAGTTTTCTCTGAAATTGTGATCTTCTTGGCGATGAAGCTAAATGTCTGCATTGATGCAATACTTTACTTAGAGACTGTATTGTGAACAGCTATAGCCAAACTGTTATGTTGTATCGTTTCCTGTGTATTTAGTTAGTTGACAGAGGCTTTCAGTTTAATTCCAGTTCAGTCAGCGTCCAGTGTTGCATTGTGTTAGAAGAGTAGAAAATTCCCTTTCATTTCGCAGAAGGGATCAAAGTATGGACAAGATATTATAGTTAGTCCGTTCCAGTTTAGACTGGACAAAGACAAACGCCAGCAAACCAACGAAGCAAACGATAGCATTTCATTTTCATTGCGACTTCTTCCTATTTAGTTCATCAAGTAACTCATTCTGAAGGACTTGGGCTCTGTGGAAAGAGGTGACGTAGGATAAATGCTGTTCGTAAACATTAAATGCTCCTCTTAATGCCCTCTTCACTGATATAAGTGAGGCCTAACTGCAAGAGCTTCTTATACTCCAAATACTCTTCGCTTGGCTAATTCCCTCCCATAACCTTCAGACAAACTTATATCTGTACAAAATTCTCAGAAACATTTCGTCTCTAGGTGATCTACGTACTTTGCCTTATGGCAGCATTTCTGAAGTAGACAAAGACTTAACAACATTTACATGAATGTTTGCCTTGTATTAAAATACAAGTTCGGGTGCTTACTCTTACTTTATATAATAAGAAATATGTAGTTAAATCTGCATTATATGTGCTTACAAGATTAAATTCAATTACCAAATGCCTATATATTGAAAGTATCATAACTAATTTCTCCAAAAGTCTTATCTCTAACTGGAAGGAATCATTATTGTTGTTTGAGTACTTATTACGAGCAATTTGTTGCTAGTCTATTAAAAAAGCAACAGACAAGTTATCTACACTATGTAGAAAATAAATGTAGTTAGGTTGGTCATTTATCTTGCAATTAGGACAGCTGCAATGACCTACCCTGTTTGTGTTTCAGTTAACTTATATCACAATGTTACTACTATTATCACTAACCATTCCTAATGTTTGAATAGTATTAGGAAAACTTTATCGTTTACAGTACAGCAGCTCTGTGGTAAGGTGACTAGTATATAGTTTAGTAATTGGTCAATTCGAACAAACCCCTTTTAGTACGAAATAGTGACACACATATGGTAATAATTAAGTAATCAATGTATACAATTCATACAGCATATCTTTAGTCATTTAATAATTTTTACTTAAAATTTCTCAATTCTCAAACTTAAAATACTAAAGCAAACATATAAAGGGTATTCTAAAACTACTTTCGAATACTTGAAAATTTTGCAAAACCAATGGGGAAACCAGATCAAAGTAGGAGGATTCCTCAACAACAACTTCACAAAACATCCTCACTGAAATTTTCGGCAATAAATTCATGAAGGAGAAATTTTCAAAGTTTGGTACATTATTACTGTAAACTGTAGTAGGTTAAAAGAGAAAAGTAAACCATTTTACACTTAATGGAGCTTAAGGAATATCAGACAAAGCACGTTTACATATTACTCACGTTAACTGATGTGGTCGTCACAAGCACATATTTCATAAACCAAAACCACGTAGATTATGCTAGATGCTTAATTGTAATTATATCATGTATGGAGGTGAACATTATTTTCTACTGTGCGAACAAGCACAAAAGAAAAAATATATACAGTGAGATACATAAAGTATATTTGTTCACAGTACAATTTGAATGTTTGCTGAAGTTTCTTCACACATCAAAGTATGGAATTGCAAAGTAGTAAGGCTGAAGCCACATAGTCGGCTTTACCACAAACTCCCAAATATATGCTTTGCATAAAGGAAGTCTTGAAAGAATAATTACCACTGAAACAGCGCTAATTTTTACAAATTCCTTGACAAACACAACCTTTCTTCAGGCAATATCACTTTAAAACATCGGTATACACATAGTTTAAACAATTCATTGTATTAACTGTGTACAGCAATATCACAGCAAGTATTTTGTTCCTGCAAATAGGAACTGAGTTGAAGGTTTTGCAGGTTTGATGTAAACGGAACCTATCTATTCATATCTACCTATTGTTCCAGGTAATTAAGTCCTAACCTTTTTTGCAGCGATTGTTGTTTTTAAACATCATTAGGATCAGCTTCATTTGCTTACAATGGGAAAAGTTTATGTACTACATGTGCATTGTTAGATATACGATGCACAGACCTACAAAATAAAGGTATGTACAAGTATATGGCTTTTAATTTCATGTAAGGTACCGGTATCCTTGTAACTATTACAGAATTGACAAACTGTCTCGGGTCTGCTTTAAAATGTTTATTGGCCTTAGAAACTTAAATTGAGAATGACATAAGTTTGCTATCAGGAATAGGTAATTGAGTTCCAGGAAATATGTCAATTTCGCCATGTGTATAATCATGTATGAGATTTAATCGATCAAATTTGCTCAAACAGCACGTAAAACAAAATTGTAGAGAACACGTTAGCCATTACAGCAATCTATTTAATTAGATCGAAAGAAAAACCGAAGGCTTCGGATTTCAGTGGATTGTGTAGAGTAGAGAAGCTTTCCAAGAGAAAGTCCTTGCTCTATTTAGCTTTCACTTTACTTTACCTAGTATCTTGTTAGTACGTGGCTTACGGCTTACCTCATATCCTAACTAAAGACGGCAAAATCTCTGCAACAAAAGCAAGCATTTTCTTTTCATTACACTGCAACACATCATATTGTAATAGATGAATTTAAGAAAGATGAATGTACAAACATGAAAGAAAAAATTCTTATCATGTCAAACTATAAATTTATTACTAGAAATTTACATAATTCTGTGTACAGGCAATATTTATCTGTTCAAAATAGTGTACTTAGTGCTTCCTTAATATATATGACTGGTAATAACGTTGAGAAACAAGACATGAAGTTCGAAAAACGCAAAAGTAATAAGAAATATAAAATATGGAAACTGAAAAAAATTAAGAGATCGTGTGGTATGGGTAAGCGATAGGGGTATGTAACCCATTTGATTGAATGTGTAAAGAGGCGAATGCAAAAAAGATAAAAGCGCCACGTGGCTTGTATTATTAAAGCGGAGAGAATTGTGTCTTGTATTACGTCAGTGGAATACTACTGCCTTGTCCTCGTATTTGGTGAGGTGTAGATTGCGACGTGGCATACCTATAGGTATAGGTAAAGTACATTAGGGTGTATGTGTGTAGTTACGTTGTATTTGTATGTGTAAGTGTGAATATAGAAGCCCGGAAAACATAAAGCGAAAGAGAAACTTTCTAAGTGAGGAAAGCCCCTGCCCTCGTTGGTTGGCGTCATCGCAAAATTCTCATGTGCATTTCCTGCTGGTTTGGCTTCCCCAGCCAGATCTTCCACGAGAAAACTTAAGTTCTGCTATGTGAGTATCTGAACTCAAGTGCTGAACAGGACTGGCTACACTGGACCTATGTGGATTGCATTGTGGCAAAGCTCTTGCTACTCTTTGCCACTTGGGATACACTTGGGATAGTTAACTAGTCTTGTTGGAACTAAGTTCCTTCTAAAGGATAACCACCATGCATAAGTAAAGGGGTTCAGCACTCAAAAGTCTGCAATCTCTTTTCATTTTTCAAGTACCAGGTTAAAGTATAAAACTCCTCAGTATGTAATATTAACACTTAAAAACCATGTACCTATGAGTGAAAGCATATTGGTGAAAGTTTCACCTAAACATAATAAATAATAGGATCATGCTGTAGCTTACCTAGTCCCTCGTTGCGGCAGTAAGTCATTGCCTTTCAAACTATGAACAATTGAATGGGTTTGAGGAACAGTGCTTTACTTAAGAAAAATACAACGTGATTTTTTATTGCTGTTGACCCCTGTGTCAAGTAAAACCCTTTTCGAGTCTTTTCGACACGAATTTTCAGATTTTCATTAATTTTCCAATGGATCATTGATAAAATAAAATGTTTATGATGGACGTATAGTATACATGCAGAAAAAGTAATACTTTAACTTCTACAGTTTCAAAATATTTAGAATTTCTGATATTTTCCATAAGCCAGTTTTCAATGTATTACAATATGTGCAGAAACATGCATATAAAAATATATGGTACTACATATTTGGATTTGAATGATTGTTATTGCTAAAGACCATATTGGATCATAGAATATACTAGTGTAGCAATTAATCTTTGCACACAAGTATGAATTCTGCTCATTCAATTAATCCTAAATGGTATGATAATAAAGGCAGAGAGCGTGATAAAATGAACTGACATACTTAAAGCAGAATTGCTCAACTGTAAATATGAAATATCTGTATACTTATAATACTTAAGAATGGCAGTCTCATTTCTCACGTATAGTTTTACTAATAATAGAGATTGTATCGTCATTTATTTATGCATAAGCTAGGAAAAGTACCTTATTACATCATAAAAGTTTTGGTCTACTCTGTTATACTTACATACAAGTATAAGTGTAGATTGAGAAAAGTGTACCACGAATGACGCATATCGCCCATAGGTACTGTTTGCTAAACGAAACGAAATTCGGAAGTTGACTGATATGATAGCTAAGAAATGAATATCTTAAATGAAATACTTCTACTACCTTACCAATACCAGACCAACCGCTCTCCACCTTTATAAAGCTTAGGTTGTAATATAGTGTTTAGTAAAGCAACAGAACCTAGTCATTATATCAAAATTATATAAAGGTGCATTGTCCAGTCTGGAGAAGGATAAATTTTCTAGTTTGTTTTTCACTACTAAAACTGTGTTATCTGTTATGTAGTTCAGTAATTCACTAGGTATTTAGTAATAGTTTAATATTAATGTGAATTTTATATTAGGTATACACAGAATAGTGAGTATGTGATGCCGTGACGCCCGTGTTGAATGTAAGCATGCAAGCAGAAGGCGGGCATTGTGACCAACTTTCACATTCTATTCGAGTTATTACCCTATAGTTATATACCACAAAATCTCACTACTGCTTTCTTGTACAAGTAGTTTTCATGTTTCATCTCATCATCCTTTCGCAGTACATAGTAATATGAAACGGAACATGCTACGTGGTTTTGGGAGGACAAAGTAATTTTGCAGGGAAGTGTCCAAAGTCAAATGATGACTTTTCAAATATACATTAAACTTAGACATACCTATAGAAGCTAATATTTTTCTAACTTACATTGTTTTGAAATAAGACTAATTTGAAAACAAAAGGTTTTCCTTTTGCATCTTGAATAATTTTTTAACTTTTTAAAAGAATATTGAATTTATATTTCATTTAGGCAAATTATAGATTTAATTATAACACGAAAGTTTTAAACTAGTTTACGTGACTGTGGCGCTATAACTTTTGACTTTCTTTAATAAACATACTAGTGAAGTGTCCGTAGAGTTTGTCCATCAGAAATAATAGGAGTGGAATAGAGAGGAAAGCAGACGCTGTAAATTGTAAAATACAGACTACATAGGTACACTAACATCAGACGGGACAAGACAGAAGTAGAAATTGGTTCGGAGTTCGGATTTTTGTTACTTGTATGTTCATACTACATAGAAAATTCTTACTACGTCTGGGAGTCTAGCCCCAGTCTACTCGTGCTGTCTGGTAAGCTAAATGTGTAGTGCATACCTACATTGTACGTTGCTGAATACTTAACCCAAAGAGAGATAGAGATATGCGCTTGGATAGACTGGGAGGAAAATGTGCCAGCTAGTTTTGGTTGACGTCAGGAGAAAAGACTTGACGTCAGCTACTGCGTCAGCCGCTCTGTTCCCCTCCTTTTCGGATAATTATGAGTATCGAGGAAACCAGCATGAAAGACGACTTCATAATATAATATACATGAGTGAAACGACCTTTCAATACGGTATTTACAGAGTGACTCTTTGCTTTGCTTCTATGAGAAATCAACTTGGCTTTCACCAATTAATGTCAAACATTACTCTGCATGTTAATTTATTTAGATAATAATTATCGCATAATTATAAAAAAACCTATATACATTTTATTCATCTGAAGATGGATATTGTAATATTTAGCTTTAAATCATGGTATGTAAGTATTTAGTCCTCTGGTTGCTTCTCTGGAGGGGGTCCACAAGGCTGGAGCATTTTCTCCACTAGATTAAATTTAATCCTTGCTTTCGATTCATTTTCCACCAGAGCCATGTAGTTGAGTAGATCAGTGTGTCCAAGTATGGATGCATAAGTATCACGGTGTTGATTAGTCAACCATTCATGTTTGGATGTGTCCGCGTGTCCTGTACCAATATACTTTGACTGAAGATGTTCTAACTGGCTGTGAATGTTGTATCTTTCTCCAGACATCTACAAAAATAAATTTACAATTAAGCATTTACTTTGAAGGGGAGCATAAAATATATCTGTTCATGTAGTTAATATTAATGTTATTTGCTACTACTTCTCGTAGGGTGCATTAATGACTTGTTGTTATTAATAACAAAACCTAGTGACTCAAGTAATGCCAATGTGACCTTTACTTCGGATTCACATTTTTCGAATGATTCACTGATTAACAAAATGTCATCCAAATAGATAACATTTGTTAAACCAAGACTTCTTAATTGTGCTATCACAGGCTTCAAAATTTTTGTGAACACTCTTGGGGCTGTACTCAGCCCAAATGGAAGACAAGTGAATTGATAAAGTTCCCCATTCCACTCAAATCTAAGGTACTTCCGATGGTTTTCCCAAATAGGAATTAACAGATACGCATCCTGTATGTCAATGGATGCAAAGAAGCAATCCTTAAACATACTGCGTTTTACAGTCCTGTAGTCCTCCATTTGAAAATGGAAATACTCCAAGTATTTGTTTAACTTTTTTAAGTTAAAAATAAATCGGTGTGTTCCGTCACTCTTTGGAACTAGAAAGTAGGAAGAAATAAATTCTTCTTTAGAGTGTTCACAAACCTCAATAGCGCCCAGTCTTTGCAATTTAAGAATTGCCTTTAGCACGCTCTTGTTCTCATCTACTGAGAATGCAGGACATTTGGGAGCAACAATCTGCTGTGGTGTAGCAGTAAAGGGTAGTTTGTACCCCTTTATGATCGACAATACTGTCGAATTAGTTGTCAATGCTTCCCATTTATTGTAATACAATTTTAGCCTTCCGGCGTGAGTATGTCTTACCTCATACTCTAACGACGACTGGAGCTTTTGTAGCTCTTGCTTCCCCGCCCGTTCGCTCTCGATGTCGTCTTGAATCGAGACGAGCGCTGGAAGTTTAAAGGGATTAGAGGTTGAACTAGTTGTTGCTCTTTTATCCGTGTAAGAGTGCTTTGAGGTCTTTGTAGATGGTTTGGCCGTAACGTCTTTGTTCATTGAAACATTTAGTTTCTCCAATTCCTGTGCATTTTTTATTTTGGCTTGAAATTCATCCCTGAATAGCAAGTCGCCAATTTCAGTTTCAGCTGAAACTTGTTTGCTTTTTCCTTTCAAGTTAGGCACAATCATCTGTCGCCTATACTTTGACAAGGAGCATTGTAAGTCAAGCATTAATTGCGAGCACTCACTGAGACCTCCAACTATGTTCTTTACGTCAATATTAGACTCCACCAAGGCAGTCTTTTTTCGGATTAATTCCGAAAGTACTCCTCCAAGCCCTGAGATCCCAAGACTCAGTTGACTCTGGAAGGCGGATAATTCTTTATCCCTTTGTATAACAAAAGTGGATAGGCCTACCTCAATCTCTTTGTTTAGAGTAGGAGGTCCGGCCCGCTTGGCGTTGACCGGAATCAGATATTTCTCATTAATCCGTTTCTTGTTTTCTGTATCTAGTCCCGCCACAGCAATGCTTTCCCATCTGTTGGCCAATTCTTTCTGTATTTCCGGACCATAACACTTGGGCTTCACGATTGGGCCTCCTATCCAATCTAAGGTCTCCTTGTCCAGTTCAGGTGTCAATATTAAAATATCTTCACATTGATCGATGTTGTCATTTAAATTAGCCTTAGTGTCAGGGGAGCCCGTTTGGCCTAAAACCACAACGTCTCCGTCCTGACTGCCGGATCGCCTTCGGCTTTCCCGGCTGGAGCTTTCTGATTGCTGTGGTGCTCCATTTAAATCTCTCCGATTTCTTGGTGAACGAGAACGATCCCCGACTTTTGCCTCCTTTAAGTCAGCAACAGTTTTCAATAAAAACTCCAGTTTCGAGTTCATTTCTCGCATACTCTCTTCTTTTGAAGACGACCGTCGATAACTTCGGCGATGCTTCTTCGACTTTTTACGGTGGTGGCGATGTCGATCCACATCGCTATCTGAATCACTCATTTTAATGGCAAATGCTTTATTTTGTATAATAGAGTGTTCTCTAAAAACTTACGTAACCAGTTTTTACTTCTGACCTTACCAGAACCTCCCCCGAACCGGGTTTTATTTTCAAATGTAGAGAACAACAAAATGCGTGTTTGCGATGAGCACACACAAGAAAGAATGAAGAAAGATATGGCGGACACTCATATGGTAGGTAGATATTTCGCTATCTTTAAAATGTGTGGTTGTGATGGTATATGCGGGATATACAAATTGTAATTAAAACGAAAAGGGTCGAGTGAAGCAAAATTGTTATTGCTAACGACCATATTGGATCATAGACTATACTAGTGTAGCAATTAATCTTTGCACACAAGTATGAATTCTGCTCATTCAATTAATCCTAAATGGTATGATAATAAAGGCAGAGAGCGTGATAAAATGAACTGACATACTTAAAGCAGAATTGCTCAACTGTGCATATGAAATATTTGTATACTTATAATACTTAAGAATGGCAGTCTCATTTCTCACGTATAGTTTTACTAATAATAGAGATTGTATCGTCATTTATTTATGCATAAGCTAGGAAAAGTACCTTATTACATCATAAAAGTTTTGGTCTACTCTGTTATACTTACATACAAGTATTAGTGTAGATTGAGAAAAGTGTACCACGAATGACGCATATCGCCCATAGGTACTGTTTGCTAAACGAAACGAAATTCGGAAGTTGACTGATATGATAGCTAAGAAATGAATATCTTAAATGAAATACTTCTACTACCTTACCAATACCAAACCAACCGCTCTCCACCTTTATAAAAGATTAGGTTATAATATAGTGTTTAGTAAAGCAACAGAACCTAGTCATTATATCAAAATTATATAATTTAGGTGCATTGTCCAGTCTGGAGAAGGATAAATTTTCTAGTTTGTTTTTCACTACTAAAACTGTGTTATCTGTTATGTAGTTCAGTAATTCACTAGGTATTTAGTAATAGTTTAATATTAACGTGAATTTTATATTAGGCATACACAGAATAGTGAGTAATGTGATGCCGTGACGCCCGTGTTGAATGTAAGCATGCAAGCAGAAGGCGGGCATTGTGACCAACTTTCACATTCTATTCGAGTTATTACCCTATAGTTATATACCACAAAATCTCACTACTGCTTTCTTGTACAAGTAGTTTTCATGTTTCATCTCATCATCCTTTCGCAGTACATAGTAATATGAAACGGAACATGCTACGTGGTTTTGGGAGGACAAAGTAATTTTGCAGGGAAGTGTCCAAAGTCAAATGATGACTTTTCAAATATACATTAAACTTAGACATACCTATAGAAGCTAATATTTTTCTAACTTACATTGTTTTGAAATAAGACTAATTTGAAAACAAAAGGTTTTCCTTTTGCATCTTGAATAATTTTTTAACTTTTTAAAAGAATATTGAATTCATATTTCATTTAGGCTTATAGATTTAGATATAATACGAAAGTTTTAAACTAGTTTATGTGACTCTGGTGCTATAACTTTTGACTTCCTTTAATAGACATATTAGTGAAGTGTCCGTAGAGTTTGTCCATCAGAAATAATAGGAGTGGAATAGAGAGGAAAGCAGACGCTGTAAATTGTAAAATACAGACTACATAGGTACACTAACATCAGACGGGACAAGACAGAAGTAGAAATTGGTTCGGAGTTCGGATTTTTGTTACTTGTATGTTCATACTACATAGAAAATTCTTACTACGTCTGGGAGTCTAGCCCCAGTCTACTCGTGCTGTCTGGTAAGCTAAATGTGTAGTGCATACCTACATTGTACGTTGCTGAATACTTAACCCAAAGAGAGATAGAGATATGCGCTTGGATAGACTGGGAGGAAAATGTGCCAGCTAGTTTTGGTTGACGTCAGGAGAAAAGACTTGACGTCAGCTACTGCGTCAGCCGCTCTGTTCCCCTCCTTTTCGGATAATTATGAGTATCGAGGAAACCAGCATGAAAGACGACTTCATAATATAATATACATGAGTGAAACGACCTTTCAATACGGTATTTACAGAGTGACTCTTTGCTTTGCTTCTATGAGAAATCAACTTGGCTTTCACCAATTAATGTCAAACATTACTCTGCATGTTAATTTATTTAGATAATAATTATCGCATAATTATAAAAAAACCTATATACATTTTATTCATCTGAAGATGGATATTGTAATATTTAGCTTTAAATCATGGTAATGTAAGTATTTAGTCCTCTGGTTGCTTCTCTGGAGGGGGTCCACAAGGCTGGAGCATTTTCTCCACTAGATTAAATTTAATCCTTGCTTTCGATTCATTTTCCACCAGAGCCATGTAGTTGAGTAGATCAGTGTGTCCAAGTATGGATGCATAAGTATCACGGTGTTGATTAGTCAACCATTCATGTTTGGATGTGTCCGCGTGTCCTGTACCAATATACTTTGACTGAAGATGTTCTAACTGGCTGTGAATGTTGTATCTTTCTCCAGACATCTACAAAAATAAATTTACAATTAAGCATTTACTTTGAAGGGGAGCATAAAATATATCTGTTCATGTAGTTAATATTAATGTTATTTGCTACTACTTAGAATACACATTTTGATTAAAACAACTTAAATCCTTAAAATTTTGTTGAACAGAATGAGGTACTTGTATAGATGGAAAACACATATACATACAACGTAACACGAAAACAAAACAATAAAATCTGCTTTGGAAATCCACATAATTTCACATACACTTGCGAATGGTATTTCAGCAGTTATATTATCAACTGGCAACTCATCGACATTTCGACCAAGAATTTGTTTAATAAAAATATTATGTGCTTTACCTCAAGAGTATGCAGTATTATTATTTACTGTAGTTGCTTTATTTTACTACAGAAGCAAACTTTAGGATAAAGAATAATAGTATTACATTACATTTGCACAAGCCTGTTTCGAATTCGTAATTTTTTAAGCCTCATTGAAGGAAAGTTATACTACATTATTTGGCTTATTGAGTGAATGTAAGGAGAAAGTTTTTTGCTGCACATAGTATGAGGAGAAAACCAAATATAGAAATCAAGTTTTGGCAATGGATCTTTAGTTAGTCTTAAATTGCATATTGTATGAAGTAAAACCTTTTATCGTTACAATAATTGGAAAAAATATACATCGTTTAGCCTTCCCTCTACCCAATACAATACAAATGGAGTGAGAGAAAGTTCATTACACCAGAATGAATATATCCCATTTCACTTTCACCTTTTCCCTTAAAGGTTTTGAAAACTCACTCACTTTGCATACAAAATATGTATTAGTCAAAGTTAGTTTTTCCAAAAGAGGTGGAGATGTCGATTTCATATTTTTGTGAATTACCATGATGTTGAGATATTTGTATAATCTCGGCTAAGTCTACGACACTGAATTGACCATTTTCAATTGCATGACCATGTGCATTGGTTTCGTATTTATTCATGTAATTTTTATTATAGCTGTTTACTTTTATTGCATCTATATACTTTGCCAATACCACAGATAGATTAGCCAATGCTTTGTGGTTATTACCTATGATTTGCTATTTGGTTCTTTCTTAGTTTTATACATTTTATTAAACATTGCAGCATCTCTATTCTTACACCTTGCATGTTTTGAATCGGTGCTCGTTAACATTTTTAAGTGCAATGTTAAAAAACTTAATTATAGAGGTACCCTAAATTTTAATATGAGCACATTAAAACCGGTGCAAAATCCACCCGACAGCCGCTTTAAATACACTGAGTTAAATGGCCTCGGGTGAATGCAGCATTTTGTATAGTCTCTGTTGTCTGGAACATCCTATAAAAATGATAATGAATATAAGGGACTTAATTTTATACTACTAGAAATCTATTTGTTTACAATTTCAATGCGGATTGTGAAGGTTTACAACGGATTAATTAAAATGGCCAAATAAAAGCTCTAGATATCTCCAAATGTGCTTTAGCTTTGTTAGCCGTATGGTCAAGACAATTTGCAATCCTTTCATAAATATATCAATTTTAGTACATGCACGCACAAACGAAAAATGTCACAAACTAACCGTAAAACATTCATACTAACATGAAATATTTTGATTTGACACTACAAACGTATATGTCATACATGGGAAATATCGATCGAAATATATTAGCTTCAATGTATATATGTGTACAGTGTACATTACAGTACGATACGAATTAAGTATTTTTTATTTGAAATGAACTTACCTTTC
Source organism: Yoshiicerus persimilis (assembly GCA_020352615.2). Taxonomy (NCBI): domain Eukaryota; kingdom Metazoa; phylum Arthropoda; class Collembola; order Entomobryomorpha; family Tomoceridae; genus Yoshiicerus; species Yoshiicerus persimilis. Next base: position 15,007,581 of record CM036942.2, read on the forward strand.
TCTTTAGCGTTTCAGAACTTTACCAAGTTAGAAATTTTAGCGATACTCAAGCAGGATTTTAAATATTATAATGTTTGTAAATTGATATGTATTTAAATGTTGCGCGTTAACGTGTTTCGTTGAAATGCCGAACAACCGATGTGCGCTGCCTATACGAGATCTCAAAGCTGGATTTGTTTTTCGTATTATAATTGTCGGTCTGGTAGTGGCCTGAACTTGTATATGGTGTAACTCATCTTGAAGATTTAGTAGAAACGAAGGAATAAATAGTTTTAGTTTTGCGAAACCGAATTTGGCACAATGGCTGGGGTACTCGCCAGGTCACTGTTTAATATTGCTAGACGTCCTAGTCTAATGGTCTCTTCAGTAAGGGGAGCCCAAAAAAGTAAGTATTTTGCAGTTATTTTCCAATAACTAAGATATCCGTTGCGGCGCGTATTACAAATTTTAGGTTGTAAAAATATTTAAAATTTCAACCAAAATATATTTAGTAAATTACTATCGACTACTGGATAATGTTTAGGTAGCTTTTAGGGTGAAAATAAGATGCATTTTGTCCTTAGAAAGCAGTAAATATTCATTGTATTTGTTAGGAAACCAAAGGTCACTTTTGCACTAAAGGTAAATGTAGATATATTTCTTACATTTCTTTAAATCAAACAAACATTTTTCTTATCGTCCATAGTTAAAGATAGTTTAAGACCGCAAAAGTAAAAGTTAACAAGTTACATATCTACATATCCATCATGGTAACATACCTATGTGTACTAAAAATAAACTAAAGGTATGTGCATTCAATATTTAAAGCTAGTAAATTGAAATTAGTGAGTTTACGTTTGCTTAGCAAAACTAATAGGCAACATTCTAAGAAATGAAATCTTATTTTGGTTAGGTGTAATCTAATGGTAATTTTGTTTTGCCTTTTAGTGATGCCTGACCCAATGGAACATGCCACCGGATTAGAACGCAAGGAACTCGAAGCCATTGCCAAAGGAAATCCAGTAAGTTTATTACAATACTAAATTGTAATACTAAATTAATTTAAGAAATTGGTACTACAGTATTTTTTTTATTCAGGATCCCTTTCAAATGGGTGTAATGAAGAAGGGTGCTGGAACTCGGGACTCTCCAACACTTGTCCCGTCTTTCCACGATATGAGGTTAATAGGATGCTGCTGCCATGAAGATACTTTCTATGTAAGTTTCTTATGGCTTTACAAAGGAGACTCCAGGAGATGCGAATGCGGTCACTGGTACAAGTTGACTGAAGCCAAGGATCCCTTCAAGTAAATTCGATTCATTTCAGCATCAAGACATTTCCTGTCAGTCAAACTTTAGTGAGCCGTTATAATTCATTCGAAATGTAAAGTTATCCAATATGAATATGAACGGTAATTTAGTGTCGAAAGGAGCAAATGTATCCCGCGCCTGTGTAAAAATTTTGTGAGTAAATAAATAATAATGTTACTTAAAAGTTTTCTTCCTTTTCAAATTGATGCATTTATTTTTCATTTTTCAATGTATAATTCTGGAAAATCTTTCCACTCCTCATTTACTGCGAGATCACAACCACAAGACAAGAAAAGTCCTCAACATAATTAAATTATAATTAACGACAAATTAACAGTCCAATCAAATGCTCAGCAAGAATTCTTCACATTTAATACAATATTTGAGGAGGTAAATCAAATAATTATTTGGTAGTATAGTATACACTTTTATACGTATTAGCTTATCATTATGCATTGATCAAGTTTCATGTAGGTCAGCGAAACTAATTAACTGAAGAACACTTTTTGCTCTCTAAAATAACTCCGTGGTATTAAAAATCTACAACTTACGAAATCGATTGTAAGTTAACATTTTGTATGTACAGAATCATGCCCTTAAAATTGTAACTGTTGATCAGGGGTACAGGGTACATCCGGACTTTCCCAGAGGGATACCTCCCGAATGCAAGTCAGGCCAGCCAGGAGGTTACGTCTCTGGCCGTCCAGCCAAAGAGGGTACATCCCTATTATCACCAGGTACATTTTACGGGTATGAAGAATCGAAAGTAGTTATTTTTACTTTAATACTTTATCTGACTTGGCTATCATATCAACTACCAAATAGCTTACCGAGTATCTTACCACTACTGTATTAATTAAATAATTACACAGTGATAGAGCGTGCACTTTTTCTCAACTAGATAGTAATTTTCTATTTAATTGTCTCATTAAATATCGTAATCAACTTGGACCAAAGGTACGTGTACATTAAAATTCATAAATCATTTACATTTAGGCTTTGTAATTGAAATGTAATTTCAGTGACAGTTTTTCGTGTGTTGTAAATGGACTTGGTTGAAGTTAAATATATAATATTTAGTAGTTAATTATTAATTAATCAAGTATTTATTTATGGTCAATCGTCTACTGTTTCACAAATAAATTAATGTGAACATAACGATGTTATTCAGGATCAGTCTTAATTATTGTGTTTACCTAATCGGTCAACGCAGCTCTAATGTGTAATAATGTGTATTAGGGGACTGGTGTCTGCATATACAATATTTTATGTCCACATTTTCATTCTTACGGCAGTTGGCATTAAATCTGATTATTTTTTACATTTATTAATTGCATATGTGATGTTTGCAAACAACTTGTTGAGTATTTCTATTATATCAATATTTCTAGTAAATTATCTATTAGAAATGTACTAGTTCTAAACCTGACACTCCATTACGTAATGTAATACAATCAAAGCCTCTATAATGGATGCGACATGACTTGCCATATATACTTCACTATAATACATATGGTTTCCTTCATAAGTTAATTTAATTGGAATGAAGAATTAATCGTTTTCCTAGTTTATACTGTGCTAACGTAGGTAACAATACAATGCTTCCTATTCTAACTGCTTACATGTAGTATGATTCTATAAAAAATTAACTTAAAGATGTTAACCGTTTATGTGGGTAGGTATTTTAAGATTGTGAGTTAAATATGTGATATAATTACATTCATCCTTCTCTCGTCAAACCATTCAAGCATAATTGAACGTATATTAAGGATTTCATTTCACTCTTGCATGTTGTATATTAGGGAAAGTAAATGTTTGTTGTAATTGTATTTTGTTTAGTATTGCTACAAATCTTTTGTATTTTTCATTGGTTAATTTGTTAACGTATTTCGGATTTTCACTCGTTGTCTTACGTGACTAGTTTTTCTAAGCACAAAAACATGTACATTAGTACATATTTATAAACTAAGGAGCTCAAAGAACCATTTTCTATTTTTTAGGTATCAGTGGCTAATAAATTATTTTCTACATGAGCATGTGCAAGACAATAAATTTAAAATACAAATTCTTCATGCGAAGGTACTGCTGATATACTGAAAACAATTATGCGAAAAGATAACAACAATAATTAATGGTAACAATTAAGAAAATAGCATTAGTACTTGGATTTCTAACAGATTAGATGTAACTTGCACATACTCTTGTTAAGGTACCTGCATATGGTTAGTTTATACTGGGTTTGTTTTATGACAAACGATATTAAATAGTAGCTGAGTGTACTGAATTCGCAAATTCGAGCAAACTTTGCAGCTTTGTGCACCAGAACGACCTCCTGGAACTCATTAAATCAGTAAATATCCATAAAATATCAGTATAAATTGCCTAGATATCATAAGTTTATTCTCCTTCGGATATTGGATTGGGTGCATTAGCTCTTGCTCGTTGTATAAACGTTTCGACCTCAGGACATCGCATTCTGATCGAATCCACAACATCTAAGAGATTTTTAGCGTCCATAGCTAAAACATGAGCAGCTGAAAGCATTCCCCTAAAAATAATCAAACAAATTAGTGCATTGATTTACTAGTCTACACATGTACCCCTAAATATTTAACAAGACACATTTCATATTTTTAAATGCATATTCTGGCTCACTTTCTGTATTCGACATCTAATGTGGTTGAGCTGTATTTTTCGGCTAAGCGCATTGCACTGACTAACTCTTTCATATCCTTACTGAGAACTTGATGAGCCATTTCCACCTTAATTATACAGAAATAAGCGATTAGTATCGTCTAGACAAGATAATGCTAGAAATCTCAACTACTACAACAAAATTCCACGAAATTGTAAATGTTCTCACTTCATGTTTAGCTGTGTCCGGAAATATATCTACAAGTTCATCCACACTACCCAAAAGTGCCCGAAGTTCAAAACCAACTTTCCGAACTAACTCCAAGTATTCCACCCTACCAGAATGCTGCACACCTTGAGTGAGTTCCATTATTGCTTTTACAACATTCGTTGTACTGTCATAAACTCGATCATGATTTCGGTCCAAATCTGCTGTAGGAGTAGGCTCCATTTTCTAGAGAACACAAGTACACTGTTAGGTATACATAAGTAAAGCTAAAACAAAACACAAGAGAGATCACGTACACAACGCCCAACAAATTAGCCCATGTCGAAATGGAAACAAGATTTTAGTCATTTCAGTGATGTGATGTGATGCAGTATAATAATTTTGTGCAGTAAATATTTACCTTTACAATAATAGCCTTTTCTTCCGTTCCTAAACTGTTGTTTACACCGCCACCTCCATTAACAACTGTACCGTCTCCAATTTGAGAAAAGCCTGAAGAGCCGTTGGGAAGATCTCCACATTCGCTGTCCGAGCGGTCTGATGTACTCGTTGTTATTGATAATCGCTTCCTCTGTAAGTGGAACAAGACATTTAACATGATCTTTCATCGTAAATAACTCAACCCCTCTACTCGTTTCGCAACTAATGCTTTTCTACAAATACGCGTATAAACTCTAATGCTTTCCCATTACCCAAACACTAACTCTTCACATTATGACAATCCATTATTATTATTTTAGCAAAGATGTACAATGTAAAACATTACCAAATTGTTTTCCTCTTCAGCCAGCCACCGGCTATCTTCCTCAGATTGCTTCTGCTGTTCTCTCAATTTATGTTCCAGTTCTTGCTTGTACCGCAGCTCTACTTCTGTACCGTCAATTTCATTCTTAGGCTCCTGTATTCCCATTTCAGCAAAATTAGTGCATTCTACGAAACTGTGCAATTACTCTTTCACAGTACAATACTATTTAGTAGAATACGAAAACTTTATAACGTAGTAATGTGTACCTAATTAGAAATATTCTACAAATAGAGACAAAATAAGTAAAATAGAAAATGCATGCACTACTTAATTCTACATGTATGAAACGATCACCTCCAAAAAACCAAAACCAATCAATACAACCAAGACCAACACAAAAAACAAAATCGAAAGAATTCCGAGTACACGTGGAACAACTCAGGAAGGGACTGAAGATTTCTTCACTCATCATCAGTGTAAAGTAAAAAATCAAAATTTCAAAAATTAGACAAAAAATTCAAAAGAAATTGCCAGCTGCAGATTTTAACGTCTCATGCTTGCGACCGTCAAAATTCCAAGCGGTGAATGTAACTTGAACGATACTTTTAGAATTTAGCCAAGAGTAAGACCTTATCTAAAGTCCCATAGTTGGAAGCCGGTTTGGAGCCACCAGGCGTACTGGATGACATATTGAAAATATCAGAGCTAGAGCTAGTACTCATTGTTCCTAGACTAGACAAAGTGCTACAATTTTGATTATGAGATGCCATGTCGACGAGAAGGCAGCTGCCTCCTTCCTGCTCAATGAATGGTTTGGTTTTGACTTTTCTCTTGGGTGACCCCATCGTGCCACATCCACTCGCAAAATCTACCGCTAAAGTGTTGAATGCCGACGCTGGTGTTGTGTACACTGCCGGGTTAAGTCCTCGCGATTCACCCTCCCGCAATAACTGAGATAAAATTTCCGGATTTTGAGCCACAATGTATGTAGTAGGATTTTGTGTCTGTTGTGATTCTCCTAAGACTGGAGGTCGTTCCACCCGCGGAGGTTTAGGCGGGGCCTGCTCATCGGATGTCGAAGAGGCTAAATATATCAGCAGAATTTAAGATTTTACTCCACAAATCGATTGCCAATCAATTTTTCTTTGTGTCGTGATAAATTACCCCAAGACATTGTTTGTAACCGTCTATTTTCTCTCCGAGCCATGTCTTTCTGTTGCTGTCTCTCTTCCATCAAGATTTCACTAGATTAATAAATTGTAAACTTAAATATTGCAATGAATCAAAAAGAACACATAACATAATCATTATCCATTATACATAATTCATGGGACTTAAAGACTTACTAGAGATCTTCTTTGAGTTGTTGAAATCCGGGTCTCTTCGAGGGTTCGTAAGCCCAACATTGAGACATGAGGGCGTAGAGCCTCGGAGGGCAATTCGAGGGCAAAGGTAATCTTTCTCCATTCTCTATCTTTCCTATCACATCATTATTCTGAACACCGGCAAACGGCTTCACACCAAACATCAGTATCTCCCACATGCACACACCTACAAAAGAAAATCATCTCATCAGAATCAATAATTTATTGTACCGTACAACATTACACCGCATTGCTACACACAAAATAAACGTCAGTACACTACTCTCTCATTACTATTACTACTATTACTTCTTATGTTTCAGGCAAAAGTCCGCAGCAATTGTGCCCATAATAATTTACCTATACTTATAATCTGCCTTGGGTACAATCTACGCTCACAATAAGAATATTATAATTTTTGTCATAGTTCTGTTCACAATGATAAAAAAGGCTATTTTGCTTGTGAATTTTATTGATTGCATCCTTGCTGCAAGGCAAAACAGAAAATCAACGTCATTTGAAAACCTCAACTCGTATCTCATTTGCTTAAGCGTACTTATGCTCATGAGGCTTACCACTACTATTTATTGGGCACCGTTTTACGTTATGTGCGCTTTAGGATCGATGCTTAGTTATTGAGTATTCGAGTTGAATGCGAATGAATGGATTACGTGATATATGTATGAGAGAGGTGTTTTGCCCTCGGCATTTCAAAGCAACTTACCAAACATCCACACATCACTAGCATTGCTGAATCGTCGGAAATTGATCGATTCTGGGGCCATCCATTTGATAGGCAACTTTCCCTTTGACGCTTTATAATAGCATTGATCTTCTGACACCCACCTGTTTAACAGTCATTAATCAACATTTGTATTACATAATTACTTTATACACCAAGGTTCGCTGCGTTTGCTGAACACTAATTCAAAGTCACAACTCTCAAGTGATAACTGAACTGACCTGCTAAGACCAAAATCACTCAATTTCACGCAATCGGCACCCGAGACCACAACATTACGAGCAGCAATATCTCTGTAAAAGGTGTCCATTAATTTTATTAATTGCTTATTGATAGGAACTTGTATTTAATTGCCTCAGTTAACTGTGGTGGTATATAATTAAATTGGGAAGGAAATTCTCACCTATGAACAAACTTCTTAGATTCTAGATAAGAGAGTGCAGTTGATAGTTGGTAAGTATAAAGAATGAGCATAGCCAGGTCAAGTATCTGTTTGTTGGTTTGGAGGTAAGCTCGCATTTCTCCATATTCGGCCAACTCCATCACAATCCAAATGGGTGCATCTGTGCAAATTCCTATTAGCTTGACGATGTGGGGATGATCAAACTGCTGCATAATGTCTGCAACACAAAAAACGTATTTTTTCATTCATACTCTTTAGCAGAGGAGAAACAAGCCATCCATCAAACTAACATGAAAGATACACACATGTTCTCTCCAGTGCATTACATGTTAATATGAAGTGCATACATCATAATAATAATACCAGATGATAGTCAAGTCAAGACTCCGTAACGTAAACACAGCATCTCTAACATCTGCGCAACTTGAAATACACCTTGACATTGTGGTAATCATAGAAATGGTAATTCTATCACATTATAAAATGTACTTGTGCATTATATGGGTAGATACAGATACAGAGGTATATTATTACATCACGTACTAGTAAAGATAACTTTCAATCAAAAGGACTTACGATAACAAATAAAGTGATGTTGCAACTCAGAATATTACACTGTTAAGGAAGTCTCACATTTAAAGTTGACCAATTGACTATGAATGTAAAGTGTAAAAGGTAGTTCGTATACCTCATATAATAGGTATCTGTTGTAAGAGAGGTATTGTGGAGGATAGATATAAATAAGTACATCAGAAGGGTATCAATTCTATCCAAAGTACTCAGAGGGGGAAATTGGACAGTAAATTATACGTGTGCTGAGCCAAATCGAGATAGAAGCATGTGCTTTGTTATTCTGTCCATATTTCTATGCTAATGAATGAGTCACCGCTCACTCATCACAATATCACATCAAAACTATAATGTCTGCCCAACCTATTATCATCTCATATTACATTTACGTTAGAAAACTACAAAGCAAATATACCCTGGTTTCTCTTCGTTCTTTTTAACGGACAGACGAAATGTGTGCTACTAAACATTGGACATTTCCTTTTTCAATTTACTAGGTTTATTTAAAATTCCTTTGAATAATATTATGGTACACTGAACTGGACAGTAAATCGGCAATTCCTTTTCTCTTTAAAGATAAATATCTGGTTTTCCCACAAACACAAACATGTCTTTAAATTTTAGGGCTTCTGTTCATATTCTCCTCAGCAAGGAGCTAACTACAATTAATAAACATAAAACTTGTCTTCAACTTACATGCTTCCTCTAAGAATCTGTCAGAAGTAGCATTATCTGCATCCAATTTACAAGTCTTTACAGCAACAGGAACCTTTTCCTTGTCTTTACTGAAGTAAATCCCTTGGTGAACATCTCCAAATTGTCCTTGTCCAATGATCTCTCCTAATTCGACATTTGATCGATTCAATTCGTAATCATGAGCTGCAATAAGTCAATTCAAATTTCAATGTCAGTCAATTCACATACATTACTAATCAATTCAAATAAATAATAATCACGATTCACTTGTCTAGCTAGAAAGAATAAACTCGCTTATGATTACATTTAATTGAGGATAATTTACTGAATATTCTTTACAGGTCGATTAGCTCACCACACAGATATCACATTTAAGTAATAATATACATTCTGAGTGAGGTATTCGAATGAAAGGTTAATAGCTCCATTCTCAAAGGCATCAATTCAAATCCTAAATACTTGTACATATAATCCGGAATGAAGAATCTGTAGGAAATCTAATCTCCTAGTCAAGAAATTCATGATAGCTAGCAAAAGTATCAATTACAAGAGACAAGAGGAACTCACAAGCAGGAATGGAGTAATCACCGTCTTCATCAACGATTTCAGCGTAGTCGTCCATATGAGGAGCTTTGTTAAATTCGACGGGACTGTTTGAGCCGCTCTGGTTACGACTTAGACTGCCTTGACGGTATCTTGGAGGATGAGCATCTGCAATCAATAAGTAAGAATTACTTTAAACTTGCCAACTATTTTTGACTAAAATTTTCAGTAAAAGCGAAAAGATATTAAAATTCATGTCTCCTAACTTTTAACACGACATAACAGAGGAATAATAATTTACTGAAAGAACACGGACAATGAATAACTGAGTACAACCTGCTGAGCAGTAAGATTTGAGACAACAAAATAATTTGTAAATATATAAAAGTGTACTGAGAACAGAATCGTCAACAGCTCAGGAGTATAAAAGTATATTGAATAGAGGATAGGTAAGTGAGAGTTGGATATAAATATAAACATAAAGGTAACTACTATACACAATACAAAACAAGTAAATGCAAAAGAAACTTTAGAAGAAAATAGACTGTCGTATTGTATTATAGTAAGAGCAAACCTTTAAGACAAGGACAATTCCTCAAGGTAGCAGCTTGAAAAGCATTCATACAAACCACAACATCAGTAACATTAACATTAACTTGTACATTACGATCTACTCGCCATCATCTCTTCAGAGTTATTGCATTCGCATTCAATTTAATGCTGCATGTTCAGCTCCGTCTCATTCTCTCAAGTATTTTACTCACAGTGATATTTGTGTGTGTTGTAATACAACATTTATTATAAGTATAGATCTTATCTGCACTGTTTTTGCCTCTATACATGTACAATTATTCGCCTGGAATCACCTTACATTTTACATTACCCTATCATTAGAAAAAACCAATTTGTTTTCTCAAACACCTGAATTGCTTGCATTAGCTGCACCTCAAATCTCCACCAATGCTAGTTGCTGGTACTGCAATTGCAAGTATATTACAATTTCCATTAGTACCGTGGATTAATCAATCTAATACAACAGAATGTTTTAATATGAAATAAATACATATCCAGTCGTAAGAACTTAAGTACAAATATTGAACCATTAAATGAAGCTATATACTTAACAATAATGAGATGTACTTTTTTGTTTTGATGTAGTCACTTAGCTTGGTAGTATTGTTACCAACGAGCTGTCCTGTCTGACAGCTGTCAGTTTTATAACAACCCATCCCACACTATCTCGTTTGACAACAATTTAATTAGCACGCATTTACTTCAACAATTTCAACTCGCAGCAAATTCCTTTAAATTAATCTGACTTTCGGAAAGAAAATTTCATTTTCGTGAAAAAAATAATCTCACAGACGATGTTCAACTTTTCACCCCATGCATGCGTATCGAGTACACACAAAGATATTAAGCTTACTACTATGAACATTGGTATGTATTATTTTGAATTCAATACCTTTCTATCCTATTAACAAATACGTAGATGCAAACTTCTCTGTAGGTAAACTATAATCATTGAGCATAAGTTGCGAAAATGTCCTAATAAAAATACACAAGGTAAGGTGTCAGTTTTGAAATAAATGCTAAGAAACTGTAACACATACATCGTGACTTTTGAAAGACAATCATTTGCCCATTTGTTACATTTCTTAGGGCTACGTGAATTTGTATTCCAATATAAATCCAATAAATTGGATAATTCAGTGAGTCAGTCAGGTATTTGATATATGATCCTGCATGAAGATTACTTTGAAAGAAGTAGCCCTTTGAGGATGTGCTTCGACCCGACTGGAAAGACGCAACAGTCGAACCGAGTTCACTAAAAGCAGAAACTAACATAAAACGTGTGCGTAATGCGAGGCAGTCAATGTCAAGGTAAGGCTATAAGCCATGGTAATATTTTACGTGATGTCTGCATAGGCTTTGTTGCATACTGTATACAACCAAGCGGAAGACATGCCCTTATAATGTACATTCAAGCGAAACAAGGAAGGGCAGGGCATATCTTTCGTTATCCTTTTTATCATTTGCATTGTTTCCGCTACTTGTCTAGAAATTTCATGTTCCTGCAGTCCTCCTCACCTAAACAAGAACACAAAAATTTCTCTCACACTCCAGATTTTTGTTTCTATTTTATAACTACCTATAGTATGGGATCGTAATAAATACTACTGTTTTACTTATCAAATATTCGTAAAATTATTGTAATTCAAATAATACTTCAGCAAATAATTCAGATTACATGATTCCTTTTCCGACATTTGTAAATCCTTGAATTATACAGAACTTAAATAAATGTGGTTTTACGTATATATTTGATTATAAAGTTGGCCGAGCAGAAAAGTATCAATGTTTCAACTAGCCAATAAGAAATATAGTTTGCACATACGTTGGCAAATTAACGACTTCTTACTGGTGTTACATGACAATATAATTTGTGTATACTGCGAACGACAAAGAAGTACACCATAAGTAGTCGATGAAAAACTTTTGATTGCCTTACATTGCAAACGAACTGAAGCTACAAATTGTCTTTTTGTATCAGAGTATATGCTGATTCCATAAGGCTTGCGGACCAAGACCAGCACGTGCAGTTTCTAAAGATGCGAAAAAAGCATTTCCAAGAGACCATTATCAGTGTTTAGAAGCCTACACAAGTATCGCCGTTCATGTGGTGTGGTGTGTGGTCTGGTCGTAGACATTTCCTTTTTTCAGCTTATTTCATTTCTTTATTTGTCGCGGTCGTATGTACGAGTACAAAGTATAGATAGAGGAACGAGCAGAGCCTTGGCCTGAGCTAAGGGATAGATGAAGCAACATGACATTGAACTGACTATAGTTGAGAGAAAAGAAAAGTTGTGTTGTGAGTGGGAGCTTTGCTGGCTTGGCTCCCATCCTAAAAATACGTGCACGTAAAAATCTACAATAAAAACTGCGGGTGATATTTTTCTCACGCAATTCCAGGACTAAACTAATGGAAAAATCCTCCAGTGACTTTCACAAGAGGAAATGCAGCATTCAGAGACAGGGCGAAAGACAAGAAAGTAGAGTTTGAGTTAGGAAATGAAATTGAGGCGACCGGAGTCAAGTCTTACTACTAATACCCTCCCAGCAACCAAGAACCAACCCTCGCCTGGCTCATTCCGTACTTTTGTTTTACTTTGGCAATAATATAATGCAGTGAAGTAAAGTTAGACAGAGCAGTTTAGTAGAATATGGAATTCCTGCAAGTGTAAGCAGAGACTGGAGCGCATAGAAAGTCAGTTCTGTAGGATGTAGCGTATGTAGTCTGGAGTCGTGTAATGCGTAATGAATAAAGAATTACCTTTGCGCGTCCACAGGGATGTATGAGAGGGTGAGATGAGTCTGCAATAGCCATCAATGAGGTCTGCCATGCTCTCTGCTTCAGTTAAAGAAGGACAAGTTATTGTAAGACACTCAGAAGCTCCCGATATTCTCAGCTGCAGAACAGCTTTTTTATGCGCTTCACACTCTGACACGAGTGTGTGGATGGTCTTCACTGAACTGAAGTCCGCTGCTTTCGTTGCCTGCAATTATACAAAAAATTACAATTTACAAGAAAAAGAACCCTATGGGGAGACCTGCATTCTTACATAATTTTATTTTGTTACAACACAGCAAAGACAACAACGCATTAGAAAGGGAATTAACCATGGGCATGACAAGTCACAACGAGAGAAATACTTCGCTTTAACTATTTTAATAGTCACGTCCAACTTGACACTTTGCCGTGAAAGCAGTAAGCCAAAGTCTCAAAGTGAATTCCAAGTCTAAACACACCTAATTACCACGATAATTAGAGTCAAAGACAGATTATATCTTTCTCATGTACTATCATACAACTTTTCTCCATAAATGGAAGGCAATTGTCTAATCTCAACTACAAACTTGTCTTGTCTGATGTCTTCTCATCCTAATGCATTACTATCAACTTTGCTTAAATCTTTTTTTCACATTTCATACTATTTGCTGTGAATTATGAACGGATCTTACGATGTATTGAAAACCTGAAATATTATGCAATGAAAGACACCAAGAGAGAGAAAAATACTGTCGAAATTCCTTGTTTTATTTCTTTTCTCAACGAATTCTCTAACCGTAAGCACAATTATAATACTTAGTTAGTACTCGCTTCTTAAAAGTTCAATACCAAGAAACTTTTCCTCAGTACAGGAAATGCACACGTGGAGTGTGCACGCACTTATTCCTACCAAAGTAGTTATAGCAACGGTCGCTACAAACAACAAACAACAATATACAAATAGAGCGACAAACAACCGTTGCTATAACTACTTTGTATTCCTACCATCAATTATTTTAAACAGTTCTCGTCTCGTCGTAAACTTAGATATACATAAATACTTGTTTATAGCGTATAAACTATATTTCTTTTTTTCATTTTTATAGTGTATTTGTAAAGTAATGATAATGCATTTGGCTTATTTGCTCTGAACTGTAATTACATTAAATAAATCCAGAGGAAAAGACTACCTAAGTAACAGTAACATAACACATAACAAGAGGGCCATTTCATCCCACCTAAAAACTGGGATAAAGGGTGAAGTCAAAGTTCCTTGTACTATATATTCTGCAGTCTAACACCACAAAACACCCATGACAAAATGTAAGTGGATTAAATATCGTTTCTCACAGACACTTGCTATATCTTGAAAACAAGGATGATTATGGTCGTATGTACCAAAATATATGGGAGCAACACACGCGATATCAATTTCCTCTTTTCCATAATATTTTTCAACCATCATCATCATCATAATGTATGATGGATGACCTAAAGGACAGAATACCATAAAAAGAATTACACGAAAGTGTGTAATTTAGTCCACACATTCTGCAGTTGTTGTACCTATATAACAAATATTACAGTAAGAAGGAAGTTGGTTGGTCTTACAAAATTCAAGTATAATTCAAATACTGGTTGCAGTATTTGGTAGTTAGTATTAGGGCAATGCTGGCAGCAGCTATATGTACACTGTGTTTCCTTTGGTTATTTTATTGCGTTACACCATCTAATCTAAACCAAACGATTTTCCTTATTCAAACAGCACTGCTGTCAGAACAAGCACATTAGGGAATAGGGGAATATGTACCAAGTTTTCCTTCCCATACTCCTATAGAAAGTAAAGAGTACATATAACTATAACACAAAATAATAGAGTACATTAATATAGTAGAGCACAACAACTATTGGATAATGCAATACGGGAGTTGAACGGAGCTAAAGGACTTTGGTCAATATTTACTCTGTGAAATTGGGTTGTGCTAAGTAAGCACTAACAGTAAACTTCAGGGGTTTCCTCGCTCATTCTCAACTCTCACTCTCGGTCATAAGAATCTGCAAATATTATGCAGGACATAAAAATAGCACTCAGCAGACCACTAATACATATTATTACCACCAATTAAATATTAAGTACTATTGTTTCCAACAAACTAATGGTTTACACATTTCATATTAGTGTTTATATTACAACTATGTCGGAATTATAGTTATGTGAACCATTATTTGTATTAAGTGCATGACTGATTTACAACCAATAACAAGGGAATAATACTGTACATGTACATCAAACTAAAGTGAGAGAGGTATTCCTAAAAGTGCATTAGCATTGCTTTTGCAAAAACAATAAATATTGCAAAAGTTAAAGTAAAAGCTACTTGCAATCTTGTGTAATGTCCTTCTCCGATCGTATCGTATCCTACACAGATATAAACACAGCATGACACAAGCTAACACAGCAAATGTATTATTCGATGAAAGTACAACAAACTCAACAGTTTAGTCTGTACATCCTACATACGTAGTAATACTATTATCAACTTGCATCTTGTATGTATATGCATCGAAACAAGTTAAGTCTAGACGGTACTAATAAACACTTCATAAATTTAGCACACATAGACATGACAGCAACAAAAGGGATTTGAACTGAACTGATCTCATCCTCGCTTCATAGCAATATTCTTACTTATATGTTTACTTTTTGTCTAAAAATCGAGCACGCAACATACCTACCTATAAAATAACATAACATGTCGATGACGTTTTCAACAGCTTTCACTTGAAATAAGCATAATGTAAGAGGAAGGAAGGTAGTGCCAAAAAATTAAAATCTGTTGATCAAGAAGAAGATTCTAATAGCTAAAGCCAAACCAAAGGAAGTCACGGAATGTGTCAGTGTCAAGCAATACTACCCATTTGGTATTTGGTATGTAGGAAAAGAAAAGCTGCTCTGTTATATTACATTTTCAGCGTACAATAGTCAACACACCTACATAAATACATGCTGCAAACTGAAAAGATATTTATTATACCTAGTTACATTTAAAGAAGATTATCTTATTTCTAGCATTTTACTAGGCCCAAATTATCGTCTTGAGCGCGCAAACTTAGGAGTACCAAATTTTTATGGGAGATGCATCCACATCTTAGGAAGGCCTGACAAAAGTTATGGAAATGTGATTTCTTTTGTTTCGGAGATAAAAAATTTTCCGTTGGGGCGCTTTTCCTACTTAAATACATTGTGGTCAACTTTGACATGAAAAAAATGTATGAGCGCGCAACTTTAGAAATATGAAAAAGTTAGTTTCTTATATTTCAAACATTTCTAAGCTTATTTTGAGATTTTTGGAAATGTGATTTCTTTAGCTAACGAGAAATTCAAAATACCGATTTAAAAATGGACTGTTTTTCAAAAAAGTGCTAAAATATGCTCTCTAAGGGGCCGTCATCATTCAGTTTTAACAAGACGGCTTGGACACCTTTGGTGATCTTTGTGGTTGTCAGGTTGCGAAAAATTGTGATTCAACTTTAACAGGCACTATATATATTGTCGAAACCAAGGTGCTTTTAGTTGTCATGGCCCCTCTTTCTGGGGGTACAGGTGGCGACTTCCTATTTAAAAGTGGTTTCCAACTGCCAGTTTTGTAGGTGCAAATGTCTGTACAAAACTGGCAGCTAGAAATTTGTTATTTTTATGATGGCATCACCTGGTATTTAAAAGCACCTTGGTCGAAACTGAGATTTTCAATTTCTAGCAGGAATGTTGGATCGAAATGTTGATTTGTGACTTTAAGCAATCATTAATGGGTGTAAAATCTAAAAGCTAATTGGAGACCAATTAAGAATAATGCTCTGTTTTCTGAGCTTTTTGATACCGGTGATACACCAACCGTCATCCAGTGTGCATTTTTACACAGGGATACTTATTCACTTTCATGTTAATGGGGCACTGGCACTATTGTATGCCTTCAATAATTAATATTCAAGTAATAATTTGGATTATGTGCTGAATTCAACTTAAATAATATTACTTTTGGATAACATTTCAGTGTATTTTGCTTAGTGGGAGTACCATGCCGAACTAAGAGCAAAAGTCTAAAAAAACCTGATTTTTTCATAATATTTGAGCGACTTTTTTCTTCATTGTTTGAGATTTCTAAACCAATTTTAGGACGAAATTGTGATTTGAGTCATACAGCAATTTTATTGCTGATCAAAATAGAAAAACTGTTTTTCTCCAGCATTTTTCAAACTAAGCTTTCATAATTATTTACATGGGTAGAATAAGAAAAAATTTTCAAACAAAAAATGGACTATATACATAATATCGTCATAGCAATAGTTCTGTTATCTTGCATAATAGTTAAATAGGTAGGTAGGCATATAAAATGTCCTTTTTGCTATTTTCACTACTTGTATGGAAAACAATTACTAACAGTGGAACTCCTTGGCCATAGAATATTAGCCTTTAGTGCATTAAATTACGATGTTCAAGTGTAACTAGGGTTATGGAAAATATTAATTTGCAATTTTCTGACAAATACACTTCAGCCCAGCAATTTCGGTGAGGTTGCAATGACAATAGGCCCAAATTGCGGAGCAAACCAGATAGTATTTTTTACACTATGAGGCTGACTAATAGTTGCAGGTCTAGTATTACGGGAGATTTAATTCACATTTCATACCTTGGCTTCTTTTTTCGAATGAAATGAGAAGACAAAGGAGCCGACGACCTACAATTTAAAGAATCCATGAAGAACACATATGGGAAGAGATACAAATTAATCCTATCTCATTTCAATTCCAAAGAGCAGAAGATACTAAAGTAAGAGGAGAAGAATGCGACTAAGTTTTACACGCCTTAACTAAACTACTCAAGCTATATTTAACCACAATTGTCAAGTACAACAAGAAACAAAAGAGAGAAGACTCTCGAAGAGAATACAAATAGGTATTAAAGACAACAATCAACAGAAACTTAAAACTAACCGTGAAACGTGCAGCTGACTCTCTAAATTACCTTACAATCATGCTTAGGTATATCCACCAAGAAATCCTTTAGCCATTAGCGCCTATTTCACCCTCTACCATATTAATTGAAAGAGAATCCATTTTCGGTTTAGGTTTGGGCATGACTAGCTTTTGAGTTTTTAATACTACATATAGTAGCTAAGACAGTCTGAAATCTGAAGGCTACTTGTGTAATCCTGTGGAGCCTAATAACTTAATTACAAGCTAAAACATCCCAACCAGATCTGCCACTTCGGAATTTCACAACTTTACATACATTATCTGCATATCAACCATTTAACATTGAACTGACAAACCAGAAACTTCAATGAAATTACCCACTTTGCCTTCCCTTCACTCCAATCCAACTGAACGATTAGTAGCTTCAAGCAACTTCTACTGTTATGCAGTAGTATTTTGGTGTATCTCCTCAAGAATCGAAAACACACCTTGATTTCACACACGAAATGAATGAACACACCTTAGTTTCTATTTAACTAACAACCACAGTTTACAATGAGAAGGCACAGCAGATGTTTATGATCCAGATCAGATCAAACTCTCTGTTCTTGCGTTCTGTGCCAGCCTTTTTTACTTTTGCAGCCGTTGCAGATGCTCGCTTACCACTTATTACAAACTGTTCTTTGCTCGCCTTCTTTTACCGAGTTAAATAGTTAGTTATGATATGATGGGTACATTAAAGGAAAACTAATTTTCAGACTACCTCACAACAGGAAGGTGAATCACATACTAAAACATTTCTACAGGCACACACATGGTAATACACATATCAGGTAAAAACTAGTGAGCGAAACGTCACGAGAGAACAGATACTAGTAGCTATTCAGTAAGTACCTGACACAATACATCCATAGGTATTAAATTCTAGTTCACTGTTATTTATCCCTACTTCCTGATGAGTATCTACCAACAGTCATATTATTCTCGTGGAAATTGAACATTAGTTCCACTAAAATGATTCATTGCACTGTGCATGCATTACAAACATCCATATATTCAAATTTAATAAATACAGATACAGAGATGTTGCATGCACAAAGATACAGGTACTTTTTACTACTGACAAATCTTCCAGGTAAAATATCACCTACCTAATTCTACTTCTAATTCTACCTACCTAGTTGAAATTTAATATTCACGTTTTCCTTTTAGTTTAGGTTAACTAATGCGCAGTAGGAACAGTAGCGTTTGCCTAATATTGCGCTTACTAATGGTGGATTAAAGGGAAACTATTGTAACAATTATTAGAGTATCTCTAACCTCCATCTCTAACCGTAACCGCAATTCTTTTCTCGACATTATATGTACATACATAGTCATAGTAGATTTATTCTTTGAAAGTTTGCAGTTATATGTAATGCATCATTACAATTTTTCTGGCCAACAAACCACAGATACAAAAAACATTAAATAATTGAAAACAGTTTTTAACTAACGAATGCACTACACATGTTCTTTTCCTACAGATAATTGCTTTTCCTGCAGCGATTTCTCCAGTACAGTGCAAAAATAGCCAGGTACCAAAAGGCATGCAGGAATTATTTAAATTTTGAATTAGTTGCTACATAGCCTTAAGGTCGCGTAGTCACATCTCATCTTGCATGATCATGATTATCATTATTTTCTCTTACCAGCAAAATGATTATGCACACACACAAGACAAGACAATGATGTTTACATATTTGGTACAAATATCTGATGCAAAATGCAAAGCATGTCTAATGGTAAGTTCTACTTATTCACGAAGATAATACTGCTATACATATCCGATAGCATTTTTGATAGGTATAATATATGGTACGTTGTGTACAAATAATTGGGAGAAAATAATTGCTAACATGAAATCAAAATACTGAAGGAGGTATGTATGCAGTGTGCAGTAGATTCTAACCATTACACAATACAACAGAACCTATAGCAATTGTGAGGTGAATATTATGCATGCCATCAAATAAAATAGGTCTCGCCAAAGGTCTCTATGATAAACTCCTTAGTAGCCGCATTGTACATTCGTGTTTATGTTTAATTCATTGAATAGGAAAGATACCTACTCAGATAATCCACAGTAATAGAACTACATCTTACCATATCAATAACAAAAGGTAATAATGATGCATTTTACATAAGGCCGGTGAATATACTCTGAATGGTAAAGTCTAATAAGGAGATTAGCTGCAATATTGCCCAGCCCATTTCACCCTGCCTTAATTCCATGTCAATAGCCAAAAAACAAGTGCTGAGGCTAAGCAATTTCATACAATACAAGTCCACATAATGTACATTAGACAAGGAAGGCTTGTCCTGTCCTGGTGGTATGGTGGTTCCATTTCCTTCCCTCCTTCCCTCAACTAAACAATACACTAATGATTTTCGTGACTTTAACTCATGAAACTTCATATTATAACTCTTGGCAAATGGACAGCCAAACAGTTCAGTTTCTTTCAGCCTTTCAGCTGGTTTTAGTCTAGTAGCCGACCAGACAAACTGAACCACTCTGAATTTTCACCTCGTGCTGCTTACCTTGATAGGATTACTTATTGGCTCGCTCCGTCTTTATTTCCTGGAGTTCACCTCACTCCTATATGCAGTGCATTTCTCTGCACTTTTTTACAACAATTAATAACAACGTGCACGCTTCGCACAAACACGACTTCTGAACTCAATTGAATATACTTCCCAGTGCAGAAACTAGAACTATCCATATCTCGTGTCTTGTGTTCTGGATGTGGCTACATTATAATATGATTTAACAATTCCACGCATATGTAATTTACGTCTCTACACATAACACTCACAGCAAGAGTACAATACACGAAACACACAGCAACCAAGGAACAATAACCAATTCTAACTAATGTTTTTACAAATTACCTTCTCAATATTCATTTAATACACAATTACTTACAGCTCCCACTGAACTAAACCAAATGCACCTCGATTCTTACGTAAGCAGGAATAAACAATAAATGAAAACTGGGACGCAATTGTATTGCAATATTATGAAAAGCATGTATTACTTATGTAATTAAAGAAAGTCCCACAACAAACTAAAAATGTAATCTAAACAGAAGAGTTGATTCAGTTGACGTTGGATAGAGAATTGAGATTAAGCCCAAGATCACTTGCCTTGGGGTTCAGTCAAGAACACAAACAGAGCCAACGGATTCAGCACAACACTAGGCATAGATAAAATTCTAAAATTGTTAATGCATGTAGCAGTAAATGTAATACAAGGAGGAGAAGGTAGATAAAACATGCTTCTCTTCAAACCAATACAGATACTACTCCATAGTATCGTTCCGTTTAGTCAGCTCTGTTTGTCAGCATGCATCCACTGCAATGCAAACTATGGAGAGCACTAAAAGTAAGAGATGTATAGCAATTCGAGTTTATACGGGATGTCTATTTCTGGATGCATAACCCTCTTCACTCTTACTAACTCCAGTTCAGTTAGCTAAAGTAAAGCTAAACAGTCAACGCAACGGGATCACGCTCGTTGAAAACATAACTAACAATAAGTAAGCGTGGAATCACTATTAGGAGAACATAGGAGCACAGACAGAAGTAAACACGGGTAGCCAACTACTTCAAGAGTTTCTTTATCCTAGTTTGCTCCATATTCTCGATGAACATTGCGTTACATAAAATACGCACATTTTGCATATTACATGTGTGTAGTATTACATTAGAACTACTTTCGCCGTCTTATGCTACGCACGAGTTCAGTTCAACCTCCGCCATTGTTTTTAGTACCATTGCATCATGTAATCAACTTCAAATACACTTAACTAAGTAGAAAACAATGCACAATCTCTTATACAATATTGGCAGCGTGCTTTAAAACACTTTCCATTACTTTTATTACGTTTCTTCGTTATTGTCACACAAGGCTTGGAAAGTCATAAGGTGTCAACAAGAAATTGTTTGTCTTAAAAATTCCTTCTAATGTCTAGGTAAATATAGCACATACTACATTGGCATGAACAATTTTCAGCTGACAGTAAGACTAAGGAGGAAACAACACAAAATTAAGTCTTTAAACAAATGCTTAAGGTTTACGTAACTTTGAAACAACTCTCATTCAAGTAACGTCTTCTGCTCATGATCAGTCTCATCCTTTAAGCGTCTACCTAGATAATGTAAGTATTACCACATGAACAAAACTGTTTGCAGTCCTCCCTTTACGAAAAACGTCAGAGTTTCTATCACAAAGGATGCAGCACAAAGAAGTAACATAAATGTTTAATATCCATACTTAGTGTTTACTTTTAACCATTTCTTCTCCTTTCTCTAAATAAAAAGTCAAAAATAAGGCATTACTGTCTCATAAATACTATAGGCTAAGCTAACGTATGTACTGCTGTAGACGCTCAGTCTGCTGTATTAAATGTAGGTATCTAAGGTAAGAAAAACTTTCTCATACTCAATGTTCTCGCAATTTAATTTTTCTCCATTTCAAGCAATATAGTATACTGCACCTTATATTCTTTGCTCATCTTACATAAAATTGTAAGTAATAGCACAGCAGTAGGTTCTGTATTTTGTTAATGCGGCAGCAGAAAAATCATTTTCCAACAAAAATATATTTCCGCCTCGAAACAAGTTATATATACGCTAAGTGAAGACAAGAAGTTATTTCAAAAGCATTAGTAAATGATATCAAAAATAGAATCAGTTGGATAAAATGGATAGAGATTTACTTACGAATGACGTTTTCTTCTTCAAGATCTTATATACGAAAAAAATGTCATGCGTAGTTATATGATACGATCCAGCTCAGTATTTCCCATAAGTAAAAATACATTATGCATTAGACATAGCGGGCCCTAATAAATGCAACATTTGAAGTAGGGAAATAGTGCAGTAATAGTAACAGTAAACCATTACCATTGTGTCCACACATTATATTGCAAATGTGGTTTCTGGAACAATAATAGATACAGTTACTCTTATAAAAGTCACAATGACTTTGTCAAATTCAATTCATGAAATTCCCCTGTGTGCTGTAAGTCATCGATAGAGACCGATATGAAAATAGATAATATGGTAGAAAAATGCCATGGAAAGGATGAGCTGAAACTTTGAAACTTAAGTTACCAGTTATTTAAGTCTTTTATACTTATGCCAAAGTCAGAGAGTCAGAGTCACTTCGTCGATATTTGTGTCTGTACTCTTTTCTTCCCAACCCCATCCTTTGGACATTGAAACTTTGAAACTCGATGGAGTAAAGAAAACTCACCAAGACGGTTACTTTGTAATGGTAGGACTAAACACATAGATATAGACCACTAGCAACAAAGGGAACAGTTACTTTTCCATTTAAATTCCTATCTGGATCATAAAGTGGCTAACTGCCTTCTTCTCTCTCTCGTGTAACTGCATATTATGTACTTCCATCGAAGACCGCGCGTAAAGTACAGCTACAAAACATCCAGCCCATAACACTAGCTTTGCTACGTTGAGTATTATTACATATTCCATTACTTTACGTTTTACCGTCTCTTGGTCAGGGTCATTATTACCCAGACTATTTTACGGGCATTTTCTTTTGGACACTGCAGAATTCAGTATGGTAATTGTAGTGCATTTACATTCTAAAAACAGCTGTGCGTGTGTAGTAAGTGCAATGTTAGGAGAGGATCTCAGTATACTGCGTAAGTTGAATGCTTCTATGTTCTGCACAATTATCTAAGAGCCAATACGTAAATATTACAGGAAACTATACTTCAAAAATTACATTGGCAAATTCCAACAATCCAAAGTTATAAACATTTCCAAACTATTAATTTAGAAAATACTACACTATTTAGATAGCTCTAGTTATGCCACATTAAGTTATGAATATAAATGAGATACAAAAATTAAACCCAGAACAAAAATAAAAATTTCCATTTCAATTGAAAAAAACAAAGAAAGGCAAATTTGAAACAGTAATGTCTGCAGTTCAACATTGCTTATTTGTTCTGCAAAAAACGCAGCACTATAGGTAGCACTACAATGCCCGCGTTTAAAAATAAACAATGGTTCAGCAATTCGCAGTGTCAAACTATCAACTGTGTCTTGTACGGATAACGGATATCTACCTATCTCTCCAATTAAAGACACCGAATATTTTTTTGGTTTACGTATGTGCACAGTGCTTGGAACTTTGATGTAAATACCGAGACCCATGGAACATAACAGGATAAGATACAACGCCCAGATTAAATAGTTAACTAATTACGCATGAAAAATCTGACTGCACTAATTCATTGTCATTACATGTAAGTAGCTCAATCCAAGCTTCCGTGTTTTTATATGTCTATTTCCCTGCATACAAATGTCCTAAGATACACACTACGTTTAATCTACTACATACATTTGTATTAAACACGCAAACTGTCGTACAATTATATGCAGTAGATCACCCATGGACAAAAAAGGAGCACTAGTTATTTTCCGTGATAATTTGAATGAGAATGTAGATTGCAATTTAAAATCGAAGTAGCTGGAACCACCTAGTAATTTGTAGCTAAAGTGGTGTAAGAGTACTTTGAGGAAAAGTATGCAATGATGTAAACCTGGGTCGATTTCATTCAATTCGATTTCCTATTTATAAAACTGTGACTGCAGAAATAACTTTTTAACTACCCCAGACCAAACAAAACACATAAGGTAGATAGCATTTTCACTGACATTACGCAGTGTACACTGTAGAACACGTTGAACTCAAATGTTATTGAAAGAAGAAAGTGTAATTTAGCGTATTTCTGAGTTGACGGCTTCTTTACATTTCCTAGCTCATAAAAACGCAGATGCTTCTTTTTCTTAATGATAATAATAAAGATAACCTTTGTACATACGACTTTCGATAAAAATATCTCATTTATGCATAGACATCATACCGTCATTTTCTTTTCTATGCGCATACACCACACTCATTTATGTGTTATTCATCTCTGTATACATACAAACGAGTAAGGGAGTCCTACAGTCATAGTCATAATAATAATCAGTTTTACGAATCTTCATCTATACGTACGCACAAGGCACAAAGTAGAATTTCGTGTACTTTATATTCACTTCCGAGATGTGTGCTTCTAAACACTTGCCCTTTGAGTCTATACCCTGCTACCATGTTACATAATGTTTTCTCTAGTAAAATCCAATCTAAAGACATGAAGCCAAAGCAAAGCTAAGTTACTCTTACTCCTTCTTTTCACAAATGCTTCTCCCTAATAAGCGTATCACGTACTCAATAGTATGGATGGAGTTCTCTGGTCTTCAATACATATGATAATAATGACTACTATATATTTACATTGATAGTATACAATGACATAGCCTGAAGTGAAGTACATGCAAGATACAGTGAACGTCAAGTAAGAAGTCAAGTCACAAAATGTCTTTTGCTGAGACGAAAACTCTTTCTTGACTCATCCAATATTGTACAGTCACATTCATACCAGAGCTGCCTTCATTTTGACTAACGGAAATACTATTTGTGTATAGGTACATTATTTGGTACACCACACCACGCAAACCAAAACTATTTAATATACTCTGCATTCAACTACCAAACTATAATGCATAAGTTAAAACAGAAGTCTGGGGAAATTTTCCAAGCAAGATAGAATGAAAGGTGAAATAGTAGCTCAACGAAGCAGAGGAATATAATGGCATGAGTAATATAACACAAAATGCAATCTGTGCAGTGTCTGCTTTGTGCGTCATGTGCGTGTAGCGTAGAGTATCCCGGGGCTTTTTGGCAAATGAAAGTCAAGATAAGTTTTATGGAGTCACAGAGCCATAGCCACTCTGTCACCAAAACATTTCTACACCAACCCAACCAAACCAACAGTACACACAGCACAACCGAGCAAACTCACATTACCTTTATATCGTGTAATCCTTCACACTTCGCACTCTTATTTTATATACACTCCCTCGCACAAAATCATCATCTTGGTCGCAACGTAACATTGATGAAGAGACAAACTGTAGCGTAAGAAGCTCCACTGCATCTTGCCAAGAGCAAGCAATAAAATATCCACTCACAATCAGATCAACATTCATTTCCTGAGATACACGTATCATCATGTAATGTCTACACATAAACAATGTATATAGTGCAGTAGTGTAGTTCAATGAAGTAAACAGTATACAAAAATATATACAAAACCCAGAGAAAGCCCAACCCTACTCTAAAGAATCTACAGGAGGTAATGTCTTCAATTCAATTGATCTGAGGGAAAGAAAAGCATTCACCATCACATAACTTAAGATTACGCACACAACTATTTACATTATGCTGGATGTATATCTTTAGCATTATTAATAAGATATAGCGAGCAGTTAGCTAAGGAACCTTACAAAAAGTATCCACTTAAGTACCAGTACCACTAGGTATTTACTTTCAAACATACCTAAGTTATACGTAGGACCTTCTGAATAATGGACTTAGCAGCATGGAGTGATCTATGCTAAGTCACTCTCGAAAACAAACAAGGCAGCTTATTGTTATGGCTTATTGTAAGACGGAGTAAGATTTAAGGTCAAAGAAAAGACATTGTATAGTCGAGAATATTATACACACAAAGATTTTCTCGAATGTCATTCTACTAATCTTGCCAAACCCGTTTCAGTACTCCCATGGCACACCTTTCTCCATGTCTTCGACAAGCGAAAATATCAATAAGGAAGTCTACACCTGGGCAATACCAATACAAATGTAAAATACAGAAGAAAATGGCAAAGCAAACAAGAGCACATTTCGATTTTGCTGGTGTTTCTCCGTTGTCCTTTGCCAAACTTATCAAACTTTATTTGGGCTTTGATTTTTCACATTACTCATTCAACCTGATTTCTATTTCCCTATAAAAGAATCACAAAATACAAAATAACTTTTAGTAGGGTATTTCATTTCCCCCTTGGTACATACATTACTTTTGTTACGAATTTTCCATTACAGTTTTTGTACTTTCGAGACGAATTCCCTGAATATGTTGCTACTTAATTAATTGTTATTGAAAGTTAAATATTAGACCATAAAGTAAGTTAGGTGTTCACTTCGAAATTGGATGTATATTATATATGATTGTATGTAGTCACGAGCTGAAATATAGTGTGCTTAAATACTCTATATTGAATACTAAATATTTGTGGAATTGTGGACACTTACCTCAATAGCTCTTTCAGTAAGATACGAGATCCCATCTTCAGGTCCAACCAAAAGTTCAATAGGAACAGACCAGCCCGACTAAAAGAAAAAATAATGATTATAATATTAGTCAAATTCAAGTTGTCTATAAGAACAAGTACCAATAGCAATTTGATAAGGATAACATGAACTGATAACTGTCATTTTTTACAATTTTCCAACCTTAAATCAAGTCTAAAGTTCATATAAGGCTAATCAATTAATGGCAAGGACAGACGATTTACGAAATCCACACGTACCTACCTCAAACAAAAGACAATTCCTTAAAAGGACATACAACTCTTGGATTTACGTAAGCTGCTGGATGCGGAAATAAAGTGGGAGTATCTAGTGTAATAAATTGTTGATAATGCTAGTAATATTCGATTGACTGTAACTTAATAATTTCATTAACATTATCAAGAGTGAATTTTAAGTCTAGGAAATATTTCGTGTTTGCGTATTGAGTACGTAATGTTTATCTAGTAAGTGTTCTTTATTTTACGTGGTGGTGGTAATGACGAGTAAATACACAACAGTAGCAGATAATAACAACAAAATTCTGAATGCCGAATAAATTGTTTGAAACCAGAAAAAGTGTGTGAAAAGTACACAATGATTACCTTAAGAGGTAGTCAAATAGAATGACAGAATACAAACAAACGTTCAAGGCAGAGCAATGAATACATTTGAAAGTATATCAATCTCATTATCATTGTTCAGCTTTGTGTTTGTGTCATCTTACAAAACTATTAATAAGTTTACATTGAACATTAAAGGGAGGTCATCGGCTTAGTGAGCTACTTTATTTGCTACAGTTTATCTTTTATCGTCAGCTTTGCTGACTGCAATAAGTATTTGGTATTAGTATCAGTTGAGAAGATGGAAAATCAATGCATACTCTACATACATACTTCAGTAAATACGTTGCAAGATTTGGACATTGTACTATGAATGACGAATACTTAACACATTATGTAATTGGTAATGTGTACTTAGGAATAATAAACTCATGTCTCTTGCATTATTTATTCCATAACAGTATTGCTTGCATTTGGTAAGATTTAATTGCTTTATTCATCGTCAAAATTTTATTTACCATTCAAATTATAAAAACATGTCCATTAAAGTACAGTTACGCCCACAAATGACGATATAAATCAAATATGCTGGCCTTGCCTTGTGTAGTCTTTCCAGATAAGTAAGCAGACACTCGATACACTTGCTCTTGCTACAAAGTACTTAAACTTGTCTTGATCTCGACATGTCTACTTAGCTCCCTAATTGCTAATTACTTCTCTTGGCTTGTAATATTTATTTAGATTGACTGTTCAACCTTTATAATCGCTAATCAGTAACTCTAACTCATCGAGCTTTGTTAATATTGCGATCAACGCCTTCTTTGCTAAATGAATACACATGTGTTGATGCACTTCCATATCTAGGTACTCAAATGATAATGACATCACATTTTATTTTAACCAGAGTTCAGAAGCAGTGAGAAAATAGTTTAATTGATTTTTACTACTCTAGATGTATGCATTTTAATTATTAAGATGTCATACAGTTAACTTACTATCTTCGTTTGAAACGGAAATCAACATAAAATATTTCAATAATGTTTTAAGAACCAAACATTTGGCTACAAAAGTTTGAAGTAAAAATAAGAGTTACAAATATCCTAATTGAAACTAGTATGAATAACTTTTCTAATATGTACAAGTTATGGGTCAGCAAGGCTGTGGGTTATCTTTAGCAGAGGGTAATTGCATCAATTATGTTAACCTTTGCCTGAAAGCTGTGCAGGAATCAACAAGAATCAAACAACCTAAGCAAGTTGGATAAATTATAGTAATATCTTAGAAATGATTGTCATTTCTGTACATTAGTAATTCTTTCATTCTAAATTAACTAGCAACTCTGTCAGAAATGAATAATACGAAGCCTTATTATTATTGCTCGAATGCGTAAGAAAGTTTCAATCAAGGCATATTGAGCAAAAGAAGGGGAGTAGAATTAAAACAATGTTCTAGGTGTTCTCTAGACTCTCTGTGGGCTATGATCCATGAATACGAATTAATGAATTATACTCGTAAACACCGAGACCACCTTGAGAAGTTCGATTGAAAGGCGGATCTTTAACATTAATCATTTAATTACCATTTCATCATGCCGTATGCTACAGAGACCACCATCGCATAGCAATATCTAATCTATTGCAAAAGTTCAGCTACAACAATCACACTTAAATAATTTATGGTATAGTAGAACGAGCCAAGAGTGTCATGGTGCAATTACACATAATTAAGTGGGAAGTGTAAAGTTTCCAATTCAAGCACCTGTTTAATATTTATTTAGCATTCTTCACTGAATTTACTTGTAACTTATTTATAACTATGACACGAAACGACATGGTCAACACCTTTGAGAAAGATGAGATGCTGATATTTGCTATTGTCCAGCTTGATATTTGAAAGATGTAATGCATGAAGTAAATATTTAATTTAAGTAAGGGGATACTGTAATATTAATATTGCATCCCTAACTATTTATTTTGTATTTCATTATGGAAAGGTGTGTCCTGACAGTACGCAGTACATGCAGGCTTATAACTATGAGTCGAAATATTACTGATAACGCAGAAATGAATACCTCTTGAAATACAAGGGCCATCGCATGCCTTTACCTTAAAAGTGGCACATAGATTCACATGTCTAAAAGTAACAATGAATATTAAATAAATATCGCATTTTTAAATTAAAAATTAAGAATTGGTTTCAGACAGAGGATATCTTAAAACTGAAGACTACCGAGGTAGTCATACTATTGGTTTTCTCATTGAAATGTCATATAGAAAGGAGTTTTACATTGTTTACATAACCAAGTTCGTTGTATTAAATGATGCAATTCGAAATAGGTATAGAATTTTGCAATGTTTGTGGCCTACACTATAGAATTCTATCAACGTGAATTCTATGCCTCAAAAACCATGACAGGATTCAATAAATATTCCTCGAAAAGGCAGTGGAGGTGTTCTTTTTTACACACGACAACGATCGCATCTCATCTTCGGATCACATCTTTACAATAAAAAATTAATCGAGAGGAAGACAAAACAAGTCGGAATTTAAACGCAAGTTGAAAGAGCACACAGGAAGAAACGGTGATCTACGAACTGAGATCTAAGAGACGATGATGATCGCTGTGTTATCTTAAATCTGTGCAGTCGATGCATGCCCAAGTGTTTTGCCAAACTATTACCCATATAAATCTTAAGCTAGAGATGATGTCTAGTAAGATAAAGAAATCAGAATTTGGACACGGCACATTTATTCTAGCAAACATGAGGAAGCTATCACAAGACGAATATATCCGCCCAAGTAAAAAAAGGAGGAAACAGTTACAACTAAGCACCCGGACAGTATCTACTACATTTACGTTACCTACTACGGCACAGACGCTGCTTGCAATATAGCAAGTGCAAATAGTATTTTACGCAATGGCAAAAGCATGGGTACAACCTCTACCTACATTATGGAGTAGGTAGGTACCATTATTTACATGATCTTTTCTGTAGTGTGCAGCTGAGTTTGACTAGGCTTTCATTGAAAAAACTTATGCCATAAAACAGAAGGGGATGGGGAGTAAGTCTTTAGAGCAGGAAGACAAGCCTATGGATGAAAAGTTCACAAAGTAGTGGACATGGACATGACAACGTAAGAAAAGATAAAGAAAAGATCTTGTTATTACTCTGCCAAGAATTTTTTATGCAATTGCTATTGAGCTTAGGTTCTCATGATGACTTAAACTTAACTAACCCTTTGATTACAAACATCAAAACACAGCGGTCAATCACTCCGCTCACAGTCATTCAGTTTCATTCAGTTATCAACCATATTCTTACGGTTGTCGTGTTTTGTTGTTCGTAGCATGCCTATACACAACGTTCATATAACAAAAAGAATAAATTGCAATTTCTCTTTTGTTACTTCCCAAGCATAAAAATTTACTGGTACTTAACTTTAGTTGATATGCAGATTGCAGTATGCAATTCAGCAGTGATACCACTTTGATTAAATTCGTAAGATTTTCCCCCTAGTTTACTACAACATTTCATTTTATTTACCGACAGAGAAAAGAATTTCATGAAGGTATACATCTGAATCATTCAATCAATTCTGAAATTCCTGTACATCGACTACAATCTGCACAAATAACTTAACTACGAACACGACACGCAATCGACTAAAAACAAAAGTATTTTTTGGACATTAATATTTATCACTACAGCTTAAGTAAGAGATTCCATCTAAACATTCGAATTCAACTTATCCGATTACACAATACACGTGGATTATTTGTTAGGTTGAACATTGGACTGTGGGACATGTACCAGATTAATTATTTCGATCTCATCTGAGAAATTATAATCTAGAAAGGACACGATTCCTTTCACGTCTATTGATTGCGAAATGATTTTATTCCGTCATGCTAGCTTACTTATTTATAACAACAATCTGCCAATGATTCAGATTTAATTTATATGTAAGTGCTGTTCTTGTCAAGTACGTATCAAATTTGGCAGACTCTACAGACTAACAATAAGGCAAAAGGCAATTATGCCAAATCCATTTGATGTGATGAGATGAACTATCTTTTTATCAGCACTCTGAGTGTATATGTATAGGTGTCCTCACGATTATCTCTCTTTTAATTTCTTACTGAATCTCACCATGATTACTGCAAACTCTATCTGAGAAGAATTGCTAATGTTTTTGGTACATGATATAAATGTTGAGTAAAACGATTTAATTTCAATCCAGATAATCAATCACATAGCTAAGGACAAGACAATGACAAACACTGCATACTACCTGCTGTCTATGTCTGTGTCGATTAGTAAACTCCAACTTCAATTCCA
The DNA here is from genome assembly GCA_020352615.2 of Yoshiicerus persimilis. NCBI lineage: Eukaryota > Metazoa > Arthropoda > Collembola > Entomobryomorpha > Tomoceridae > Yoshiicerus > Yoshiicerus persimilis. The sequence continues at coordinate 15,039,261 of CM036942.2, forward strand.
ATGTCTAAAACTAAAGGATTTTCTTCATACCTAAGTACTGCCTCCCGAGTGTCACATTTAATGGGAAACAGTATAAGTATTATTACTTTGCATTTATTTTATTAGCGATGATGAAGACGAACTGCTTAGATCATATTATTTATGACTGAAGCATAGTATTTAATTTACGCGTGGCTAGATTTAAGGAGTAGTCATATAATTGTAAGTGTGAACTTAACAGCTTCTCTGTCCAGTAGGATCATGTCTATGTGCGTATTGCAGTAAAATTGACCAACTTCATGTTTATGGTGGGGAATAAAGCTGCTCTAGTTAACTGAGCGAAATAATACGACACGAGGGTCACGTTATGTAAATTACGTTTACCGTCTGTATCAGTGAGAATAGAATTATTTAACGTCTGCATTGCAGTCTCTCAATCTCCTCTACGTGCAGCTCTTTGTGTAGTTCATATACGAACATTTATTATCCTACTATTCCAACATAACAGCTAAACTTTATCCGCTTTAGAAAACAAGTCTGTGCCGAATCTATGAATGAAATCTGCACCAGAGCTCTTCCAGACACAATCGTTCAACAATGTATACGTATACCTACACACTGTTTGTACTCGTAAGTTACGTACATCTATGTAAATGCAGTAAAGTCAGTTAAATTGTAAAGGCAAAGAGATTGAGCTCTAGGAAGTCCCAAGACCAGTTTAGTTATGTTTGCCGTGCTAAACGAGAAAGGTGTGAAGAATAATAATTTAATCTATGCGTATGATGTCCCCCATCCCACCTGGTCAGTTAAAGGCTTGGCTTTATATATTTCCTTCACATCGCTTTTACTTCAATTTAAATTCATTCAAGATTATTCTACTCTTAAGCTCACTTAACCTGATATTCAAACGTTTACGTTTATTTTACACCTTTATACTAGTATAGTCTTTTAAAATATGCCTACCAACACTATGGGAAATCCAAGCCCTACTAACCATTTTATCACTTTCACCTGTTTTAAGTTTTCATATTATTATTTACTATTGCATATCATCATAAATCTCTTGAATAAATTCATTTAATTGCACAATGTACATAAATAGTAATAAATACTAAATAGGACAGCTAAACTTACGAGCGAATCTGAGTGGGAGGCAAGCCAAATAAATTATTATCCGTGTTGGATGTGCTGGCATCTTAAGACGTATTAATCTGTTTGCTAAGAATGCACACTGCTTTCGTATTTATACAGACCCTATCACCTTATGCAATGACAATTATATTATGCAATATAAAATACACCGAGTTGACTTTTGTACTGTGCATCAATCTGTACCACCAGACCATACTGTAGAATAAATTAACAAATATCTGCCCACAAATAACACAAATAATGCCTTCTAATATGTGAGTTTACATGGAATATTATGTCCTGCTTGTTATACAACTAAGCTCTTAGGCAAATACTCAAGTGAACACTTAACTTGCAATTACAATGTTACAAAATAGTCATGAAGTTATTTGCTTTACAGCTTATTATGAAGTACTACACATTTCCATACTACGTTAAAAACACAAATTATGAAATTCTCATGTGATATATCGTGGATATAATATTGTGAGATGCAATGCGACAAACAATTACAAATTGTAATACAGAGGCCATGTAGTAGACTATACGGATAAGATAGGTACTTAAACCATGTATTCATCACAAAGCACCTTAAAGAATACAATACGTCACTCACAAACTAGGGATCAAATTAAAATCAAAATCTGCAATACAAGTTGGCATGCAATGTAAGGAAAAGAACCTTAAAACAACGACATCACAGTTCACAAAATCATGAAGACTGTTTATGCACGTTCTAACCTAAAATGTAGCAAAATAGTTTTATATATTGTTTAGTGATGGTACAGCAACAATGGAATTTGACTTATTAAGCCTAAAATCACATTTACCTATATAACTCTTATGCCAGACAGTCTGAATCTGTTAATCCTTTTCCAACTATTTTGAATGAGAATAAAATTTTATACGAAATGGCAATCAATTCGACCTGCGTTGACTTTCACTTTGGAGAGAAAACCCCATAAACAGCCTATCCATAAACTATATCAACTCGGAAGGATTTTTGGAATATCTGAACTTCATCTAGTTATTCGTTCGCACTTTTCGGCACTTTTCCAATGTGAGTAAATTTTGTTCCATAGTCAATTCAATAACCAGAAAAGTTATACTATTTAACTAAAGAATTGTCATAAGGAATGACGTCTACATAAATGACATTTGATTTCTCTTATCAAACTCAAACAACCTTTTATAAGCCCGTCTAAGCACTAATAAATTGTGTACCAAGAAAGGTGAATGCCTACAATGCGATTACGATAGCATCATGCGTACGTCCATTGAAAACCAGGTTCAAAGATTTTCTTTTGCCAATGTTTCGAATAAATAAGCGTTAAGATAAAAGTTTTCCTTGCACATCAAAAGGCGAATCATAAATGATTCATTTCTTTTTTCTTTATCTCTTCCACGGGATTCACTTACAAAACAAAACAACACCAGTCATCAATACATGGCTTTAATGGCAAAGGTTAACCTATACGGTAAGAGTTTTTGCAGTACACACGTAGTACTAATCGTAAAGTAAAAAAGCTAGATTGCGAGGAAATCTTTTTATCCCACAAACAATCCGTCGAAAATACAAACCTCTGGTGATTTTAGTGTTGTTTCTTTCCCACAGAAATCCAAATACCTAAGATTCTAAAATTCCACTACTGGAGTCTGATTCCTTGTATTCAGTATTCGTAATACAAAAACAACAAAACACCGTCAACAGAACAGATGGATGGTTAGTACAAAGTCTTAACACCATAAGGGAAAACAAAAGCTCTGTAAGCATCACATCAGACTACTTGAGAAATAAAATCTCTTCCAGCATTGAATACGTCACGGAGATTTCTTTCCGAAAACATTTTTGCAGTAGATCTGATCTGATTTTCCGTTTTCTTGATCTCTTACAATAAATGAGAGAAAAGCCAAGCGCACAGTATTACACCGAACATTTTGATTGACAAAATAAAGGACAAAACCAAATATCCTGTCTTGCATCACAAGTTGAAGGTACCTTACTGAAATTCCATCCAATTTCACTTTCATGCAAAAGAATAGGAGATTCTTTTGATTTCTCAAGATTAAAATTCGTAGGAGATTAGAATTAGACGTGACAATAATAAGCGGCGGCACATAAAAAGAGACAGAACAAGAAGATAAGAAGTAGAAAAGTAAGAAACTGGGGTCGTATTTTCCATTAGAGCCTATCTTGGCTTTTAAGACAATAAAATGATCCTCATCACATCATCATTCATTATTTACAAGCAGACAAATTCTTCACGAATAGGTAGTCAGTGTGATTTGAGTTAGTACAAGTTGAGACAAGACTTGAGATTCCCAACTGAGCAAAGATAGAATGGTACCTATATTAAGTAATGTAATGTCATGCTAAGGCAAAAGAAGCAACCGCAAATAAAGAGAGATGACACAGCCAAAAAGCCGCCCACCATTCACGTCTCTTTTTTATGCTTTACATTTCATTACAAGACAAGACAGCTACACACACACTTAGCATAGCAAAACAACATTACATTATAACCGAGCGAGACGCATTAATAGCAATTACTGAATACCAGACCAACCAGCAGTGTACCAGCAGTACGGTGCTCCGTCGTGCGAATATCTTTAGTACGCATACAAAAACCAATGACAAGACAAGGATAAGCTACAAAACACACGAAGACATGAAAAAATCCAATTTCATTGTCGTTCCTCCATTGATATTCCTTTCGTTACTTCACCTGACTTATTGTTGCTTAGATTCTTATTCTTACCTAAAGGTATTGTTAGTTATCTAGAAGACTTTCTTTATTAACAACGAAATTCTGACGAGTCAAGCCGCCTGGTCCGGATGGTGATGGCCTGGCATGGCATGAATACTACTTCACTACTTGACTTTCCAACGAAACCAACTCTTGTTTCCAGTTTGACATGTCTTACCTTCTTGTGTCAGGAGTTCTTTTATTTTACTTGACATATCCACGATTCATTATCTTATTACGTTGTCAATTTTACAACCATTTCGTTGCATCGCAAAACATGCTTCCTATTAAACTTCGGTCTACCCAGCAAGCAATCAGTATTCTTTTTGTTTTTGGTTCATAAGATTCTTTGGTTTCTAGAATATCCAGCGCTAAACCTAAAAAATCCAATTCCACAAATAATCTCCAATTCCAATCCAACCCAGGTTCCTGCCGTTTTGTTTCTCTAGAACGTAACAGTGGGCGAATCCAATTCTCAATTCTATTTATTATTCATGATTATTCACACCTTCGCAATATAACTAGTATACCCAGTAGGAAATACTAAACTTGCAACCTAACACATAGATAAACAACGTGTAATATTCAACTGGCGCTCTGAAACATTCGGTAGCAATGAACGTTTATATTTATTACTTGTGTTCTGTCATAGGAAATGTAAGCATTGGTCATAAAACTAACGAATACAATGGAAATAATGAAACACTCGCAGTCATCCCTTGGAATTGGCAGTTCTACTCAAGAACACTACACAATACCGATATCAGTCAGCTACAGCTAGCAACAGAACAGACGCAGGCTGCTTAGGAATTGAAATGAAGAAAAATATGACAATCCCATTACTTACACCTCCAGTCTAACAAATGTAAGTCTAACTAATGATTCTAATGATAAACATAACGATATAAGCTATACGAATGAGAACAAGAACACGGATTCTATTTTACATTGTTTAACATGGTTGCGATACGCATCACAGCACTAATGAGTAAGCATGTAAAGAAATGTCTCATTCTTAATATGTGATGTGCACATGGCTGTAAGAAGGTAAGCTTTATAGTTAAGAGATTACATTTACAAGTCATGAAACAAAGTGCCAATGTCAACTAAATAAAAACGTGAGATTTTAACTTTACAACATGCACCAAGTTAACTAGCAACTTCGTAAAACGTTTTTACTGCAAATCTCCTTCTATGTAATTTTAATAACACACCAAGACTTTTCTTCAACTTGATCTGTCAATTAAACACACTGTGTAAAATAGTGCAAGTCAAACAAGGTAAGAAACCAATTGACTAAAATTCCATTCCACAGTATTCCCTGCGATCTGATCTGATCTCACAAAGAAATCACAAAGTTTAATATATTTATTATGCCCAATGTTTCCAGCCCACTAGAAAACATGGACAGTCTTCAGCAAACAATATCCATTCTTTATGATGATTGTCATCTTTTTATTACGGACAATGTACAGATAGTAACTACCCTTACAAATGCTTGCTTGGGCTGCTTTCGATTAGCAACGCTAATAAAACACACTATAGTGAATAGGCTCATACTTATCACTAGTTTATGTAGGTTTCTATTAAACCCAAGGAATAATAATAAATCGCCCTACATTACAATATGCATTGTTGCCTATAAACATCAGAGCATGAACTTTTAGGTATGACAATATTTAACTACAAATAAGTTAACATCATTCCTATTGTTGTAAATGTGAATTGCAGTGTCAAAATACTGAAATGCTGTGTGGGTTCTCCTTTATAGTTTTATATTCACAAAGACATAGGTATACACTTAAAGATTTACTTGGAAACAAGTCGCCAGACTATTCTAAGGTCTAGAGTGAACTTTCGCGTTTCATTACCACCACGACACGTACATTATATGGCAGATCTACTTATGGTTTGTGAAAAGACCAATATAATTGAGTACTGCGACCCCGACCTTGCAATTAGTATCCATTGTGCATACAGAGTAGGTAGAGCGGAATATAAATGTACAATGGGCGGCAACCTGTCATCACTTAATGGGCAATAAGAGTTCTAAATCAAGAACATTAAGCTATCAAATACAAATTGCCGAAAGTCGTTTTGAATTTTGATACACACACAATTTTACGATCAATTACTTTTACATGGTGACATCATAAATAACTAATTCTACTTTGGCTTACGTCTTAGAAGTTAAAATATTTTAATGTTTCACTAATTCGGGAATAAACGATATGCTTAGGTTGTTGAAATACTACTTTGCATGGTTATGTAAAATTTAGGTGATGCAGTAATTAATGAACTAAATTAAGTACTAAACACATATGCATACTTACCCCCAAAGCACATCGAAACTTCTCTTGGTCGTAGCGGCACACACTTTTCACAACTTCTAGAAATTGCAACATACACTCCTTATCACTCAAATTGACGCACTTTTTAAAATTTTGCTGAATTAGTTTTCTTAGGGTTTTCTGTTTCATAGATAAAATTGATTTGGGTAGAAACTTGTGGAGTCCGACATCTTTTTCGATGTATTCCAAATTGCTTTTCTTGTCCAGTGCTATGTGTTGCATATCTTTAAAATAATGTCGCATGGCTAAACAACACAAATGCAAAGCTACTTCTTGATTTAGCACCGAGTCTTCTTTAGATAGATAGTCATCTTTCACCTAGACAAAACATAAGAAAATAATTTAACACATACTGTTTCCATCATTCTATGTCATATCCTAAACATACTCATCTTAAAGTGCATACAAATCACCAGCAAAACATAACATAACCTCCCTCTTAATAGTTAGTTTACTTATTTAGTATCCTCTCCTCTCTACTGTTCTTTCTTTCGGCTCACACAGCCGTGCGAGCCTTTTTCGTTTCTATTTTACATCATGAAGTCGTCAGCGTTCGTTTAATCATTTAACATGTAACACACCCCAGGCAAAAAATACATCTCGTAACTAAACTCACTCTCCCTATCTCACTCCTCTATTTATTTTTGCTACATGGTGAACATAAAGCTACACAAGCAGCTAAAGCTACTTACAAGTTACAACTTACAGTAAACGACTCTATCTTCCAAGATTTTATTTTAAACACTAGTCATAAACTGCAGGTATCATAAGAAATGTATCTTTAACCCAGCGCAATAATTTCATAATCATCTTTTAGCCTCCCAACGATAACGTATTAATATTAATCATTCGATTTACCTGGTCGTAAAGATAATAAAAGGTCACAATATCTTTATCGTACAGGTCCCTCAAATCGGATATCAAGTAGCGGATGCGTAGTTCGTATCTCCATTCTGCACTTGGATGCTTCTTTTCGTACTTTTCCCGAACCTAAGTAAACACAGCATTATTTCATTTCAAATATGACATAAAATAACTTAAAATTAGTTGAAGCTTCCCTTAAGTACCAGTATTTAAAGTATACACACCGTAGATTTGGCCTGGGTAAACATTGTAGTAAAATAAACAAATAAGTATTTGAATTGTACTACACCCAAAGTGTAATACCCTATTTTGTTCTCTTTGTTCCCTAATTGCCTAGACCTAATGCCCTCATCTTAATCCACGAAAGTAGCTCTCATGGTTTATTCGTTTAATACAATCTTTCATATCTCTTCCCATATTTAATTCGTCTTTATTTTTCAATTGCTGGAGCTACTCTTTATTACCCTAACTTCCTTTTGAATTTCAAAGCAAAAAATGAGACAGGGAAATGTGGGAAAGCTTATGAATGCCCTGTAAAGCATTGGAAGGGATTCAATCGAATTTTTTACATCACGTAAAGCTTAGCTTAGAAGCAGGACACAAGGAGTGAATGAATGCTTATCGTAGTGGTATTTTGTAGTGTACTACAAACGCATAGAATGCCTTTGCCTCTTCAATAATTTGTTAAAGCCCACTTCCTACTTCCTTTTTATGTCCTTTTGTGCTCAGGGGTACCGTTGCCTTGTCATGATTTTTATTGTCAGTATCAATAGTATCAAAGCGTGTTATATGCATGGCTTATTATTGACATATCAAATCAGATCCTATTTGCCTTCTTTATTCCTTCTAATAGATAAGGACAATAAAAACTGTGTGATAGACACATCTCATATGTTCGCTAGAAAACTCTCCCTTTCACTTATTGGCTTTATTCATCAGTAAGTCTTTTACTGAGGATATAAGTACAATAAAGGGCTTTATTCAGCATTACATTGAAAATAGTCAAAGTATTTTCAAGTATCCTTTACCCTGCTATTTCATGCTGGTCATACAGTGATATCCTCAGTGAAAAAAAGTTACATCCTGGGCATGCCAAACACACGGACTTATGGTTAAGCAAAGAACATACGTAGACTTTAGTGTCACAACTACACAACTCGACAAATTGATGGGAAGCACGGATATGCACGGGTCCAGTCAATATAAAATATAATTTAATTAGGTGAGTACTGCATTTGGACATATACTGTATTTGCTACAGAGCGATCATGTTCATGAAAACTATATTTAAATTATCCTGAACAGAAGATACACTTGAAAACTACTATACATATAATATTTACTCCTTTATATTACTTGTCATTAAAAGAGTTGACGCAATGGAAGAAACAGAAGCCAAGAGAAAGAATGATTTTTTACTTGATATATTGTCATGTCCGGATGAAGCCAATAAAGTTCTTTAGTTGTAGGATGGTTGAGCCGGAGTGTGAATAAGTGTTGATAGGACCGAGTACTCGAAGGAGCCAATCTTGTTGTCAGAAGCTGGATAATTCCCTATTAGCACAAAATAGAAACAAAGATGAACACATGTTTGTACACTATTCCAACATCTTTAACTCATTCTTTTTTCAACGAGATAAGTAATAAGATAGCTTCTTACAACTAAGTGTAACTATTTACATAGCAGAACATCAAAACACAAAAATAGTTTCCAGGCTTGCTATACGGCACCATAGAGGCATGTTTAAATCTACAGTAGAAATATATCTTTGCAAAACACAACATTTGTAGACCTGGGCTTGATCCATGTCCTTGTACTTTTCTAGACTATAGTAAAACTTTCTTTACCAGAGTACCGATAAGTATAACGAAACGGTAAATGCCATATTTAACCCTTTCCTTCTTGTTATCTGGTTCATCTTCTTTCTGACTTTAGTTTCAGTGCAACGGACAATGTGAGCTAACATAATTTCAAATGCCTCTAATACGTGCAACATAGTGACGTTAGTATAGCCTTTTGACTCGACAGAGGATTTACATACTCGCCATACAAAGGGAACAGTACTGTAGGTACTACTAACGACAATTATTGCATATATTACATTGAATGAATGTCATCAGTCTGTTTGACTTAGAACTAGCAGTGAAACCCAGTTTTAAATTATCCCAAAGAGATGTACTTAGACTGAACGTTGTAAAGATGTATTCATTTTTTCTGAGGTTATCTGATACTCAAGAACATACTAACATACTTATAATGTTACTCCTTTATTGCATATTGAACAAAGATTCCCATCGACTAGGCTCTGAAAACTTGGAAGAAAACCAGGTGCATTTGCTTCCCTAGCTTATTGTTAGAGTCCCTCTTGCATCCTGATTTTCTTGCATGACGTGTTTCGAATATTATGAACAGTACTTAAGGTAGAGCAGACAACGCAAAGTATGCAATATAAAACTACTGTGACAGATACTTCTAAAACAATCAATCTAGAGTTATACAGGACATTACTGGTTGTATATTTTGTGCAAGGGGATAGTTTTGAAGTTTAATTTACAGACAGACCATAACTATGGCTTTTACTACAAGGGAAAAACAGTGTCCCAAACCTAATTATAAAAACCACCTAAATTGCATAAGGCTTTAGATACCTAAACTTTTAGAGTTATAATATCAGTGATAGTAGGCCAAGCCCAAGGATTTTGGCCAAACTTTGATTTGAGCTTGACTACCTTATCTACTCTTTCTTACACAAAGCATTTTCAAACCTTGTGGACTTTCCTCTGGCTTAGTCTTTGCCTTAGAGAGTTTTGAAATCCTATTCCAGCTCTTATATCAAAGAGCTATCACTCATTCCTCTTTAAAGAAAAACTCCATAGAAGTTTTCTCAGAGTAACAAAAGTTATAACCCGTTCCCTCCGAATCTTTACGATTCTATTTCCTTAGCTCAGGAAGATTCAAGACTCTCAAAGTTCGCAGGACCCAATTTAACAATTCAAGTAAACGATATTCTCCCTGGTACCTTTGAAAGCATTCTCGACTGATAAGATTCTTGATATCTTCAAACAAATCAGTTTCAGTGATGATACGATAAGTTAGAAGAAACCGAAGCCTTGCTATCTGTCATGAACAACTCAATTTTCAAGAGTTGGTTCTCAGACTAAAAATGAGATAAGTAAGGTACATGATTTGCCATTGTCCTATCTCTCTACGCACAGAAAATATTTGATTCTACCCACATTACGAAATACAAACAAAAAGTACGTTCTGCAAATAATACGTATTACACAGATAATTACAGAATTGACGTAGCTATATAAAAATATCATTTTATTCAGATGACTTACCTTAATATCAGTTGTATCACTACATTTGACTACATTGAAACCACCGTCTACCAAATGAATTTTCAATGTTGTCTTGTTATCTGCATCTGTCCCGTTTGTATCAAGAAGGTCGAAATTGTTAGGAGCCCGAAATTCACTGTTGGGCCGAGGAATGGATGGAAGTGAATTACTGATTTCTTGGTTGGCTGCTCTTACGACTCCTGCTGAGCCCTTTCTTGCAGGGCTGGCTATTCTGTCTTTCTGATTCATTGCAGATAATTTTGTTGGTTCATCGTCCCTGCAAAAATCAATTATAGCAATAAGCATAAATGAATACCCAATCCTCATAAATTAAATTAAATTCGCACTCGTAATGTTAAACACCAAAAACATCGAATTATCATATCACTACAATCATACATCACTAGTTATTACGCATTACACTATACACGGACTTAAGTTATCCATTAACTCAGTTTACACTATACACATTATGTGTCTTTAACCACACTTTCGAATCATCAATCAAAATATAAAATTACAGTAAATATCCAAAGCTTAAAATATAAGACATCAAAACAAACATTTTGGCACTTCACAACAAATTCCAAGTGAATCTCAGTTGAGTTGCGACAAAAAATTAGTAGATTCATTGTAGAAACTAAGAAACCCAAACTTTTTTACGACAAACTTTAATCATTCATCATTTACCAAGACCAAGAATCCTTTGTAAGATTCAGATTCTGGACAAGGGGTTATTTATCAGACTTCACACATAGACATCGTCAAGTGTACCTGATTGTTGGACATTTGCATTGACTTGACATGACATTAGATAGGAAAAATGGCCCATGGCCTTTTTACAACGGCAAAAAAGTTGTTAACTAATTCACATTGAAGCGAAAAACATTGAAGTTGAAGTGGAGCTAAAGGATTCCAGTCAACGTACCATTTCATAATGTAGTTCTGTGGTTTAGTTCAGAGAAGCAAATGTACTTTTCTAATTCTATTGGGTAATATAATGTAATGGACCCACATGCACATCACATATGCAATATGCTGTATATGTAGTAAAACCGTGTACTTCGTATACTACTTTCATCATAGGAAATGAATAGTATGCATGAAATGCACTACAGATACTGACATTATTATTTATATGCACCGAAATGGAAGCCATTTAACAGGAGTAGTTCTTGGTTGGTACTAGCACTTATTATTGTAGAAAAAGAAATGGTAGTAATAAATTTACGTTCTTTTTGAGTAATGTATTGCATTCCAAATAATGTTAGTTTGTTATGTGGGTAAGTAGGCACATCCTTTGTTTTCGAGTTCCACTTCCCTTTAAATGGAGGTTAAAAAAGTGCATAATATTATATTCTCGATTTAAATTCAGCGTGAGTTCATTTGCATGCAGTATCATTATCATAGAAGTAATCTTGATTCGGTAATAAAGAACGTAGCATAATATAATGCTTTTATCTTCTGCCAGACTGGATGCATTTTTAATAGGAAGGAAACAGATACCATTTACTAGTGCAAATGATGTACCTATGTAGCTCTTTTCACTTCGTGCATGATACTGCATTTCATATATTTTACAGTTCCTAAGTCCTTGCCTTAACTGCCCACCTGCCGAAACTTCCACTCACTCGAGTGAGTGGAAGTTACTCTTACATTCTCCATGAGTTAATTTCTAGAAAACTAACCCCTTGTGTATATGTAATATGTACATGGTAAGTACATAACTTATCGTTAGGTTTGTTCAATTTACTTCACTACTACTCAGAGATTCTTTTGAATTGTACACAATAAACTACAATTTCCATTTATACTTCATTCCTTTGGTGTGCTACATTTCTCCAGGACAGCAAAAAGTAGTAATTAGAATTATAACCGAAAGTGTAGTCTGTTCTGTAGCCCAATTAGAGCATTACTTATTCAAAAAAAATGAAGAGAAAAAGACAAAGTCTGACGTGCAAATATAATACATTGTATACTCAATCGAAAAAATCATATATTTTATTCAAACTATAGATTTACTTCCTCTACATTCACATAATATTATTATAATCTAGATTGCCTGCCCTGCACCTAATTGCAGATGATTTAAAGTGAATTCAAGTCTTAATTGTCGAACTACCCGTTGTTAATAAGGAAAAGTTAAAATAAAATTAGAAGCTACAACAGAATGTACACTACAAATTGTAGCGCTAACATTAAAGAAATGAATTCTAATTCTCCAGTACCATAGTACTAGTCCTCGCTCTAAATAAGCACTTGAACGAGGGTCAGGCAGGCCCCTTTTGATTCGTCAGCTACACTTTTAATACCTTTAGCATATTACGACATGGACTATAATTTCAAAAGAAAGGAGGGAGTTATTTTTACCATGTATTTATCAAATATTTAAGTGAAGTCTGTTTTTCTCTCAACAAGGTAACCCGTAACCTGTCAAATGTCAGTTTCGCTTGGGTAGCTTTGCTCTTTTATTCCGTTTTCTTTCATTCAGAAAACATTCTTCGAAGAGAAAAGGCTTTGACTTTGACAACATACGAAGTTACAAAAATAAGGAGGGTGCGATACGTTAGCTGTCTCGAATTCAGTCCGCTCTCTGATATTATCTATATTAAAACATTATGCTGTAAACTGACATTTATTAAGATTTGTCTACAGTACCTATTTCAGCAGTTAAGAAATGTTTAAGTATTACACATCGGTCGGAAAAAGTATCGCTAGATTATAGTTATCAAAATGTTATAGAAAAAGTAATTGTATATGCTTATGATACCCATCAGCACTATATTTAGATGATTTAATTTGTTCTGTATAGTGTTCCCTTTAAGTTCGAGATTCAATACATAATATAACTTAACAACATAAAAATTATCATGTTTTACATGTTTGTCAACAACAATCGTTGAGTTATGAACGTATCTCTTTGCTGCATACCTCAATTTAATTCAACGTTAATATCCATGCAAACTAATGTAGGTGTGAAATACGGCCATAAGTTTACGGCGAAATAACTCAAAATTAGATCTCATTTTAGTTTGACATTTTCCCCAGGGAGGACCGGCAAAAATTAATGCACTATAGTGTGTCTTATTAGCAAGTTTCCATTGTACATCATTGTTAATGTGTTTGGGGTTAGTTATCCGACAAAGTTCCACATATGTGTGTTGTACCAAAATAAATGCTGCTAATATCCTGAACCCCTAATTACACTAGGTTATGAATGCCCAACTAAACTAATATAATATTTGCATGACACGAACGGAAAACTAAAGAAAGCAGCTTCCACGTTTTCTTTGCCGGTTTTGTTAGTAAATGCAACAAACAGGATAACAACCAACGACAACGACATTTATTAACATCATAGATAACTTTAAAAGCTCTTATCGCAGCTCAAATATTTGAAGCCATTCCACACTCCATACAAATTTAACGTGAATATTTGCATGTACGTAATGCAGAAGAGTACATGGACATGAACTGAAGTGGATAGCAATTTTCAGTCATGTAAACTGCGGTGTGTTTGTAAACGAAGAAAATCAAACTTCATGATAAGGCAGAAAATGGTTTGGAAAGCAAAAATATCTCTCGGTAGCTTGTTTGTGCCGTGTTCATTGTCTCCTCTGTACAATACCACTTGTGTATTCAGTGCTCTACTACGGGAAGCCAGGTTAAGATAAGATTACCAAAATATTCTGCGCTATCAAATTCTTTTGGGAGTTTCGAAGGCAGAAAGCGATTAAAAGAATAACGACATAAAAGGAATATGGATTTTTTCAAATGGTCTACTTCGGTACACTGTGTATGTGATACTATTTGCAAATAACGCGATTTACTTTTACAAATATTACCACTACCTTTCCATGAATAGTATTAGTATGCAGAAAATTAGACAACATTGTTTAGTGCCAAGACAAAATGTACCTATTTTTGTGAATTTTTCACATCTTTAAAATGTCAAGACAAAATGTACCTATTTTTGTGAATTATTCACATCTTTAAAATGCCAAGACAAAATGTACCTATGTTTGTGAATTTTTCACATCTTTAAAATGTCAAGCAATGCCAGATTGACCAAGGTAAAGACTGGTGATAGTGAACTTCATTAATTACTGTAATATTTAACCTTAACTAACAAACTATGCATATACAAGATACCTAATATATATAGCGAAGCAGTCAGAATATGTCATTACTGGAACTGCTAAAAATAAAGAATATATTTTTCGTAACTACCTGTACAATAACAGACTTCTGTTCATGCTCAGTTTATTACTGAAAAAGTAAGCCCTGATAGTTTTATTTCTGCGTTTATTTTGCATCAATGCTATGCTTTAAGGATTACCTGTCTTAAGTGTGCTTGTGCGTGCTCTCACTTCCCACGAATACGAATTAGGGAGATTACAGAAGAGAAAATGAAAGAGCAAAGAAGAGTACACGACACAGACAATAAGGAATCGATAATGGCAACTTAGACAGAATGGAGGCAACGAACGATTCTTTGTTTTCATGTTAACCTTAAGTCTTGAACCGTTGAAAATGAGCAAGCAAGAACAACGTACGCAGACTTTGTAATGCATATTAAAGAGGCTTTTCACAGTTCGAAGACAAAGAATGAGCAAACGCCGGTTGCCGCTTGCAAAAGGTTAAACTCCCATCTGAAAGGTCAGCTAATTACGTACATACATCACTCTATACTTTGGGGATAACTTTTATTTCACTCTATACTCATCCGTTTGCATCATCCAACAATTACTTAAGTTGGGAAATAGGAATTGTTAAGCTAAGAATGCTCCACCTATAAAGACATTTTTCTTTTGTGTATTTGTGCGTTAAGAAAGCTGGAAACAATTATTTGGCGAACAACTTCTTTGCTGTCATCTTATAAGGTTAAGTACAACATTTCTACTACCTACTCCACTTAACTAACCAAACCACCATTGTGAAGTAGGATAGTTAAATATAACAATTCATTCAACTGGCGATGGCTTATTAATATTAAGGAACCTTCTTTTGAGACAATCATACTGCCTACACGCACTTAATATTATTCACTCGTTATTTTCCATGCATAATTTTACATGTACTTACATTCCATCTTTGCCAACATATATTATAAAGATATATTTGTATAGCTTTGTAAACCTATTTTTTCCAAAGAAACATAGACGAATGGTTGAATTGCGTTGTGATACGTATTTAAATTAGCTAAGTGTATTATAAACATAAAACATTCTATTTAACTAGTTTCCCAAAGCTAAAACCTATAAATACCCGCCTACATCAAGAAAATGTGGTTGTGTTTGCTTGTATATACACATTTATGAAGCAAACAAGACAGTACAACACAAATGCAGAGAGCCAACTACTAAATACGTAACCTAAAAATACCCTCGACAAAAAATAATGCTAAACATAAACGGATGAGCGTCAGCGTACAATCAACTTAGAATCGGTGTTCTGCTACGAATAATCTTTTGCCTAAGGACGGACAAGAAAGTAGGTAGGCATATAAGTTTTGTTCGTTAGCTAAGTTAGTTTTCCTTGCGGGATCTTCTTTTACATATGCACCGAAGTGGAACAGATTTCCACAAATTAGATTAGTTGCAATTCAACATCCACTATTGTAGTATATTTCTATATCTAATGTAGCTGGAAGAGACGGAGACTGAAAAAGATATTTGTAGAAGTCGGAGAGAACTAAAGGGATGACAGATAGAGGAGGAGAAGGAAGAACAAGTTCTGTGAAGGTAATGGGAAGTGGAGAGACTGACACGGAGTGACACAGACACCGCGAAACGGTCCTAGTCCCAGTCTCTTCTGACATCAGTCGAAAATTAGATTTATCTATACTTTATCCTGTGCTAGAGTGAGCTCAGCCTGCTCCATCGAACGCAACCGACCTATGGCAATGAATTCCACGGTGTCACTATACAAATCCATAGAATGGAAAGAAATACAATAGCAATACAATACAATATGTTACAATCACATACAAAAGCACCGAATCAAGCTGGGTGGATGTGGATTCATGGATATCCACAGTAATCGTATATATGGATGTTATAGGAGGCAAACGTAACGTAACAAAATCTATTCGGGGGAATAGTACAATTGACGGGACACACTACACCCTTACACAATCACAATCTATGGTAAAGCATCAAAAGTAAATAGTTGGCATGGTATGCACGAGTATTGTATTGTAGCACGAGGAATCAATTCCGCACTCCGCAAATGAAGAGGCTACAGGCTACTTCCGAATGAAAACAAACGGTAATGCTAATAATGCAATTCCATTTTCCCATCATCATTACTTCCTACAGGCCAACATCAATCGTTATATTATCCCATGACCATTTAGCTTCCCAGTCGCAATACACACACAGATATACCTATACCCAACATGATAAATGATCCTAAACATACTTCAGATGTCTTTTCTCTATTTAATCCTTTGCTATCACTTATCACTAAGTACCATACATAGGATAACGTATAGAATAACAAAGGATATATGAGAAAATGGATGGGAAAGTGGAATTTATTCGATCGACACGTTAGATGTTGAAAGTTGCTTTCAATGATAACTTTCCCAGTGCCAAAACTTTTTGGGTCTCTGTCTATATAGGTACTCTCCCATGACTTGTTGTCAAATTACATTCAATGGACTAATAGTCTAATAAATCCAGCTTATGACCAAAGCAGTTACTCCATCATCTCTATTAACTATACGTGGTGTCCGTCCTGCTGACTTTTCTAAAAAAGATCATTACATCTCTACCACAAAAATATATAGAAGTACATAACAATAAGGGTGGTCATTGTGAGAAATGAACCTCAATCCCGTTGGCGAATGCTACATGACTTTTTTCATCTAATACAATTGCTTTCAATCCACACGCTATTGGGATGATGCTAAAACAGTAAAAAAATGTATAAATTTTATGATAGATAGAACTTAGAACGCTATGATGGTTCTCTACGGGATGGTAAGGAAAGTCTGTCGGTCATATTAGGTCGACTGACTTTATATCATTATGTCGTTTGGGGAGTACTTCATATTGTAGTAACCATGCATAGTAGTGGAGTATACTTTCAACTTTCACGCTATAGTTACAGTTAGAGTCACTCTATAAGTAATATAGGAGAAGTTAAGTGTAATAACTGCATGTCTCACATATTTCACACTGCAGATATTACGTGAGGTAATACAGAGAAAGTTCCTTTCATTCTCACATGAAATATGTTCTCATGAAAAATTTACAGACTTTCCTCTCTTCTCAAATGGCAATCGGTGGCCTGGCCTGCCGAGTCACTTTTCACAAGTGGACACACGAATGAGTAAACACAGTGAAAGTGAAAAGAACTGCTCTTTCTGTAGACAAGAATAAAGAAGGTCAACACTTAAAAATAAATGTATATCACCACCCATTGCATATTGCATGGTATATCTACCTATATTATATTCCACATAAAAGGCAAGGCCAAAATTGTATCTGTACAAATCAGTAAGCATATCTACAACCTGACTATACTATTCTATGCAATAGAATATGAACGAAAGAATGTAAAATAAGGTTGTTAAATCAAGCGAGACTGCAGGCATTCACACCATAACACTATTGTAGTTGGGTTATGTCGGAGTAATAAACATTTTAATTTTTTACTCGTTTACCATTTCATTTGTACCTTCAAGAACCTATACTTTCATATGCAGTATAAAAAGCAAAAAAAAACTTCCCTTAGACAAACATCTCAACATCTCATGCTTCTCATTTCTTATCAAAACAGTCAAGTTGAGCCTACATAAAAATCCATACTCTGTACCATCTAAGATTCCTTCAGTCTTATTCACTGCATGCCTCTTTTATCGATTTTCCTCAGAATCATATTTTATGCACATTTATTACATTTTCTTCATTCTTCCGTACAACCTAATGCTTAACACCTACTATACCTTTATTATCTTTATGTTTGTCTTTATATGTCAATACCCAAGCCCCTTTCACTCTCTATTATTTTCATTAGAGGACACACTTTAATGAACTTCTTTGTTTTAATTCGATCGATATAAGTTCACTGCCTTTTTACAGGCTAACAAAACCTTTTTAAGGAAGTACATATATACTTTTTACTTCTTGCAAATCACAGCAATGGTTATACCACATGCTAAGACAGCTAATGGGCAGAAGAAAATGCATTATGTTAAACAAAAGGAAATTCATAAAAGAAAGCAATGAAATACTTAAGCTTTTCTATCTCACTCCCCATTACAAAAAGAATCATATAAACAAAACGCATTCATACATTTTATCACTTCAACTGTTAATGGACTCCACAATATTTAAGATTTGTTGACAAATAGAATTGCTGGGAAATGGTTGAAACAAATGGACAGTTTGCCTATTGTCTCTAAGTCACGGTATATCACGATCAATAATTTTATCTCGAAAGTAATTCCATAAGAAGGCTTACATTTACCTATTTAACAGAGCTCTATCTAACCACTTGTTATATAAGCATAATAACAAGATAAAATTCTCCAAAGTCTACTACATTTTTAATTTATGACGCAGCTTTATGTGATAACGTATAATGTACACTGCATTTATAAAGCAATAGCAATAATACGTCAGCATAAGCATTTAAACTAAAAGCAACATTTAACACAAATTCGTCTACTCTTTGACCTGGAATGTAAATATGCATAATTACCATCTCCATTATCTCTTTTATTGTTAGTGTGGAGCATTAAACATTAGTTTAACACTGTTCTTTGAAATAATATACGATGTAATTTTGAATTACACTGACTGAACTCTGTTTCACACAGGTTACGTTATGTATGGCCTTGTCAGTGTTAGTATACGATATGGTTAAAGTAATGGTTACGCTTTATATAATAAGTATACTTGTGTTGATGGTACTGGACAACTTACATTTCAAGATACTGGAAACCGCGATAGACAGGTTTCTTGAAAATAAACATCACACCATCAACTCGCTCCATTATTTCCTCTGGTGAGTTTTGTACTTTTATATGTAATATCTTCTTGACTCTTCTAATTTAGCTGTACAATTTATGTTTCCTTGTACAAGCATTAGATATTATGTAATAGTTCACTAATTCCGGCTTAATTATATGAGCCAGTCTGGAAACCTTTTTTATGTAGATACATTTCAAATTACAATGCAAATAAGTCTTCCAGTGTTATTTTCTAAAGTAGAGAACATTTCCTGTGCAATATACACGAATTCTCAGTTCATATTCCTCATCTTTTCCCGAACAACAAAAACGTGTTAATATTTGCCTTTCGTGTGTAATACTATGCAGAACGAGCTTTAACTAAGGCAGATAAGATATTTCATCTCCGTACTTATGTACAGAAAACAAAACACTACCTAAAATTGAAATAACTCATCATTAGTCCTCTTCTTCTGTTGATACATACATTTGACTTTTGGCAAGATTGTGAAGAACAAAAATACAAAATTACATCATGAGTATTCAATGTCTTGCTTTAAACTTTCCAATGACTCAGTTCAGTTAAGATGTATCAGTTAATATTCATAAACGTAAATAATGTGTAATATAGAGCATGCCTCCCCTGTCTTTAACTATCATGAACTTGTCCACGAAGAAACTGTGCTACACAGACTTAAGGAATATCATCTCACTAGTTTACTGAGTTTATTGAAATTTTTTATTTACTGAGTAAAAAGGGTCTCAGGATGTACAACGTCTTAAGCTATTCTTAGCCATTATTATTCGTTCGTATTGAATTTGCCAAACCCATATATCTGCACTAGGTTAATGACACAATAATTCTTTCCTCCCTTACAAACCGTCAATCAAATGCAGACAGATCATTTGTATCAATAATTCACAATTCCTGTGTAATAATTCTTTAGAACGAAAAAGATAACTCGGCGAAATCTAGGAAACCCGACACATAAACACTTCACAATGGCACATGAAATGAAGACCGTGTAGTAAGAGAGTAATAAACACAAGAGGCGGACTGTAGTGGAAGCTATGCGTAAACTTTTCTTAATTTAGTGAGTTTAAAAAGAATCTTTATTTTCCTGTGCTTTCACTACACGTTTTCCCTTTTATTTTCGTATAACAGAGTAGCTTTCAGTTTTTAGACATTAAAAGAGAAGGAGAACCTTTTCCTTTAGTTCTTTCTGTCCATAAAATCCGGAGTGAAATAAAAAGACTCAGACTGGTTGTTCCGGGTGGGTCACTTTATTATCCACAGTCTACTGCCTCGTCTGCCCTATCCTCCCCTACTGAACACTGAACCACACTAGCACCCACAACACACAGCACAAACTTTACTATCTTCTCATTTATCAAAAGCATCTGTATGAATAGAAAAGTAATGTTCTATACACATGTGGATGTGGACTTCACCTACAGTGTAAAGCACAACGCAACGTTCTTTATATTTAGCAGAGTTGGAAGTCTGAGTTCAGTTGACTGTATGCTATGCAGAGATAAAACCAACTGACAGACTTATAATAATGTGAGTACGAAACTAACAGCTTAGTACGAATACCAAGGATAATTCTAACATATGCGTACTGTCTAGTCTATTTGTAGTTGAACACATCTACAATAATACGTATTATCTACAGAGATATAACGTAAACGTTTTTTGTGTAGAGAGTACACAATAAATATAATTGCATGAAAATGCATTTGCAATAGTAAAAAAGATAAACTAAATTCGATTTTGTTTCCTTTTCTCCGTGACTAATGCGTAGAACAATAATTTGAATGTCCATGTCAAGCTTACAAACTAATAATCCCCTGACTATATTCACAACTCCAATTCATTCAGATGACGGTATCTGACGATGAGATGTGTTACGTAAGTTACGTTACGAGTTTATGAGTGTGAAAATGACTATTTTGTTTGTTTGGGCACTTTAGACGTACTAGACAATACGATTGCATTCAAATGTGGTAGAATCGCTTTGCTATGTCATGTCAGTTAGTTTGGCAGACTTCTTATCGACTACGGAAATCATACACAGCCCAACTACTACCATAAGTAGCTATTTTCCAGAACAATGTACCAAATAAATTGTAACACATAACACTTCCTCCGCGGATATGAAAGAAAACATGCAAGCGCTTGATTTCCTGTGCAGCACGCTTATGCTACAACCACCGTTATATCATTATAAAAATATGCAGACTTTACGATAATGCTTTTATTATGTTTTAAACAATTCAACCTACTCAACTGTCCTATGGACATGGTGCAATATTGCTTAACAGTAGAATTCTAGGGTCCAAGTTCCCGTTTTCGTTTCTGTAATAATTTTATAAACTTCCTTATCAGTTATTGTTATTACTCAATAGTCTTGACATTATTCATATTCCTATTAACTTCTTGGTAAAACCCCTCGACGATTTTCCAGCTGTTAGCAAATATCTTAATAACAGCACTTACCTTACCGTACTTAAAACATAAAACTGCCTTGCAAACTCTAAATATTTTTTATACTTAAGTGTGCAGTCGTGTAACTGGAAATTTGCGCTATTTTTGGCCTAACCTCGTATGGAATAGCACAGGAGATTAATATGTGTCACACAAACAAGACAGTATACACCGCGAAAATTATTCCCCTTTGCTTCCGTGAATACTCCTACCAATAGACAAACAATTCTTACAATATTTATGATTGATACACATGTAAAATATAATTATCAAATGCAAATACACAAAATACTTTCAGGAAGAGAAAATAAATATAACAAATTGCCCTACTACATTATATATTGTGTTCATCTATTTGTATTTTACGAATCTCTTATCATTTTTGATTAACAAAACAATAATAATTCTATAGATAGACTGGTTCCAGTTGTAGTATATTTGCACTTCTCTTTCTGATTTATCAATGAATTTTTACAATCATTTATGTTCGTTGCACAGTTATTACCGACAACTATATAAATAAAGGAATGGAGTTTTCAGAATAAGCACCAAAAAATCAATCAGGGGAATGAAACGAGTAGCAAAACCGCAGCAATAGCTTTTTATGTGCATAGGTAGTTGTAATAGTTAAGAGGAAACAATTTATCAATTGCTACTACGTCAACTTTACTCACATCTTCCTCTGCCATAATATTCACCATGTGCTTTACAATGCTTGGCAAATCTATGTAAGATAATCACTCTTATCGTCAGAACCTAAATAGTAATTGTTGGAAATTTTGATCGGAGGTAATGAATAAATGAATTGTTGTAACAATTATCAAGGGTAGCACTACTCCTTTTACTGAAATGATTAGCGGTGCCTGAACACTTACTTACTTACTTAACTACTGTAGTTATTAAATGGGTATATTTATTTAACTACATCTAACTTGAGATGAAATAACTTGTTGTCGAATTGGCTATGTTTGTTGAGGTACAGCAGTTTGAGAGAACTGTGTTACAGATATATAGTAGTTTTCTGGACGGAAAGCTCATCCAGCTTTCGATGTCTGCAAACAACTGACTGATTGTGAGTTCTCAGAGTTGGTGAACAGAAAGTACAAGTTTATACCATGAGGACACTCACTACATGGAATGCGACTAGCTTAGACTCACCAGATACTGAACACATGCAAGTGCATACTGCATACGTGTAAGAAGCCTATGCATTTTGTAACCCCATAAAGAGAGAACCAAACCTCGTGCAAAGTAACGAAAGGGAAATGTTATCTCATTGGCAGCTCCCTTTGCATCTCTTTAGAGTTGCTAATATTTGCTTGTGAGGGACTTAACTTGGCTGAAAAGGGAAATGAAGAATCATGTGACAGGCAGACCCTTTTTGTTCTACTTTGTATTCTATGAAGCTACCACATTTGCTCGGATGACAAATAAAAAATACATAGCTGGATAAATAATGGGTGCAGGACACATAAATCTTTTTGGGTACTGAATTTAACTAATGTACGTCCCCATTAAATTGTAGGTGTTTTGTCTTTTACCTGTGGAAAAATCATTCACTTTCAAAATAATGACGAGGCATTAAATTTGCAACGGTGGTTTTAAAGGTAAATATTATTGCAATACAAAAAATGTACAGTAAAGGCAGCAGGTACACAGGAGCGCACACACCTTTGGTCATTTGTTGACTTTATTTCATTCTACCTAATTTTTTAATATTTATAAGCAAATTATTTGTCCTATTTTGTCAGTGTATGTGAATACGGTACATCCCCATCGGACTACACAGCCTTGTCAATACCTACTGTCGATGTAATATTCCTGTATATATAAGCATTCAAACAGCCCTGATTTACTTAGCACTTAACAGGTTACTTTTTCATTTTAATCTATTAATAACGTGTTCAGCAAATTACAAAATCAAACCCATTGAGGTTATTATTGAAATTACAACGTATTACGAAAACGCGTAACAATGTTTGGCTGTGTTTGTACCTAGACTTGTGTTTGTAGTACAAGTAACATAAAGTAGATATATAAAAATTATTCCATAGAGTATAGAGTACGACATGGTATTATGTTGTACTACTGCAAACAGCACAGTGAAATGTTTAATTTTGAGTAATCTGTGATTAAAATACCTACATAAAAATTTGTTTCAGTAAATATCGTATGCAATGTTTAATTATTTTGTGAGGACTGAATACTCAGAGTAAGAGCTAATCCCACCCAATCCAAATATCCGAAAATATTTTACTACTCAATGCATTAGCTCATGCTGTGCACTTTTTATCGTTAGTTATACTAGCCAACGTTATCTATCTTCCAGTCGTTTTTGTTGAGCATTTAGATTTCGTATTTTATTTGTAACCATTACTAATCAATAATTTGAGGTTCAAAGCATTTGGAGACACATTTATTTGTGTCTGCGGAATTGCATTTTTAAAACACTATCATTAGTTAGACAATCAGACAATCAGAGCTTACCAAATAATGTTGTTAATAGCGGATTTACCAAACGACAATAATTGCTATTACAAAACGCACAAAATCACTCTTTCTAACAATTAGTGGAAATAACAATAACCAGAAATACGCACAAAACTTTCATAAATCGCACAAACTCCGGAAATGATGTACAGAAATGCAAATGCTTTATTTTAAACAATAATTGATTACCTAATGCAATTTAAGCATTGATAGTATAGCCTGAGGTTCCACACGATATTCAAGATTTTTAAAGAATCGCACATTTTGAAGTGAAGTTTTGATCCACTATTGCTTCTTGGAAATAAAACAGGAAATATGGTTTCATAATGCACATACTTAATGTATAACCCTTTTTCTTACTGTTTAATAAAATTGTGTAGATAAACCGTACATCCGAAATCAATTAAGAATAAAATCTACTATTAAGATAATCCTAATCACGTAGGTATTCGTGATATATTTTCACTTATTTTTGCGGATGCATGATGTTTTATTGTTTGTTTTGCAAATGTGAAGTATTTCTATATATTTTGGAATTTATTCACAAACAAAACAGTGAATGTCTACTTACACCGATGTTGTTCTGTTGACTGGATAAATTTTAACGTTACTACATTCGTCAATGTGTGAGAATTCCAAGAATATCTGCCATTTTTATGGTACATAGCAAATGACATTGTCACGTCATCATTATCTCGTCCTGTAAGCCTGGCGAAATGAGTCAGGGTGATGATACAAGTATTGCAAACTAACAAGTGCTAAACATACTAATTGCTGGTATCTAAAAGTAATTGTAGGTGTGGTATCAGAGTGGAGAGCGATAATTCCATGAATGTAAAAAAGACTCATTGCTCTTAGCCAAATGGCAAACTATCCATTCATACTTCCCTAATCAGTACACTCCAACTCCAATAGTCATTACGCAACAGCTATTCGGATAAAAGTAAATACAGTAAAGGTAAACTACATCGTCTGGCAGATGCAGATGATTCACTTTTACTAACAGGAAAACATTATTTGAAACCTGTTTCTTGCCAAATTCAAAATTAAAACCATTTCAGTAAAGATAGTAACTTGCGAAAAACACTGCCCTCGGCTTGTAATCACATGAGTTTTATTATACAAACTGAGCTGTGAAAAACATAATCAGTGATGATATTCTTGTTAAAACCTAAAAACAGCTTTAGAAATTTTTTAATAAGCAAAATTTACTATGATAAAGTACTCCTGTCAGAGTAATGATAATGGAGTGCTTGTGGGGAAACAAATATGGAGTTATTTAACGAAAAAATGCCAATTTAAGATATTTTTTATGCTTTTCAAAATTTTATTAACAAAAATAAGCTGTGCGTTTGCCAACTCACCATTAGTTAACATATGTATCACGGTATCATGTATCATTTTTACGAATGTGCAGTTCATGGAACCACTACAGATAGCCAAAATGTATTGGCACTCACGATTAATATCAATTAAGGTTATTGGATATGAACAATAATGTGACTTAACATAACCGTGACCTAACATTAATAGGTACCAAAAGCAGGTATGCGCTTAGAAATAGAAGTTATGATTCTAGCTGAATATTAAAGAAAAGGTACGGAAAAATCTACATTGGCATACTTCATGGCCACGATGGATGCACATCTGAACTGTAGTTAAAATTATTTAATGTATTTGCCAATAACCTAAAACATACTATGCATTATACATGTAGCCATAAAATTAAAAATAGTTTACTTACCACAATCAAGTCCAGGAAAGGGAAAACTGTGGTATTCTATGTACAATCGTTTTGATACTGCTTATTTAAAATGTTTCAGCCAAATTCTTGGTTTCAGATGGTCTCTGTACTGTCACACGACAGGTAATATCTACTATTTAGTGGTTTGGTCTTATTGGTCATCATCAACATAGCAGTAGTAAAGTGACGCGGTAAAGCGGTGAAAATGTCTTTGCTATAATTGAAACTACAACTCTACATCAATGAATAAAGGTGGTCTTTTCCAGCGTTTACAAACGATAGAATCTAAAATACTAATATTCACAAAAACTTCGTTGATAGATAGAGGCGCTTGTTGATGTCTGTTTTTAAAAAGTGGGCAGTGAAGATATAATTATTTCGGATTTAATCCTTTTCTTATTTGTAGTTTGATTTTTTGAAGGCAGTTGACTTTATATTATCCATTTACTTGAAATCTGTAAATAGAAAAAAATAAATTTGATTTTTATGTATTGAACTGAACCATTTCTTGACATGTCTCCAATATCAAAAGCTTTACTTAATTAATTAGTATACAAATAACATAGGTAAGTATTCACTTAAAATATGTTTACCTGATTATTTGATTTGATGTGTAAATGTGGATTACATAAATATAAAAATCTGTCGATCAGATCAACAAACTAGTCGCAAATATTTTGAAGATCCATTTGTTGTCCATGATCCATCTGGCATGGGACAGGCAACAAACAGATCGGTACAGTAATACAAATGACTCAAATGAATTTCACTTTTTGCTAAAATAAAGCTAATCTTGTAATATATTTCTAAATAAACTATTTATATATTAGTATATGCTATAACTAGCTAACACACTTAAACATTTAAATTAATTGAATGTCTCATCATTTCGTGTATAAAAGTTTAGACGAACCATGAATGAATACCTTTTGAATTTGATTTTGTAATATTGTTGATATTTAGATTGATACCGTCTGTAAAGTCAAGTGCTGCGCTATACTCTGTTATTTTCCCAGTATATACGCATAGAACATAGAGACAAAAAGGTAGAAACATTAAAGCATTGATTATGATTGAACATAAACAGACCTATGCTGTAATACTACTCAACTCACATCACACACACATTTAGAATTACACCTGACTTGAGTTGTTGGTAAGTGAAGGTTGTTTTAAGTTAACTGAATTGAATGATACGCGAAAGAGTGAGTGGGTGAAAGAAATGAAAAGTGTATTGTTTACAGCGGTGTTTGCGCCATCTCCCCAACTAAGAATTGAGGTATAAGTCACCACTGTGGCCGATGTAGTGTGCATTTCTTTCCCATAAGTCCTCGACTTATTTCCGGAGAAAGTCTCTGGTTTCTGTGCAGTCGTAGTGCAGTAGCTCTTCTGTGAAGGAAGGCAGCGGACTGTGAAAGAAGAATATCTTGTCATTCAATTGCATAGGGAATAGAAGAAGGAGATTGCCTTACGACTACATACTAAGAACATTGGCAATTTTAGTTGGAATTGGAGATCTAGGTTTGGTTTGCTTCATGGTCGGTTCTCTCTTTCTATTTCGGATTATTCACTTCAGCTTTCACTTTCAATTTCACTGAGGAAGCTGACGAATCCCAAGTTGTTTAGAATTGCTGACTGACCTCCTCTTTCCAAAGAAAATCCTATTTGCCTTTCCATCTGACAGACATTACAAGGATTGCCAGCAAAAAGGTAAACACACATTTCATGCATAAAATACCATTTTAATTAAAAACAAACAAGGGAACCATCTGTACAGTTTTGATTGCCCTGTCTGTTACACATTCGGTTATATAATCTATAGTATTACACTTAGTGTTTGATTTATTCTTTGGCATTCCTCTTTTGACATTTGAAGTTAAACACAATTGTTAAAGTTACATTTAGGTACCCAAAGACAGTAAACATGGCATTGTCACACTATTTGTTGACAGGCATTTCTTAGTATTGCATGTGTACACACCTTATGTATCACTTTGTATTTTTTCCTGAATATTTTTCTCCACACCATTATTATACCAATCTTTCTAAAGAAAGTATGTAATACCAAAAGCAAAATTTTAAATCTCTGTTCCTAACAGAAAGTTATATATCTGTATATATTTACTCTTCTGACATATTATTGTTTCGAGAAAGATACATAATCTTTTCTGTTACTCATTGGGCTCTTTTGTAAGATCAAGGTTTTCGTAGATTCGTATATAATTACGGAATGAATGTTTGTGCTACGGGATGTAAAGGAAAATGTACACAAGGTGTTAGGAATTTCATTCTCAAAGAATAAATACAATACAAATGTGACGTATACAGATGACATTATTAGCTGTAATGTAGGCACTCGTGTACTAGCTCTCTTTGTATTACATCTGTTTAAGGTTAAGCTTCCTTAGATGACAACGACATGACTCATGTCGTTGTCATTTTTTGTAGGAATGTATGCATCAGTTTCAGAAGTTCGTATTTTTGTTGCTATTATTTCTTCATAATGTGTGGGCCCCACATTGTACGTGCATTACATATACTGAAACTGGAATTTTTAACCCTAAATTCCTTTGAAACATTAAACTGACGAATTTAGCATAGACGAATAGCATAGCAGGAGTTACCTTCAAAGTTAACGAAAAGGTTTAATTACTTATTTAATTGGCGGTTTGCTTTAATTTTGTTGTTTTTAGATAACATTTCCCTTCAGCATATCTATTGGAAAATATTGTAACTCTTCTAACCGATAATCAGTGAGTATCCTCTGCGGTTGCAAAGGAGTGTTCCAAATTCGTATTTGTGTGACTGTGATGGTGATATTGTGAGCAACAAACTGCTGGCAGAAATATAACATCAAGATAGACTCTACGAGGACAGTCGGCTGTAATGGCAGTTTGATCGAAAGAAATCATCAAACTTTAAGAACGTTAATCATTTAAATTGGAGAAATTATTTTAAAGACCTGCTGTGAGTGAAGGAATAGTCAAATGAATAGTATATATTCGAATTCAAGTTGCGGGACCTGAAAATTAGTGCTTAGGATGTATTTACATTTCATTCGCAAAACGACATGGGCTTAAATAAACAATAAACAATAATCAGGAGATTGAAGGCACTGAACTCTATGATTTCCGAAAACCTTTTAAAAATTCCATCTAAGGTAACTTTTACGAATATTGTTTACCTAAGATTGTTAGTGTCCTACCTACACTTTAAGTATGTATGAACTTTGACATATAACTTTATCATAATTATGCGGCAAAACTACAAAGATAAGGTTGCGAAAGCTTTTTTCATGTGTCTGCCTGCCCTCCACAACTATCCCGTCCCCGACAAAACACTTGTGCATACTAAGTAATGCAAGTAAGATAGGTTTATGAAACGGGAAACTACTATGACCGAGTAATGTTCTCAGAACGTAAAGAATGATTTTTTTCCTTTTGTCGTCCTTTTAGGTGCTTCAGAGCTGTTTTTTTAAAGTCTCTGGGATTGTAACGTCCGGAAACTGTGGAATTGGGAGCAGAGAAGGAAAGTTGTGGAAATGGTGTCAATAAATGCCGCAGCGAGCATGAATCTTCCAACAAATAGCTCCGTCGATTCTGAAGACTTATCTCTCCTTGTTCAAGAGTTGAGAGAATTGGGCTTCGATGCTATTCGTTTTGCTTCCTACCGTACAGCTGCTAAACTGCGATACATTCAGAAAAAGTCTAACTGTAAGTGAAGTGTCCATGTGTTCATTTTATAGGAGTTTGGAAATTCTCTTCTTCCTTTACTTCCTTAAGGTCTATTCTTGTCTTGACCAACTTGGGTTCTTATGGTCTTCTGTTTCAGGCATGCACTTATTTTTCGGTTGTCTGTTCTGTCGTATTCTCCTATTCTATATTTGATAGGTTTCAGTCGTTTCGGCTCTACAATCGTAGTATTGTAGTAACTGCGTTTTTATTTGCTACATGTACTGATGAACTATCTGTTAAAAGATGTATGTAAACTATTACAGTTATTCTACTGGACATTTGGAATGTGATCGAAGGAATACGGGAAAATGGACTCAACGCATTAGATCCTTATTCTATTATCACCGTGCCAAAAGTTGAGTCTGTTGTGACATCGCTCTATGTGAACCTGAATAAGCGTCTTCCTCATGGACAACAGGTCGATGTCTTCAATTGTGCCCGATATCTCTTGTCTTGGATACTCTTTGCTTATGACAAGTATGTACAGTATTTTAAAATCTACACTAGCACAGTACATATTAATTACAACGTTGACTAATTTTGAGTTCACCCTTTTAGTGAAACCAGTGGAAGAGTCAGAGTTTTTTCTGTTAAAGTGGGATTAGTTACGTTGTGCAGTGGAAAGCTCATCGATAAGCTAAGATGTAATTTTATTTAACTTCACTTTGATTTTATGAATTGATTTTGAAATCTAATAAGTGGTTCTGTTACACTTAGATATATTTTCCCAAGTTTCTGACATAAATGGCAACTTGGTTTTACCGCGTTTTTCGGAGTATCTCCAAGAAGTTTTAGCTCTTCCAGCCATGGTCTTGGAATCTCCAACATTCGGATTTACCGAAGGACTCGCATCGACAATATTTGAAGGGGTACAATTATTATACACTTGGTTATTATAATGTTAGTATAATGGTGTCATTTATGTTCGTTATTTTCCACAGACCAGTAAAATATCTGTGAATGGATTTTTGGATGCTTTGCTTGGAGACCCTGGACCGCCTTGTTTAATGTGGTTGCCTTTACTCCAGTCTATGGCTAGTGTTGAAGAAGGTGCATTATTATGTCATAGATGATGGCATTATTTAGTCATAGATCAATTTATTAAAGATTTATTATTTTGCGTTTGTTGTCTTTTGGCAGTGAACCATGGGATGCAGTGCAGTGTGTGTAAAGTAGGGAACATACAAGGGTTTCGTTATAAATGTCAAAAGTGCTCTAATTTCAACATGTGCCAAAACTGCTTCTGGCAGGGAAAAACAACTGATAATCATCGGACGGAGCACGAAGTTAAAGAATATGTTACAAATGTAAGTAAATATTCCAGAAGGACAAATTCCTGGTGTTTGGTGTAACGTTTCACAACTTACAATAATAACTGTATTTAATGGACCAATAGAAATCTAGTGGGAAAAGTTTTCGGAATTCATTCAGGAAGAGTCTACGATGTATGCCCGAGAAATCGAAAAAGATGCCACGCTTCCCTGAACAACCTGAAAGGCCGTTGAATCTCTCTCACATTGTGTAAGCATTTGTAAATTTGAAATTCTAGTAGCTCTAGCTTTCTGGGTGCTAAACATTTATGTGTCCAAATATTGTCGGACCTTTTACAGACTTAAATAAGAATTCCATTCGTTCCGTATGTAGTATATTGTTAATCCTTCATGATATAGTACCTAGTCAGTATAGCTTCTAATAACTAAACGTTTTATTGGAATGGGTCTCTTTTCTCTTTGCAATGCAATGTTATCACGCTCAACGTAATGTATAGTCCTCCTTCACCTTTGCCTAGCCACAATGGCTTTGCTGTCTACGAGCCTCTGGATGCTTATACTGACCAGAAGATGTTTGCTTTGGAGCTGGGCCATGGGTAAGACAATGCCTTTTCTCTTCAGGAATTAGAACCTAAAATGGTGTTGGATTTCTATGTGACTATGTAACATGTAACCTACTTACTTCACTACCGTAGCAGTCAAATAGAATAATAGCCTGCCTAACTAGTTATCCTATTAGCTAACGCTCCTTACTCCACATAATCATTAATTTTTTATCTGTGTGTTTCTACTAAAATCTGTTTGTGGTTTTGTTAACTGTTCTGTATAGACCTAGCAGAATGAATTCTAGTTACACTGAAAGTGCAAGTGAGAGCGATGAAGAGCACAGACTCATTGCAAGGTATACAGCTCGCCTTGCCTCCGAGTCCAAATATCCTGTAAGTCACCCTATTACATTGTGTTCTACTTCATTTTAAAAAGAACTGCTTTCATGTCACTGCGATTCATCGTTATCCGTTTAGTGACAATTGCAATGCCCTTCCTCAAGAATTTCATCAAATAACTTGGGGGTTTAATTACAAATATTAAATGTTCTTTTTACGAAATTCCATATCTAACCTCAGAATACAAAAAAAATCTCAATGGAAAGTCATTGTAAAGCAGGAAAATTTTGCTGCATTAAGACAAAGCTAAGCTACTGCCTTATTTAAACATTCAGTTTGCCTCCGAAATGAATTAGTAAGTATAGGCTTAGGTAACGCAATTGTAAAACGTTATTTCCCATTTGTAATGGGAGATGTTTATGGAAGTTTCCGTGTGCAATACCAATTCCTACAATACTCAGTTTCCGTTTTTCATTATATGTAATGGCACACCGTAGAAAATCGTGCTTTTGTTACTCGTGATAAAAGCCTTTGTTCTCGAATGTATATAACACAATTGTGAGAGTACCTACGTAAAGAAAACTTTTCTTTAATGTGATTGTCTGTGTATATGGTTAACTGGAAAGATGACTAACACGAGGTGATTGACTTGTCATGATAGTTATTGATTGAACACGGTATTACAATGTATCTTTTAGTATAGAGACTATCAATGTTATCACAAAGGCAGTTGGTGAAAGCTTTGGCTTATATTGCATTAGGTGTTGCTGTTTCAGCACTTTGTCTACTTCGGTTATACACAACTTCAGGGATGGTAGAGAAAGTATTACACATTTAGTAGAATAAATGTTACTTCGTACGCCTTCCCGGCATTGTACGGTGTCTACTGAGTATCCAAGTGTGTCCTACATTTTGATTCTCTTTTTTATCTGTAGGTACTTTCTTTTTTACTGCTTTCTATTAGGTATGTACATAATATGACATGAAATGCAATATAAGACTCATTTTGAGATCGCAAATTCGATACTCCGTAGTGAGTGGAAAATCTAATTTACTTTCTGTTGCAAAAAATGCAAAGCGTGGTTTGTTACGTTATTTTGTTACAAAATATTGCTCCAAGTTTTCAGTTGAGTAATGGTATGCGATATGCTGCATAAATGTTGTGAGGATATTGGAGAAAGTAGGGCTGTGTCTGTACTTTCACTACTTTCCCTTGAAAGTTGAGTAAAATGAGTAAATAAACACTTGAAGGAAATATGAGCCATTAAAACTAATAAGTACGTTTGATTGACTTAATTAAGTATGAACATTACGGAAATGCTACTAGGGATTCCTATTTAATCGATTCTGTACGTATTGTAAAACGTTTCTTTACCTAACTAATTCCACATTAATTATTTTTGCAGTTTACCTTAATTATATGTGCACAAACACATGATAATAGTTAAAAGTGATGTTTACTTTGTTTACTGTGCTTGTTTAATGTACACTTAAGGTTTGGGTTGACTGGAATGTGTAATGATTTGTGTGTTCTTGTTTGAATATAGCCTGCCTCTATGTATGACGTTATGCAGGTCCGTGTACTGTATTACATTCTGCCTCTTGTTGAATTATGCAATTGTAATTATCAGTTCCGTTGACTCCTCTCCCCTGTAAATAAGCCATATATACATACCTATATATGATTGGAAGGTGAAAGAAGGAGGAGAGAAATTCGTAATGAATTCAGCTCAATCCGCTTCTGAGAATTGAGTTGAATTGAGTTTCTCTTAATTCGGAACTAGAATATTCACTTGGGTGACGAGGGAGATGAAAAGGGAGGAAAATATGGGACTCGAGTACGTTGTGTAGATTGGTGGTAATAAATAGTGTTTTAGTAATGCCTATTTGGAATTACAGCACAGCCGAACAATGTCCCAGACCAGCATGAGTTTATTTGATTCAACCCAGACGCAAAGGGACATGATCAGCGAGCTAGAAGCTAGAAATCGAGAAATTATGCGGGAAATAGCTCGTCTCAGGTGGGTACACTGTACATAGACGCATAAATATATTATTGTAACATTTGCATCAATTCTTCTGTAGCTTTTACATCCGCTTCTTTGTCATTTAATGAGAGTTCCGGATTTACGTTTATTATCATGCACTAGAGCACAACAAGAGATGGAATATATGAATGGGGAACCTGAAGAACCAATTTTACTCGACGAACTGCAAGCCCTGCGCTACCACAAATTGGAATTGGAAGACAAGCTTGGCAGTCTCCAGGATTCCAGAAGGCACATGATGGGACAACTAGAAGGTCTTATGAAACTGCTTAAGGTAGCTTTTTATCTATACGTATGCATACAATGAAGGACAAGTTAGGATGAAGGTACAGTTAATAGAATATATCCATATAGGTACGTGTACCAAGACCTCTAGACTATACAACAGATAGACTAGATGATGAAAGAATACAATCTGCAAGCTTATTCTCTGGGATAGCTTTTCTGTGTCTGGAGAATTCACAATACGTAATACGTTCATACATTGGCTGGAAAGTTACTGGTATTGATTTATGCATGAAGTAATATTATCTAATATAGGCACAGCAGCTGACACCTAAATCAACTCCGAACTCCTCACCTCGCTCTGCGAAATCTCCGCCGATGTCTATTTACGGCAACCACCCTAACTCTGTAGGCAACGCAAACCTAACAACAATGTCTATGCACCGCTCTGCACCTGCAACTCCACATCACTCAGAGACATTTGCCTCTCTCACTGGGGAACTTCGCTCTGCATTCAGTAATTCAGAGGATTTTAGGGCCGGTGCTCAACTTCCCGGATCCGCAGTAGTAAGTGCAAGTAACCCGGGTGGCAGGAGTTTGAGAAATGATTTACTCTTGGCTGCAGACTCTGTCACTAATGCTATGTCCAGTTTGGTCAAAGAGCTTCACACGGACGAAGACAATATAGAGGAGGGACATATTATGAAACCTCTTGGTATGTCCAGTAGACAATTTGGAAAAACGATTTTCGGTTCTTAGATATGTAAAGAGCATATTTATTGTAGAATTCGATCATTCTCCAGATGAAATCAAAAGAGCAGCTATGTGGAAGCAGGAAATGGATATGCGCTATGAAGAGGATTCCAAATTTTTGGCTGAATTAAGATCTCGTAAAACTTCTAATGGAATTGAAAGCCAGATGACACACGGTTCCGCTGTGGCAATGGCTGCCGCGGCTGTTGCTAATGAACGTTCCGTGGCTCGCCAGTCTATGGGTCTTGAAAACTCACATGCGAAAAGAAACATGGATATGAATTCGTATGGAGAGCTATACGATAATGATCCTGATGTAAATGAACTGTCAACTTAATAACTCTCCTAATTTTCTTTTTCATACTCCTTTCGTAATTCTCACTGATAAAATTATATTGCAATATGATGGTCACCATAATCGTCAATTACTTAGGACCTAATATCTACTTTAATTACGTTTACCTTTGTACGTGAATACCTACATACTATATTGCATGTCACTGTGATACTGTTACCTTTGCATGAAAAATATTTATTCATTATTTAACCTTGTGACGCTAGAAATTAGTTTGTTTTGTGATGCTGTCCTGTAGGATTTAAGCAGCCTTAGACATGTTAGTGGCTTACCGACAGATGATGAGAGTAGTTACGCCAGAACAGACGATGAAGAATCTTTTGTCAGAACTGATGATGATGAAGGCGGTGGCACGGATTGGGAAGAAAGTCATAAACGTTGGGTCAATCGCTAATCCAAAAGTTTTCCTGGACAGACCTCATCCCTGTTTTATGGAAGTTGTTTTCCTTCATAATGTGCAATTTTGTAGAATATCCCTATTTACTGGCAAGCTATCAGCATAACCATGTAAAACGTTATCTATTTTCATTTTCCTTATGGATGTGTATTCGCATATTATTAACACTAAGAATGTTTTAAAAAGAGAATGTCTGTGTAGTATAGATTTTAGTGTTTTTCTAGCATTGCATGTATAATATAGCATGTTACTTGTATAGCCATTCATTGAAAAGAACCAGTTAGTGTAAGGGTAAAGTATTCCTTTGTAAATATTTAAAATATAAATACTTTATGGAGTTATTTAACTATAAAGAATACGATTATTGTATATAAACTAAAAGTTGTATCTAACATAGTAAGTATTACATATATAATAGTCAGTGGTAAGAATAATACCTTCGTAATAATTATGACATCTCTAAGTCCCAATCATAGCGCTGTCTTCCAACTGTAAATTGGCAAAGAGCGATCCAAACTGTTTGTTTTGGATTGGAAATTAGAATTTGTATATGTCAAAATTCAGATACTATTTCTAACGTAAGCATGCCTCAATCTGTGGAAACATCATACTTGTATGTGTATTCTTACAGTTTTATAGAATCCAATTGATATACGGTTACGTAACCTTTATAATTATTTGCAGTTTGGATGAGAGGCCTTTATGATGGAACCTTTTGATATCATAAAAGAAAGTATGGAACCAAACACGTTTAAAAGAATGTTGTAATGTAAGTGTAACTGAATGACAGAAAGCTCTATTAAAAATTAGAGCTGTAGCCTTAATGACAGAAAGTACCAAATCCAAACAGTTTAATGGAAACAATGTATGTAAATAGTTAACTAACAAACTAATTGAATATAAACAAGTTGTATTAGATATTTAATAGTAAAAAGATCTTTGGTGTGTAGAACCTTAGAGTCTCACTTGTTAAAAGACTATTTATGGAAATATGATTGTGATTATTATTATTAGAGAATTACTCAAGTGCAACAACTAAATTCCACTGTACTGCACATTCCTATACCTAACAAATCTAACCATACTACACTGTCTACTTTTCGTTTGTATATAAATAGCTAGAAGTCTTGCCTCGAAAAATGTATCGATATCTATTATTGTCGTAAAAGTAAAGTAATCTTAATCGTAAGAATAGCTGTAAATTGACGTAAGATACGTTTAAATTGCACTGCACCATTTAAGTCTTCTCAAATACTGTTTTATTCACTGTTGGGAATTTCTGTTTGATTTAGATCTTTGGGTATTTACACTTTGGGTAAACTTTTGATCAGTGATAATTGTTTTGAAACTCAAATTTTTCTACATAGAAAATTGTAATTTGAAAAAGCAGAAATTGGGTAGACACGATACAAAAACCGGTTAGTTTTATTACAACAGTATTTATGTAAAACGAAATTATATGTACTACGTAATGTACGAACTTGTACACTATGAAAGTAGTGCTACGAATGAATTACTATATTTATCTCATATATATTATTGTTACGATTAGCAATTAATTCAGGTTAGTTTAGTTGGAAATATTTACTAGTTTTTTATTTGTATATACCTATGTATTTATCTAGTGTCGACATAATCTATGCAAATTGGACACTAATGTAAAATGTGATGAGTTGATAACATTTTCAATATATTTTAACTGAATGGGAGCAGAGACTAATAATAAAACGGACAAAATGTCACTAGTTATGGAAAAAATATCAGTAAGGACTTTCCTATTGAATTTCAATGTCTTTATTTTATTTATGCAAAACATAAGTCGACAACCGGATAGATTGCCCTTTCCTTCACTTCACGTCCAATTACAAGTTATACAATCGAGTAAATACGCATTGTTATGTTACTAGTTGGAATAATATTATTTTAATGGAAAGAAACTCGTGGAAGGAACATGTAAGGTTGGGAAATACTCAAAACATATACATTTACACAGATATTAGTCATAAATCAAATTTCCTTGATTTAATATATTCAACTATTTAATGGATTCGCTGACTGCTTCGAAACGAGTATGTAGGAATAAAGGTTCACACAGAATACTTGTGCTGTGGCCATTTTATAAGTGGAATGCACACAAATTGCATTTTGGAACTTAAATTGGACCTATTATCATTAAATATACCTATTATAGAGTGTATGTAAAGTCAAAAATCATTAAACTCTTTTACAGATAAAACAAGAAAACTCTGATTACTTAAAGTCAGTTTACCATTCCTTACTACTAGGTTTCCTAAGTACTTAAAAGTGATCTTTTATACGTTACATCAGAAAACTTTACATTACTCTGTGTTTAAATATGCTTCGGAGCCCAGGAATCCCGTGGGCAGCTATTCGCTAACATTAATATTAAAAGTTACACAAGACATTCAAATGCAATGAATATTTTTTGAATTACCTAAAACTCATGAACACAACAAAATAATTACAAATGTTTAATTATTACGAGCTTACTTTTTGTTTTGGCTTGTAGATAAATTTGGCACCGGAGTATACAAAACGATAAACTGCGTACAACAATATTCTTCCGTCACACAGATTCTACGTATATGTTTACTTTTCTATAATTAAATCTAGTTTACTTTGTTTTGTAATTAATACGCATGTAGTAGTACACATTTAGCATAGGTAGGTATTAATTACTTAGGTACACAAGTACAGACGCACAGTAGCAGACTTTTTATGTCCAAAACGGTTTTTAGGAATTATTTCTGGAACTGGACATCTCATCATTCATTGGGCCTGGGACTGGCCCATATTTCAACATTATATTGTATAGGATTATACTGGGAGTGTTCAGTTAACATTAGTGAACTGGAAACTTTCACTGTTACGATTTCTCCTCGACTTTCTCCACCATGCTTTCCTTAAATATACTTTTTTAATACTTAGCGTTTATTAACTTGTAATACGTTCAGTAATATTGTACAGGGCAAAGCTAACTCCTGTGCCCTTTAATTACTTGCCCATTAAAAATGTTGACGAATAGGTACACACTAAATGTTCACTCACTCGGCAAGACAACATTTAAAAAATCACAACAAGTTTACAAGTTACGTTGGACGGCGAAAAAAGCGGTACTTTGTATTGTAGCTTTGTTTGCATGTGGCGTGGGTGGAGGTTTAAAGTTTAAAATTCAAGGTCAAATGTCAGTAGACTAAAATTAGTCGTTGCAGGTTATCTTAACTATTTGATTGTACAACAAGGACAACACTGCAGTACTTTAAGTAAAATATAGTGGACAAGACATCAAATAAATCATAAACTAAAACCTTAATTCATTCTTTTCCTTCCGTACACATTACTGATTGAAACCTAAATATGTATATTTATAGTTGTGATTAAGGTTAATTATAATTTATACTATGACGCAGCATTTCTTGCCACCGTCTGAATAATCTCCAACAATCTCGCCAGGGTCTCCAGCATACCTCCTAAGGGAAAGAGTAGGGCTGGCTGGTGCTTCAAATTTTGTCGGCAGCTCGTTGACTATTCCTATTAAATATAACATAAACGGAAATCATTGATCAATGTCTTGAATCTTCCAGGGTCACTCCGAGAATAGAACACCCGATTAAAAGTAACTATAAAAGTATAAGTAGCCAAGTAATTAAATGTAATTGTACTTCTTAGAATGCAGAATATAGATTATAGGTAAGTAGCAAAATGCAGTGATGCAGTATGAGACAATAGAACAAGACAAGCAAAAGATATACAGAACACATTTATATACATATAGAGAGCAGAGCAGCCATTTGTTTAATATTCACATAAAATTAACCAAGACAAATAATTACAGTTGAGAAACAGTAAGTAACAGTATAGATATTTACAATAAATATGTACATATTAGCAGTATTACTATTTTACCAGACCAGACCAACTTATAATTTACTTTCACCATAATATTAGGACAGAAACGAAAACAGACCAACCAAACCCATAAGCTTTTAAAGACAGATGATTAAAATGCAGTTTTAAACAGACGAATCACGTTCTAATTAGTTACAAGAAGACGAGTGATGTTTATTAAATGCAATTTTCAAGAGAAGACAGAAGAGATATTTCTGTGTTTGGATATGTGTATGGACAAGATAATAGAGACTAGAGAGATGAGATACTACGATAAGTGTTTTAGTAGTTTGAAGGTATACCATTAATAAGGGCATTAGCTTGTTGCCGACCATGTCGGAGAGATCGTTGTTTTTTCAAATCAGCCAAAGTGCCTGGGGGCGTGTAAGTCAAGTTGGACAGGGAATCTTTACTCGTCGGAGGAGAGCTGACGCCATTGACAACACCATTGCTAGCAGGACTGTTAGTATTGATTGTTACGGAAACATGGATGTCGATAGTGCTATTGCCTCCGAGACTATCACTACTTCCACTCAGGGGTAA
Source organism: Yoshiicerus persimilis (assembly GCA_020352615.2). Taxonomy (NCBI): domain Eukaryota; kingdom Metazoa; phylum Arthropoda; class Collembola; order Entomobryomorpha; family Tomoceridae; genus Yoshiicerus; species Yoshiicerus persimilis. Next base: position 15,079,481 of record CM036942.2, read on the forward strand.
TCCATTGGCTAAAAATGGCAAGAATGGCACACAAAAATGATACATACAAAAAAGAACAATTTGCTTAACCGTTCCCTACATCAGCAAGGGTAAAGGTACAATGCATCACATAAAGTAATTGGTTAACAAACTTTATCAACTCTAGATCGGACTAGGTAGTCTAAGAGCTTATAAATAGTTCGGTTAGTAATAATTATAACGATGACCTTAGGACCAGCAGACTATAAATAGAATCAAACCAATAGACCCAATGATTTTTTTGGTATTATAAATAAGACATGATTTTCCACAATCAAAGCATTTGGCTTGGCTTGGCCCTTGCGATGCAATGCGATCGTAACATTGATTTTGAGACATGACAGAAAAACATACCGTACATATAATATAACATGCCTTTAGTAAACACGTACATTCTGATTAAACTATTAATTGAACTTAGGTCTATATGCATTGCATTTACATTTACAGTCCATGCATGAAAATCCTAATCCAGCCGTAAAATTGGAAATACTGGAGCCTTTCCGTACATTTAGAGGAACAGGAATTCCCTTTTTTCATACATAAAATTGTGAGTAGATCAAATAGCAGATAATGGAACGTAGAACGTGGAATTTTACGTAATAATAAGTTCCTCGTTCTATTTATAGCTTTGATATTTTGAAACGGTGAGAAAGAATACTCTTACGGCTGAAAGAGGTAGCCTACGCTTAATACTCGTAGGCATGCATATAGAATTCTAAATCGTTTCCTTTTGGGAACTTACCAATTTGGACTTTGCTGTCCACCGGTGGATTGACTTCTGGTTTTGGCAAATTAGCATTACTATCCGTTACGGGAATGGCAATAGGATTGCTATATTGGTTATTGGCATTATTGGCGAGTTTATTATTAGCGGATGACGGGAATGCCCCACTCTTCACAGCTATTGCTGACAGTCTCTCCATTTCCTTCACTCCCAATTTTAGCTCACTTATCGAGTCCTTTCCAAAGGCTGCTGGAGGTTTACTTTTGAATTTCTCGTCAGGGTCGTCCTCAGAGCTTGTTTCGTGCTGATTGTGATTCAAATTGGAATTGTGATTGAGACCGTTCGCTTTCTCCGCCATATCATGGGTAGGGGAAGGACTATTATCCTAGGTAAATACATATACATGAGATCACATTACCAAATAAATCACTCTTAAAATAACTCGTGGAATATCAAGGTTTTCCATCATGATCAAAATCTTTCTCCTTGTATGCATAATATATTATAGAATTGCATTATCTTTTGAGCTTTCGTAAAATAGAGATAACTTAAGTAACTTTTAGTCCTTTTGTGTAAACCTCTTTCCAGAGTATTGTGGATGTCATAATGCTGAAGAATCTAAACTGGTTTCTTTCTGCCTAAGTAGAAGTATGAGAAAGAAAAAATGTCATACCTAAGCAATGGAAAACGTTAGAAATTACAATAGCTAGATTCTTGCAGCAGCTAGTGTTGTTTTACAAAATGGAACAGGAGATTATGACACCGCTTGTCAAGCTTGAGAGAAAAACAACAACCACAGCTCCGGTTTCTTACTTAGTCAGAAAAACTCAACTCATTTCGGATATTGCTTCTTTACTTCCCTATTCTAGAAAAAGTTATTTAGCTTAGTATTACTACTATTTTATTTTCTCATATTTTAATCTGTCTTTCTTTGGTAATAAGATATTCTGTTGAAGATTTTCATCTGAATTCCCGAGTACGCCAACTCTCAGAATATTAATAACCCGACGAATCCACCCACAGTCACATAAAAGCATTAATAAAAACATGGAAAATGCCGATAGGTACTCATTTTCTTTATCATATTACGGCAAGACTAGAATATATAAAAGTTTGTACAAAAGGAATGACTTTCACGAAGGATAAATGTGGGTGGTGAGATATCCAACCTAGAAAGTTGAGTTACACGTGGACACATTTAATCTGACCGATAAAACCTACATAGCCCAGAGGTTATGTACCGTAATACTTTAGGATACGTAAAAGTAATTCCCCGGGAACACTTATTATGATATCTAGCAATTTTTCTTCTCAAATCTTACGGGAAGAATATTTCCTCCAACCATTTGCTTATATTTTTAATAAATTGCAGCAAGAATAAGAAGGTATCGCAAATTCTTTTCTTAAAATGAGTTCCTAAAAGTAATCAGAATTTTCCTGTACCTCTGCCACGGTGTAGATACGTCGCTACATATTACACACGTTTCCCATATTTTTTTCAATTTCGTCTTTTTTGTTCACGAAATAGTAAGCAAACATACCCCGGGTAATATCAAAGTTCTATTTATCTTATAATTCCTTGGATCAAAGTCCTTTAGCCTAGCTTAATATCTCAACACCTGAATAACTGAAGTCTTTTTGTGGAGATTTTTTATATGTATAAGCATTGCATACTTTGATATTGATTTCCCTTGCCATAAGCATTTGTGCCTCATCAGCAACATCTCTTTTGGATGTGAGTCCCTTGTCACGTTGAGAAGTTCTTCGTATAGACTGTGTTCTGGAATTAGATGACTGAGAACGTCTGATTTTGCGACGGGCTGCGTCCTGAAGTTTCGTTTCTTGCTCACTCCGTAACTGAATTATTCTTTCTTTGATCTCTGGGTCTTCACAAATCGCTGCAAAGAAAAAACCAAATCTATGGGTTACTTTACCATTTACAATTGTCAACATCTTTTGGTGTTTTAGCAAAAGTTTGGTTCATTAGCTTTGCATCTTTCATGTCAAAATGAAATATCCTTTCAAAACTCATTCAACTCCACTAATTCGGTATTATACAGCTATAATAATATTAAACGTAACGAAATTTTTTGTTATGCTACACAAAAAAGTGACATATGCCATGATGTACTTGACAAGACTTATGATTAATGTCAACAAGGCATTCCCTCATCGCGTAAAAATTTTATTCCACATCATTGCCTCACGCCTACATGAAGATCTCAAATTTCGCGTTCCGTGGAGAAGTGTAATGAGTAGCTAATAACTATTTTCTTTCCGAGGAAAGCAGTATTGGTATTGGTAAGTGATGGGATTCCAGTGATTGCTGAATTATACATATGTTACAGATAGTATACCATATTGGTATATCTGGATAGTATTACATTATTCAACTTGTTGTTATCCAATATGTAATTTACCTAGATGCAACCCAATATTATCTAGATACCATGTATGTATGTACATATTGTTATATCAGGTACCCTACACTATGGAGTACAGGATCTGTGCGCCTTCCACAGATGGGAACATTGCAAACTCCTCTTAACATTTGGCATTGCTGTTTGTTAATGCCGAGAGATCAAAGGCTGGCATTTGAATGGATTCACAAACAACCTCTGGGCTCGTAACCCGGCTTGGGTGTAAAACTATCACATACCCCCAAAAAATTTACTGTCTACACTGTCTTAATATATCCTATACTCCCCAATATGGTATACTATCTGTAACATACGGAAATAAACATTTGGCTTACGCGTGTTGCAGTACACATATAAACCCTGACAGTGATGGTCCGAATGACAATGAACAAGAGTGAAAGGAAAGTATGGTTAAGCTGTGCTAAAGTAATGGGAACGTGATTGATTACCGTATGGTGTCTCGTTGTTCTTTGTTCGGGCATTCAAGTCAGCTCCGTTCTGCACGAGTAACTCCAACACATCCACCTGACACATAAACATAACACCAAATGTAATTGTGTTATTATCATTGCTAAACACAATAGACAATAATAGTATATACCTAATTTATCATACATACTAGAACAGTAAGCATAGAAGCTAGAGCAGGCAATCAAAACTTTTAAAGCAAACTATTGCAAATGTCACAAATGAATCTTTTTTGTATGATTGCCAGAAATTTCTCACACACTGATTGCTAAAGTTTTGCATGCAAATGAGATCTTATTTAATAAAAGTTCAGAACCATTTGCAAAGTCAATATGATCTAAATAAAACTATTGTAAGTAAGGATGCTTTATTCAGGACAGGATGCAATTAGGTTCATTGGTACATACTTTCTAAGAACCCCGGAAGGCTACTTCCAGGAGCTACGTACCTTCTTTACAAATGTTACGATTCCTTATTGCATCTTAGGTATAGGCAAAGCTACTTTGTCGCTTGCAAACACTAACAATCTAATTACAAAACGAATTTCTAAATCTCTTAGTCTAAAAAGACATATTATAGCCTGTTATGATGATCTAACCTTCTTCACAAAAGGTTTTCAAAAACGACAAGTTTTTGCAGTAATAATGCTAAAACTTACTTAGAGGAAACTAGCATCCAAAGATGCAGTGATGCTTTCACCAATTCAGACATCGAATATTATAATGGCGTATTACCGTTACCGTTCAACAAACGACATTTTTACTCTTTGACTTCCTGAATCAATAAAAGGAGATCCTACGGTACGATATTGACAATAATGACTTGAGTCATGGGCTATCACGGTCGTCTGACTTATATAACTCTTACTACGCTCTCAATACGCCTTTATTACTTGCAGCAATTCATGTTCCAAGCTCTAGCTTCTACATAGTGTAGATTTCATTTCCTGTCTTTCCATTTGCGTGCCCTAATAATATTATATTGTCATTAGAAATGATGGACCTAACTGGAACGACGATTTTCTCTGTAGCATTAGAATTGTGTCCGTGCTCTTGCATCGGTACTGCTACGCAGGCCTTCCTTCCTTTTATTTCCTGCAAACTAATTTAATCGTGAGGTTTCACGTTTCACTTTTCTTTCCACCGTCATCGTCCTTTCTCTCCTATTATTAGCTGTTTATGGCTCATTAAATCTTGTGTCGACATATGAGTTTTGTATCATTAAATAACTATTCAGATGTATACTATTACTTCAACATGTGTAGCACCACATAATTTGATTTACAAATAGTTACTACTAGATTACATTGCTATATGGCTGAGAATACATCGACAAAGTTTTCTGCACACGCTTCAATTGATGTTTCTACAGATTGTTTAACATCTGTACCTGTTCCAAAGCAGAACAAACAAGTTAGTATTACCATGTGGCATTGTCATGGCCTTAGTAGTTGTAGAAATGCGAAAAGATAGTCAAAATTGCCAAAAATCTGTCATTAAATGTCCCATATTACCATGAATCTGTGTGAAGAAATATTTCACGAATAAAATATATCATTATGTTGTGCAGTATTACACCTATTTTCATTAAAACAGCGCAATAGTAACTTATCTTGGACATAAAGAGACCTTTGAACATTACTCAAGAAAATTGAGGTTTTGTACGATACGAGGGCATTATGCTATGCTATGCTATGCTATGCTACTATAGTTTTGTTGTATAATGGAAAACAGAGTATGGAGTTCTTTTATTCTTCTACATTTACTGAATGGCTTACGCTAAGTAAGGTTTTTATAACCCAGACTAGTTGTACTAAATACCGTATAACTTATATACAGTGTCTGGCAAGATCTCCCAAGAAAGTAAAACTACTTAAACTGTACACTACGTACACAAAAGCAGTTACCATTAAAAAGCATACGGCATTGGAGAAAGTGCATTGCGAAAAGTCTTAAATGTCTTACTGACAGGAAAGTGTGAAAGCGCAAATAGAGGAAGTGTAATTCACAGTTGCAAAAACGCAGTACGTAAAAGTAGTCAGTATTTCAGTTGTGTAGCTAAAGAAAAGAATCATAAATCTTTCTTACATGACCCCAGCAGGCTGCCGCATGAATAGGTTGCCAGTAGTCTTTGTCTTGAACATCAGTCGCCACATGATTATCTAGGAGAAACTCCACAACCCGAATGTATCCATTTGCAGATGCGATGTGTAGCTAAAACAAAAATCAACAATACAGATGAAATACACAATCGTTAATCTTCCGAAATACCACTACAAACAATATTGTGAAGAAGTCAGGGAAAACTTAAAGTCCTTAAACAATCACTTAATTTTACAATGTCACAAATAAATCGGCATTTCTTTGGTGAAATTAAGTCAATATTGTTACGAATGTTGTCATTGAGTTATTTACAGAATGGTCAGTCAAAGAAAATATTATTGTTTACTCTCTACTTGCGAGATACCCATTATATCATAATAGGTGTTCTTCCTTTGTTTGTACTTGGAACTGGAACACAACTATAGAGTGAAGGCCTGCTAATTGAATTTGTCCGATAACAGAGCAAAACCTGTTCTCCTGAAAATCTTTTGTTTTATTTATAGGTTCCCACCCAGCAAAAGGGTTAACAGCTACAATATCACAAGAAGACAGCGATTTATTTATACAGGAAAATAAAGGAAAGCCTTTAAATCCTGTCCAATTTTACTTTTCACGTTATCTCTAAAAAATTGTTGATTTTTTCATCTAACATCTTTCGCTGTCTTAACTTTTCCTTACTTGTCTTTCCATCCTAATAAAGCTACCTAATAAAGCCTTTAGTCTGTCTGTTTACAGAATTCCCCTTTTCCAAGAATGCAATAAGATGCACATTGTTAGCTACCTTCCGTACGTGAAGATATATAAAGCCGAAGAATCATCTCTATACTGTTAGTATCATCTAGCATCAATATGGTACAACGGTACAAGGTTCCTATAATAGGGGTCTTCACCTAGATCTAATACGGTAGTCATGCATCAAGCTGTCTGTCTTGTATGTTGTGTCTACATCCATATAGTGGATTCGATAAAATTGGACGAGGTGAAGCTGTTAAATACACGAGTTGACTATTGCCTAATAAAATCTACCGCACATTTAATCCATGGAAGCTTAGCTACGATTTTCTCTCGTGTTCTCCAAAAATATCTACATGCTACCGATACAGAAGAAGAGAACAGATACCTAGCTGTAGATACAGTTTAGTAGGTACGTCAACTTTGCAGGAACAAGACTCAGTCTAGTGTATAGTAAACAATAAACTGTGTGTGTTCTACTCTCCTATGTTCTGTCTCAGTCTTACGTAAGCTATTACGTATTACGAAATTGAATCATCACATCCTATTTACACTCTCATCTTATTTGATTACATCCTCATTCCTTCCTCCAATCAAAATTGGATTGCAACGTTCTTCAGCACAAAGTAAGGAGTGTCTGACCCTTTATCTCCTACAAAATTGTTTCCTACAATATACTATACTGACTCACTCTTGATTACACTATAACATTTTATAGTGCACACAAAAGTAGGATCCTCCAACTTTATTTTTCGCTGTTGCATTTAGAATTAGGACATTTCTCCGAGAGAATATCATATATGTAACTTTATAGTAGTCGTTATTATAACATAGATTTATTAGCCTGAAAAGTTTTATTAGTTCTACTGTAAACACAAAAAAACTAGCATTGCGTACAACGTATGACTTGAAAATGTGAAACCAAGCCAAACCACACACCATAATCCAATTCTCTGACTTAGACAAACGCTCATCCTATGTCATGCCTAACAGGAAAGCCAAAAGGAAGAGTAGGTATAAGTTTTTTGCACCGTTTGCAAATCTGAAGCTGCTAATCGAAACAAAGTTGAGATGGATTACATATAAGTTATAAATTATTACTGCGCCTAACCTATTTTAGATGTATGGAAAGATTCTGCACAAAATAGAACGAAATTAATGAGACTTTTTTACACACGTCAAAATAGTCTAAAATTTAATAGCCTGACTTAAATATCAACTACGTATTATATCATTCCTTTAACAACTGTATACAACGAACTTGGGTACACATTTCATTAGTAAAAAATGTGTATGCATTAATTAACGTTAGGTGCTCTCCCATATGCGTAACAACGTATGCATTCGTGCTAATCCCTTTACATGTTGATTAATAGTGTAAACAGCAATTAACAGCTAATGTTGGCTTAACGCTTCTAATTAGCGTATCCAATCATCCATATTTTCACCGAGTGGATAATGAGAAGAAAACAAGAATTAATGACTAACGGGTGTTGCACTGTCTGCGTCACGATACTCCAAGTCTCCACCTTCACTTTGTATGATTTGCATATCTTGCAGCATCCTCGTTTCAGGTAGAGCTCGGATTTCTTCAATCAGTTCTTGTGTCACTCCTCGCTTGGCCATTTCTGACTCGATGTAGTCTAGCGTCGCTTCTGTTAATTGAAAGACAGTCGTCACTTTGGATTCAAATTCAATTACAATTTACAGGACCTAAAAGCAAAATTCTACCAGTGGAAACTTTTGCCTTGATGCTTTATATTGCTTCCATTGACGTTATATGTACTAATTAGTGATTAATAATTTTGCTTTGAAAGGTATAAATTTATACGTCACGTACTATAGGTTTGAGAATAGTTCTCATTCTCACCTTCATCACAAATGTCATATGGCATGTTTCCCTCGGCGTTCACGGCGAGTAAATTGGCTCCTCTGCAAAAAGAATTAATAATTACAATGGGTAAATATCAAACTGTAATTACTAAGAGTGCTAATTGCGCAATGCACAAGAATATTGCAAAAATCAGCTCTTTCTTTGATGAGTTCATCGTTAAATGTAGTTATTATAATTATTAAAAAATTATTTATTGTTCATAATTACGTGGTTTATTCATTCATGTGTAAAGCAGTATATTTAATACAGAATAAATTGCATAAAGATAGTTTAATACTCTAAGCCTAAGCCTTGACAATTTCAGATTGGGTACTAAAATTATGTTGCGCGTTAGATTTTTATTAGCACTACTGTTATTTATGCAAGCAGGAATAGCTTTGCGTATGAAGCTCCTTAGAAAATAAAGCGAAATAAAATCGAGAGCAAAAGAATCGCATGGATATAGGAAAGTAAGTCATCTGGCTGCTCACAAGAACAAACCAAGAATTACGCTACTATACTCTACACTATCAAGGTATTCATTTTATTATTGTTGTGCGGATGCATATAGTAATTTTGCAGAAACTAGATCAGATTAGATTTCTATCAGACAATGGTGACCTCGCTCATGACATATCACACCCACACATTCTATATTCTTTCATTTTATCTGCACTTGATAAATATGTTCATGTGCCATACAGTATTTATTGTTTCCGTAATTTCACTTCGTGTGGACAATAACAATTAGTAAATACGTTTGTTGTGAACCTAGATTCAATCTACGTGTGTTACACATGCAATAAACATATTTCTAGTATAAACTAAAGTATCTCTTAAACTTGTGCTGCAAAATATGCCAACTCCAAAGCATTATTAAAGTTACTACAATTATGGAAGGGGCAATATGAATTGGCCATTTTAATGATATTTCTGAAAGAATATAAAGCTGAGACTGTAACTATTACTTTGTAATATCTCTTTGCTGCAGGTAAAGTGCATTTTACAGTTTTGAACCAAACAATTTTTCATGGAATATTATATCTGCACAATTGATTCATTTTGATAATTAGTTATAAACCACAAAATCATTAACGGAGACATGACTAAGGTATGATGACCCAAGTTAATTGTAGTATTGCTAAATACAGTTGCAAAAAGTTAAATAGAAAGTGTTCTCTTCTCTAATAACCTACGACAAAAACTAGCATGCATTGTAAAGGAGGCCGCCTGCAGTTCCTCTATGGTCTAATTCAAGTAAAGTTATTTGATATAATATTATTAACTAGCAAACGAGAAGTACAACACATGCTGTAAAGACTAGTTTTGCTGCAGTAGATGTTAAGCAAACAAAACATAATAGGATCTTAGAATATGTACATGTGTCATTATGCTAGCAATTTACAAACATTTAGAAATTAAACACAAAGAAGGTCAGCAACACTACCAATAATTTATTCCACTCTTTTCTGCGTGGGAGATATTTATGAATTTGTTGCGAAACTGTCCTTGAGTACATAGCATTTGAAATCCACCTATTTTCCAAATCTTCTTCACATCTGTGTAGTACATATATAAATAGTACATTCCAATTTGCTTGCACAACCGGCTTTAAATATGCAGGTAGTGAGGTCAATAGGCTTTTACATTCATCATTTGGTGCACTCTAGCATCAATAAATTAATTTGATCAGCTAATTTAACTTGCAAACGATGAATCTCACTCTGTGTCCCAATTGCCCATTGCAACTTTCTCGCTCTCATATCTTTCCCAATTAATGTTAGAACACTTTGATGTAATGTGATGTCAAGCAAACTCAATAATGCAATTTGAAGCTGACAATATGGGGTTACTAAAGAATAATAAGGTAAAACCTTTTCTTATCTCAAGCAATTATGTCTGAGCACATTGAGCAGATTGCTATAGCATACTTTAGCTAGATATTCCTTTCCATATTCAACGTACATACTTGATACCATTACAACTGCTAGACGGTGATAATTATAGATATTCTGCCACGTGTCCCATTCCAATCCAACTCCAACTTTGCCATAAGTTTTATAATGCTATGGATTACACACAAATGTACTATCGGCAAGCTAGAAGAGGAATTGTTGAGCGAGCAATAACAAAAGTAGAGTGAGTAGGACAAAAAGCGCGTTGGCTGTAATGAAATGACCCTGCGAGAGGCTTTAGGTAATAAACTAACTAAATTAGGAGAAAGAGTGCAGAGAGAGTGCAAGTGACAGTGCATTGTGGTCGAGTTAATATCTTGCTAGGTATAATTGGCAGGAGTACTCTGGAGAGTGTTTCACAACACATGAAGTGATCGGTCGTGCAATTACCTACTTTATAAGTGCTCCAAGTATCACAGATATAAAATTGTAAGGCCATATTCACAATAGTACCTATAAATGTAATTCAAACCCCACTGACCAAAACCAAATGAAACAATACTCTGTAATTATCGAATCAAGCCGCAGAATAGGAAGACACCGTTATTTTAACCGCTACTTGTGTGGAGTGGCTTAATTTTGATTTATTATTACTCTGAAAGCTATATTTGCATCTATGCTTCCCGAGGCAAATGAAACTTACTTCAGAATAAGATATTTGACGAGGTGCAGATGTCCACAAGTGGCAGCTGCGTGGAGAGGAGTCCATTTCTCACTATCTTCAGAATTAACATTGGCTCCATAATCCAAGAGAACTTTCATCATTTCTTCGTTATCATCAATGCAACACTGTTGAAAAAAATCAGAATTAAATATTCGTTAGATATGAAGTAGAACAATTAAGTTTTATATGGTTTTACGTACAAGGAACTTGAAACATTAAAGTACGGTAACCAACGATTATGAGATAAATTTTATATTTCACAATATGATCCAAAAAGTGAAAATCGTTATTTTTGACTAGAAATATGAAATAATCCATCACTGACGATTGCAGTTTGGCATTAGCTATTGTTCAGCATTAGTGACATAGAGCTAGGTTGTGGAGGTCGAGTTTTGTTTGACAAAACTCATTTTATCAAACGGATTTGGGTAATTTGGGTTTATATTGCTGGTGAAGGAAGGGAAGCATGCATTATGCATATCTTTTGGTTGATAGATATAGCTGAAAGAGGATTTGGAAGTTGCAAATCGCATCATGACACGTTGGAGTTAGCATAACGAATACATTCTGCCTCGGTATCATAACATGTCAAATCCAGTCACCACATATCACCACCATTTATTTACGGTGACAGAACGGCACAGATTCTACCTTAGAGAGCAGTCACATTATATAAGTAGAACTTGATCTCATTTTCTCATTAATAATCAAAAGGTTTGCAGAGGGAGGAAATTAGCCATGACCATTGAGCGCCGAGTTTGCGGTGAGCTTCTTCTCATCAGGGCAACTAATGCCACAAAAAGTATTATTATGTCATGCATGTATATGTATTTGCGGTAACATTGGATTACGCTTAACTTACTACAAGAGTATACTGTAATAGTAGAAATCGGTCGACTATGTAAAATTTCAGAGACAGAATTGACGTAAGTAAAACAAATAGGTTCACATGGCTAGCCAAGTTGGAAAGGTGTATAGCTAATATATTTTCGCCTTTTACGTGTATTGTGTATTCAATCCGATTCTACCACATTTAGGTATGTATGTATGCACTGCAAGTCTGCAAGCAATAATCGATATAAGAGTTCTACGGGGTATTAGGCTAACACTTTATTGGATATTATTTTTTTCGTATCACTTACGTAAGACTATAACTACTAATATCTATGATTTATATTCATACCATAAGTACTACGTGACAATATATCACAAACTGTGTATTATTATTACGGATCTACAAACGAAAAATCTTTTGCAGTCTTTATCCGATTTAGTTTTCCCATATTTCATTTGTCTCCTCAGTTCTATTATTAAATAAGATTCTTTTGAGAGCATATCGATAGTGACGGTTCTTGCACCATTCTACCTAAACTAAAGTTCATGGGAAATTGGCAAAATGTAGTTGAATATAAAAGAGGTAGACCCACCTACACAATAATAATCGTTCAATTTCTGTATAGCCAGCAGTATTTGCATTATGCATTGAATCGAAGTTTGGAGTTACCATTCTATGATTTACTAAGGATGGTTTATTGTGTTGTTCAGTAGGAATGTGCTGTCTACTGAACCTAAAAGATTCAGATTTAAGAATTGGCTAAGAATGGTAATTTATAAAATCAATATATATAGTACTCTTTACTACAGTTATTACAGTTATGCTACTACAAGGGTTCAATTTTGAAATACTGATAGCTGATAATTTAAATGCCTGCCTCCAAGGAATAAATTCACGAGAATAGACATACTCAATATTTTCCTTTTCGTTTTGTATGTATTTATTCATTCTAACTGCTTTACTACTAGTATTCAATATCAAGAATGTGGCTCAACTTTAGGGATTCAATAATAGTAAAGTGTATTTCCCTTTCTAATGTAAAGGAATTGAGCAATATTATGATTATCCATAAAAGGTGCATGTGGGTTCAATGATACAACTCACAAACAAGCGACTGTATTCCTGTCTTTGCTCTACAATAATACACCTTTCGATTCCAATTCAAATTTAATGCACCTGTCCTGTCTTCTTCTTTGGCTTTATAAGTGAATTTATTTGAGAACACACAACAAAATAATGTAGAGTTCTATTACACATTCGCATTACACTAATAGAACACATTTGTGCAACGATAAGATAGTCGTTCCTTTACTTATGACTTACCTAAAGCTAAGGTACTCATGTAGGTGTCAACACACATGTAACTACAGTTGTCATTTTATCTATTTTCTATATTTGGATAGCAGAAAAAATGACACCTTATGAGACTTGATGCAATGGTAGATAAAAACCATTAAATAGAATTTCACTCTTTATATAGAAATTATGATAGAATGATTGATTTTCTCAGTAAAATACGTGGTGAATAGTAATAGTGCTGGTAGTAGTCACAAACATAAAAATGCAAAATAACTAAATCAACTCCTGAAGTTCATTTATCGCCTGGAAGGGAAATACAAGCAATTATTATTAACTACTGTCAGCTTTGGCTAGCTACAAGTAGCCAAATAGTAGTCTCAATAGAAATGGACAAAAACACACTATAATGTTTTTCAGTATAAACAGTGAACTACACAGTATTCTGCAAGAATGATATAAATTAATTGTTTACGCAATGTATCCGATAGAGACTTACTCAAATATACTGTGTCAGGCCTAATGGAAAATTTGTGGGACTCTTACCACTTACTGCGAGTCTCAATAAGTGGTAAGTGTCCCTAGAATAAATGTCCACTCCAAAGTCAGACGTAAATATTTCACCCTGATGACTTTTAGTGGTTATTCTAACGAATCCGTTTCCGTCAAAAATTGATTACGTAAAGTCTTTGCGTTATACAAACGGTTAACTTCAAAGGATCGCATGTATTGAAACAGTTTCTACTCTTTTGAATAAAGGGTATTTTCTAGGTACTGAAAGTTTGCCTTCTTTGTATTAGAGTACAAAGAAATATCTGCAATTTATATCCCACGTACATATGGATGGAAACTTTTGTTGACAAATTCTGAAAACCTTTTATATAACAATGTGAAAGCAAAATGTGAGCTTGGCGAATTCTCAGGTATTCATATAATTTGTCTAGACCTTGGACTAAATTGCATAAAATCTATATTCGAAAGTCGTTTTCCTCCGCAGATTATAAAAATGCACAAAAACTCTTTGTATTTCACAGTATCCAAATTTGTACTGTAAGCTTCAATGTCTCCCATTAGCTTCTTAGATCGAAAGTGGGCTAGAAAATCGAATTTCTACATTTTCTTTTTGTTTAAATAAAGGTACACCGTGAATAAATGCTCTTTTTCATCATGCCTGAGCCAAAATATAGCTTTCCCAAATGACTTATATAAATGTAATGCTTTATTTGGACAACTTCTACGAAAATTATGCAGTACAATTTAAATAAGTAGAGAATAAGATTATTAGATTGTATAGGGTAACAAAAATATCCGAAAATTTTCCTACTTACTCTAAAATCGAACTCACGTAGTTATTTGTCAATAATACGCATTTTGAGATGGATTACATTTCTCTTCGTGTTTATGATACATTTAGAAATGATGAGCAAACTTGCACTTTATTATTCTCTCTCATATGACGATTTGAATCTATTATTCCTATGCAGTATTTTATTCAGCAGCATATGTTAAGACTTCTACATTGTTTTCTGTAAAGCATAGGTAAATACGTACGTATTTTCATAGTTCCTGTAATCCACACGCCCACATAAAATTGTGTAATAGGACTCTACACATTCGGTAATACTTTACAAAGTACTGTGCAGTATTACAGGATGTATATTGCTTGGAAGTGTATGTGTAGAATATGGATCCTTTACAATTACATACCAGTAATACACGATAGTAAAATTGATATCTGTCCTCTTTCATAAATCGCATCAAGTAAATACTTCAGGTTTGGTTGCTGTTTGAAAGGACTGAACTGTAGTGTTTGCACTTCTATGGTTATTTCAAATATTCATGTCATGTTCTTTTTTGCTGTTTTTGTCCATAAAGAGTGATAAAAAATGACGGGTTCTTAGTTCTTAGTATGTTGGGAGAAATATCTACTTGTATTGAATAATGGCACGAATGGAATAGAATATGAGTTCCCAATGGAATGGTGCTCTATAATAGTACACGGGTTTACGAATGTCATATCTGACAACAAAACATCTAACAACCTATTTCCTATACCTGATAATACATTTTTGTCTGAGCTAAGAGTCGAAGAATCGAGAACGATGAAGTTCGACAAGTCGTTTACAGTCACTCTACATAATGCAAGTGTGCTATGCTACCGAAAGATACCATTTCTGTAAATATTGTAGTTTGTTCAGGTATACAACGGATACAGAAAGATTACTATCACATCTTTTTGTTGTGGTATTTGCCATTTACACAAATACTGATATCGTGATATCTTAAAAACTCAAGTAGAAACACGTTCTGGAAAAGTGTGTTTGCTGAAAAAGAAAACCCTTGCTTATTTGCAAAGCTATTATGGTCCTGAAAATATTATTACTGTTTGCCAATGAATTCGCATTTCAATTTCGGAAACCTGCATTTTATTGACACTTGCATAGGTAACTGAAGAGGCTAAAGCTTCTGTCTGCCACGAGGTAATAAATATTGTTAGCTAATCAAGACGGACGAGATTGCGCAAGTAAGAATAGCGAAACCAGAGAAAAGTTCACCTGTCATTAGTTACGCCAAATGTCATGCTACATTCTGTCAATTAGAATTAATAGTGCAACATAACTTTGCTACACTATTGAAAAGTGAATCCATGAGAAAAGGTTAGGTTGTTTTCCCAGCAATTTATGTTGCAGTTAGAATTGTTAGAAATCCGCCGTAGACGCTATGAATATTTCATAGATTAGTCGGATGTCGGCTTAAAATTTCTTTGAGCTATGCAGGTCAATACAGAAGAAATAAATTGAGCAACACTCTTATGACAATTTACGCTTCTGTTCTTCAAATTCGACTCAAAGCTACAAGAACAATAATAACCATCGGCAATGGAAATTATATAGCACACGAAGGTTTATTGTCCACTTTAGTATACATACAGCATTGAATGGCTTAAACATACAATGAATGTAGCAATCTTTCTCCCTTTGCTTAATAGTTTTGTGAACAGTAATACTAAATTTATTTGTCTTGTACTGGTAAACAAGGCAAATGCCGCAATTAAGTAGTAATCATACGTAGCAAAACTAAACTTCATGCAAACACGATAGACAAGTCAAGGTTCTTCGAAAAGTTTATTTAATTTTGGAAAATTGTTTGCATAATTTTACTTGTTAGAAACGGAAAATTGTGAGAAAATGAACATTTGAAATACAATATAATAACATAGAATGGTATTATCTCCCGAAATTATTATCTTCCGGAATTCAGTTAGTTAGTCAAACACAAGTAGCACAAGAGAAGTAAGTAAACATATTAGAGAATTTCTTTGTAAAAAAGACTGAAGTTTGATTGTAATGTTAGTGAGTAAATATTTGCTTCTGAGTGTACTTCACACAAAGTTATATGAAGATATTATCAAAGAAGAATTATGTACGTACGTTATGTGCATGTAGTTTTGTTGTAGCTAGTACTTAAGCATGTAGTAGATAGACACACATAAAAATGAGCATAATAGCATTTGTTACCTGAATTAAGAATGGTATGTATGAAAACATGTCTTGCAATGAAATCCTGCATGTAAATACATACTTACAAATGCATAAATAGGCTGATTACATATAAAAAAAGCCAATTATCTTCTCTGAGCTTTATTGTACTTTCCTTGAGAATGCTACTGACTTCTGCGAAGATAAATATTGTAGGAACATGGCATATACGATAGGATACAAGTAATTTATTCATAGTGAAGTAAAGGATGAAGGAAAGAAAGGAGGCCAAGTGATCGACGAAACGAAGTCTCACCCAAAGTCAAACGTAAATACAAATATGTTTAAGTACATTCTTCACCAACTATCTGTACCAACTAACAACTAAATAATCAAATCGAAGGATAAGGCAATGAAGTAAATGACTTGATAAAAGATATCATTTGGGAAGCGGGTTAAGATAAAAAGAAGTACATTAATTTCAGTTGGATTGGATACTTCCCAATTCCCATACACTTTCAATTGAATTAATTACATTTCTGATTGTGCAGACGATACTATTATCCCAAAGGAAGGCAAGACATATTTGTTATAATTTACAACAGAAATAAAAGAGTAAGCTCCTTAATGTTCACACTTAGGTACTCGCACTCGCCTACTTTTAGTAAATTATAATAGCTAAGTTAATTTCCTTTGCTAGCGAGAGCTTTTTACTAAATTAAAGCCACAGCTACATGATTATTCTAATACTATTAATTAGTTCCATTATTTTCACTTTAAAGATATTATAATAATAATAACGATGCGTTTGTACTCAAAGACTGCCTATTACTTTTCTACACTGTCTAGGAACGTCATTAGCACTAGAAATTAGCATTCGCAGGTATATTACTCTGTGAATTTACATTTAGATATACTTTTTTCTTGTAGCTTAACGGACGTAGGTTGGCTTTTATTGTATAAAATGTAATTTCACGGGATTTAATGTAAAGCCATAGAAGACAGAGAAGGAAGAGTGGAGTCTAGTGGAGGTTTACAACATTTAATTCTGTTTTACGAGAAAGTCCAACTTTATTTAGCATGGTATAGCACAACCTAAAGTGGCAATTTGTTTGTGATAAGCTTTTAAATTGGTCCCTGACCTCATCTTCATCTTCGTTACCTTACATGTTCTTTATCCAACAGCATTATTACATCTACCATATTATTACCTACGTACCAACCAACGAGATATACGTATACTGTGCGTGTATACTGTAATTTAATGTACATTGCCTTTAAAGCTCTCTGTTGTGCTGTCTGCCTTTTACTACATTCAAGTGAGAGTGTCATACAGATACAAGTTTACATGCACATCGTTTCCAAATACACATTAGCACGATTATCTTTCGTTTACTCGAGAGAGCAATGCAGAGTTTTACTGCACTACAAGTATGCATCTCCTAACGAACAGATAGTTAATGACATTACTAATGCAAGTATATAAACCTACATAGTGTGCATTTCACGTTGTAAACGAATGACCGCTACTAAAACTAAAACAACGCAGATAGACATTACTAGCAGGTGTCTTGTGCATGTTGCACCTAGTGTAGACTAATAATCAAAAGAAATATTGCGTTTGATGAATGAATATAATACTTGAATGGAAAGATGAAGTTATTGCTTTATTTGCAAGCAATAATAATATAGTGTTTATGTACTGTTTGTTTGTCGGGAAAAACTAGCATGAATTATTATTGTGTAAGAGTAAGTGACGATATGAATTAGAAATCGATATATGCAGTATGCTACTTTACTGCACAGTATGCTTTGCAGTATTGTTTGCATTGAAGGTTGCTCCAAGGGAAATTGACGCGTGTCTTATTGTTTTTTGTTGTTTAACTGTTTATTAGGAGGGATGTAGACAGAATGCTAAGGCTAGGGTAGTGCTGCGAAATGAATTGTAAATTAGTAACACTTTTTATTATTGTTAGCATTGAATATATTGATTTTCCTTTCACTTTGTCTGAGTTTCGCTAACTTAGTAATAAGTAACTGGATTAGGTGTGCACAGTTAGCTTGAAATTATTATCACGATTACTTTGTAAAATGTGATTTTCATGTATTTATGCTGCTTTTATTTTATGCACACGAACCTAGTATATTATGTGCACGTAAACAACTGGCCACTTATTGCTAATGAGTCAATATTTTTTTCCAAATATGTTGTACATACTAATTTCCACTGCTTAGACGAAATTGATATGCCGAGATACTAGGTACCTCTGAAACAATAATGCATGGAGTAGGTACTTTGCATATGGTACAATTATGTCTTGTAACATGACGTAAAATTAAGAGATAGAAATTTATTCAAAAGGCAAAATCTGTAATAACATTTCAATGAAGTAAGAAATATAGAACGCAGAAGGACACATCGACTGCTTGTGAAGTAGTTTAGAAAAAAAGAGAAAGATTTGCATCATTCTTCTCTCAGATATTTGGGGGGAGGGAACTCTTTATGGAGGATTTAGATATGATATGTGCTTCTATGAGTTCTTTGTGCATAATATGTATTAAATAAGAACAACAGAATCTAAACAGGAAATTGGGTATCCCAAAGGGAAAAAGATCTTAAACTTTTTTGGTTTTCAGCTTTATAAAACTTCTACAAAAGAACGAAAG
Source organism: Yoshiicerus persimilis (assembly GCA_020352615.2). Classification (NCBI taxonomy): domain Eukaryota; kingdom Metazoa; phylum Arthropoda; class Collembola; order Entomobryomorpha; family Tomoceridae; genus Yoshiicerus; species Yoshiicerus persimilis. Next base: position 15,098,717 of record CM036942.2, read on the forward strand.
GAATTGTTTTCGTCGCAGATGTCGTTGCGTAAATATGCGACAGGTGTAATGTGTAGCGCATAGTGTCCACAACGGAATAAGCCACAATAATATTCTTTCCTAACTTTACGTATTCCTAGAAAACATATATGTGACGTACTTTGGTTTGCAAAGTACGCTGAAATTTATTTTTATATACCAACCATAAAAAATCTGCCATGTTATATTATTGCGTCAGCCTTACGAAATAATGTGAACACAAATTAAATAATTCCATTATAAAATGTATAATTATTATTAATGGCCACCAAAGATTGCTAAATTCAAAAGGCTTCTTCATTTAAGTAAATGTTTCGCAATTGAATGAAAGAGTTTTTAGGCCTTCGCCCTTAGTACTTACTGATATTTTTTTTAGTGTACATTAGTATACAAAGTAAAGCAATATCTACTGGTAGTGGAGCCCGTATCTACTTTTTTAATTTACAAGTTACTTAAGCTGAAGAAAAATGTATCTAATTTCAAGTGTTACGAGTAAATAAAAGATCTGGGGCTCTATAAGAACTTGCTCTTGTTCTTCATACACTTACACTTCTTAAGTTGTAAATTTTAGCGTCGTGGCCGAGGACAGAATAGTTACATTAAACATGAACTGTAAACCAGAATTCTTTGAATTATTCAAATTTAGACTCTGGGTCTCATAGACCGAGCTAATTAGATTGCGCATACTAATAAGAAACAGAAATTTCGAAAATTTGACCATTAATATTTATTACCTATTTGAAGGATTTCCTTGGCTTGGCTATATTAGTTACTTTTTCTAAAGTACATGATGGTATGTAGTGCAACATCAAAAGAACCCTCTCGTTGACGAAGGATTCTTACGTAATATAGTAACACAGCATGGGACTTAATTCTAAAGTTCTCGAGTGAAGAAAAGTATTAATGAAAAAGAACAAACCTGATGTAAAGCGGTGAGACCATCCTCATTGGCAACATCCGGATCCAGTCCCGACTCGAGCAGCTTCCGGACTAAATTTAGACACAAAAGAAACTTCTAAGTAAGGCTCGTCTTCATTTCATGACTGTTTTTACTGTTAAAAGCATTTCTTTTGTTCAGCAAATAACATGTCATCATATTATTTTAATTTTCTTCCTATGACTATATGAGTGTCCTAAAGATGTGATTTGATGCACAGAATAAATAAAATTTGAGGTTTGTCTTTTGAATATTTTAGCTGATATAAATAAACCTAATACTTTTGGTAATTTAGAATAAACGTACCAGTAGAGGAACTTTGATGTTAGTAGCTCAAGGCATTACATACCCTTATACTTAAACCATGTAGATTTGCACATTACTGAGTGCAATGATGTATGAGTAACAAGAGAACGAAAAAGTTTTACTGGCTATAATGAGTTGTCAGTTCGCTCGGATAGGACTATATGGAAGTACATTGTGCTGCTAGCAATTACATAGGGCCTTTGAAGTGCGTACGTCAAAAATTCTCTGAATACTGAATATTGAAATTTAACTAGCACAAAGTGGACATAAAGTCAATATTCAGTTTTCCATGAAAAGTTGCCAAAAAGAGCTCTAATCATACGCCTTCGGCAGTTACCTTTAGCTAGTAACTTTTGCAACTAAATCAAAATTAAAATATTATTTTACATATTCATTTGCTTTAGATAAGTTCTGAATTAAAAAATAGCTTGTGGGCTTGTGTTTGGCACGGCAAGCGTAGGAAAAGAAAAATGTGTTGATTTTACAGCTTCCTGTTTTGATTAATTCATTCCTCCACTGAGCTACCTATTTGATTCTCTGAGGAGTTGTTTAATGTGAAAGAAATTAAAACTGAAATTGTGGTTGTTCTCGGAGTCCTGTTTTCTTTTACAGGAAGCTGTACTAGGCATTTCTTCGTGTTGCAGGAATTCCCTTATGACTGTGAACTTAAAAGTTTCTCTTTACACTTTGGTAGTAGTGGCGAAGTGAAGGATTGTGAGATTTCCTAAATTAATTATATTTGTTCAGCGTATACATACTTACACACTCGGCATGAATGGCCGCAGACAACTATGCAGCCACATGTACATACAACACAAAGGATCTATGCAAAAAGTACAACTACAAACACACATAGTTACTCTGAGAAGCATGCGATGTAAATATTTGTGAAGTAAAGCGAAGAAATTGTGCTTTGGCAAGTCTTCTTAAGGGAAGATATATTATTGTTTGTAGATATTTCAGCGGAATTACAATTGCAATGTACAGGAACAAGAATAGACGACTTGGGCCTAACATATTTTTGGTAGGTAGTTGCAAGACTCATTGAATGCGAAGAGAAGAAGGCCACGCTAAGCTTTGATGTGAATTACTTTCTTTCTTTGGTTTTCCTTGACTAAAACAGACCACTCGTGTTACTGCCGCCTTACATGCGAAACAGCACCCAAAGCACAACTTGAACTTCTTAGTACCGTCCTTTTCCATTTCTTCAGTCAACACCAGAAGAAAAAACTTTAAAAAAGGTCCTTGTGTCTTTGGAAATGAGAAGGGAGAGATTTCTTCCACTTAACTAACTGGAGATGCTAAAAATAACTCACATCACATCACTACATCCTCATTCCTCATTTCATATTGTACTCATATCTGGCTTTTCTTCTTAAATGCTTAACCTCTTTTACTATCTTTCCTTTCCATCTGTCATTCTATTTCGTTGCGTAGTACTCCTAGTACGTTAGTAATTCTCCCATTAGGGTACTTGTATATCCTTTGTATGCATTTATATATGAATGGGAATATACAAATGTTATAGAGTTCTCATATCGAGCCAAGACCATGTGTATTTGTTGTAATACAATACTGCAGCTTACAACAAAATTGAATACAAATGATACAATCACTACAATGCAATCTTTCATACTAAACATTAGCAGTCTATGCATTTATATCTGAAGGAATAGGGAAATGTCTGTAACTGTATTTAAAGAGTTAAATTACTTTTCCTTACTGGATATATGATACACATGTACACGCAATAACTTATCACATAACTGTCCATTTAGAATGTTATTATGTCACAACTACTTACAGCAAGGATATTAACTAAAGTAATATTATGATAACTTTGTAGAACTTTCCCGATTACAAGCAGTTATGCCTTGCTGAGTCGGTCAAAACTAATACAATAAGTATTCAAACAAAACTAATCCAGTCCAGAGCTAGATACCCTTCTAGTTTTGCTATTACTGCGCTTTGCTGATAATCAAAGTTCCTAACTACTTCTACTTAGAATATGTTCAAAACAATATAATTTGGATGCAGAATTACAATTATTGTAGTAGAAGAACATAAATTATGCATTTTTTGCATTCTAGAAATATTTTTGTGAATCCATTCACACTTGCATTACAATTTGCAAATTAGTTTCGCATTTTGCATGGCTTTGTCTACTACTGCAATCATCAGTGTGCTCGGTGAGTGTCTATTAATTCGAAAATGAACAACGGTATATTATTAGGCATATCTTGCATAATCTAGAAAGTATGTCAATTCTGTAGTCATTTTGAGATTCACTGAATCATAAGTACCTAAATCAAGGAAAAAGTAATTATTTTCGCCTAAAAAGCCTTCTTCAAATATTTTAGGTACGAAATCGTAAGATTCTGTATTGCATAATAGCTAATAGTTATAGCATACCATCATAGTGTACAATAGACAAAAAAGAATGTCTGAAGACAATGTTGTAGCTGATGCATGTGATATTTGATTGAACATATAAACGATTTACTACGATGTAATAGGCCATAAGAAAGTTATTTGCTTACCTTCTTCAACATCATTTCGTCCAGCAGCTTCCAATAGCATGATGCTACTTCTGAATCTGATCCTGGGAGAGTTTTTCTTATTTTTCTTAAGTTCGTTTTGCAGCATTTTATTCTTTTTGGAAGACCACTCTTTCTCATAATGGGAGAACTTTTTGAGTTGAAGCATGCGACGTTTGTGGGCGAGACGAAGTCTCTCTTGGTTGCTCAGCTTCTCAATCTGAGGCAATTCTGTTATAAGATCTTCGTGATCCATTATGCTAGCACTCCTTGTTCGGGAGATATTCTTCCACCTTTTATTATTAGCTAAAGTATTGATACTGGTGATAGAATTGGTAGGCGTGAGGGAAGTATTAATCCCTGTAGCGAGTGTCGCCACAGAACTGTAGCTACTTTTGCTGTCTGTACTGGATGTGGAAAAGGTAGGACTGGAGCAAGCTGTCGTCAATATTTCCTCAGGAGTTGTGACAGCCTTAGCATTTGCATTACTTGCGGTTGTTAAGGTACTGATAGTTGAGAATTTCTTCCACGGTCTCTTCAGATCTCCCAGCAGCGATAGCTTTGCCTCTTTTAGTCTCTTTAGGGAAATCCTCGTAGCAATTCCACTAATACTGCTACTAGAACCTTTTCTATTTGAATCACTAGTCAGACTGCTGCTATTGTTAGGACAGAGTTCCTCTAGAATTCCCACTCGGTTGTAACTATGATTAATATTCGGAGGACCAGCAGAACTACTCCTTCCAGATTTCGAAAGATGAGCTCGGTGGTGATGAGGGACTGACGATAACGAAAGTGACGAGGCTGAGGCCACAATCTGGATTATCGGTTGCTCGTCCTCCTTCCCTTCTTCTCTTAAAACTGAAACTCCTTCAGAGCGGATCTCTCCAGCTTTTCTTCCTCCTGCTCCGGAGTGGCTCCGTCTCTCTCGCTGGCCTTTTCCACTCTTACTCGATGTTGTTCTGTTCAAGTCGCAGTTCTTGTAGTTGTATTCGCAGGCAGATGTAACCGCCGTGCCACTTGCTCCCGTCAAATTTATAATTCTGCTTCCTCCTTTTCCGACTGGAGAATTATTCCAGCTCCCTCTTCGAAACCTACTAGTTTCTCTATCCTCACTTTTACGTTTACTTTTCCATAGGGCACTCACTACCAATTTTAAGCCTGTCCAATATTGCATGCTCAATAATACACATCCACCTTTTGTCGGCTTCCAGCTCTAGTTTCATCCGCTTTTTACCCAATTAATATTTACATCTTTTATGGGTTTTATGAACGGGTGCTTTTTTGCCTACTCTGAGATAATTTCTATTTTCTGGTCTGGGGATGAAGCAAGTTTTGAAAACTTGTATTACATTTCGTCAGTTAGCCTTACTTTACCCGTTGTTTCAGTTTCAACATACAGTTCAATATTTATGAACTTTGTACTTTTGATTTATTTTCATGTGACATAACACACATAACTTTAACTTGTCTTGTGATGAAACAAAAGTATTTTTATGTATTCATTCTGTCTCCTCGGATGCTGTATTTTCATAAATTTTCTTCTCTATTCAGAACTAGATATGCACTGAACATAATGTTTCCAGATAAAGCACGATCACACGTTCACGCACTTACAAACTTTTTATGCAAATTTCCTCCTCCGTCGTTCATTTTCCAAGTAAAGCAGATTTAATTATTTCTTCGAGCGTGTTGTGTCGACGATCATTCTGTAGTCCTCAATCTGCAAGTATTATAAAGAGATACGGAGAATAATTAATTAATGTGATTACTTCAACAATAAATAATACGAAAAAGATAGCTTAATTTATGCAGCTCCTTCCTCGTATCTAAAAAGGAATCCAGCAGCAAATGTCTAGTTGCACATAATGGATATGCGTCTTATCAACGTAGCAGCAAATTCATATCTCATTCAATTCATCAATTACGGCCGCCTGTTTTGCGTAATAAAATAAACCTAGTTAAGTACTATGAGTACCTACATTACTTTATTACTTCAGTGCTGCACGTTATATACGTACATGTGCATGTAGTATGTAGGTAGGTAAAAGCTAATTTGTCTAATGTATAACGATATTACGTTCTTGTGTAAAATGGTTACCGAATTTACTGCTACCTGCTGATCAACAAGAATAGACTTGCATGCTATGTCTCAATGAATAAATAAGAATATTTCGTATTATTACCTCTTTACCTGCATAATAATAAACGACATAATGAAAAACATGACGACAGAAGGAAATACTTCTCTCTAGAACTTGCATACCTACTTCGTCAGTAAGTTCCTAACTTTATTACATTTAGTGAAACTTCTTTTCAAGGTATTCTTTGAAAAACTAATTACCGCGTCCTGCTTTCTGTACTAATACAAGTCACTGAAAGTACCAAAAATGCCTGCAATGTGCACTAAGGTTTAAGCGTACTTCATTCATAATATTTTTTCATGTCTTTCTTTGATACTTGAAGATATAAATACCTACATTTCCCCGGTTGACTTCCCACCAGACTCCAATTCGCGGAAAGCTGTTAGAATTGTATGGGATTACGGGACGCATGGAATGAGGAGACCAATGGAGCTTACGCTCCTATTGATTGAGAAAGATTAATTTTAGTTGATGTGAGTAAAACCTTGATCATATTTTGATTTGTAACGTCATTGTCTATCTGCAACGTGATCAAATCAGATCTAACGGGAAGGGTACAACAACGGAACAAGTAGACAAAGCAAGGAAATTGCCACTTCATTTTTTTCCTTCATCCTAGTCTGACAGAGTTAATCCTGTTTTTTGTTTGCTGAAGCCAAGATAGAAAATATGTGCCGTAGAGTAGATAAGGTACTAATAATGCGAATATTAAACTGTACCACACGGCATGACAAGTTTATCCGCACAGTAACCTATCTACACTAACTAATCTGTCTGTGGAAAATATTAGGTGAGATTTATTTATATAGTTCATAAGCGTGGAGGAATATTGCGAGGTTTATTAGAACGTTGTATTTTTCTAGAATTGGCAAATATACATAGTGAGTTGCGGAGACGAAGAATAATAAGGGTTAGGATAAGATGACAGTAACCATAAATTATACAGAGTGGAATAAAGGAACGCAGTTCGCGAAGTGAACTGATTTGAAGATGAGGAGCGGAGACAGACAGAAGGCAGAAGCCAGTGAATAATAGGAAATGTTATTAACAATGAGAAAAGAAATTACTCACCGTTCCGTTGCCTTTTGCAGATGATCCACAGAAACAAGTGTAAGACACGATTTTATTTAACTGCTATTGTGTTTTAAGGACAGCTTCAGAAAGAATGTTGGAGTCAGTCAAGGCAAAACTAGGTATGTAATACGTAAACCGTAAACTAAACTAATCTGCTCTCGCGTTACACAATCCAATCCAATCTCAGGTATTTTATATCTTCTGTTCAGATGTCTTGATGGAATTTACGGTTCTGTGCTTTTCCGTAGCTCCTCTCCTCACAATCAGCGTGCCTCGTTTATCTGTCTCTACCTTCACAGCCACGATGCAAAAAACATTCGTCTTCAACCTCGAGGGTGCTTGCCTACAATTCGCTTACGTATCCAGCTTTAATCTTAGGCTTTTTATTATTAAAGCTAAGTGAGTTCTTATTATCCTTCATTCTCTCTCCTAAAAAAGCTTCTCACAATTAGGACTAGGGCTCCGAGACGACAAAAATGGTGATCTGTGAAAAATGAAATCAAAGAACATAATCAGAAGAGCTGTCAAGAGCAACTGTTTTTATTGTTATTCTTAACACTTCCATACCATCATTATAAATATACATACAATTTCAAAAGCACAACTATTCTATCCTATGACAGCCAAATTGACAACGGAATATTTTATTGTTCATGCAAATAAAATGCAAATCTAATCCCCTGTTCAGCTAAAGCACTTCGTCATCTCAACACCTATGCAATGCATATTTTAAGACTTTGCACTCTATGAAGCACTCAATGCAGTCTGCAGTTTCTTTTATCATTTAGCAAGTCCCACATCACCTTAACGGAGCACAAATTTACTATAAAGATTCTAAAATCATAATTCCAAATGTAATCCTCGGGGCTATAAGATACTAACAAAGCTGTAGATCATACTATGACGAATGGTCATTCTTTTCGCAATCATAAATTGATAATTTCGATAATCCTATCTAGAAGCCCACGTCATTCAATTGTAGAATCGATGGGGCTCATCAATTATTAGATAATCACCTTTACACAGGGGGAACACTTCGTTCATTATAAATTAATGCATACATTGTATGTAGAGATAGTTTAAAAATAATAGTGGAATTCATTGCAACAGTTTATTTACAGTACCTCAATTTCATTGCAGACACACAATTTAATCCGAGTCGTGTGCAATTAATTTACCCATAATGTAGATAGCACTTTAAGTAACTACATAGGTATTTCATAATGGCAATGACAGATCAAATATTTACAACATTGCATGTCTGTACTTTATCTACAATGCAGTACACGAATTGATTATTCATTGTGATAGTGATAATACATTACAGAAACTTAGCTGGATTTTTCATACGAAAGCATTACAAGCTTACTTTTAAACAATTAAATTATGCCATGTATACTAGAATAATTTAAAAGTAATGTATACCCACAAGAACTTTAGGAACATCCTGTATTATGTAGTATTGCAATTAAGTCTGAATCTTAGACCAAACAAGTAGCCTTAATCCCTGACAAAAGCACATGTATTATTTGCATTATTTCTTGGTCCTAGATAAATATTTCTTATGTAACATTTATCAGCGATGAATGTAATTAGATTACAATTCAATATAGACAGATAGACTGAAAGACGGATTCCTTTTGCTATAAACTGATTTGAGTGGGGTGATTGTGTTACGAAGATTATTTGAAAGATCATCTTCAAAGTTCTTAGTTTGTCAAGCGACAACTTGTCTAATAGTCTCATGAGAATAAAAACTATTTTCAGAGAAAGTTTCGATTGAAGTTTCACAGAAGATCATCCTTAGTTCCGTTTCATATTTAGTCAAGTGTATAATACCGGTAGTATCTATTTATATACACTTATATAGAGATAGGGCTTACAAGGACTTACTATAATTACAGTGTTATTCATTATTCACTGTGCAAGAAAAGCAATATCTTCGCTCATTTTATAGAACTGCCTGGCTTTACTAGTATAGTCTTACTTATTTTCTGTAAACCCCTCTAGTCAACTAACAGACTAATTAATTCTAATTCAAAAGAGGTATGAATTTAAATTGAATCTTACTTTGTGTATTATACTATACCGTTTATTCCAAGAGAAGTTAATAATAGATGTTGTAATTGCATACGTTTAGAAATTTTTTGGTTATTTCAAGTTTATTGACAATGGTACCTTATAATTTCATAGCGTAACTTAAAGTTGGGATTTACACCAACGTCTATTTTGTTAGTAGGTAACCTACCAAACTATCAAAGCATATCTTTGGTTTGGTAACCAAAATCAAATAAATGTTTGCATATGGGAAGGAATAGGCTAGGTCCGTTTTCAAAAGATTAAAGTCAATAAAATAGGAGATAACGAAACCTGAAGAATATCTTGTGCTTGGCAGCCGTCTCATTATTGAAGAAGTTTGTATTACATTGTATTGGATTTGAATGTGCCATGGTGAGCTACAGTAAATCTCACCCAAGTTTGGTTTCTATTATATTCCACAGGCTTTTCTCTGAATTACAGACATCAGTGAACATGAACAGTTCAGTGTATTCAATGGGCATGGTAATTACTTAGGGGTAGACGTAGACAAGACAACTCTGTGAAGTTTAAAACAAAAAGGAACTGGTATAGATATGCAAAGATAGCATATTAGAATACGCCTCTATAATTCTCAATGTAGATGGTATTGAAATACTACCCGACAGTATTCATATGCTTGGGAATTACTTAGTTAAATAAGTTTGTCTTGTCTACTCCGGTAACAGGTAGCCCATTCCATGGAATATTTAATACATACAGTGCACTCCGCTAATCCCTACTTGTTAATAGAAGATATGAAATTGGAAAATTGCAATGTACTACTAACCCGTGAAAATTAAAATGTATGTCTGTGTTATGTTGTGCTGTCTGAGAAGAATGTATGCTCGACAATAATTATATAAAAGAAGACGGAAGACTCCAAGAAGACTTGGTTAATGGGTACCTTTGTCTCGTTTACTGTCTACGAGGCAAACGGTTGAAAGGAGTAAGGCAGAGTGTGCGTGTTGCGTTGTTAATGATGTTATACTTTAGTAATACATTTACACAGAGACACAGAATGGTAGGAAAAGAAAACCCATCCAGAATCCAGTATAGAATAGAGGTAAAGGATTTTTACGAATTGAGAGCCCAACCCTGTGGCCCATCAAGAAACAAGAATAACTAAACCCTACATTGCGCTGCACTACTGGTTAATATGAAAATCAGCAAACAAGCTAAGACAAGACAACCGCCCTAACCACTCATCTTTGAAAACTGTTATTTTTCGCAAATTCTGCCACCATAACGCTGTAAAACAGTTAGCAAAATTGGCGAATCTTGTTTCGTAATGCAAATTCCTTAATGGCACTGTAATCAATTTATCGCCTCCTCCTTCTCATATTTTCAACGCAAGATTGTCTAGTGTGCGTCTTAACGTCTAAGCTAGTTGTATTATTTAGTAGCAGTTATGCTGCATTGTCTCATCACTCAACCTCAGATCCTCATCTGCTTTGGTATGTACATACTGTAGTAACAGACGTAATGAAATGCAAATGAAAGACGCTAGAATTCATGAAGAAAGTCGTGTTCAAGAGGCGGATATTCCTGACTTGGATTTTCTTAAATTCGCTCAATAAACTAACGAACAATGAATTTACTCACAATTGAACAGTATTAGTGCTAAGTAGTATGCACTAGTTGTAAGTTTAGGCTAGAATGCTCAAGAAAATGTTTGGTCCCATCATCCTGTAAAATTCTCAGGTTTGCAATAGTTCAGGATGCGACAGAAAGAGTTTTGAATTTCACAAGACAACGATTCGACAAAGTTGCATGGAGCTTCACAGGCAAGACATCTTTAGTAAAGTAAAGTCAAGCTGATGGATTCGTAATGGGATGTTTCGGGTTATTAGATCTGGCTTTGCGAGGTGGAATGCAAAATCCACTTTAGTTTACCAGGATTCTCTCTTAAACTAGAGGATTAACTTTGAGCTGCGTAGACAGCTTGACTTAACTTCAATGTTTACCAGACAGTTTTCAAAGAAAGTGCTGAGAATTAAAGCTTAAACTTTTTTCCTTCGATTTCCTTCGTTGACTTTGGCTTCCGTACAAACTCTACAGAATCTGCATGGTTGTCAATCAACCAAAAATTGGCCATACAAGTTCAACCTAGCCTTTGCCTACCTGCTTACCTTCATACGTACGTTTTATAGCTATTCTTTATTTCTAGGAAATACATTCCAAGGTATTATACATTGCGTTGCTTACAAAATAAATACACTGTAACAACTGGGCTGCTAATATTACATATTACTGATCTTATGGAATGAATAATATAATATTATTGAAGTACTGTGACATCGGTTTGGCATGCTAATGCTAACTCACTAAGTACATTTTCTTCTTAGCATTACTTTGGAATTATAAGATTACTTATTGCGTGTATACTTGAGAGGCCATGTGAGTGCAAACCTATAAGTAAGTTTTTCTTCCATTTCTACTACTATGCCAAGTTCCAATGTATAACCGTAGTAAACTGATCTGCTGCGTCTATAACAATAAGGCCACAGAAGAAACCTTAAGTAAATTCTAAATACTACTGAACTGTAAACATACTTCGAACATATTTTCCTGTATTGCACATCTGGATTTCTGAAAATGTTTGCTTTCTTCAGAAATGAGTTCAGCAGTAAGAAGCTTTAAGAAAGCAAAGATAAAGCTCGTAAGAGGGTATGCTTAAGAAACAATTTACGTAAAACAGGTATTTTAATGGTAATAAAACCCCAAGGGGTACTAACTGCAAGCCAATATCAATAAACCAGAAGCACTTACTGGTAATGTAATGGCAATGAGCAAATAGTAGCTACTTTGTTGAATGTTTTAATGTATCACTGTACCCACATTCATATATGTAATAATAGCATGTTAGCGGTAAATAGTTAATTCTAGCAAGTTGAATACCTAGATTTCAATACTCCCAATGTTGCTATTCCATAAAATGTCTAGTACTGAGAACTCGGAAGTAATATTTTCACCAGTTTTGCAATACAAAAATTAAAAATTTCTATCTGAGTATTAAAACTAACAAATTAATACTTTTAGAAAACCATACAAGTCTTTTCGTCATTTTCGTGATTCATATCATTTAATAGAGCAAATCTGAATTGAGTGTTTGAAAGCATAAAATGTTATCAAAAATATCAAAAGTATCATCCATCAACTAATGCAAACAATTTTTAACTTACAGAGTTATGAATGTCTACCAGTCTACCTGCCCTATAAGAAATATACCACGAATCTACTCAAAATTTCGCAACTCACCACTCACCAGTAAATGTACTCGATCAGCACAATATAAAGTACGTACTTTTACATGATTGCTAAGCAATTGACGATAAAGACACAAGCACATTAAGGTACATACTTTCCTTCCGTTTCTTTTATAGCTGCAGTTCTTTTGTGCATTCATCGATTTGGAATGAAAAACGCAGTGAGTGAGGCATTAAGGCAATATAGAAATGCATTTACGATTCTAAGGTTCTAACCTGCATAGTACGTTCATACAACTTAATGTTGTTTTATATAATGCATGGAAAGACAAGATACGACATGTACATTTTGGTACAATTGGTAGTAAGACGTTATTGTAGCATGAGTACGTAAATTATGTACTAGAGAAAGTACATCCCGTCTAAAAGCAATTCCCATGTAAAATGCCGGTTTCCTTAAAATTGGGAAAATACTGAACCAGAAAAAATTGCATCCAAAGAAAGCATGTCGTTGGTAATTATATCATTATGATGTATGATCTATACGAAACTTGAAGGTTGCAATAAATGCTGAAATCTTCTTTTTTAGAAGTAGAGAAGATATATGTATTACAATATATTATAGAAATATGAATCTGTTCTCCTTTTGTGAAAGAAGGTTGGAGAAAGAGCTGAACTGAAAGATTCGCATTACATAAAAGCTTTCCTTCCGTTATTTCGGTTTTCCTTAGTGCTCATCGTCAAATTCATGGTTTTCCATGTATTATAATGGCACCTGCCTAAAATGTCACATTGCTCCTCATGCATCCGCACATCCGAAACTATCAATATAATTTAGGTACGAGGTTAGTAGCACTAGCACTTTCCAGTCAAGTCAACGCTATACTATTTCTACGTAGTTTCTAGTAAGTTTGAAAAGGAGTATATGTGCATACGTTGACTTTGGCATAGTTTGTTTGGAGAAAAGTGGATCTACTCTCCAGGTCGTTTTCATAAAATAAATGTTATTACACACGGCGAGTGCGAGTGGATTGCCATTTTCGCAGCAGTAGCAAACCATTCGCATTCGTCGCTATTTCACTCAAACGTGTGCAAAAAACCAAAGTGAATCAAATTTAAATTCATTGCACTGTTTTCCTCGCTATTCTGATTTATTGCCCCAATGTATGTCTTTCACAGAAACTGTATCATCCAGTGTTAGTGTTTCTGAGGAGCATGTTGCATGCTCCATGTTGGGCAATAAACTTTAAGAACACGTAATAACATTCCCTTTTTTACTACTTACATATACTTTATGCACTACTTCGTGAGTGTATGAAAACAACATTCATAAAAGTTAAAGTTTCTTATTTTGCTATTTCAAAAATCCTAAATTGTCAGAATAAATGTAAAACAAGTTTTAGTTAATCAAATTATAATGGAAAAAAGTTCCCAAAAAATGGGGAAAAGACTAAAGAGGTAAATAGTAATTTCAGAATTTCAGATACACATAACTTATAGTACTTGTGATCTACGACAAAACTAGTACCTAGTACAATTACAGCTAGATTTTTTGTTGTATGTGTTATTTATTACTCCATATGTCATTCCTATGGAACATAGGATAGTTTTCTGAATAATATGATAAAATAGTTCGGCCGAAGTGAAATATAGCATAAACCATGGTATGCAGAAATTGAGAAAGTGTCCGGGTAGTTGCGAATATTAAATTTCATGGATCTATAACATAATACTTGGTGGGCTGAACCACAATCACATCGTTAGTGTTGGTACCGTTGTGATGGAAAATCGTCAGAGAATTAAGTATTTGCAATACCAATGGCATTACTACATAAAATTAAAGAGGTTTCTTAAAATGTTAAATCGTACAGTCTCAACCAACTTTAGCACTTAGGATAGAAAAGGTATTCAGCAAAGATATGTTCTGGTGAGTTAACGAAACAATTAGTTGCAATATTAATATTTGGTTGACTTGGGATTAAAAGCAAATAAGTATAGCTTCTTAAGTGCCTAATAACAAGACCATGTACATTTGTACGATAAAAGTGAATCGATCTACCGGACATAAACGTACTTAATGGTATTGACACATTGTCGAGGAAAAGTGTTAAAGCTTCTGCTTCAGAAGAAGTATAATAAAAAGGAACTTTATATGTACTTTAATGAAATATTTAGCAACTTAAGCAGAAAATTCCTTCGCTTGGTTACCTTTATGTAAAATTGTTTAGTATTTATCTATATGGGGGAATGGGCATCAAGTTATCCTGGGTCTAATGGCTTACGGTCTAAAATGGAGAAAGGTAGAGGAAAGAAGTGGATATTTTGTTTGAGATAGTTAAGGGTAAAGACAGTCGTAAATTCAAACAAAAAGGAAACTGCCATACCTTAGGTACATCAATGTATTAGTGCCCTTGCTCCCGTTTGCAGTCGCTTCACTTTGAATTGACTTTACTTGGCTGGGTTTTGCGTACATTGCCTTCGGATATCTTAGCCATGCATTAAAGTATAGAATACATTAGGGCACCCAAGAATCTCATTCTGCGTTTATACACCGAGGTTTATATTTCGGACGCTTTGATCATTAAGGCAATTTTCGGAAATGTAATTAGGCACATGACACGAAAATGCTTTTCTTTGTGACGGACAATGATCGAGGAATGGCACAATACAAATACACCAGACCAGAGAAAATGGTAAGGAAGGACAAAGAAGAAACCAAAACCGATAAAAAAGCAACTAGGGATATGTATTAAAGGCTGTAAAGTCTACATTGACTTGGTCTACAAAAGTTAAGAACATAGGGACTGTGTTCTTCTGTTCTGGTCAATTGTTTAGGCTACTCACTCAAGTGAAAAGAAATCGATCGATCATTTTATTTATGGCTTTCCTATATTTTCCGGTTACAAGTACATTTACTTTGCTCACCACAGCACTAGACTACAGATACACCGATACACATTGTATTGGTATTATAGCTAGAGTTGCTGTAATGCTGGAATAATATATTTAATAAACACTGGGGAAACTCTAAACTAACTCGGAAAACCTCAGAGTAGTCAAAGAAGACTATAATCGTAACCCAACTTGTTATTGTTCCAAGTACAGTGTGGAATTTATTTCTAACTTACAAGTAATATGAAGAATAGAGAAGTTTTCCTAGTTTTTTATTGCCTTTGTGTCCAACGGGCACGTATACCTACTCTAGTCCCAGTCATTCTTTACTAGGGCTCGAAGTCGAAACTATGTGCTTGTCTCCAGTAAACGATTTCATAAAAATTGAAATGCAATTTTGATGCTTTATTCTAGTTTTGAGGTAATCTCTCAAGATACTAGACTGATATACACTATACATTTGCTAACCAACTCCCAAGAAGATAACCCATTTGAAAGTCTTAGAGTAAATCCGTTTTAGAATCTGTAAAAGTGGTTTATAGAAAGATAAAATGTACCTGACCTGCGTAAACCAATCCACTTTGGTGTTTAGAGGGAGTTTATTTATTTCCATTTAAACTACTAGAGTGACAAAGATTTAATAGACAAAGTTCTTCTCTCTGAGAGTCAAGTACGTACCTGTTTTCAGGTTATTGTTATTTTATTGGCAGAGCTGTTCTTTTTGGCAGAGTTTCTTGGACTCGTTTCCCATTCCAGATTTTCAGGTCAGGAGGACTTCCAACACTTCCAAGTTGAGACAGTCAGTCTCACTCACTTGACTTCACAGTGCATTACACAATAGAAAGTAGCAAGTATTGTAAGTAGTCAAAATCAAGTCGACTGTCTATGTCATACCACGCCAACTACTACTTACAAACAACTGAACTGAGGTGACATAACATTATGTAAAAGTAAAGTCCATATAAGAGGATATATTGCTACACTTAAAATATGCCCATTAAACTTTTACATGAATAGTTTGACCTCACTTTAGCCACTTTTCTTTAGATGTATGTAGAACTTTCAAAAGATTCAATTTCTGGCGCTGACTGTCTAATTTGGTGTGATTTACTAATGAAAAATAAAGGCATCGAAATAATTTGATCTACATAGAATACATTCGTATTGTTTGAAATGTTGCGAGTCACCTTTTTTATTCGTTTTACTGTTCCGTTGAAAGAAAAGAGAAAGCAAAAGGAAAGACGTTGAATCAAATGTCATCTATTGTGAGTGAAATTCACATGACATCGTAGGAACTTTGTTCCATTAATTCCCTTCCATGTTTCCTGCTCCTCTTTTGCCTAGTCTATGCGAAATTCGGTTGCGTTACTCAACCTTGAGGAAAGGGCTACGAAATTTCATGGACAAATGTAGTTCTACTGCCTGCACACAGAAAACTATGCGAGTAAGAGGGAATTGTAATGGAACGATAATATATAATGCCAACCTCCAACTCAATAGGAACAACTGTAATAGAAACGGACAAGAAACAAGACTTGAACTTTTGACTTATGTATCTCACAGTCATATATGAAGACAAGAGACGGATGACACAAAACTAGACCATGATACAATCACATTTCTCACAATTCACAGATAACTTGACTTCTTAGTGTTTCTTCGACCAAGAGTTAAACAAATTGAGGTAGGATATGTATATCTACATAGATTCATATCAAATCAAATAAGTCAACTCTCACGAAAAACTTTTGACTTACTGCTGAAACCTAACCTACGTGGGGCTGTTATTTCCCTCTCTTTATATAAAGGTATCTCTTGAGATGTAAAGGAAATGCGTAGGTAGGTTGTATCTTACTAGCCAAGGAAAATCAATTCAACTTGAAAAGATAGATTAAAATAGACTACACTCAGTTTCCTAGGCCTGTTATTTGAAGCTAGTTTTTAAAGAAAAACAGATTTTTGTAGAATGAGCAAAGATATTTTCTGAGGAAATCGTAACTGAGTGGCAAGAAAACATCTTATTATATGTATACAAATACTCCCACACATTTCACACGTATGTACGCATTTGCATAAAACTTTCAATAGTTTCTACTTACACAAACAGTTTTTCGGATTTTCCTTTGCGCCTGTTTGCTCTTTGTGACATTGGTAGTATTGTTATGCTATTACTTTAAGGTCTTGAATAAGTAACTTTCTTTGCATTGCTTTTTTCTTCGCAGTGTGTCTGTTTTGGGAATGTATGCGGCACAAACGGAAGATTCAGGTTATAAATTTCTCCCTCAAACTATTTCGTAAACTAAAGATGCAAACAAAGGAGATACATACAAACACATGCCATGCCAAGAGTTACATTCACATTCATCAGAAGAAAAGGTAGACATGGGGCTTAGGACTGGGCTAACCTGTGTTGTCATTTTGCTATTACTGCATAATGCAAAGCCAACCTGGCTTCTCCAAATAAAAATTACAATATTTTTAACCATCTTGACAGAAAAGATGCTTTCAAAGAAAAGTGTCAATCTCCATCTCCTCTCCCCAACTTTTACATTGAAATAAAGCATTTTGTGTAGTCATCCTCCTTTGACTCGTGTAAAGGTTACTTGTTGTCCTATGTTCAGTCTGATGTGAATGTGAACGGCTTGGTTTCATTCAATGCGTTTCACTGAATTTTAATACAAAAGAATTGAATGCATTCATATCCATGCCTTGCTTCTTGTATGTCTTAAAATATTGCTCTATAAAATATGTACATGTACATGCTGTGTACTCCATACACACAATTCATTTCATGTACAACATACAAAATACAAATTCCTTATAGGCATTGAAAAGTTTGTAAATCTTTTATACTCAGTACACGTGCACTGCAAAAGCAAAGTACGGAACATAAATACATATACAAGTGAGCAGTATGTCAACGCCTTCACGCTAGATTTGAGTGATGAGTTCTGTCACTTTAGCTATGTTCTTCTGTTGAATAAAAAAGATTGAATAACTCTCTTCTAAAGATTCTAAAGTCCATAGGTTCCATCAGACGAAACACAATTCAATGTGAGACCAAACAATTTTGTCATTCTGGCTACGCCATTTCGTACACTAATGTAATAGCCACTGCACTTGTATATTAAACTTTTGAAAATTCACAGCAGCACAAATCCATGCGAAAACGCAATATCTTCCTTAGTAAACTATTGTAATACACCTCAGAGTTTTTGTGCAAGCATTGCGTTTACCTAGCATTTAGCATTATCCTTTATGCTATTTTTTTGAATATTCCTATAACTCTTTGTTATCCTCACTTGTCTTACAAAAGTTGTTTGCCTAAAATAACTCAGTACAGAAAATATACACAGTTATACATATAAGGCAATGTACACCGATTACTATAATAGGAAAAATTCCTGTACAGTATTATGCTTAACATTAGGTGCATACAAAAAACCCATGGGATACATAGCTAAACTGCTGAACAATACATCAGTAAAAATGTAAAGGATGAAAAAAGTTAAATGTTATTGTTGAGTTATTAGCCATGGCTGAGTAGAAGGTGTAACCATATCTATGTCCAAGTAACCAAATTATTTGCATATACTTTTGCCATGTATACTATATGATATGGCCTATATGTAGAAACGTTTACTACACACTATTAGTCTATGATTATCTATACATAAATACTGGTAGGTCGTAAAATAGTAAGACACGAGAGACCACCTTTGCCTGAAGCATATTACAACGCATTTATAACTATTGAGAGTAGTAAGTAATTTAATGATACATGATTAATTCAGATCTTGACCTGCCACAGCCATTGAAAAAATGTAGGTAAACATCTTTCAAGAATGCTAAATACCTATAACTATGAAATCAATACTTTACAAGTAGTATTCATAAGTCTTGAAGGAAATTCCGACTTGTCTTTATGTATTCATAGGAAAATGACGGCAGAAGCACGACATATTTTGTTCAAGATATGTTAGTGGATATTAGTTTAAAAGAACTTCTATTGGTACCTCATGTCTCTAATCTTGGTCAGTATGTTGAGTATACTTTTTGTGTTTTGTATTTACGT
Source organism: Yoshiicerus persimilis (assembly GCA_020352615.2). NCBI lineage: Eukaryota > Metazoa > Arthropoda > Collembola > Entomobryomorpha > Tomoceridae > Yoshiicerus > Yoshiicerus persimilis. Next base: position 15,117,982 of record CM036942.2, read on the forward strand.
ACCTGCCTTAAGTATTACTACAGAATTTCGTTGATAAAAGGTGAAAGTACACGAATTGATGTTGGCTATCCGTATTTACAGATAAGTCCATACAGACTTCACACGGAATTGCTAAGAATGTGAAAAAAGTCGTCTCCTTTTAAAGGAAATGTAGGAATCTTTTGAGCAGTTGAAGTAGGTATTTAATAGTTGGCTTAGCTTTCTATTGAATACAGGACAAGACCAGCCTGCCATTCTTAAACCGATCATTGATCATTCTTTTGAATTCCCAAAGTTGATTCAAGTCATGTCAAGAAGGATGAAAGTCGTCCTTTAAGTTACATTGGGCTCTCCGTTCCATTCTCCCATGAAAGTACTTGACAACAGAAATCTCTGACACACATAGAGATGAAGTCTACTTCTAGTATAACTTTGTTAGTAAATACACTTATCCAAACTATAGTAGTATATTGTGAACCTTGTGAAACATTTTGGTATATACGTATATTGTCTGGAAAACAAATTATTTTCTTGAAAAGTACAAATGTATCTTGTAAATTTAAGTACAGAGCAGATATACTCAAATTTCAATGTCAAAATGCAATGCAAGGAAACCTAATTATTGTAATACATTCATAGAATAACGTATTAGAAAATTCAATTCAAGTCAGTAGGTAATACAGGTACTTCAACAGAATTTGGTAAGATGACACTCATCTAATTGAGTTTCCAATTCCAAATGAAATTTTCCATTCTCGAAGTAAATTGTATTTCGAAAGAAATCAATGCAAATGACATCAACCAAAATGAGATAGATAAAATTGCATTAGAATCGCATTCACAGCAGACGTACATTAGACACAATGCGCTCTGTTGCTCCATCTCTCCTTTTATGTATTCATTTATGCATTAATGATTAGCACTTAGATTTTATAGTACAGCATAATATTGAAACCCATTATACATTTGTCTATTCTTAACCCTTTATAGTACAATGCATTTGTATGCAGAGATGAAATGGAAAAGACAACAAACACAGAAGTGAAAGAAAGACATCAAATAAGTTTTCAACAGAGTATCACTTTCGTCATTTCTATTCATGGGCTCAATAATGCTCATTGTTCTGTAATGTGGGCACCCAATTGTAGTAATAGGCAGAGCTGTTTAAGAAAGACAGTTATAACTTACAAACTGAGCGGATGCGACAGATTTCGCTCCTTTGTGTTTTTGTTACCCTTTGATTTTGATAAGATATCGTAGTAATATAGTGCTTAGTGTTGGTTAATGTAAGACACACTTTCGCATCGGCAGTAAAAATCTCATCTCCACTTCAACTTTGCACTTAACAAATACGGAGACTACTCTGTGTGCACATACATTTCATTTCGGTCTCCTCCTACGCCTTTTATAGACTCAATAATACTTTGTCTGTAGTTTGTGTTAGTTTTTCGAGGGCTTTGACTCGTGCCATAAAAGATTCACTGACTAAACAGAGTAAAAGTTTATCTTTTCTTCTTCGAGCAGTTTGACAGGAGAGCGGAGATTACTAAACCCATACCATTAGAATCTATTCACTTTTTCATGCATGAATGTATTGTAGTATGTGAGAATTTTATATGGGCATTTTGTATATCCGCTCATACTCCCTACTGTACAGAAGCGGAGACTGATGTCGATGTCAGGATAATGGGAAACTGCTTTGTTAGACTTTTATTGTGCCTCGTGATTATGTCGAATAATAACCGCATTTTGTGCATTAATGTGAAAACCCTGAAAACGAAAGAATAAAGGAAATTCAGAGTGTACGGATGCTCACTTCTGTGGAAAACAATTTTATATTAAATTCTTTCCTGGCACATCAAGTTATTTCATATTAGTTTCTTATGTTGCATATACCCACTTTCAACCACGACTCTTTATTGTCCTTTAGCATGATGGTTTTACTTTTAGCTAACGTAAGTGTCATTATTACTTGGATAAGAGCAACGCAATAAACTCCCTGGGTGACTGAGAAGCCAAGGCAAGGTTCAACATCATGTATTCACTTAATTAATCTCTTGAGGTCAGTAAACGCATGAAATAGAGTCATAAAATATTTCATTAAGCCTCTAGGGCTTTCGAAACGACCAGGATGAATTTATCTTGGTACTTTTGTCTAACTGGCATTAGTATTACGTATTGTTACACAAATCTCTACTCTAAATATAAAAAACATAAAAGCTCAAGCTCATGACCAACACAAAATCCCATCATCGAAAAAAAACAATCTAATCATTCTAGGAAGTAGTAGGTATCTACCTTGTTTACCATTTTCGCCATAGGATGTAAACTGGAAAGCAAAAATAAAAGTATGACTGCATAAATAAAGTGGAAGTACGTAACAAATCCGATATTTCTTCCTAGTATACAGATGTATACTGGAACATTCTTTTTCATAAATAATATTATCAATGAATGTTGCTGCACTAAGAACAGTTTTATAGCTGTACCTGATAATAATGGAAATGCACTTAAAGGAATCTAAGGGAACAAACTTGAAAGGATCAGATAGCCAGGTTCCTACTGAGACTCTCGCTTTTATTTTATTGTTTATTGTTCATTTTTCATGGTTGAATCTCTCAGGATCTCTACAGAAAACATGAGTACAAGAAAATAGTATAATTTATTTTGTAATAAGTCTGTTGGGCAACAGAAAAGATTCCTAACTTTTGTTTCAGATAAAGAAAACATTTAGAGACTTTTTCAATTTTGAATTAAGTCCTAGAATGAACTCTGTAATTAAAAAAATTACAAGATTTAGAATTCAAGTTTAGTTACTGGTTGGAAACATCATTTGCGAAAGTTAAATCTCATTGTCAACACTACATTGCCAAAAATGTAGGTTTCCTATTTTAGGCACAAGTGTAGGTACACAAAAGTACTGACTCATTCCATACCGTATCAGTGTTTATTGTTCATTACCTACTTGTATTCATGAATTAAAAATAGATAGTGAATGAAAGGAAGTGGAAGAATTGCTTACTGAACAGCTGCGTGGTGTATTTTAAAACACTGGGATGTATTTGTGTCTGTATAAGTACAACATGTAGGCATAGAATGTATTATTCACTGTAACTTGGCTTATCTTAAGATCGTGCATCATAGCCAACATCAGTACAGTGAAATTATGTTAATGCTCACAATAATTTAAATACAATAAGTTATATAGTGACAATGAATAGTAGTAATCGCCATATCGCATTAGCATTCGCTATTCCATCAAATCCATCCCTCTCACTAGTTTTGTTGTGGATTGCTTGCATTATTGCATAATAATTCACAATATTGACATGCAGAGTGCATTGCATGAGCATTAGAATACGTATATACGCATATTAATAGCACAGTGTTTTGATGCAAGGTCATTAAGTCAAGCCTAGCCTTTGGCCATATAGAATAATCGAACAAAATCACCAACACAGAACAAAGGAGACTTGATTGTGTTAGTAGACTGTTTTTACAGATAAGTACAATATTACAACTAGCCCAGACTGTTGTGATGTAAAAGACTGGATTCTCTTTGAGAAGAAATAAATGACTTGATTGTAATATTGGGATTGGATTAAATGCCTAGTGCAGAACTCGATTCCCCTTGGTACCAATCCAAGAAGTGTGAATTCAATTCAACTCAGATCTTAGTTAGCAGACTTAGCACTAACACAGAGAAATCAAGTTTTTACCGTGTCCTTCTAATATCCCTGTACAAGAAATACCATTTCAGAATTTTTAATGCTTATCAATTTTTAAATTAAAATGTTTTCAATTATTGTCATCGTAGATTACAATCGCTTTCTTTAAAAATCTGTAACAATTTTATTCGGTAAAGGTAATTTAAACTTAAAAGCTAGAGCCTACAATTTTTAATTAAGTTTTAAATAATTAGCAAGAATCTGTGAAATTGAATGTTTAATACATAATGCATTAGGAGGTAGGAATGTATTAGTTAGTAGATTAAACTTTTCATGTGCACAGGTATTGTAAGATGTTTGTCACGAACTAGTTAAAGTTAAAAGAGACACACTGTATTCGAAAGAATGTGTTTATTATTACAGGTATCTACCTACTTAACTTAATGGCTTACATGGCAAAGACTGTAAAACAAAATGCAAGATAAAGATGGGTGCGGCATTCCCTTGTGTTTAATAGTCTTTCGCTAATGTCATGATCTTTGGTTACTTTGTTAAGGTGAGTTGATCGAAAGTTTGCACTGCCGTTGTGAGACAGTAGATTCCTTTCGCATGTCGTCATTTTCAATGAATGCATGCATCAGAGAACAACATTAGATTGTTTACATGAATAGCAATGGAATGAAGCGGAATGCTTTCTTATTACATAAAGCTAAGCTTTAGAATGCACCTATAACATATTTCTGAGAAATCTTGACTCATTATGAACTTAACTACAAATGATAAACTGGAATAGAGCTATTAAGGAGATATACACAAACAGAGTATTGTATGCAAATGTTTTAGCCTGAACTGAAATGCAAAAGCAACATTGCTATATGTAGTAATCACCGGTTTGCAGTTTATGTGTACTCTTAAGCTGGTAAATGGTACTAAGCGCCAATTTAATACTTAAAAGACTTAGTAACATTAAAAATACTGATTTTATTAACCTATTAAAGTTTTAGCCTTTTCTTTGCGGCTCACTAAAGGAAATTATCTCTGTTATTGTATTTAATGGTCTAGTTTGCCAGTGCATTTTTGACAGCTAACGTGAAAAATGAGCTTTTATCATTTATAGTAGGAAGCTAATTGCTTGTTTTCCGGTTTATCGACCTTTTTTTGTGTTCCCTTTTAATTCACTATGTTGAGACAAACAGATAATACTGTATTTCCCCCATCGTCACTTGGCGGTCTAACGCCTCTTTTGTCTATCATATAATTGCTGAAACCCGTCTTGCTTTATTAAATATATTTCCTACGCATTTCCATATTCAATAAACCCGTTAAAACAGCATATAATGAAGAGGAGCATAGACATTGGGAAAACCGAAACAGAAAAACATCATGAAAACCGAGAAAAACAGCAGGAATGTTGACAATGAGACGACGGGAAAACGGAAACAGAAAAACATTATGAAAACCGAGAAAAACAGCAGGAATGTTGACAATGAGACGACATATGAACATACAGACGGACAGACAGACAGACAGATGAGACATCATTATAAAGTAGCGACGTAATGGATATGAAATGGGCACATGTATGAACAAGACAGAAACATGCAGGGTTTATGCTTGTCTCAAAGATTAAGCCATGCATAGCATTGCTTGGATTTGTGGACGTTGAAGAAGAGTTGAAGTAGATTGGGTAAAGCTCACGTCGAACTTCATTGTTGTATGTACATGCTGCACACGTATTGTGTTGTATGTTTGGAGACGTAAAGCTCACGTCGAACTTCATTGTTGTATGTACATGCTGCACACACGTATTGTGTTTTGAAGAAGAGTTGAAGTCGATTGGGTAAAGCTCACGTCGAACTTCATTGTTGTATGTACATGCTGCACACACGTATTGTGTTTTGAAGAAGAGTTGAAGTCGATTGGGTAAAGCTCACGTCGAACTTCATTGTTGTATGTACATGCTGCACACACGTATTGTGCATTGAACACAGCCCGCAATGCACATGTAGAATACACAGGCTAGAGCAAGCTGTGTAGTAGAACGCATTGCTTGGATTTGTGGACGTTGAAGAAGAGTTGAAGTAGATTGGGTAAAGCTCACGTCGAACTTCATTGTTGTATGTGTGTGCTGTATGTTTGGAGACGGGCGTATGACGCATTGAACACAGCCCGCAATGCACATGTATTGCATTGGCGGGTCTGCCTAACTTTTCGATGCCCAGCTTTAACGCGAACATACAGACAGACAGACAGACAGACAGATCATTCATTCTTATAAAGAGTTCGCTGATGCTCCTCTTAATAATCCCAGCAAAAACCAAAATACAACTAAATGAGATAAACAATTTTCTTGATTCCTGACAGGACAAAATTTACGACGTTTTCCTACAGTTTCAGATAATATATAGCTCACCTGAGACTAATTACAAGAAATGCATAATTGAACAAATACACTTTGCGTACAGAACATTAATATTAATGTTGCTGTTGTAGAAAAGGATGCTCATGTAGAGATAACACATAAAAGCAGGTTTACTTATTTTCATACATAAAATAGCAAACGCGCCTGCAATTCTTGGTAGCAAGTACAATACATAAACTTCAGAAAACCTATTCAGACTAACGGTAACGGCATCATTCCATTTCCCATGAGGAATAGCAGTAGTGTGGCGATTTAATGCAAGTGCATATGACTTATATCATATGTAGGTAAGTACATAACTACTGTAACTAGTACCTATTTACTAGCACAACACGCTGCTGTGTACGTGTGACTGTACTGTACATAAGACACAACCATTATTGAATTAAATTGAATGAAGCATAGCTAATTCCCTTACAAGCAACCATGAGCCAAGAAAGTAGTCTACCTTAATGCAATTGCACATTTCTGTTCGTAAAAAACATTCTTGGCTTTCCTTTGAACGTAAATACATCTACATAAGCGTATCTAGGTATATTGCTTAAACTATATTTTCTAGTGTATTATGCATTAACAATAGCAGAGCCTATTTGTTCTGTAATGCACCAAATACTATTCTATTACAAAATAAATTTTCTTCTTCAAATGTGAAACCATTTAAACTCTTTCAAATATCCTAGGAGTAATGTATCATAATCATTTTATATTCGGGTTACTTTGTATACATGAGCGCTCTTACAAAAGTCCTTTTACTCCTACAAGTACCATTGTAGCATACTTTTATAGCTTTATTCACCAAATAACATTACTGCAGCATACTGGTGTTTATTACCTGCATGTTGCACATTATTATGTTTAAGTGCATTTAAATGAATAGCCTGTAGAACTATTTCATTACATTACTTAGTAATGTGTAAATCACTTTGTCACATTATACCTTCAGTAGCACTCCTACCAACGCGACACGAATGTTCATTACACGGATAATAAATATGTATTTGCATCCAGTTGTTTGTACAACAATAATAGTGTGATTGCAGTATAATGGTGCTCATATTCTTGTGTACCAGTTCTTCTATGGAATTCAGGATAATTTAGCATTTACGTTCTCACTTGCAAGTTTCTATTGGCATAAAGCTAATGTATGGAAATAAAGAACATCATAAATACCTTTAGGTATACCCGTATAGGTATATAATTTTGTTTCTGGTGCTGTCACCAGTTGTTAGTGGTTGCTTTATTATCATTAGAGTATTACGTAAAGTATTAGTTATGAGGCAAATTTTATGGATTTTAAGTGTGTCACATTTGCAATACGGATTCCAAACAGCTTAAATATATTCCATATGTTATTCAAATTGAAATCTAGCTATCTCTACTGATTTTATTACCAAGTATTTTGTGTTACATCACTTATCTGCCATTTACCTTTGGCATTAACAATATTATGGATCTTATATTGAAATGTTTAGACTATGTGTGATAACGTACAGGTAACGATTTTATATGGATTTGTATTGCACAATAGAGATAGCCGTGAGTAAACAGGGAATTGAGGGAATTAATTTGAAAATCAACGGTTTTAGATAATTTTCTCACCCTCAATCATTGATACTTATTAAAGCAATGCTTTGTCCTGTCAGCCTACATTTGATTTAATTAATTCAGACGTAATTTCATGTAATAAGTGCCATTATTGGGTAGTAATGTGAAATGTATGCGTGTAAGCCGAAGATTCCATTCATATGTGGTTTTAATACCAATTGATCCACGAGGAATCCCAACTCACAATTGTTGACGCATACGTAAGTGAGTTGATCTGATAATAATATTAGCTATTACATTATTTATGCATTGTAGAAGGAAAACCAGTTTAGGTTGAAAAATACTAATAATCATTAGCACAGTGTGTAGAGAATAAATTGTTTTAAATCACACACATTCCAAATCAACACATTTCTCATTACTTAAGCTGTCTTGCGTTTCTGGTGAATTTGTATGTAACGAGAGAACCTGTCCTTAACTGAAGTTAAGAAGACATGTATGTGTTGCCTGTCTACTGTATAATATTAATAATTCAGTCATCTACTCAGGATTCACAGCATCAACTAGTAGATAAGATGTATTGGTGTATTTATATGTAGGCAGACTTAGACAGATATTTAATACAATCTACTGCTATTCTCTGTAGGCCATGCCATGTCATGCCACTATATTATTACATTATTGGTTACTATGTTCATACTAATATTTACATCCAAAGAACACTACATGGCAAAAGACTACAGAGTTGCCTAGATGATTTCATTCCATGTAGTTCTCAAGAGTGTGAGATGAATTTTGAATATGCGATTATGTACTTCACTTACGTTGCATTACCTACACTCTATAAATACGATCCTACGTAATTTTTTACATCACTCCTCATTCTTGTCTGTTCAGTTTTAGTTTATAGAGACTGGAGACAAGCGGCCAATTCCCTTTTCAGCCAAAAGCTAATTTACAACTGCTAATATTGTATAGGTACAGAGATAGTGTATCTAAATATAGTAATAGGTTAATACATACATTCGCAACCTGATATTTTATCATTTTTATCTAAGTTTTTGTGAAAGTCATAAATAGTTGTATGAACATGTAGTATGTGTACCTACTTACAATCTTACGCTTGATTATCACGAAATTATCTAATACACAGAACTGAGTGAGTTACTATGAATAATCTTGGTACTTTGATAGTAGCAAAGCTATTGTGCACGCAGCTAACTATTACATCGTGTTTAAGGTAAACATCAGTATCACTTTGTATTCGCTATCAGAATCAGGAGTTTATGTGTAACATAGAAATGTATGAATTATGTATGTTTAGGCAATGTGTGCCATTTAAAAAGTGAGAAATGAGTTCTAAATGAGACTGAATAGGATGAGGAAATGAAATGAAAATGAAAAAGTGTTTTCTAAGGCCAATAGTAGAGTACATGCTTATGCACATATTAAATATTGAGTTGTTCGTTGTTCTGTTTCAATCCAGATAAGAAGAAAGCACATAGAAGAGATAAGATAAGATTTACAGGGATTTCCTGGAGTGGACATGCAAAGTCTGACCGTTACAAGTTAGGTCTGTAATACTAAATTACTCACGAGTGGCCGAAAGCCGAATTCTTTACAAATTGCTATTCTTTCGAACTCAAAATATACTATTTATTCATTTATAGGTTAAAGTTAGGTTAGGTTAAGTTGCAGCTTACGTAACACATCAAATAATGTAGCACATCGTGAAATATAGCCTAATTGAGTAAGCTAAAAATGTTTAGGGCTTATGAATTTTTGAATTTACGGCTTCTCCCAAGTAGTCTCTATGAATATATCATGCAGAGCATACAAAGAAGCAATGAATCGGATTATAAAATGTATATTCTAGTAAATAACTGTAGAACTGCAATATACATCCAGTTACTATCTACTACGTTAAGTATTTACAATTCAATTCGATACTTATTCGGTGATGTATTATTTTCCTTCCTTTAATTTATAGCCTCATGGGAATCGTTTGACTTAAAACAAATATTTCTCTATAAATACTACTTTCCAACACGCATCCGGCTTGTATCGGCTTATTGCTTCTAGGGGACAATTTATGTTCACCTCTTCAAAAGGTTTAAAATTATACTGCAGAGCAGCGAAAAAGTATACGTAAGTATACAACTTGTAAAATGCACGCGCGAATTGCATTTCAAAATTGGGTCACTTCAGTTGTAATGTAATAAAAACCATCCAGTAGTACTCCCAGATTAAATACTGTTGCAGCACTAGCGCTGCTACTAATTGCAATAACACATGGGTGTCTACTTTACTACTTTTATTATCTAATTAATGAAATGTCAGTTTGAAGAGATGTCATCTATCACAGAAACGATTAATAATGGCCTCTTATCACTATTTAAGTATCCAATAATAATGTATCTAAACAGACCTTGTGTGAATGTTGAAGCTTTCCTTAATACAACACCTTTGTTGCCTTAAGAATTTTTTATAACACGTAAAAGATTCTAAGTAAGATACACAAAGAAATTAGGACATGTCATGACAGAAAACATGAGATTGAATTTGCTCTCATATTATCTTCACTCCTCGAGGTACCTATCTACGATATACTACAACTATGTTCTATTCGATACAAAGATTGTCTGCGACTTCGTTTGCTTAGAATAAACACAACGTTTTACGCCAGACTAGACTATAGGAGGTGAGTAAAACCTGAGATTAGCAATTTACTAATTGAATAAATTGCTGTTCAAACAGTTCGTACATCATGCATGGCTACTTATGTAAGTTCATTTCCTTAACTAAAAATTGCAAGTAACTTGTTAAAGAGCAATAAATAATCTACTACAATGTAATAATGCAATGCATATGGTAAGATAGTACAATAGATTCAAGCCATTATTCATGACTAGTAGTAATAGACTTTCTGCGGCCCTTTGGATTATAAATTCCCAAGTTATACGATATTTGCTATCACATGATTTGGCATAAACATGTCTGCTATTAACGTTTATACTAATTTTATAATTACCACAACAGAATTTTACAGGATAAAGCCAGCATTCTCAATTCTCATGCTATTTAATATTTCATTGACTGCGGAAAGCTGCTGCTAATATAAAAGATAACAATTACACATAAATGTCTACTATGTGGAGTATTATGAATATTATGTGATATCAGTAAGTGACGTATATTGAAGTATCTCTATTTTTTACTTCTTTCAACTCCCTTTAACAGATTCCTTTTGATTTCTTTAACAACTTAATAAAGTACACAATATTATTTATTAAAGTCAACTCTCACTTGTTCTTATCTAATTTGTCCGTCCAACTTGATATCATTAATATACTGTTTCATTGAGAATTCCAATGTTTACTTTCTACAAAGATAAGGAGAGTGCAGTGCGGTTATTAAATGAATGAACGTATAGTACGTAGTGTCATTTGAGTCCAGCATTAAGACAAAATTAATCTTAGCTTATTGTTTCTGTTTAATTTACTTTAGCGACAAAGTAAACACTGACGATTGTCCGTTTTTCTTTATGTTTAACAATGGAAATTAATTAATATACACAGGAGAAGAATGAATCAACTTTCTTTTGTTAACTGCACAAATGCAAATCTTTGTATATAGATAGCGTAAATTACATGTACAAAGTTACTTAATAAAAGCCGTATGTACTTTATCTGCTTTGCATGCAAATAATATATGCTTACAATTAGAACCGCAGTTATCTCAAGTCTAAAGTAATGCATACCTCATTGTATTACATGGATGGAAATGTTTCTGTACTTATGTACGTACAGTGTTAAAGTAAGATTAGTATTCATTTGCTTGGTAGATAACAACAAGATACGGTATTTAACAGAATATGAATACGTATACAAGTGCATAACTTACAGTAACATATATTTGTACGGTTTTCCTAAAGTTGGGTTAGTTGCCAAAAGCAAAGTATGAAAACAATAACCGAAATGTAGTCCTTATTTTAACTTTCGATAGAAGTTTCTATTATGAATTAATTCTACGTAAAGTAATTAAAGTTTGACAAAGCAAAGCACTTATAAAGTTACAATTCCATGCAAATTATACATACCATCACAGAGCCTTATGTTTTTGTCTTCTATTGAAAGTGCAGCCATAATAGGGTTTAGCGTTTTAGAGTTGACTGAAATCGTGAATCGCTAATGAACATGAAGTCTTGAAGTGGAGTCGAGTTTTGTTCAGTAGTAAAAGTAGTAAAAGCGGAGATAAACTTAATTTGTAGTTGGCTGTGTGCATCTAAAGTCAACATGAATGCAAACTAATGGAAAGAGACGTAAATTTTGTTGTTGCAGCCCAGCTAAGAATTAGTAACAATCATCGCATACACAATTAGAACGGTAGAAAGTGGAAGAGGGAAGGTTGCATATAATACAACTACTTAGAGGTATTGTGTAGAGTAGTGCTATGTGGATACTTGGATTTATTGTAATTAGGTGATAGACGGATATGGATAGACACGGGTAAGCATAATTGGTATTGATTTAATTTAACGGATTTACACATGCATACCAACGTCAATCTGAATTCTGATTGCAGTATTCAATGTAAGATGAAATATCTGTTGAAACTGACATGAGAGAATGGCTGTGGCTAATTCAGAATGTGAACGATCTGGATTGAATATTATCCACACACTCGACTCTTGCTGTAGGGTAACAGGATATTATTATTTGGAATAAACAAATCCACATCATCAAATAAGACCAAAGGAGAGCAGATGAGACCACAGAACTGAACCACACTAAACAACACTAGATCAGACCAAAAACCATAAACGAACTAAGTAAACTTCGATTTGGATTATAGAACATGGAACAAAACATTTGGCAGAGAAAGAATGAATGTGAGTTGGTAAGCTTGAGGCTTACTTTTATGTTCCCAAATGTTCCGTACTACACACTACATAGTACAGAATTACTATACAAGTTGCCAATGCATTCTCCTAGCAAAGTATATGTGTTCGGGGTGTATTTGCTTACATGCCTCCAATTCTTAATCAAAATCCGACCCACCTACATAGGAGTTCTCCGTGTAGGTATAACTTATAACTTTAATCAAATCTGATTCCTCACCGCGTATTACGTTCTACCACGACCACTACGAATTCCCAATCTTGGACTGAAGGAAAAAGGAAGGGAATTCAAAGCAAACCAATCTACAGTAAAAACCATGCACTGCCATACCAAGTCATGCCAGGCCAGTGCCAGAAGGAATTTCATGTATTATTTATATTCAAACTATTACCCAAATTACCTTAGTTTGCTTCTATACTAAATATATACCTATCCACAGTAGAATGCAAGGTACATCGAAAATGCATAAGAGCTCAGGTTGAGTTATGCATTTGGCATTTCTGTGCCCACAATGAATTCCTCGATAGAGTGCATAGATCGATACAACTCAAACCAATTTTAATGCATATCAATACAACCAGTATGAAGTACAATGTACGCAATATCATACTTTTTGTTATTCAGCCCTTCACTTCGTTTACATAAGGATATCTGCCTTCCCTGCACTCTATTTGTACACTGTACATGTACACTCATGAGGAACATGCTAAAGATATTTGTTTTGTTAAGTTCAGTACTAATACAAAGTAGTACAGTTCTTGGCTTTGGCTTGTGGTTCAATTGAATTTCAAGAAAGAACAACATAAGTGTAGTAATCGCTATTTATTTATGTAAGTACCAGCACACAGTATAGGAAATCTATCTATATATGTTTCTACACGTAATATTTACTTCAGATTTGTTCTACAACCTGACTAATACAGAAGAGCAATCGACATATCTGAAGTGAGTGAAGCGGTACTATATTCTATAGAATTCTAAACACAGAAAGAGAATTCCAAAAGAACAGAACACTTGATGACATGATCACGAACTCAAGTGAACCGAATTTAACGAATTAGGTGGGACAGATGCTTTGCCCTTCTTTCTGTGTAGTATTGGTCTGTTTTCTATTTTCCTATTAGTACCACTTAAATTCATGTATAGATTCGAACACACGAAATGTGTTGCGTCCTATCCTTAGCACTATGGTAGTAATATAGTGTATAACCTTACTTTTACACCAAAGGATTAGGAGATACATTAAATGAGATTTATTTGCACAATTTGTGCTGGTAGCAGAAAAAGTAGAGTAAGAGGGGCAAATCATGGCCGTATAAGCACTCATTTGCATTTTGCATTTCATTAGGAATTTAGTGATGTGTAAAGTACAGAAGGCAAGGCGAGCCCAAAGATAGGGAAGAGAAAAGACATGTGCCACGGACAATGTGTTACACCGTTTCGTGTATGTAGCCAACTGCTATTTACAAGAGATTTACAAACACTGCCAAGCTTTCCTTCTAAGGCTCTAATGCTATTAATAGTTATGAAGCGTAACAATTTCCGAATTATATTCTGCTACTGAGTAGGGCTTGGCTTCCTTTTCTATGTAATCCAAATCACTACTGCAATGTGTCCTTTCCTTACATATAGGGTGAAGTTTATTCTAAATAATCAATACAAGGATACTACTAGAAAAGCGAACTTAATGTGCTCCACTATTATTCTTTTGCAACTACTGCACTGTGATGCAAACGTAACCAGTAGTCTATTTACCTAATTATCCCCGTCTTACTTCCAGTTCCAAATCAATGAATTCTACTCTACCTGTCTTTTTTCACTGTCGAAAATCTATACTTTACAGATACAGCAGCAAAAAATTAATGATCTGCAGCTAATCGACCATATTTCTTTCTCGACATTGAGCCTGTGACTATAAGCTTAAATTTGTGTACAAGGTAGTAACTCAGATTCGTTAAAATCGCTTGGCTTGGGTAATTTTTCAATTAATTATTCTGGAAAATTGTTTTCCTCTAGAATTCTTGTTTGAGCCTACAAAAAACTTGTTAGAATGTATAGATAAACTAATTAATAAATTTGCCACGTAATGCTAACGCATGGTTCAATGACAACTTAATTAACTAATTGCTAGGTAAGTATCCGCACAGACAGAGTTTGCAGAACGCTTGGAGTAAATTAATCGTCGCCTTAAATGCTTTGGAAGATAAGTATTCTGATCTGAACTACTGATAGTACCTAAGTAGTACTCTCTATTTCGAGTATTGCATTACACAACAGAATATTTGGCCCAATTATTTATAGCATTACATTACGAAAATACATAGCCCTATATAAAGGTACATCAAATTTAAAAAATTAACCAATTCAGAATGATTTGACATCTTCCGTCTCATATTTTGGAGTTGAATAGTTATATTAGAGCAAAATAAAAGCACCATCCCCATTTAGCAATACGTAAATAAATGCATTACCTACTTAGATATGCTGTGTCTGTAAGCTTGAATTGGCATTTGACTAGGCACTGTTGACGTGAACTGAAGCAATGTGCTAACATTCCTGCATACTTATTTTTACTAGCCATGTCAATTGAAGACGTGACTGGATAATGAAATGTGAACGAGAAGACCTTCTTTGTAGAACGCTCTTTACTTTTGCAAGCATGTGCTGTATCGACTATGCTGCACAACGCAATGAAATGTCATAGTCAATTTCATTGAATTGTAAATGAAGGCTTCTTGATTAGATTGAGACTTACATATAATAACGTGCAGGAGTACGAATGACTGAAGTATTATGGCATAGAGTCCACTCACAACTTGTAATTGACACAATCAATAATATCTTTTGGCTTGACATTAACTTGTACGGTACCGCTCATTTGACTCTTCATTTTAGCCCTGTCCCAACACTCCCAATCAAATTCTCAGAGTTCAAATGAAGGCTGTAATCAAATGAACCTTAAAAGTTTCCAGATAAAGAGTGATAATGCTATACTAGCTATGGTGCTACCGTAATGTATATACATAGTATATATGAGTTGCAGTATAGCTTTACACACAGTTTAACAAAACTTGAATTATTTATACTTGTGTTATAGATATTGAGTATGCATTCACTATATGGATATGTCAATGGTGACTTTCTTGGAGGTATTAATTATGGATCTGAAGGTATAGCTCTGTAAATTAGTTATTATTGGGCACATTAAAGCTTATATTTGCCAAAATGAAATGTGAAATATGTGTAAAAATCATAAATTAGGTGTGCTACTTTTTAAAGTAAAAATGCCTATAATTTGCGTACGCAGATAAACTTGATGCAAACAAATCATCATCCCTGTAAACATATCCATATCAAAGGTGAACTTGTCATGCTATCAGAAGTGTAGTAAAGTAGCTACTTGTTAGCACAGTAAGCCAAGTGATTTACTAAATTATCAAATAAAGTAGGCTACGCTTAATAAAAAATAACGGCTGGGTATAACTACTTGCATTTATTTATACTACCTATATAATTTTTGATAAGTTAACAAACAAATTTTCAATTGATGCTTCAACTTATACGTCAATTTGACAGACCAAAAAGCAATTCACTGGTTACAAGAATGAATTCGTGTAATCTCTTATTACTTATTAGTATGCCATAGGAGTGAATGTAGTGTAAAGCACGTGGAATTTTAGTTTAATTCAAAAGGCTTGGGAAGAGTATACCTTACACCCTAGAAACTGTAATTGCATGTGCCTTGATAGTGTTGTGACAAATGGCAAATAATGAAGTTTGATACGATGTGATATGATATGAATATCTGCATGGCAAATAAGAAATAAAAGCATTGTGATAGCACATAAGAAAAGATTGGAAGTGAATAAAAGAGAGACACCTTCATTCAGATAAGCGTAGAAGTCTAAGTATTATTTTATCTGTTTGTGGAATGAGATCTTGGCATGCAGGCATAGCCCGGCATCCCATTGTCACACTTACACTACACTACACTTTATTTGGGTGTACAATAATACACTTACACTACACTACACTTTATTTGGGTGTACAATAATACACTTACACTACACTACACTTTATTTGAGTGTACAATAATACACTTACACTACATTACACTATATTAGTTTGCATAAAATTACACTTACACTACACTACACTATATTAGTTTGCATAAAATTACACTTACACTACACTACACTATATTAGTGTGCATGAAATTACACTTACACTACACTACACTATATTAGTGTACATGAAATTACACTTACACTACACTACACTATTATCAGTGTGTATAAAATTACACTTACACTGCACCACACTTCATTTGTGTGTACAGTATTACACCTACAATACACCTCACTTTCTTTGTGTGTATAGTATTACACATAACACTTACACTACACCACACTTACACTACTACTGTCATGGCCGCCTTAATGGGAGGCCATTCTGGCTTTTGCCGGGCTTCGCAAAATTTTAGGGTCCTCAAAATTATAGGCATTCGCGAAATCTAACAACTGATGTTCAAAATCAAAAGAATTTATGGAAAATGTGCTAAAATTTTAAAAGAATTTGCTCAATTCTCAAAAAAATCCTCAAAACAACCTTTACACTACACTTACACTACACTACCTATTTAACACAACTCATACACTACACTTACACTACACTACCTATTTAACACAACTCATACACTACACTTACACTACACTACCTATTTCACACAACTCATACACTACACTTACACTACACTACTTGTTTAACACAACTCATACACTACACTTACACTACACTACCTGCTTAAGACAACTCATACACTACACTTACACTACACTACCTGCTTAAGACAACTCATACACTACACTTACATTACACTACCTGCTTAAGACAACTCATACACTACACTTACACTACACTAAAAATAAAGTGTACCTTACACTTTTTACACTCTTTTACACTTACACTCAATAAAGTGTAGTGTATGCCGGGCTATGCGGCCGGCATACACTAATTGTAATTGTAATACATAGACATTACCTGCATGATGCAGGTAATGTACCTGGATCCAAGTGCATATTATGCATAATAATGACCAAAGGCGATTCGATAGTCCTTTATTAGCATAGCATGACTTTTAACACTAACACTACGATTGCCTATGTCTTCCCACATAAAAAGTGAATGATGAAATAATGATATTGTAATTGTCTTCTTTCTGCACGAATAGAGCTATATAAATATCTAATCAAATTAAATTAGTGTCCCTCATAATGGAATTAATCAATCAAACGTATGAAATGCATACTTTTGTTGGGTTATTTGCTAGTTAGTTAATGTCGTATGTAAATGCGTCTGAAGTAGATGGACTGTAGTAATTAATATAATGAGAACGAGGATATATTACACAAAACCATGCTAGTCAAACAAGCCAAGTCAAGTGATTTCAGTGTTCGTCAAGGATTTCATTTCTTCTAGCCTAGAAAGAGGGACTAGTGTTTCACTTTTTCATTTAAGATGAAGTTTACTTTGCACATTAAACAATATGTATAAAGTATACAGTTTCAAGTTACCATTTATAGCAAGTTTACAGATCTCTGGTATTGCTAGGTAAACTAATGTACACAGTATTTGGAGTTAGGTATTTACTTTGGGTAGAGAAGTAAATTCCAAGTTAATTTAATTTTCAAACATCCTTCACTTTGCTTGTAATATAATCCACAGCGTGAAACACGATGAGAGTCATGTCATGTCAGCTTAGTTTAGGAATCACTCGACAATAACCAAACCACTCCAACTATTGTATTTGTAAATACTCTATCTAACCGTAGGTATTACAAGTTTAAGTCATTTAGCTAGGTTGCTAATCTTATTATAAAAGCGTGGTATGTTTCTTTATAAAACTATCCTTGTATAACTTAACAAGCTAAACTAATCGTAAGTTTATCAAATATGCAAATCTGACGGGGCACATGGTTAGTAGTCTTTGTAACATCAATCCACGAATTACCGTAGAATATAAGCCACATACTCATAGTTTTAACAGTCATTGTGTACAGATGTACAGTTGCATTTATTATATGTAGTAGCATAAAACTGCATTACTAGTAATAAGATTATATTTACTACGAGCAATGGCAATAGTCAATACTTTCAGTTGGTAATTTGAAATTCAACGTTGCAACATTTTGGTATAGCGTAGCCACCTACTAGGTATATAACTTTTACAGTTTTTTCTTATACTCTATGCACTACACAGCATTTTCGAATGTAAATTGTGACAGTCGAAATAAGAAAACTTTGTGTAGAACAGAAGGACACTCATATCTCAAGAGAAGATGAGACGCGGACACAACCATCAGATTTCCACTCTCAACAGAATCTAATTAATCTCCTTTAAAATTTTTCCTGTCCTTTCTATTCATCAATGTCGGCATCTGCATACAAAGATTTAATATAGAAGACTTTAGCTATAAAGCATTAGAAATTCGAGTTTTTACTCGCAAGATTCCTCAACTCTTTATTCATGTGTAAAAGAAATGTCTTTTTGAAAACAGAATGTCGTACAACAACTCGATTCTAAATACTACACTATTGCAATTTAGTAGACGATTTTTAACTCTGAATATGATTAAAGCTTTATCTGCTTAATAACTAATGGATTTTCAATTTATATTTTTAGAAAAACAAGGGCTTAAATGTAGACCATCATGAAAACCAACTTTCAACAATTTAAATGCATGATTCAAGTAGGTATTGTACTTGGAATGTGATTTTCTGTTCTGTGTGCATAATAGCATATATGATATAACTTACTGTATTCGCTATGAAAGGCAAAGTAATTCGGAAGTGGAAGTCGAAACCGTTAAATGCCAAATAATCATTATGGTCATAACATTTTTTTGGATGAAGTTGGAATTGGAATCATGAATGTTTACTGTTGTGGAAGCATTAGAATACAAAATAGTTGTCATTGTGCGGAGTAAATTGCTTTGCCTTGCCATTTCACTTTGATTGTAACTAATTGTGTGCGTCAGTTGATTGTAAATGTTAGCATGGATAAATGGCAGAGACACGTGTCTAATATCTCTAGAAATTCTGAAAAGGAAAGCCAAAGAAGCGAAAAGAATTACTAAAAGAAATATTCGTCTGCTCCTTTGTTATGCCATTATTATGGATGATGGAGTTTTGATTATGATGATGGCTAAGGCTTGCATGACTTCTTGGGCTCGGTTAAAATGAGCATAAAACATTTCTTACGAACAAAAAGGAATTCACAAATTCACCTAGACAAACCATAACTGTCAACGATGGAGATGTTCAATGAACAAAAGCAAAATAAATCATTAACGTTGCATTATGTGTAACTTAATTCATATGCTCTGGGTTTTTGGGTTTTAAATTAACATATCGCTTATACCAAAGGAACACACAAAATACAAAGTGAATTGAATTTTCTTGCTACTACTACAGAAAGACTGTACGGAGAAACGTTCTTCATAGGCAAAGGATAAGATTCTTTTCTTGGCTGTATACGATAGCGCAAACCGAATGGTTTGAAAGTAATCCTAAAACATTAGGATAATAGACTCACGTAAAACATTAAAGTCATCAAACGAAACGAAAGTTTATTTAAGCCTTTATTCATACATATTAATATTAAGCCAAATATGCATGAAGATAATGTTACAGGAATATGAACTTGTTTTAGAAGATACACAGATACACAGATCCATATATTTTATTAAATGCAAATATGTTATACTTTCTACATCATTTAAATATTTAGCAGTAGTTCATAATGATAATAATAATCAAACTGTATGAATACAATCTTGCAGGACTTTTGTATCTAGAATACATCTTTGTGTATTAGTGGTATTTACCATGAATTTAAGTTAATAGTGCATAACTATTTATGAATATAATTGAAAGTTAATAATGCGTAATAAAGTATGTGAACTAAATTCTGTATTATTTTATAATCCAGACAGCTGAAGTTTATATTTTGTTTATGAAATCTGTCTGTCCTGCTTTATTACATTAGATTTCTGCAATAAATAGTACTTTATTATTTGGATTAACATTTATTTTAGATTCTGAAAACGAAATCACACGCTGCGAATGTAAAGACCGCTAGCAATTAGAAAAGCGTTTTAGGAGCATGTCATTAGATGAAGGTAGTTTTGCAGTCTAGTTAAAGTTTTGCAGTTAAAGGTATACAACTGTGCTGTTAAATTATTGTTCCGTAGCATTTGTTTGTTTGCATACCTCGGCTGCAAAAATTATATTAAAGTAGATCAGAGTAAAAGTTGTTTTGTTTCATGCTGTCTTAAGTTTCAGTATTGTCAGTAAGATAAACTGCTTAGACTGCCTGCTTGCTAGCATATGAAAGAAGGAAGCCTTTGTTAAGCATACGCACTGACAATGTCCACTGTTGCGAATACTGCTGTTTTATGAACTACCAAACAACATACACTCTGCAGGTATTATCTAAGTCTAAGCTGCACCGCTCTGTAATTGAAAAATAAAACTATTGATAGCATAATTTTCTTAGTCTAAAAATGCCAATACTAATCTGAGCATAATATGCATGACAGACAATCAATTAATTAAGTGCAAGGTTTGTGAAAAAACCGATAAAATAGCAAACAGTCATACACCTGAACTTTATTTCTGTGATAAATATTTTAAAGGATATTCTGATTAACAATTCGAAGTAATATACATAAATACGCACAATAGAAGATCGCAAATATTCCTTGACTAATAAATTATATTTTTGTTATTCTTTTTGGATATGGCTTATCTGTACTGAAACTTTCGAAATGACAGTTTTATTCAAAATTGTACATTAAGGAAAATCTATTTATATGCATTGACAATAAATAAATAAGTCGTGAAAAAACTTTCTGGACACCTACTTGCAGTTGCAGTGTTTGTGCATTGTCTACAAAGGTCGTACAATTGTTTTATTTTATGCGCATCGATTATTCTTCTATTGTAATTTGCAGAGTCCTGACTGTGCATAGATATTTTATTGCTCACAGTTGGCTTACAAGTACATAGAGTAGAAAATGCATGTCAACTGTCAACTCAAATATCAGCAAAAAATAAAGTTTGTCTCTCTCTCTCTATTGTTTTGATGGGTTATACACATTGGTGTTAGTAACAATCTAAACGAAAACATTAAATGAGCAACTAACTAATTGTTGTTAACCACTGCTATAATGTATTATATTTACTACATATGCTCTGACTCTGTTTTTTAATTTAAAGAGTACAATGCAGAAGAGTATTTGATTGTTCAGTAATTTAATATAACAAAGTAACATGACAAGACAAATAAATTTGTTTCAGTTGTCACCATTAAAGTCACCATAGTCATGTCAGTTCTATTTGTACTATTGCACATATAAAAGTCCTAACGAATCCCTACTTTATACAAGTATCAGGATGAAGTTTAGTAGTTCAGTTTAATAGTGCACAATACAAAGTACAATTTAATTGTAAATTTACTACACAATGACTTCAAGCACTAATAAAATTTTTATTACTTTTCAATAGTGCATGAAAATGCTTTTTCATTTTTAATGGTTTCTTTTGGAGTTAGTAATAATAACATAGCCAATGCATTGTAATGAGTAATTATTTTTCATAAAATTAATTTGTACCCTAACACCTTAAGGAATAACGGAATAAGGAAGTAAACTCGGCCGATAGGTGTGATAGGGAAGTACCATGTACATTCTGTGTCTGCACTTTAAGGTTTATAATTAGCAGTGAAGTGAAGTATACAAAATAATCCAGTCTAGGTAAATTGTGTTAAGCTAACATTTCTAAGTACTCGTGTACCTCGAATGTTCTTAAACATAAATTTTCATTGTGATATTTATAGGTGTCTGTGTTTACACATTTTAATTTATAGTTGTTTATTAGTAAATGAAGCAGAAATAGTACTGTACACATAATACTGAATACAACCTTTGTGCTTAGTATTTAAATCGTATTTTCCTTAAGTACTTGTAGAAAGTCAGTTTCCTTGTTATGCTTACAATGATTTGCACATATTATTGTATGACGAATGGCAAATACTGTTTAGTAATGGTAAATACAAGATTTTTGCTTCAACCATACAGACAATAAAATAAAATTAATTATTAAGTTACTATTAAAACGCTTTCCCAGTAAGCATTTGGGTAAACAAGTATGCGTAATTGTATTGTCTACAAACACAAAAGGAAACAAGAAATTTGTAAGGTGTGATCAATTTATTTACTGTCCAGCAAATATTCATCGCACTGTACAAGTATTCTCAACTGTTTGTTGTTTGCACTTATTTAGTGTTGACCGAAATCCTTTGCTTTGCAGCGTCTTATAGAATTCTAATTAACTTGCCGATGTTAGATTAAAGTTGTGATAACATAATACTTACTTTACTATTATAAACAAATTAATAAATTTCAGGTTTACCTGTACTGAGCCATTTACTTTACCTGTGCTTATCTTTTAGGGTATATTTATGTAATCCATTACAAACAACTTTCTATTAATTATCTTTATGAAGGTAAACACAGGTTAATTAATTGCATGTATTTTTCTTATTGTTTATGCTGCAAAGAAACTATTTTCCAAAACTGTATTTCACCAGCAAATACTATCATAGTCATTTAAAATTGCGACTGAATTAACAGACTACAACCATAAATTATCTATATCTATTCTATTTTCATATGACCATACCATAGCCAGTGTGATAGTGATAAGGTATTATAGCATCGAATAAATTTTAGCACGTAGCAAGGAATGTATCATTATTATGGTTTGCGTTGATTCTTTTATTGCAATAATGTAGAATATGCTTGACCAGTGTAGTATGTAATGGTTTTTATTGGCAATTTGTAAAGACAGGAAAGTAGCAATTGTGTGTACGCAAATTCAATTAGGATTGTTTACAGGCTTGAGAAATTCCCATACCCTAAGTGATAATAATAATACTTTGTACTATACTTAATGGGTAAGCGGGTCAGGAATTAACTTTGTCAATAAAATCTTCTCTCGCAGTTAACTAGTTTAGTATAGCGGTTAATGGGATATTTAGAGTTATCGTAATATCTATAAGGCTGGTACAGAGGTACAGATAGCTTGCAAAAATAAACCATTTGCAAACCGAATATAATGCAGCAGCGGAAGGAAAACAAAGGAAATAGAAGACATTGAAAACATTAAAGAATTTCTTCGAAAATATTTTCATTTTTTCAAGAAAGTCAAATCTCTCTGTCGTATTTGCCCCATCACATCTATGTATCACAGGTATACGAGTTGAACAGAAACTAGGTCAAAGGTCGCAATTGGATAACTGATTGACCCCATTTTTTGAAAGGGAGCCTGCACTTGGTACCTAAAAGAGCCACTGAAAGTTCCACCTTAAAATTTCAATGCGTTCAACTAACTAGCTTACTGACAGACAGGCAGCCAGACAACCCTTTCGCCTGCCTACAGTAGCTTTTCACTACTGAATACCCATTAGCTTTTTAAGTATGTTGAAAGGAAACCTCAAATTAAAATTTTATGAGATTTTCGAACGTAGTTTCCTTAAGTTAGGGAAATCTTTAGTCTTTACTATACACCAAATAGTAGCCAATCATTGTAAAGATACCAGAGATTTAGCTAACCAACATATAAATAACAATATTATTACGGTGTACTACACATCAGTATTACCTCTTATACAAGATTATACGTTCTGATACATAATGAGTCGTGTAGATAAAGGAAAATAATGTTGGTAGATTTTTTGCAACGGAAAATTGGATGGACTTCCTGTACCGTAGGTCTGAGTGATCTACTGCTCACAACAAGTCAATCTAAAAATAGTATTCGCACTTTGTACGTTTTGTTTCCAAATTTCATTGTGTATGTACGTTTCATGGGAAATTTTACCATGTCGGCTTTACAAAGTATTCACAATCAGGATATTTCTTAATTAAGCAATATGACTGTGCAAGTAAAACATTAGAATTCCTTGTCTTTTACATATTGCCATTAAAACAAATTTTCATAGTTTATTGCTCGCAGAATAATGAACGCAAGTTTACTTGAATTTTGCAAAGTTGGCCAATTTTGCTGAAAGTAATAAAATGAAAGCCGAAGCCAGAAAAGTAATTTCTTTGTAATCACTAACAAATAATGGATATAGCATGTTATAACAAAGGAAAATGTAAACTTCGCGCCTATGTTCTTATATCAAGGCAGTTAATCTCTTGCAGAGTAAAATAAAAGGAATCATTAAAATCTCGTTAAAAGCTCACTCACAAAAGTCAGAAATATTCCTTAGGTTCGCTCCACTCCGCTATTTCATCATAATTGTCGTATGTTGGCAGAAAGTTGAAGGCTAACTGCCTACATGTGGGCATGCCTTCCGCTTCTGTGGATTCTTTCATGCAAAAACTCAATGGGAAAATAAGCCAAAATATCTACGTGACTTTTCTTTGACATTTTCAGTTTCTGTCTCTGGTTCTCACACTAAAGAATTATCAACCTTATAACAAATATGAAAAGTTCCACTTGCTAATTTTAGTTTCTCTTGTCATTGACAATCAAAGCAACACGAACGAGATGCAAGTGAAATACTAATGTTTCGTACTTATCAAGACTGCTAATCAAAGTTCAAAATAATAACTGAAAAAATATACTATTGCAATCGTCAGAAGTAAAAATGTAGCCACAATTACAAATACATATAGTGTAGTGTACTCTAATAATTTTGCTTTATGTAAAATAAATGCATCATCATTTTTGTTGATTCACACATACATTAATATAACAGTACAGAAACCTCTTTGTCTGGCGAGAACAGTTTGTTAGTGTTATAAATACAATCAAAATATAGTTTCTGGTCATTTAACCAAAAAGACCGGCGTAATCTGGTTACTGGTTTGCAAGGTATGTATTGAATGGTTTGGTTTGGTAAAACGTGCTCCCCCTAACTAATCACTTCTTTCGTTATTCACAAACCATTAAATAATAAACTACCTCGGAACATTGATTACGTCATTATTATGTGGTTGATATAAATATTCACTCACTAAGGCACTGCGTGTTAATTATTTGGTAAAAATTAGTTGATTAAACCTTTGCACACGAAAAGTAGCTGGTGTAAATTCCATTTGGCTGTGTAAGTGAAGATAAATATTTAAAGTAATCTTTATTACTCTGTTTTCATAACTTTACAGGCTAATTAGCTTAAAGCTTACACAAATAATGTAGAAGCTACAGCGTTGTGATGTAATGATAAGTAAACACTGAAAAACAATGGAAAAATCTTACCTGTAATAAAAAGTTGTCCTTGAGTTTTAATCATCCAAAATGCATTTCCTGTGCAAATTCATGCAACATCTGATATTCATGTACAAGACATTAAAAATTCAGCCTAAAACTATAGTAATTACTGCGCAGAAATAAAAAATGCGTAAAAAGAAGACACGAGTTAACAATACACTGGTCACTTGTTGAAATAGCCTTTTAAATTCAAATCGGTAGTGACTATCTGCATCTGCTTTCCTTAGAATAATACAACCAACTTGAACATGCACAACCTCTAGTTTAAACTATGACAAGACTCTAAGCAAATCAAGTGTATTTTCTGCTTGTTCTTTTGAAAATGAGGTAAAACAACTAAAGTATCTGTAAAACACAACAGTAGCGGTTACAAAGCACGAAAGAATTTATGCTCGCAAAATTATAACTCACTCACAAAATTGATGAGAGTAAAATAACTGCATTCACAACGTAAAATAAACTGCAAAACAATAAATCGGGAATTAAATGGAGGACGCATTGACATTCCGCAGTTTTCGACGTAAAGTAAAATAGTGTGGTAAATTGTAGTTTACTTATGTCAGTTCAAAAGTAGATAAAGAAATATACGTTGAATAGATGTGCTGCAATGACTTTGAAGAGACATACGAGCATGACACCTCAGAGTACGAGTGGCATGACAATACTAACCTACCTGTGCAAGAACAACTAACTTCAGCTTCAACTCTACACTTGTGATGCTATACACATATGTTTTAGTTTGCTTGGTGCTCTGCTGTGTTCCCTAAAGTTTCAAGTTGAGTTAACTAAGGACGTACATAGCACATCATATCACAGACATAGCACATCCCCTACCTATGTACGTATGTACCTTTTACCTTTACTTGCATTTGTAATGGTTACACTTTACCTTCCTTTATATATTTCTAATATTTTAGTGTGTGTACTACTACGGCTTAAAATTGTTAGTTACTACCTTGCCTTGCCATGTAATTACAATACCTAGCAATAAGTTTGCTTTGTGTATGTGCTGCATGCTGGGACTAGTATGTATAGTGGACTGGACTGGAATGGACAGTAGTCCACTGCCTGTAACTGTACGTTTCATAAGGCAAATAAAGTATACGAAGACAGGTAGTTTGATATACAGCATTATGTACATCGTCTATTTTACGTAAGTACGTTTACTCGGTATGCTATTATGTATACGATTTTACTGCAAAAATCATGTATTTGTAAGTTACATTGGAAGTGCTATATAATTATTGCATCTTAAAAGATGTAGATATAATAATACACTACTGAAAATAAGAAGTGTCAGAGAAATATCATCTGTTCAAGTAAAAATGTGTGTTTCTAAGTCTCTGTAAATTGCATAAAATAAGTTTAAATCTGATTTTGTGAGCCATCGTTTACAGTCTGTCTATTTGACAACTCCTTTTTACCCTAGTGTAACTGACTGGCTTGATTTTACTACTATAAGCATACCTACGTAAGTAGCATCATCGTATTTACTCTTTTATCTGCGTAAAAGTAGATTACTTAGTACATATTTAAATTTCAGATCTGTTACATGCAATACTCTCTGGGTTTGTAGTCTCCACTCTGTACAATGCACTATGCAATGTTCTTTACTATTGTATATCGGATTCCTCCCATCATCATCATTCCCCTTCTCCTATGTTTTTGCTGTTCATGCTGGTCTAAAGCGTCAAAGTTAGCTTACAGCATATGCAGCTAAGCAGCCAGCCGAAGCTGCTAAGCAAACCGAGCAACCCACCTGTGACTTCATGTTATTATCTTTCACTACATACTACACTCACCATTCTACAACGTATAAGCTCTTGTAAGGTGTGCATATATAGTGTTATTGCCACTATAATGTACGTACATAGGCAATAACTGACTATCAGACATCCATAACCTAAACCTTAAGCAATTGTTATTTATATAAACAGCAAAGCTGGAGTGGAGAGTAGAAAAATGTCTACTATAATTGTAGAATAAAATATATATGTAAATGTAGAGAATATATACATGTAATAGACGACTTTACTTACAATTTACATTTTACTTAGACACAACTGAATTGAGTTAACTGAATTTTTTATTTATTGAAAGTAAACATATACTTTTACATGAAAATGTATGTAGTACCTATAACACGTATGTAAACTCAATTAATGTCCTTTACGTGGGATATATTCATTTGTAACAAGCTCACCTGTGCCATAAAATACGAGGATGAAACGGAAAGATCCCCTAATCCTTAGTTGAGCCCATTCTTTCTTTGCTGCCGCATTACGTACATTTACATAGAGCCGCTCTCTTTGAATTTGTCTGATGTATCTAATGTAAATATATAAACATCGACAGTTTTCCGTTGACGCAAAATTTGTCGACAGAATATCAAAAAGGTAATGCGAAGGGAGTGTGCAAATAGAAAATGTGGTCTTGTATTACGTAAGTATGCAAGGTACACATATATTATATTTTGGTAACAGTAAACAGAAATACACGTTGAGACAGAAATGTTCGCTACAAATACGAAGCTGGTAAGCGTCGTACGCACTTACTAGTTCAATAAACGCTCCCGAACGATTATATGATCCATTCTACGTGATGTAAACTTTCTCATTGTTTTTATGGTAATTCTGGATTCTTGGGAACCATTCCCCGTTCATTCAACAACTTTGTAGATTTTTGTATATATGCATTTATATTTGTAGGTACGGCAAGTACTGAGTTGTAGCCCATTTATTTCCATATAATTAAATTATAGTACCTGCGGGTACACTAGGTAGGTGCTTCATTCATCCCATTCATATACAGACATACTTATATAATCATCCTAGTGGGGAAGTCTATGGTTTAGTTCACACAAAAGATTTACCACTTACTTTACATCCCTTAATACGAGAAGTATTAAGGGGCCATCCATAAACGATGTCATCAGTTTGGGGGGAGGAAGGATCAGCAAAATACGACAAAAGACGACGAGGAAGAGGGGGGGATGAAGTTTGAGTAGATCTGACGTCGTCTCACATCACCACATACTATTCATACCCACATCTATTTGTTTGGCAGCCTGACTTGTATTTGCAAATAAAAGCGTTGCTGTATTAAGTTACCGAACAGATGGCTGTTACATATTTGACATACGTAGTTGGCTATGATGTTGTGTCTAATTGTGCTGATCATGTTCCTAATGAGCTCTCCTAAAAAACCTTCAATTATACCAATGGAACATTGTATTTGGTGATTGCCATTTTGATATCGTTGTTATTGTAAAACAACATTTGGCAAATTCGATTGACAGATCGGTCAATGGAGATGAAAGGAGTACTGAAATTACAGAAAGGGGAAAAAGGAAACGTGTCTTTACCCATCACTCAAGTTGACCGATCTGTCAATGAACAATAATGATCAATCAAAATAATGATCAACCAGTTATAAATACTGTGAGGGGTAAACAATGATAATTATCCATCCTCACAGGGACTGGCATGCCGTACCAAAAAGATAGTCTTTCAATTCGATGCTTCAAAGACTAGTCTTTGAATCTCAAAAGTCTGTGTTCCCTCTAGGACTACGACAAAGGATACATGTTAGTAGAAATTTTTCCTTTAATTTTAACAAAAATGTATTTTAACGACGTCAGAAATGGGAAGGGGTTGCCGAAATACGACAAAGAACGACAATGAAGAGAGGGGGGGTCAAGAAACGCAAATTTTTGACGAAATCGTTTATAGATGACCCCTAATATGTATACCAAGAAGATTCGATCGTGGTAATTGTCCCATAATACAAACAATTAATTGACAGATGTTTATTGGCATATTTTTACAACTTGAGATAGATACCTAAATCCTTAAATTACGCCGATGTTTATTGTATAGTATAGAATAGCATCCCATCTTTTATTTCAGAAATGTTCTTTAGAGTTAAATTGTCTGAACAAAGTCACATAGAAAAGTAAGTAATTTCTGAAGTCTGCAACTTCGTCAGAGCTCTACGATCCATTTCTGATCAACGAATGCACCTATAGGAATGTATTGAATAAGTGTATAGTCTATGTGATTGTGTATTTCCAATTATTATCTTATCAGAAAGTGATTTTACAAGCTAAATTATTTTAAAACCCGTTAAGAGATAGCTACTGTTGACAAACGCTACATAGTAATTTTAAACAATCACTTTTATTCTCAGGGTTTTTATGTTCGATAGACGTTGGCCAAATATGATGGGTTCTATGTATGCTAACGATTTGTCTCAATGCTTCACAACTCATTCATAGTTTCATGTAGCATCAAAAGGCATATAATTTAGCTTTTGGCCCAATTGAAAAGAATGGATAGTCAACTTTAAGAATGTTTTCCATAATATTTGTTTAACTGTAGTCTTGGTTTAAATATGTATGCCTATACTTATTTAGATCTTTATCATAAATCATGATTTATGGAGATAGGTACAGTGTTGGTGGTTGAGAGCGGAGGACTAATACTTTTAGCGTATAAATATTGATGATTTGAAATTTTTGATTCCAAGATGGTTTACATTTGTGTATGTCTATTGTCTATTATATGTAAACTTCTAAAATGACGTCTCATTTACTACATACATTTACTGATCGCAAACGCGCTATCGTCCCAACAGTCCCAAATCCCAACTCTACGAGGCATCTTATTAAAGAATCAGGGGAGCATAACATAAAACATTACAATGTTATATTATATGCTGCAAAATTTCAGGCTTTGTCATACTGCATCCTGAATATCAACGTTGAAGTTGATGACAAAATTGCAAAGTGAGATTTACGGCTGTCCAAAGTTCTGCTAAAGGTGCGGTATAAGGACTGTCAAATCAATGTCACAAATGTAGGTGCAAGTTCTTGGCATGGAATGAGAGTTGACACCATTATCTGCGCGATATTTTTATATGATTTAATCGCTGTTTATGATGTGTATGCAACCATTAAGTATGGGCTACCGCACAGATAAGAATATAGGCCTATGGGTACTTACTTCACAACAATGAACCATAAAGGATACTTGGTGTGACGAGAACTTTTAATGAAATGATTTTATGAATTGCAAATTTCAAAACTATTGCATACTAGCTGCGAATACAATTTGAAATCTAACATTCCTAATAGTCATTGATGTCTAATAAGTGATAAGATTTAAAATAATTACAATAACTGCTCATAAATATTTTTAGGTGACAAATTCAATTTTTACGGCACGGTAGGTGTAGCCGTAGTGGAAATAGTTTCATATTATTTCTTGCCACTGATTTGATAGTTACGAAAAGGTCGGATATAAACTCCTGAAATGCATTTGGTACTCATAAAAAATATATTGCGCTCAATCAACCTGTCTTAAGTGTCACTCTTTTTTTGTCATTTTGTGCACAAGGCACTTGTGCAGTTCTCATGCGATGCAGGTTGCATGCTATTGGCTATTGCATTATGCCAGAGAAACAATCGATTTGAATACTGCTTTATTTTTGAATGACTTTCTACAGATATTAGGTAAAGATAATGACTTTTCCAATATTCTGTGTTACTATACGCATACAAATTGAAAACTCTGGGAATGAATGAAATTATTTGCTTCATTCAAATGAATGACTTTGTTCTTCCTGGTTCCGGGTTCCATTTTAGACTAAATTGGCGTCAATGATGTCCTACTGGTAACGTAGTTTCTTGAACAAATACAAATATGCCGAAAAATGTAATTCTGATAGTCCGGGAACACAGTGAAAGACTAATCTGGAAATGTTACCTAATTTGTCTCCTGTCTAGGGTATTAATATAAAATAAACGTACTTTTGCAATGAAACGGTTGCCTAACTGTGCCTAAGTATCTTACAAGGACGGATACTTTCAGTAATAACCGAAGCGCATGTAATAAGTACAAAGAGTTTGGATTGTCTTCAACCACTGACTGTTTATGCAAATTACTAAGATGAGATTGTAGTCTATGGAAGCTATAGAATGTATTCCTTTGTATTGCAGGGGCATAAAAGGAAGCCAAAACCACAAGAAAATTGTTTACAGTGGTTAATTGAATTTTACAATGCCTCAAGCTAACGATAAGATTTCATTGGTTCGTTAAGAGTAATATCCATGATCACGCTAGCATTTAATGAGCTAAATAATCATCTATGTAAATTACAGAAATATGAATTACCCAATAACAATGCCACGATTTACAAGTGTGCGTAATTGCATTACATAGTCATCACATCATCGTTTTAAAATTAAAGCATCACTGTAAAAAGGAACAATACGGCATACCCTACAAAAAATATTCATGAGTTATAACTGCAAAGCTCGCAGAAAGAGTTAGCTTATGGCGTGGTGGCGGAGATAAATAATATCTATATGGGTAAATGAAATAATGACCTTTAAATATTTATTTGCTAAATAGTTTGTAAGCATAAACCATAGTGAAACGGAACTGCAAGCAGATTACTTCATAAAATACGTAATGTAACCTACACAGCACGTTATGCTAATTACCATCAGCAGTCAAAACCAGATTCTAAAGCCGTTTTGTCATCGTGAATCTCAAATAAGTGTGTTGGATTTTGATTAATTGAACATACATGTATTTACAAGTGCCAGCTGCAAATTATTTCCCAATTGTTGGAAGTGAGCCACAAATTCCTTCACCTCACACGAATACTTCGACCATAATTTACAGTGAAAATACAAACACGTCGACTGTCCATGCTCTTTGTTTGGATTTTCCTAAAACTGAAGACTTATTTTCTAGCACACATTGGACCTATAATTATTTTATGCTAATTATCATTACGTACACAAGCATATAATAGGCACTGTCATATAGATCCTCATAGAAGTCAGTAATTTTGCATCAGTCACCGTAGCAGACTGACATTTTCAGGTAACCTTTACTAGTTTGTTTGTGTACTACTACAATCTTTATATAGAAAGACAGTTAGTGACAGGTCCATTACCTGCACTACAATTTACTACCTATTTACGTAAAAGACTCTGTTGACTATACCAAACTATTTTGAATGTTTGCAGCATTAAAAGTAAAGATGACAGTGAAGACACTAATGACTGTAATATTATATACGCTATGGTACACAACTTATATCAGAAACGCAGCCCATCATAGTTGAACGAGATGATTAGTATTTTCGCAGAAGTTGGTCATTGGTTTAGGTGATAAGAATGGTTCGACTGTGCTACATAAATAATAGTGAAAAATGTTATGCAAATGCGGAATACCTTCTTTATCTTCCTTTAATACTGACTTATTACCTGTAATTTAAAATGCGACAATTGATAATAGTAATGAAAGAATTTTTAATAGGAATTCTTAACCATTCATAATCTCACTTTTTACGCAGTTTGCATTTTAAGGGCTTTGAAAATGGAACATTTTTTAACACATTTAATTAATATTGTCTCATCTGCATTTGCAGAATACAAATGCAAGTGTGAAACTTTCGTTACAGAATACTCATACTCATACATCACATTATATTTCACTAAAGGTATTTTCCATATTGTAATTCGTGTCATCACTCATAATTGTCATAATTAATTGTTTTACAGATTTAGGGCGTAGACGTACAAGGCTTATAAATCCAGTGACTATTTGGAACAGATCAAAATAGAACACAATTAAATCGAAATGGTTACGTGGATGCTTTTTCTTCATAAACAAGTTAAAATACAAGTATTTTTGAAAATTGTCTAAGAGTACACAGACTGCATGAAATGAAACACACTAGTGCACTAGTGTGTTTCGCTATAGTGCTCACGAATTGGGGGTTAGTCAAGGAATTATACTTCTACCATCATTTAGGTTGGGCATAGGAATCTTTTTGCTGTAGCTACCTGATGTTATGAAGAAAATAAGTATACTTAAAAATTGTCTACTTCAATTCTAAGTCCTTTCTTTTCTATAGTTTGTACCGACAAAATATTCTACCCACTGAAAAATTATGAACTCATTGCGAGGAAATGTAATAGTTTCTATTTCCTACTCACTTTTCGTGTTCCTCAAAATACTTCTATATTATCCAGATTGTAGTGACATAACCGAAACACATAAGACACATAACCGAAAAAGCAGTAAAGATATGGTGTGAATATAAAATAAAATAAATGATGCAAAGTATTCAGTATTTATTCATTGCTTTATCTATAAATTATTTGTTTTCGCTGATGACGGTAAAAAAGCGATACATGTTGCATCCGCTACATGCTCTAAAATGGAATTTACGTCATGGTAAATACATTTGTACTTTGTACTACTAATCAACTTCATTCATTCACTCGGAAATGGTAACCAGAAGCTAGTCAAAACATCATAAAGACAAAAAGTGATTTAAGTAACATCTTAAACAAACATATTCAGTATCATTGGCAAATGGTAAACTGGTAGCTCGGCTTTACAACGCCCTTATCAGGAAATTTTTAGCATTCTACTCCGTTGTAAAACATGCAATTTGCATTAATAAAAGCTTATCACTTGTGGAATGAAAATGCTTTGTATTTCATTCAATATGCAGTGGTATCTAATTACAATTACTATTCAATATAATCCTATAGCACGTTAATATCTAAAGGAACAATAAAGGGGACATTTGGCATAGGTAGCATTATCAATATCAGTAGTAGCCTACTTTAAAAAAATACATATTTAAAAAACAATGTGTACCTAACGGTGAGGTTAATTTCAAGTACTATAATAACGAATTAAGTAACAATAACTGGTAGAATATACATGAAATTTTTTAAATGTGTACATTACAAGATTACACTAACCACACGACAAGTATCATTAATACAAACCTATTGATTGATCGCATAAATTAAGTATCAGTAGCCGTGCATCATTTAACAAGCTATTAATATATGAGATCTTTTGAATCAGTACTTTTAACTTTTCAAGTAGCCTATATTTTGCAATTATCAAAATAATTAACTTTACTTAACATAATCTGCTTAGAATTAGAAGTTTTGGAATTGGTATGTCATATATCTCGTCTGAAATTGAATTATGGAAAACTAGTTATTAGCGAAGCTTGTGCTTCTTGGAAGATGCCTTCATTCTACGGCGACCACTACTGCCACTGCCACTTGCATTGCCACTTCGTTTGCATTTACCATCGATCTTGCCTCCGTAATTCATTAATCCGATTCCAAAAACAATTAAGAGTGTTCCTAGCCACCACAGTAGAGTTACAGACTCCTCAAAAACGAGTTGTCCGACTACAGCCTGAAAATTTAATGGAATTTTAATTAGGTATTACAATACTCTAAGTTTAATAAAAGAAGACCACTTACACCACGAAGACATTACATGAATGTCAGTAAAAATAACTTTACCGAAGAAAAGAAATTGGCAGCTGTATTCGTAACAGTAGCTTCCAAAGAAGTTTTGCAATGACGGAGAGCCTTCACAAAGGTTGACCACATAAAGACATTCATAAGTATCATACTAGCGAAAGCCAAAATCTGAATGTATAGTGCTGACTGTATTACAAACAAACAAATATTAAATATGAGAAAAGGCATTCCCTTAAGTAGCTGACGGTACTTAATGAACAATTAAATCACCTTCTCACAAAACGCGTAAGCCTCCTGATGAGAAAAGTTAAATGTAGAAAAGGAAACTGTTTCACACATCCACAGAGTTTCATTGCGAGTCATTGCAAATTTTCCGAAAGTTCCAGCTAAAGCAGCAAAAACCCCAGATGTCAAAGCCAAAGTTAACCCCTTGGTTGGGGAAGTAATTCCAGGTTCTATTTCTTTTTCACCATCTGAATCCCCCATTGCGAGTTCCTAATAGTTATCCATCAAACATATCATTTAAATTATTTTTATATAAAATCACTATTCAATTCAAAAAAGGAGAGCCACAGCGGTACATTATATTAATGAGCTTTTTAGTATTAAAACATTTAAATTTGAAATAATATACTAACAACAAATATTCCAAAATTCCAACCAGTTTGAAAAGAAACCTTAATGCTATTTTACGGTGAAAGTTTACTACGGTGTAATCGTATAAAAGGAGAAAGCACAAATTAATAGACAAATATTTTAACATTATTATTACTGTTAATGACCCTTATATTTATATTGTGAAATACACACGTTTTTTTAAGTTGGCAATACACGGCAGACAAATTCCATACACAGAAAGAGCAGCAGAGATTAGACTTCACAGCATCTCTTCGAAGTGAACATCCATTTCTTTGAATCTACCTTCATGAAACAAAAGAAAATTATCATGAGAACACAATAACTTTAAAATAAATAAATATGCTCATAGACCACCCACATAAACCATACTTTTTAGGTGTATTACAT
Source organism: Yoshiicerus persimilis (assembly GCA_020352615.2). Taxonomy (NCBI): domain Eukaryota; kingdom Metazoa; phylum Arthropoda; class Collembola; order Entomobryomorpha; family Tomoceridae; genus Yoshiicerus; species Yoshiicerus persimilis. Next base: position 15,154,183 of record CM036942.2, read on the forward strand.
ATGATGCCAAATAAAGAAAAAATACTTTTATAAAGTAGGGCTTATTAAAGTTGGCAGGCAAGTACTGCTACCTTTATCATATTACATAAGCTTAAGAGCTTAACAACTTACCTTATGTTTGAGACAGCTGTTTCGAAGTGCCATGACAAGGCATAGCTCTAATCGACATAAGCTTATACTATGTAATTGATACTTAGTGTAAGCAGTGAAGCTAGGATTTATAAATATCACAAATAAGCAGAACACCGAAAATGGGCTTATATATATACACACTCATTCTAGGTAGAAAATACACAAAGTTTTTACCCAATGAACATTTCTTCGTAGCTTGTAGTAAAATTGATTACGCATACAGTAATGAAGTGAAAGTCTTTATTTACTACTGAAAAGGAAGAACAATAATTTACCCCTGTATCAAACGATGTTGACAAATCAGCAATAGCCTGTTTAACAGACAAAATAAAAAGTAATTTCAGTAATTTGTAAATGTATTCGAAAAATGAAAATACTACAAATGCCGTTATTACTATTTCAACGGTTATTTGTTTTAAATATATCCAAAGATTTTACCTGATCTTTTTTTGCAACATCTAATCTGAAAACGATATACTATATTAAACTTTCACCACTTTCACCACATTTTCAAATCTGTTGCCGACGGGATTTCTGTCTCATGTCAACAATTCCAAGTCTCATATTCACATAGCGTACTACATTTCAATCAACATACGCATAGAAATGTTTGCAGTACGCGCAAGCGTGTTTATAACTAGAAATAAGTTATAGTTTTCATCTAGCGATGAGAATTTGAAGGTTTGTGAGTACTAAAATCTGAACCCATTCGCCTGACAAAAACGAGGCAATGTTCAACTGTGTTATTAGTCAGACGGTGATCTAGAAATTTTTTGATTATTATTTACTTTCCACAGCATGTAAATGTAACTTATGACGTATATAGTACAACGCAACACAGAAGTCTAAAATTAAACTTCAGTAGCTGTATCAAAATAAGGTACTTAATAGATTTATTTAAATATATAAATAGTATATAATAATATATAAAAATAATCCTGAGAAGAATTTCCCATTAACAAGTTAAAAAGGAAAATATTTGTTGCGTATACTTTAGGCTTGTATACTTTTACACTTTTAAAAGGCTATTAGTCAAATCACTTGATGTTTTTTGCAGACTTGAGGCTTGCATATCGGGTATTTTGCCGTAAATGGTAAAGCTGGTCGTGAATTGAATGATATGCCAATTACTGCAAAAAGAAAAGGAGACCGTTTAAATAAACGTACTGGATATTGGGCTTTGAATGTTAAAAAGGCGAAGGAAGAGTTGAAAAAACTAAATCGAACCGTCTGATCAAATAACTTGTTCCAGAAATTGTCTCTTATCATTATTCGTTTTATTCCACTAAGGTTCGAATGGTTTTTAAGGACTAATTTTAGTTCAGCTGCATAAACGGACCCATTACCCTCCAACCAAGGATTGAAGATTTAAAGGTCAGTTTCTGAAAAATTACAATACATTGTTTGTCTGCTTGATCAAATTTCTACGTTTATAATATTGTTTCGCAGTATGTACACATCTTAAATACCAATATTTTAATAATCGATGTTAGAGGAATTTCTTTCCTATAAATTACCATATAAGATTCATCACATCTCCATGCTCCATGCAATTTGTTTGGATTTTGCAGCCAGTTCAAGATGTACTGCTTACAATGGCTCATTCCCGTCTTATTGCTTCCAAAGCCAGTGAATCCTGCTCTCCTCCATAATCATGTGATGTTTATGTTGTTGTATCTGACGGGATTCTTTCTGGAGAGGAAACCTTGTACGATATGTTCACTTGTCTTTGTAATCGCAGTAGCCCTCCTTTGCTATTCTGGTGTCGGCAATTGTCTCTTTTGGAGCTCTAATTGTGATACAGTACGATGCGAGAACGGCTGAGTAAGTGAATTTTAAAATCTGTTCGATGTAAGTTCTGTTTCTTTAAATGTTAAATGCATTTTGTAAATATAAAAATGGTATAACGTGTTTTAGGTTTTGTAGTATTCTCCACCGCACTAGGAGAAGAATCATACATAAAATCACCACATAATTTATTATGAGTATTTGAATAAAGGCCTATCTCTGCGAGTACGACTATACATGTATCTAATTAACCCGAACTAAATATTGCCTATGTCTAAATTAACATTTCCTTAAGTTCCATAGAGTACTTACTTTTGACATGACGTTAAGTAGTTCTATAGGATTTCAAATCAATGAATGTTCACAATACTCGAGATTCTTATAGGATATTTTGTTGTAAATCATATAGCATTAGGCGGATTAATCGTGTTTATATTTACTAACTCTGTCACGATGTTTAAAGGTAACATTAGTTGTACTTTAATTGTTAAATCTTCCAGCTCAAGGTAATACGAATAACGAATTTTGTAACTGTCCTACTCTGTGAAGTTGGTGTATAAGTGTATGTACATTTGCTTTTGGCTTGATGTTTTTTGGCTTAACTTTATCCTGCATCTTTGTCTCTTAATATTTAAATTAAAGACTTAAATTTTTCAATTTTTCCAAAAATTTCATAAATGTGTGTTGGTAGGAATGTATTTTCTGATTTGATTAACGCAAGTGCTTAAAAAATCGGCACTGCAGATCGGGAAAGTAAATATCGTTAGACTGATTGGTATTTAGTTTTCAATGGAGTAACCTGTAATTCACCTCAGAAGAATAGCTGTAAAATATAACACTTGTACTTAATTTACATTATGCTAAAAGAATAGATAATATTGAACTACTATTGTGCAGTCAAACAAAACAGAGTACAGAACAGGAGCAGATCAATTCTACAGAGCACGTACATTGCTTCTTGTTTGGAAAAAATATGAGGACTAGATTTCTAGATTTGAAATATAATAATTCGTCTAGTCACTGATTCACTGAAAATATAACAGTATCAAAATCGATGAAATCCTATCAACTAAAATGCTAAAGCTAGCAAATATTTTCACTATTAAACCAGCCGTACAAATACATCCTATCAGATGGTAAAGGTAATAATTTTCTGTACCAATGTAATAATAGTACATTAGTAATTCCCACAGAAAAATTCATAATCATTTTCTGTACCATTTTAAGGCATTTTAATTGTACCAGTAGAATATTAGTAATCCCAATTCAAATAGTCTATAACGGTAAGAAAAATTGCTTGATCATGCTACTCCTAATTGCTAATGTAGGCATTATACTTTGTACCGATTAGGAAATAAGTAATTAGTACTCTTGAGCTGTTAAAACACTGCATCTTATGTCAATGTCTAAAAGTCAATAGTTGCATAAGTGCCATGTTTCAACGGCGTATCACGTCCAATCACCGAAAGACATCTCACCGAAAACAACTCATCGAAAATAACTCCTCGAAAACATAACCCACCGAAATGCAATCCCACCGAAAACAGCTCACCGAAAACACCCCACCGAAAACATTTCATCGAAAACAACTCACCGAAAACATCCTACCGAAAACTACTCACCGAAAACACAAATATCAACAATAACTTATTGCTATTCCAGGAAATTATTAATCATAATGGGAAAATTGGAAAGCTACAAAAAGTGATTTCTATAATTTTTATTAGGTTAGGTTCTATAAATTGTTTAAAAAGTGATTTCTTTATTTTTCATTTGGTTAGGTTCTATAAATTGTTTAAAAAGTGATTTCTTTATTTTTCATTAGGTTAGGTTCTACAAATTGTTTAAAAAGTGATTTCTATAGTTTTCATTAGGTTAGGTTCTATAATTTATTTAAAAAGTGATTTCCTGTTAGGTTAGTTAACAAGTAAATACCGACGATAGGTTGGATTCAGTGTTTTCTTTTCGGTGAGTTGCTTTCGGTGGTATGTTTTCGGTGAGTGAATGTCGGTGGGGTGTTTTCGGTGAGTTGTTTTCGGTGGCATGTTCTCGGTACGATGTGACTTCGGTGGGTTGTCTTTACGGTGAGTTACTTTCGGTGACTGTGTGTTCGGGGAGAAAATTTCGGTGATTTGACGCGGAACCTTTCAACGGAAACTATTTATTCCCTCTAGACGTCTGTTGGCCCACAGAAAAGTGAAATCCACATAAAACCATTATGTAATTGGTAGTTGCTTATGGTTGTATAACATTGTAAATTGTAAGCGATCAAAGTTATTAACTGATCCACTGTGGGTTTATCTTTATAGTAAAGAGAGTGTATCACTTATCGAACCATAGATGTACAGTGACAGACTATCAAATTGTATAAAGAAAGTTTAACTATATGTTTTCTCCGTGTTTATTTTGACAGCAACATCAGATCAGAGATGTACACATACAAGAAGTGCACCAAAATTGTGATACAATGTGAGACCTTTAACCAAAGGGCTACAGTACGTAGGCAAATCCATCTTGGTTTTGATTTTCGACAAACGAAGACAAAGCTTACGATTATACAGCAATAATAGTTATAGTAGTTATAATGATGTATCTAATGACTATATTTATGTTATAAGGATAACACTGTAAAAAGTAAGGAAGCTTGTAAAAAGTGAGAAAGCTGATTTAGATTACTATAATATGTAAAGACTTCCTAAATAGGCCTTACACGTGTAAACTTTTGAGTCCTCCTTATTAAGTAGAGGATAAGGCATGTATATTAAACAAGGTACTACGCAAAATATTAGTAATTCAAATTGACTTCGAATATATAACTGAGAAATTCTATGAGATGAAAATGAAACTATCTAATGCTATTTAAGAAGCCTGGTTGTAATTGTATGTAATGTAATTAATAAGAGTTAGATAAATTGACATTATAAATACCAATTTATCAATACCAGTAAGTATGTCAGCTAATGCAATCGGTTTGAGTCTTCAATTTACAATTAAATAATAATAGATATCATACCAACAATATTATTGTTATTCTATCAAGCTAGGAAATGTATACTGTATACTACAAAGGTAATTTTAGTAATTAGTGGCGCATAAAATATAGGTACGGTTCTATGTACTTCTGTAACCGTTTTACTTTTGTTGTAATAATTAGGTTTTTATCGTAATTTCAAATTATAAGTTTACATAAAGTGTATTGCAAATATTGATATTATTAAATAAATTGATTAATTGTTTTATATGTCTAGTATGTCATGTTCTTTTATTTCATTTCGATGCAGGTAGATTTTATGCACAATCAGAACCAAAACTACAGAGCGCTAAGTTTGTTGACCAAATTATGAAGTTCAAGAATTTATATTTTATGATTAATTGAAAGGATAAGATAGAAGATTTTGGTTGTAAGTGATTGCTCTCATGAGTCATGAATGACTGATAAAGTGCGAAATGTACTGTACAGGCAGTCCTCTCTTGCCTAGTTATATTATACATGTCAGTTTCGTTAATTAGAATAAAAATTGCTTTATTTGTTGAGAATACAATATTTAAAATCTAATTTTATTATTCAGTTCATCCATTTTGTACCACTATTACAGCTAAACTACAATTAGCACTAACAGAAAATTACTGAAGTTGAACCTAACATGAACGCAATAAACATTATAATAATATACTTAATTCACTGGTTGTTGAAAACTGAATAAAGGAAATGGTAAGCTAAATGCAAATCACTGAATTGAATTCTCAAGTATACAGGTAAGTACATAAACTAATGGTCAATTTTTTGGTACCATTATTGAAAAAAGAACAATTTTATTATTATCTATTATTTTAACTGCAATTATCTGCACCTTATGAATCAATATTTAATGGATTAGGGTTTTATGTATAAAGTGTACTAAGTGCAAAGTGCAAACAGTTATTTACTGTTCTAACAGAAGTAATAATACACAAGAAATTTCCTAAAATGGAGTTCAAATCTTTTTCAACGCATAACCTATTTCAAATTAAAAAATTAAATTAGTCTGAAAACTAAATTTTTATAAATTTTATACCAGAAAATTAATTCAGATTGTATATTTAAGTATAAAAAGTAACATCTTTTAGAACGTTCATCAGTCCAGCTCAACTGTTTCAAAAAGTTCCTCTTGGTCATTTTCAGTAACAACCCGCCGTTTCTTAGCTGGAAGAGATTCGTTGCTGGATGGCAATTGACGTTTGACTCCAACAATCTGGATGTCGCTTGGTACCTCCAAAATTTGTAAGTCATCACTGTCCACGACACCAACATCTCCTAATGGTATAACATTTCACTGGTTAGACAACTGAGCAGAAGTAATAAAGAAGGATGCTACAAAAATTAGATGCGTTGCACAAATTATTTACCAGTGACAGCAACTTCCATTTTACTTGAGGAACTGCTTTTACTAGTAGTTGGAACTTCCTCTTTAGGATTCAATTGAGACCGGTCCCCAATTATTTCGTAAATCTCTCCCATTTTATCACGATTTTCTTCGTCGACTGTTAGGGCTGCAATGGTGATATTCAGCTGGTAGTTTTGCAAAAAGTCATCGCACTTTAACCGTGAGCCGTCATTAATACTGAAGTCCTGCGTTTATTCAAATAATAATTAATGTAAAGGAAACCAAAGACCCAAAGGGCTAAGTTCAAAAATGTTAGTAATTTATTTTAAGCTGAAACTGACCTTCAAAAATTTGTCTGCTATATCGTCCGTTTCCCCCTCTTCACTGGATATTAAAATTGTTCCTTGTCCATCATCAATTTCAACATCTGGTGCTATCATGCAGAACTCTTTTTTCAATACTTTATCTCCAAACAATCGAACTGTCATTTTATCCAGATCAACTTTCACTATCATCTGCACAAAGGAAAATTAATTTCAGACAATGACAACCAAAATAATATCAAGATAAAATTAAATAATAATAGAATAATACCCATTGAGATACAACAAATGAAATAGCTTTTTATTTGTATGCGAATCATAAGCAAAAATACTTCACAATACCTCCGGTTTCTCAGCACAAACATAGCATTTTGGATTGGGAGCTCTGATGCCATCAAAAGTGAAAACTTGCTTCTTGGTATTAATTCGGTTAGACACATAAAGCTATAAAATATAAGTTTTACAACATTTTTGTATTTTTGTACTTTACTACATGTCAATATTAGCAGCATTAATACTGTCATTACCCGAAAATTTAAAAAATGAAATAAAATGAGTACTGAGTAGACTTACAGTGTCGCACTTATGATATTCTTCACGTAACACCTTGAAGCTAAACATTACAATTAATCCTGCCACCATAGCATTGGTTGAAGCAATAGCAGGAATAATATTGCCAGCCATCGCTAAAAGGTGTACAATAAATTTAAGTGAAAAAAATAATTATTACAACTATAGCTAATTTCAAGGATTAAAAATAAATTACATTTTGTGTCGAATCGACTTTTTTGACTTATTCCAAAGACGTAACTTCGAACATTTGAACAAGCTGTGACAAAATCCATTGCAGGCTCGTCATCTTTATCCCATACCAAAGCTTCACCGTTATCTGCCTATGGTAATGGTAAAAATGTGAGTAAAAGCAATACCATTACAAGTTGGCGATAGTAAAAATATGTGTATTATGAGGTAATTACCGATAGGCGTTTTTTAAGGATGCCAACACTTTCTTCAAATATTTTGGCACACTCAGCCATGCTCCAAATACGTTGATCTTTAAGTGCTACTTGGGGTACAACGCTGCTACTGCTTGAAGCAACTGTAAAAATATCATAGGTATTAGTTTTATTTTGATTGTAATTAACAAAGGTCAACGTATATTTGTATTGTTCAAAAAAATCAACAAATAAAGCAGGCATAAGGTACTGTCTTTTTAATACGCTATAGAGTATTAAAAACTTGTAGCCCTAGCGCGCTAGTGCTACAAGTTGGAATATACAGAGTGGGTTGGATTTCAATAAAGTAGATTTACCGGCATCCGGCAAATTATTCCAGTCTAAAGGGGTTGGGGGTCGCCGTTGCTTCCATAAACTTTCCATTGATAAGAGATACTTAATATCTTCATTGAACAGCTTGTTGAACAACTTTTGAGAATCATAATCGCTGCTTTGAGCCCATTGTCGAGTAGAAATTTTCTCCGTCTCGGCATTTCCTTCTAAAGCAGCTTTACCAGCATCGCCTTTAAAAAAATCCATAATAAAGCACCCAAAAACACTAAAGTTAACTTGTACTTAACTAGTAAGTATACTTAATTATGGTCCTACCAACTGCCTCTGGATCTGCGGAGTCTGGAGATACATCTTCATCAGGGTCGGCCATCCCAAATAATTGGCTAAAGTTACAAAACGCATTTATTAAGGTTGCTTTCCAATTGATTTTTTTTTGTAGAGTAGAGTATCATTATAACTTACTTGAACAGGTGTTTGCTCCAGACAATACAGTGAATAGGTTCTGAGGGTGTATTTCGAATTGTACAACCGGGAAAAGACTTTTGATGAGCACGAATGTTGCAGTCATAACATTCACTTACCCCTTTTTTGTGAAGCTGTAAAATAAGAAATATGAGGGCAAATATTCAAAAATTACTTTTCTTTGAATTCAATAAATTGCCTTATACGCCTTATACGTTACATAAGTACTCTAAAATAAAAGGAGTATTACAACGAAGTTGCCCATATTACGTTTTCACTTCATTACGCTAAAATTGCATTGTTAAAATTATAAAAACTTAATTATTTAAATTTTAGTTATTTGTATTGTATTTATTACTACTATTATTAATTTCATATTTTAACTATTCCCAATTTAACACTATTACTTATTAGTAAAGGAGATGGTGTCTTGCGTTTCCATAATATTAATTTTTATTACGACAAAGTAAATTAAGTAAATAGGTGGTAAATAGTAATGTAGCAGACTAACCGAAACGTGCCCATTGTATCCAGATGACCCAGACTCAATTAATGGTACATTGGCAGCAAGGCACATTCGATTAACGTGGCTCCGAGCGGCTCGGTTGTCTAATGCGTTCATGACGAGCGCGAATTGCTTGTAGAAATTGACATCGTACTTTTGCCTGTGAACCGCATTAAATTGTAATATATAATTGTCAGAATAGTTACTTTAATTTCGAAGCAATACAAGTCATGCAACTGATGCAACATGTCACTTCAGTATATTCATTGAGGGAAATATTAGAAATTATTTACTCTGTGATGCTGTCGTGATATGCCGTGATATCCACATTTGGATTGAAAGTCAGAGCTGATTCTTTTGCAACAATTGACTTTGGACGACCAACATGTTCACGGCGAAACAAGAACTGTCTGTTCAGGTTGCTCACGTCGATGGTGTCCAAATCAATCTAGAACAAGTATACATTCAATAAAACAATGCATCTTAAATCAGTTCTCAGTTCACAATAAATTACAGATAAAATCATTAAAATCGAAACTGAATTTTGAATTACAATATGTATGTTTTTGAATCCCGTTAAAACCAAATTCTTCAAAAGCTCGCATCCAATACCACCAGCTCCAACCAAAAGTATTTTTGACGAGGTTATCAACTTCTGTAGGTCTGCAGGAAGCACACCTTCAATGTCTGTAGCCATTTCCTAAAAATACATTTATTATTACAATCTATTTTGTCCTTGTCACTTAAATGTTAAAACATAAGTGGTCATTTACTCGATGCTATTCAGTACTACTGTCAGTACTTAGTAGAGTTACTCTGACTCTTCTGAACTTCTGACTGTTAGGATCGATATCGATATACCGGTAGATCAAATATCGGCTTAAGTAACTCATTGACGTTTTAAGTCTTTCACCACAATTTCAGCAGTTGTTTGTACTGTCTTTCGCTGTTTGGCATTCAACCATGAATCCGCTTTACTAGTTTAGCTTTAATACATCATACTCATAATTGTATTACGATTCATTCAGTATTTACAGTATATATTTAAAACACGATGCCAGAACTGCACTGTCGATGCATAATAATTGTCTTAAATAGCTTTTAACTTCGGTCTTGCTACATACAAAATAAATTAGTTTAGCCTAAATTAAATTAGTACCATGAAAATTGAACTTACCCAAGAGAAGTTGCAGTATTTCAAATTTCTGAAACAATTCGTAGAGGATTTACTAATTTTTCTTCTTCAGTCAGGTATGCTTGCAAGCCGACGAGTGACGAATGCAGGTAGAAGTGAGATGCCGAAAAAATAAATACCTAAAACAGCTATTTAAGCCTCCGATCTACTGCAAATTTGAATCTCTTAGTTCGCGGCAAGATTAGAGACGGAAATCAAGCCGCTTAAGCGCTTTTGTGGATTTTGTTTCGTTGCCAGTTTCCACACCTTGTTCGAGCAATTTTCTAGCTGAAGTTTCAAAAGTAAGCAATTTTTTAAATTAACTTTCTAAGTAACTAATTAATTGCTTTAATTTCTTGTTGTAGCATTGGTTTATTTTAGTGTTTTTAAAGTTTGCTGCAATGATACATTTTACAAAGCAAAGAATAAGATATTATTGTCCTTTGTACCGAGGTCGTACTATTGAGGGAATCGTGAGACAAGCAATTGTATCATTATGGGGCTTTCAGCTGAGATTATCATAGGTGGCTCAATGGTCTAGGGGTATGATTCCTGCTTTGGGTGCAGGAGGTCCCGGGTTCAAATCCCGGTTGAGCCCGAAAATTTTTGCATTTTGGATAAATTGTTTTTGCTATACTTTCAATATATACACATGACAAAAGTTATATTGCTTGGTTTTATTTTGGGTATCCTTTTTTCAGATGTTTTGAGCACCACATTTTCAACAGATAGGTAATACCACAGCAAATCATCTGCAAATTTTTCGCGGAGAAGAGGAAATAAATGCTCTTTTTCTAACACCTAAGCCATACTTCTTTATTCAACTATGGAAATACTTCTATTACATTCAGCAATACTAATCCTTTTCGTTTTCTCACATTCTTCCTCTTCTGCCACCGTTCCAGGAGATTTCGCATCGGTAACACGATTTTTTCTCATTTCACTTCTATTCTCATCATAGTCACTAATCACGAATGAGTCAATGAATCTAATCATGTTTTCATTATTTTGTTCTATGAACAGTCAAATCATACAAATAACTGGGCCGTATTGGTGGATACTTCAAGATTTTGGTTTAATTATCGCCATGTTGCCAATGTACTCTCAATTTACAGAAGTGTAAAGCGACTTGGAATCCCTGACAGCCAAATAATTTTAATGATAGCTGATGACATGGCATGCAATCCGAGGAATCCTACACCTGCTACCGTTTTTAACAATGCCAATCAAAATATTGATGTTTACGGAGATGACGTTGAAGTAGATTATCGGTACCTATGTTTGCATTTCACAGTGAGAGTTCAGAATGCTGAAACATAAATAAAAAATACTAATTGATAAAGAGTGAAAAATTATGTTACTACAGAGGGTATGAAGTCACAGTGGAAAATTTTGTACGATTGCTGACTGGAAGAGTTGCTCCAGAGACACCCCGTTCAAAGCGACTATTATCGGATGAACGTAGTAATATTCTGATATATATGACAGGTCATGGTGGTGACGGTTTTTTGAAGTTTCAAGATTCTGAAGAAATTACAAACGTTGAATTAGCAGATGCTTTTGAACAAATGTGGCAGAAAAAAAAGTATGCTACCGCATTTTTATATGGTATTGAACATACTGAGAAATTAAATGAAGGCCATTAATATTGTTAAAACAGTTAACTATTGTAATTTTTATAGATACAACGAAATATTTTTCATGGTGGACACTTGTCAAGCAGCTTCAATGTATGATAAATTCTACTCCCCTAACATTCTAGCTGTAGCTAGTAGTCTTGTAGGAGAGGACTCTCTTTCGGTACAAATGCAAATCAGCAAATCCATATTTCCTTCTAATGTAATTTTACATCATGCCATAAGTTAATTACTTAATTATGTTCACTTTAGCATCACGTGGATTCCAGCATCGGTGTTTACATTATCGACCGCTATACCTACTACGCTTTAGAGTTTCTGGAAAGGGTTAAACCAGACACAGATAAAACTATGGGACAGTTTGTAAGTGGCACAAAATCACTATATGTTATGTCAAATAAGGAATTCTGTAGTAGTTTCAATAAATAACTTGTTTTGTATTTAATCGCTTTAGCTTGGAGTTTGTCCTAAGTGGGCTTGCATTTCTACTGTCGGAGTGCGCAAAGATCTCTTCCCGAGGGACCCTAACAAAGTACTGATAACTGATTTCTTTGGTTCCGTTCGTAAAATTCGTACTACAAAGGAAACATTCAATATTACAAATCTATTCTTGTCGAGTAGTTAGTAAATAAAAACTTTGTCTACGCATATTAGTCTTGTTTCGTATTGTGATACAATTGAATAAGTATATTAGTTACCTTTCAAGTGTGTAGTATCAATATCTTTGTTAACCCTGTATGTACCCAATCTCTAATAATAATTTATTTATCGGTAAGAGATTTTATGTGTTAATTTTCTTGATTGTTTTATATTCAGTTTTATTTGCGTCTGAATGCAATTGTACTCCATTGTACGTATTACCTATTGAGAATGATTTAAACTTATCGGTACGTAGTGTCGTTTTCCTGTTTCTTGAAATGCAGTGTGTTGTTGTAATAAAAATAAATGAAGAAATAAAATGTTGCTCATCCATACTGTAAATATTACTTTATGTCTATTTCTTAGCTCGACAAATACAATTTAAAATGTCATTCTAACTTTGAGTTCTCACCAAAATCGGTACGGTCAAGTATCGTTTAGTTTCCAAATTGTTTGTAATTCTAACTTTCCTTGCAAGCCAGAGTAATACAATGTAGAAATGATCCAAAACGGACCATTTCTACAATGTAAATGATTTTCTTATACCGTCACTTATCTACTTATACACTGTCACTGCTTCTCCATTCAAAATAGGGTCCCCATATTTATTACACAACAGATCTATTGTGGAATAATTATCACTATATGTTTATAGGAAAATATACTTTCAGGAAACTTATGAGGAAGGGGTCAGCATTTCTGGACTACTCAAATGATGCGTGTCTTTGACAGGTCGTTAAGGCTTCATGGTTAATTGGAAACCAATATCCTGTAACCGCTGACATCTTTGTAGCGCGTGTAATGTACTGCCGGCCGAGTGACCACTAACTATTATGTCCTTTACTACTATTACTACAAATGTAGGGAAAACTATAGGGATTATATAATCGTATAATAGCGTAATAAATAGTTTTCATAAAATGTAAGCTAAACATGTGAGAATGAAAATACCCCTCTCTCACATTACGTAACAGTACATTTCTATGATTATATACTACATAGAATCACTTACCTTACAGCATTTTATTAATTCTTAAATACATATTTACAGTATAACAATAACGTAAGCATATTTATTACATGACATTTTATAGGTATACAGTAGGTTTAGGGGTTGTATCGCTGTATGGTAATGGTAGGCATTAGGCATATAAAGGTAGTGTAGTTTTCGCTTTCGCTGTCCAGTCTTATTGAGACGATTTCGTTGGAATCCATAGGGAATATGAGAAGTATACCCGCAAAGTTACTGTAGATTGTAGTCTTACAGTCTTTAAAAGTAGGGCAGTACTGTATAAAGATAACAATTATGTATGTGTAGTTTCATGCATTGGTATTTGTGTGTAGACATACCTAGTTAAAGAGTGATCATTAATCTGTCTATTTTGATGATCATAATGTCGCCACAATTTTAGCACTATACAAGCTGTTCGTCATGAATCATTAGTGTTTGCAACATGTCTTGCTTATAGCCATACATTTGTTAAGACTGGACCACACATGGTATTTAGTTTGCCTTAAACGAGCCTAAATATTCCAAACGCCTTAATTTTATCAAACCTATGCAGCATTTCTAAGATTATAATATAGACATTCTTTAAAACGTTGTGCTGCTAAAGGTAATGATTACGTAGTATTGATGTCAGTTTTACTCTGAGATTTACTTACTGATACTTACAATAATGGTAACAGTATTGCACATTCTTACAGAAAAGAAACAGTATAACATGATTTTATAAGTAATCATAAATATTGCATTAGTAAGATATGTAGTTTATTTACAGCTACCTATATTGTACTTATATAAAAAAACAACGGTAGAAAATAGGGAGTAAAGTTGGAGAAAATGATGAATGTGTGAGTAAATGGGAAAAGATGCTAAAAGTGGAACATTGGGATCGAGGCGTGGGTTTGTGACGAGGAGGCAGTCTTAGAAGATCCTGTTGATTTCTTTAAGGCGGAGATCTAAGATTCATTGGATCGGAAGCTGTGTGTATGTAAGTGCCGTAAAGAAGACAACAGGCGAAGTCTTTTCAATATCCCATTCCCATAAAGATTTCTCTGACTACTCATGCTTTACTGAATGTACAGTACTCCTTATACGTATGCAAGCCCAAATTTTATGCCACACTTCTTCGACTTTTCTACTGTTTATACTAATAGGAATAGTTTTAACAAAACTGCCTGTTTCATGCAAACTAGTTCTGAAAGGAGAATTTCCACGTTCTGATATTGCATTGACTACACAGGTTTTCATGTTCGGTTTTCAGTCTTTGATTGCATTCATTCGGTAAAGCTAACAATTGATTTACGGAACCGGGTTATCAGTTTGGTTCAGCTATCGGATAAAGTTCTATTTAAATGTCATACATTCAATAGTGTTTTATTGTTTGTTTTAGTACTCCGAAGTAATCATTTCCAATATAATTTAGTTTTCTGTTTTTCACCAAATACTATACCTATATCAAGCTTATTTCACAAGCCAAGAATATTATATTCTACGCAAGCTAATGTTAATTACCTTTTCGCCAAACGGATACACAATATAATCAAAATTTGGACTTCTTTGCAAAAAAAGGGTAAGCTTCAGGAAGACTCTTAGGGTAATAAAATAAAATTATCTCTGTTGATATTACAAATGAACGTATCTATAATCCTAACATCTTATGTATCTGTATATATTTAATTAATGCAGTAAGATTGTCCTACTATGTTACATTAATATCAAGATGAGTCAATTAATTATAGAAAATAAGGAGCTGGGTAAATCGATTCTTAGATGTATCGAATTTTTCAAATCCCTTTTAACAGTAGACCGACCCGGGTTTATTAATGCATCCAACTAGTTCATACATGCAAATTGAAGGCTATTGACGCATACAATAATTACGTATTTTAAAAACGGTTAAACAATCTAATAAGATAGAGATTGATTTTTTACCAACTTGGAGAATCAACTAAAAAGCTCGCAAAGCTCAAAAGAAAGCATCGAAAAAGAAAATTATGTTATTGTAATTCGTAGATACAATAATGTCACTTAATTAGCACATTGTGCATTGTATCTTATTCGGTACTATACCTCCACCACGTCGTCGTAGGTAGATAATTTCTGACTACTTAGTAAATGTTTTGTTGCAAATGGTTACTTTTTCTATTTTGAAATGAAATACGATTTTTTGCTGCAAATGGATATTTCTAACAACTATAATATTATTCAATCAAACTTAGAAGCGAATAATATTACTCGATGGTCATTTTGCATAGTCTTCTATTTCACTCCGTTCTTTTAAGCAAATACATACAGTAATGCTCCACATAGTACCGATATATAGACAAAACAAAATCAGTTTCCTTCACAAGTTTAGTGTACAAGTTTGAACAATCAAAAAGGAGTAAGTGCTAAAACCAATAGATTGGTAAACAGGGATATCTATTTCAGTGTTAGTGCGTACAAACCACAGTTCTATACGCTACAAGGAAAATGAATATCTTATTACAATTATAAAATTAATAGTCCCCAGCGTAATTTTCTATTTAAAGTCGTCTCAAACTGAGTTTACAAGTAACTTTCTTTTTTATATTATTAAACATGTACCTATGTAGATGTAGTACATGGGTGCATCGCATAGTTTGTTACGAGATCTACTTATATATCTACACAGTGTGATTGTGTGATGAGATATATTATATACATGCACGGTACATGTAAATAGGAATTTATTGTCCGTACTTACTTTCGTACAATTGGATATAGCTACGCTAGACATGAAGTTGTAACATATTTTTTAGTGCACATGTAAATAATACTATTAATCAAACTACATGTGTAATATAAGATAAGTTTATACGAACTTCCAAAGAAATGTCTCTAATGTCATGTTTCGTTATAGGATCATTTTAATAATCCACCCACTTATTAATTATTGTTCGCCAGCTTCACATCATGATCATAACATATTTTGCTTTCTTTAACCTGCTACATCATTTTGTGTTAATATTCTGTTTCATTTGAAGATTTTGTGCTGGGATTTTTACATTATTGAAGATTTACATTGTTAAATGTCATTTGCCGAAAGCGTAATAAAATATAGAGGTAATTGTGTCAGAATTTTGTAGGAAAAATAAGTACATAAATCAGTAATCATTTGATTTATGCTAAGGATAACATTTTTTACCCATTAGATTAGTTTACTTCGAAGTAGATTTTGGATATTTGATATTTTGTTCTAAAATTTTACATAATCATTTCAACTGAAGAACAAGAGAATAGGATAAAATTAGTTTCTCATGGCTTCTGAACATCGGTGGATTTAAACAAATTAAACCATTAACGATTCAAAAATATGGCCCAGTTTTATGGGATTGTATACAATAAGAAACGTGTTTGGGTTATATGACTCAATCTTGATAGATTTTTGTGAGAATATCTTTTCATCCATGTAATTACAAGTGTCTGATCCAAAGCTAAACTATGGATAGCAAAATGTTTACATGTTTATAGATCTTAGGGGAAAATATCTGTTACTACATAAAGCTTACGTGCATATGGTATGTTATATTCATAAAATAGAAAATCGAAGCAAGCAGGAACTGGTATTGTTATATATGGAGACTGCTAGTTATACTGTGCATAGTGAATAGTAAAAAGTGATAGTGAGATGTAATAATTCAAGAAGACTGATTTTTAATAGTGTCATAAATCGACAAGCATCAACATTAACATTAGTCATGCCGAGAAGAAAGAAGGGGTCTTCCGAAAATACCCGTCTGTCGTCTTTGTCTGTATCAATAAACAAGGATAAACCGCAACAGAGGAATGCAGCCAACGCTCGGGAAAGAGCCAGGATGAGAGTTCTTAGCAGGTGATTCTTTTTGTTCTCTAAAACCAAATTCTAAGCTTTTAGTTTACTTATTACATACTTAAAAAACTTCCAACACTTTTTTATATTTGCTGAGCTTAAATTTATCTTCATGCTTCCGAGAGTTTTATTATTCTTGTGTTCAAAGTTCAGAATTTTAGAATTCTTTGGAAGCATTCTTGAAAAAAAGCACACTTCCTCCTCATAATTCATTCTGCAAGTAAGCTTTAAAAACTAAATGATTTTTTGTACGCAGAGCTTTCTGCAGACTAAAAACTACATTACCGTGGGTTCCAGCAGATACTAAATTGAGCAAATTGGACACCTTGAGACTGGCATCTTCTTACATTGCACACTTGAAGGGAATCCTCAGAGATGATTCTTTTACTACTGATGATACTGTACATCCTGCTATGAGCCTCGTAAGCAAATACTTTATATCTTGAAACTAATTATAGGTAGATCAGTTAAGAAGCACCGTAGATCGGGAACTCAGATCTTCCCACTTTTATACTTCTGTGATGTAACAGTGTGCTTTAAGTGAGCTTTTAGCTACCTAATTTGCACTGTGTTTAATTCAAAAGTCAAAATTTTAAACACATGCACATGTATAAAGAAAGTTACAAAGTTATTATAAATAAACACAGCATAATGCATTTAAAAGATACATCGCATCATACTTCGATACTATCCTAAAGATAAATATCAATACGGCTTTCCCCGGCATTTGAAAACACTATAAGGGAAAGAGATGAGTTTACATGGCAAAGCATTTCGGCGACACAATGATTATGATCTTATGCGGCAAGTTCCAATCTAATCCCAAATAAACAAACCTTTTTACGATTGTGTAGTTTAGGTTTCAATCCATGAGCATCCTTCTTGGACTACATAAAATGTTTGGTATATTTCTAATCATTTTAAGACTTTGGTCCTTTGATTTTAACTGTACCACAAGATTGTGCGTAATACATAGTTCTAAAGATATATTTTACTTACCATATGTCATACATCACATATAGGTATATCATATACATACTCAACTGACATGAAATTTAAAGATTCGTGCATTTGGTTTATTATTGTATTTAAGGGTAGGTTAGAACAATTGGTTAACCAATTTTTTTCATTTCAATCTTTTGTCTTAATTCTTTAATTACCTTTTAATTACCTTTTCGTCACATCTCAGTTCTGTAGTTACGGAGCATCAGTGTTTTAGGATTTCAAAATTACCTTTTACTTTAGATGATATTGCTAAGTATCCAGTAGAATTGGAAATTTCCTGCCCGTAAATTGAACCTTGTTTGCATAAATCTTACTTATTTCGTTTAGATTTTATCCTTCTGCAGATAAGTGCATTTGAATTTATTACATACGGCTGTTTTTGTCGGTATTTGTGTTCCAATCTTTATGTACATAGACTGATTAATTCTTGCTTGTTGTACCGACAGCCATCTAATAAAAACAATGCTGCCTTTTGCCTTCTTTCTGTTGAAGATATAATCAGCCTTATAAACAAAGCGGAACTTCATAAGTTATTTTCGCTTGCTGTCCTATAACTGTGTTTCGGGTGCTGTTGTCTGATGAATGTTGAGACTAGACAAAATGGGACAGTCTGTAAAAGTCAGTCTGTCGCAATACATCAAAGAGTCACCTCGCTTTCCTACAACAACATTACATAAAACTCATTACAGTTTCCAATCTTTTGTCATACATGTTTCTTCTTTATTGTGGTTTCTTCAAAGAGGGGTGAAGTGAAACTAGTAAGTAGACGTCGTAGTAAGTGTTTTCATTATCTATGATTATGTTGACTCTTCATAGTCCCCATTCCTTAACCAAAATAACTGCACTACATGCTTAAAGTGCACATAATAAGGCAATGTCAAAGGGAACAAAAATTTGGAGCGATTTAAGGTAGTTTAACAGTTCTAAATGCTAGAACTAAATAACATTAATTATTTAAGAACCAGGTAGCTTAGGCATAATACAACCATTTAAAACTAGTCGTGTGGGGAAGGTGCTTGCCTTAATTTACTGTCTTTATCAATTAGCTTTAGAGACTGGGCAAGCATTCGGTACTTATTGTATGTATTCAGTTTTTGCATTGAAGAAATAATTTCTTTCAATGATTTTCTGTAACTGTCCAAAAGTTTTTGTAGATATAGTAAAATATGTTTGTAAGATGTTTCGTAGAGATTTATTTACCTAGATAATTTCTAAGACATTTTTGGATATTATGTAGACATGGCCGTTTGGTTTTAACCGAAACGGAGGCGGAAACGGAAGTGTAGGAGGGGGCAGCGGGAGTGAAGGAGAGAGTGGCTCGAGTTGCGCTTGGGAGGAAGTGGCAAAGGATTGTGTCCACCTGGAAAACGACATTCAAATGGATCATCCTCCACATAACAGCTCTTCTTCCTTTTCTTCCTCTCCATGTAATCCCTCTAATAATAACACTTGCATTCTCTCCTCAAACAACTCCTCGCCCATCTTCCATCTTAATAACCATCACCATTCTAGCATTTCTAATTGCTATCACGATAACCAACTCTTGTCTATTGGATAAATTATCAATTCTCATACTACTAATGAATATCAATGCCAAAATTGTCAATATAATTCCTTTTCTTTACGTTTTTGTTATTAATGTTAAACTTGTCTTCGGCTAATCATTTCATTGTACTTACTTACATAATGTTAATGTATTATAAAAATGTGCTTGTATTTTTCTGTTGATTATGCGAAAATAGGTATAACTGGATACGTTTTTGTATGTTATATGAATTTGGTACACGTTTGTTTCTGTAAATATCTAATCTCTGGCAATACCATGCTTTAAGCTACTAGTACATCCATGTAATACTTGTAGACATTCTTTTCGCATTAGGTTTAACGCACACTGTACAAACGATTGCTTTGTAAAATAAGTGTTCTCAGTTCTCAGTGGCAAGTAATAGAATGCCCCGATCATTCTAAGTTGTGTATCAATGTTGGTCCAATGTAGGTTTAGATATGCATTCACTTCTATTGTAATGGGCTTCATTGTGTAAATTGTGATTACTAATTAGTAATTATGTATATCGTGTTGTATGGTATACTGTGTAATGTTCCTCAATATTAAAAACATGAATTGTCTATATTCCTGACTTTGTTCCACATTTTTTAGCATTAATCAATTATGATCCTTTGGTCCAGTACTAATCTATAAGACAATTTTTAGAAGCGCTATATTAAATTGGTGAGACGTTTTGCTTTCCGTCACTTGCAGTGAATGGCTAAAATGTTTGGGTTAGTTTCTATTTAAACATCATGTCAATTCCTAATATGTATTAATTTCTTTAATAACGAATGTCAATCAACGCCCCAATTTACTAGGAATTGGGGAACAGTAGATTGCGTAGGTTGTATTGCATTGGATCCTAGTCTTTTTCAAGATTAGTACTGAATGCAGTTCGCTCCGCTTTAACTATTTTCTGGCATCCGTCAAACCACTAACCAGTAAGGTTTCCGTTTTGTAAGTTTGTAAGTGGGTGTTCTGAAAACTAAGGTCAATTCGGGTCGGTTTGGTCACAGGTCAGAGAGACTTCATCCTGTAGCTTAGCTTAAAAGCTCATAGGTTTTATTATATCAAGTACACACTGTATATTGTATAGCATATCTTCTCGAATTATGCATAATCTTAACATCAGTAGTTCTCGCATATTTTAAACGCTTTCA
Organism: Yoshiicerus persimilis; assembly: GCA_020352615.2. Classification (NCBI taxonomy): domain Eukaryota; kingdom Metazoa; phylum Arthropoda; class Collembola; order Entomobryomorpha; family Tomoceridae; genus Yoshiicerus; species Yoshiicerus persimilis. The sequence goes on from CM036942.2 coordinate 15,175,066, forward strand.
GTAAATTGTTACTGAAAACTTAACGTAACCATTTAGCAGAAGACATGAATGAGTGATTTCAACAGGGTGAATTAATGGAGTGTCATGTCAGTTTTCAGACGGACGATGTGAAAAGCCACTAAAGATCTGCTGCAACTTAATGCTCCGAAACTACAGGGAGTCTTTTCCCTTTAAACATTAGTATATAATATAGCACAATAGTATTGTAGTATACGTAGCAGTTATTCTAACGGGAAAAATACTTTTGAACTACTGTATTTAGTGTCTGAACCTAAAATTAAAGATAAATTAACAATGTGGAAAGTGGAGACTGAGAGGAGTAAAAGATAATGTTAGTGGTAATACTAATATGGTTCTCGATATATCCTCATACTTAAATCATGTGTGAGATCACTTGTGATTAGTTATTAGGCTGCATAAATAACTACAAGAATTAGTGTTATTAAATGGTATTGATACATTAAAGATTGAAAGTGTTCTGAGAGGTCGCAACACAAACTACCTTTATACTTTATATGGAATAATTTAATTGTTTTTCTTTAATAAGTAAGCAAAAAGATTATTTTAAATGTAAACTTATTGAAAAGTAATACTGCAAGAAAAATACGCATAAATAATAGTTTTCAGATTAAACAGAGTGAGTGATAATCTTATAATTGATAAGCTTGAATACGCGGTCAAAGTGTACTGTGCAGTAGAGTGTAAAGAAGCTGTCATTAGTATCTTTCATGTTATCCAGTCAATCATTTACGAACTAACCCATGCCCACCAATAGGGGTCTGCATAGTACCGCAAAGAGGATTAAAGGATTATGTCCCTCTTTTTACCTGGTTGGGACTAAAAGTAGACCCAGTCGAGGAGAAGCATACCAAAAGGTGTGAAATGAAGGGAACAGCGTTGCCGTTGCCACTAATTGGTAGTGTAAAACTGTTGCTGTTCATAAGTTGAAATGTTTTAAGACAATGCTCCGTACGTGTAGTACTTCATATAGTATGTATGTGTTTATATGCTATTGTATGTATACGGCTAAATTTAATGTAATTTGTAAGTAGCAAACCAAAACATTAATGAAATTTACGAATATAATTTGTTTGAAATGTAAATGTGTTTTAAGATAGCAACTTATGAAACTATAAAATCTCTTCATTGTTGTATCTAGCTTTGTGCATTTGTGCTTTATATGTATGTGTAGCTATTTGCATGTGCTACAGAAAATGCAAAATAGTCAGATTATTGTCCCCTGAGCCAAGACAGTTATGTTCTTCATAATTAATTCGTACTTAGTTTGCATTACTATTTCTATTGGTCCCGTATATTTATTACGGTTATCATAGAGTCACAAAAAGTCAGTTTAACTTTTTAGTTCGTCAGCCATGGAGTTTCAAATAATAACGGGCGATCGCAATGGTGAGCTATTAGTTTGCGAAAATTTTTTGTATAGAAAACGACATTCATACAAAAATCGTTCCTATTGGACTTGTCTCCGAAATTGTCCTGTGTCAATAACAGTAACTGACGGAGCAATATCTAGTTGTAGAAGTTCATCCTTCCATTTGCATCAAAATGAAATTATCGAAATAATAATATTACAATTTAAAAGTGCATTAAGACAGAGGCTACAAGAAAACCCTCACTCTCAATCGTATAATATGTATCGGTAAGCGCCTACAAGAATTACGTTTTCATTTGCTAAGTTATTATATCTATTTATTTATTATATTGCAAAATCTAAACGTAAAAATTCTTTTGACTAGAGATGAACTGTCTAAGGTTCAGATGGAATACCGCATATTTATGCCTCAATTTTCTACTTTTCGGTCTACTTTATATTCGTACAGGAAAACCGTTCTCCCTCTAATACAGCAAATACCAAATGCTATTGTAATTACAGGCAAATGGAAGAGAACCATAGATAATGATTTATTTCTCCTTCATAACGAAAATGCAGATAAAAAAATATTAGTAATATTACATTACAAATTCAATTACAGTTATTACTGTGTATTAATTCTGATAATAATAGCAAAATTATAAATCGCAGATATTTAGTACGTACACAAATATTGCTTTGCTATGTGCATCGACTTCAATTTTTATGGATGGAACTTTCCATGTCTGTCCGACTTCATTTAAACAGCTGTATACCCTACATGGAACTGTCAATAATAAAGTAAGTTTTGAATTTAGTCTTTGATTACAAATGCAATATTTTGGAAGAGTATGCTTATGAATTCCGTATTTCAGATTTTCCCACTAGCTTACTGTCTACTAAGTGACATGACCGCAGAAACCTACAAGAAAATGTTTTTAGCACTCAAAACTATTGCAAAAAGTATAAATAACATCTTTTACCCTACTACATTCCAACTTGATTTTGAGATGGCTGCTATCAAGGCAATAAAGCAAGAATTTCCAAAATCTCAAATTAAAGGGTGTTATTTCCACTTTGCCCAGTCAATTTGGAGAAAAACACAAGAACTTGGGTTGGCTAAATTCTATAAAAGTAATTCGGCAATTAAGAAGTGGGTCAAGTTAATTATAATTTTACCACTTGTTCCACTCTATTTTATGGATGCTGCATCTTTAATTATTGCTTCTGATGCACCAAATTTACCACAAGTAACTATGATGTTTGATTATGTTGTGGACACCTACTTAAACGATTTGGGTGCTAGATACGAAAGGTATCTTTAATTCATTTAGCTTCAGTTTAATTACATTAATTTATTTAAGTTTCAATAATAATTTGTTGTGTTAAAGATCAATGTGGAATCATTACTATACTGAGACCCACCGAACTACAAACGCTTTAGAGTCTTGGCATGCAAAATTGAAAAGAGCCATTCTAAGACCACATCCTAATATATGGCTGCTTATTGACACCTTGAAACAAGATGAAATGGAAGTTGCAGTGCATATAAAATTGGCAAAACAAAATAAATTGAACATTGTAAGGAATAAAGATAGTGTTAACAGAGATATTGAAATTGCAGAATTAAAGAGGCAGCTAAACAGCGGTATTGTAGATTTAGAAAATTTTATGTATCAAATAAGTGTCTTTGCTCCAAATATGCACTAGCAATCGCATTTTAAAAATGGTAGTCATTAGTAATACAAAATTTAGATAAATTAGCAGCTTATAATTTTAGTAATTATAATTTTAGTGAAGTTAGTAGTTTGTAAAAGATATTTATCTTTTATATGTATGTTTAAGTTAATCATTTTTAAAAACTACCTAGAAATATACAAAAATTTACTTTGCAGTAGAACTTCGAAGTAGAGTGTAGATATAGTTGAAATGCTTATGTGTAAATTTTAAGTAGTAGTATAGTATGTAGCTGGAATATATGTGTGTGTATATGACGCCTTAATTGTAGTGTATGACTGTAAACGCTGTAGGTGAAGAATCTATGTGAATGTATACTACCGCTCCGAATTATAATACTATTTGTTTAATGTTTGACTACCTCAATAGCGTACTTATAATGGCTTGTCTTAACTTTGTAATATGTACAATATAATTTTAGAGCTTTTGCTTTTGTGAAAAATAAATAAGTAAAACTGGCAACGCTGTAAGAAGTGCTCACTTCAACGATTTTGCTTCTAAGGGACACCTGGCACTAAAACAAAAGACGGCTTATACTAAGCCGGATTATAAAAAAGGGTTGCGGTCACTTTTTGCTTTACTGAACTAGCCCCACCAATAGTGTACCTAAAGAAAAGTTCTTGCCTTCCGTAGTCTGTAGGCAGGATGTGCTACAAATGCTTAGAGGTCTTAAAAAGTATATTCTCTTCACCCTAACGCACCACCACCAAAGCATTACAATTTCTTTATTTATCGACAAACAGCTTTGTTTTACTTGTAATCATGATTATGATTGTTCTACTTAGCACTTGCTTCAGAATATGTGTAAAAGACCCGGTACCAGGAAATGGAACGCAAATAAATGTATTTCAAAAAAATATAGGTAATTACTACTAAAAACAATACTACGTTTCCTTCTCCGTTCAAAGTTTCTTTAAAAGCTATGATCCATTATTATGTCAGAAAATTAATCTAAGTGAAAAGTTGTGTGGTATTCAGTCAGTAGACTTTTCCACATACATACATTTATAAAATGGTTTTGTTGTGCCGTATCCTAATTAATTAATTGAGCAGAAAATGAGAAAATAGCGCATGTTGTGTGCTATTTATATAATGAATCGTTTTATTCAATTTGATACACAGGTACACCTTTTTTATGTAGTAAAACTTTGTTCATTATTCATTGTATATTTACATTAAACAAAACAAAGCGTGCCGTTTTTTATTTAGCTAAAACTTTTTGTTGCTCTTGCACTCCTACAAGTGCTAGCGGAAAGTGGTTCCCCTATTGTTTAGTTTGATTACAAATTCTATACATTACGAATGTTTACAACCAATACGTAATAAAAGAAGTCTGCAATTCATCGAATAAACTTACTTTTTAGAGGTAAAGTTTTATGTGTTCACATTTCACATCTTAGGCTAAGGGGTGATGATAGACAAATGGAAACAAATAATATTCATGAAAATACTTCTATTCTATACTAAGCAAATGCTAATTATTGACAGATAGTACATTTGTCTGTAATAGTACGCTATGCTATAGTACATATTCTAAAATATAATTTTAACACAATTAATATGCGATGGAGTGACTGTATACTTGTGTGCCAGGGTAAGTATAAAAACTATCTTCAGTGGGATGAGTTATTTCTAAATGTACTAAGAACTACTGTATTAACAATATCATACAATAAAGACTTGAATAGCCCAGTCGAGGTATAAAAATCTACTAAAGATAACTACAGACAACTTCTCAAAACTGTAATGTAATTCGGAATTTTTCTTCGAAGTCACAATACATATAATATATCCTATGTACATTACAGAGTTGTGCTAAATGGGTAATAAAAGACAGAATGCTGTTCTGAATAGAATGTAGCATGCAGCATTAGAAATAGTGTACACTCTAGTCTGGCTTTGTAAATTGGGGTATAGTATGATTTCACAATTCAACTCGCAATAAGTTGACAGTAAAATTTAAACTTATAAAATACGTAAGATTACACACAGCGGGCATTAGTTAGAAATTCGTTTATGTGCTTTATTAGCAATTAGTATCACAAACAAGTTATACCGTAGTAGAAAATAGAAGCGCCATAAAAATGTATGTTCGAATCAGACTTAAAATCGTTACTCACTCTTGCATGGTCTTTACCATTTGATGACTTGAACCTTTAACTAAACTACAATCATCCTTATGCTAACACAGGTTTTACCACCATAAATTGAGCTATATCGAAAGTGGAACAAAATGGCATAGATGGATATTATTGTTCTATTCGATAAGCTCTCTGCCGACTAATGTGCACCTAGATGTAAACTATACTAATATTATCGTCCTTAAATACAGCGTTTCTCATTTTGATGGCACCACTCCGGCTGCAGTCTGTCAGGGTGAAGCCCTCGATCAGCATAACGCTGACGGTTACGAATCATTCTGGGCTCAGCTGAAAGCCAACCTGAAGACGGGTTACTCCATAATCTTTCAGCGAGAGCTGAAGCACGAGGCCAAATCTTCCCTTCCAAAGCTGCCCCATCAACCTAAATATTTCATTCATTGTACTGACAATCTTTTTCACTTGTAAAATAAATGAAAATACTCTTATGTTCTCCATACTTCAGCACATTGTCACACCAGACACTGTATGCGGGTAATTATCCACAGACATTTTTATTATCTGTTAAATACTACCCTAAAAATAGCATAAATGAAAATCATTTACCTGCTCGGTCCACATTGCAGCCTCTCCTCCCAAAATCATACCCTTGCTGAGGGCCAGATCAGCTTCTTCTCTGCTGGTAGCATTTGCAAATATTTTGTACGGACTATTGCCATAAACTTGCTGAAAATCAGAATAAATATGCTTACTCCAAAAATACATATTTATTCAGTTATTGTAATACTACATTATGTAAAATGTTAATGATTCTGTGAACAAGTAAGCAAGGTGACTGCAATAGAGTACCTGCCATCCTTTGTACGGCGAGCACCAATTGTTTGGCTGATTGCCAACCCAAGCTCCATAACCACAATCAAAATACCAAGCGTCATAATTTGAGAAAATAACACGATATCCACTTTTGATCAAGAATGGAATCACGGGATCATCACCTGAAATGAATAGCAATTTAAAAATAAATATCACTTTTTGTTATACATATCTGTACATCTGAACTTTACACCAGCTCTAAAACATCTATCTTTACATGGTAAATGTTTATTTACCAGTTGTCCAAATTTGAATAACGTAGTCAGAGTTATTTAAATATTGTTGAACATGTTCTATCGCAGTCAGCTCGGATGTCCATAAAATTGTTGACATATTTTTATTTGAACTTTTCTCGACAAGTAATTTTCGTGCTGGAATTGTATAATGGCATTTTAATTAGTTAATTACATCTCTCTGTAAGGATTCATTTATTTATGTAGCAAACTCAAGTAAACTAGTGAAGTAAATGTACCTCTTGTTTGAAACATATCCCATAGGTCAGTTAAAGTTTTAAGAGATCTATCTTTTCCATTTTTATCTAACCAATCAGTAATATCTCTAGAAGTATTCCAGCAATTCATGTTAATTTCATCTCCTCCCATGTGGAACAGATCATTGTCAAATATATCCAGCATGTCTCCGTAAATATCACCTGAAGTAATGAAGAATAGAACAACAAGTCGTTAATTTCCATTGGATTTCTCCAAGTCACAATAAATTGAACAGTTAATGGAGTAAAGAAAAGTAAACCACCCATGCATTACAGTTACCGATGCATAAGAAAGCTATTATTACAGATAACGTTAATTCCTGAACCCTAATAATAGTGATTGAAAATTGAGACAGTAATTGCTTTATTTACCAAGCACTTTGTACATGTTTTCATTAACAGGATTCAATTGACCGCACGGTGGCTCAACGCAGTAGGAATTCCACGGTTCCTTGTCAACACACACAGCCATATTTCCCTTGCCTTCATTTGGGCCCCACTGCCATCCAGCCCCTACAGTGTAAAATGAAAATAATTCCTTGATGGTAAATGGTAACCCAAAGCTTAAGTAAATATCGACTCACTCCCTTTTTGCTTTGTCTATATTATATTACTCTTTATTTTTAGAAACTAAGTGTGAAGTGAACCTGTATGAGCTGGTGCATCGAATTCTGCTACAATTTTAACTCCCCGTACTCTTCCGTATTCGACAAGACCCTTCATATCCTCTGTAGTGTATACTTCTCGTGGACTATAAGCTCCGTACTTGGTCATCTAATAATAACACGTTTCGTACAATTACAATAATCACTTAGCCATGTAAACTCAAACGCAACTGAATCGTTAGTTAGAAAACAGTAATAGTAATAATAATGATAGTGATTAGAAATGATGCAATTAGTGTTATATGATATGTACTTTACGTATTTGCTTACAAACTATACCCACAATGCAAACGGTACACTTTTATCTAATATTTATGTAATCTATACATATACAATTACATACATAGGTATAAAATTCAATGTATCTATAGAACAAACGGGAATGACCTTTAAACGGAAACTATATACACAAAGTCAATTGAGTGAATGAAATTCAGTTTAGTGGAATGAAAGAATTAAAGATGGAAAAATACCTTTGGCTGACTTTTGGTATACATAGGAAAGGAGTGAGTGTCGGTTATGTGCCAATGCAGCATATTGAGTTTGTTGTAAGACATCCCATCAACAAGTCTTCGAAGCTTTTCAATAGGAATAAAGTTACGGGATGTATCGATAAGAATTCCACGGTATGGGAACACAGGGCGGTCTTGAATCGTTGCACGCTCAACTATCTACTTTAAACACATCTATTACGGATTGCCTAACAGAAAACATCCTAATTACATTTTTCAGTTTCCAATCTACTGCTGTGTACCTGAAGGGCATTCAAGTCGTCATCGTAAGCAATCAGTTGACTCAGAGTCTCCAAACCGTGTCGAGCTCCAAAATAAGTGTTTGATTGTATGTTGACGGAAACGGTTTTCTGTGCATTCAAATGAAATATAACATCATTAACATCAACCGATTCCATTGTAATGACATTTTTACTCAACTTTATTATGAATGCATTATTGTTGGGAATTGTACCACTGACTGAATTCAAAGTGCACAACTCTTAGTTATTCAAATACAAAAACGCGGAAAAATTCTAAACAAAGAATGCATGTAGGTTGTAGGTGTATAAGGTTAAAGTGACATTAGCTATCTACATTAGTTATAACTTTATAACGCTTACTTTGTCTTCCAGATACAAAACTGAAAGAACGTATCCTTCGTCTGTATCAAGTGTAAGCCCGTCTTCTGGGAAAACTGTAGCAACTGTTATATCCACTATGTTTTGCGATACAGGATCGCTTTCGGCATTTTCTGGGAAGTTCCCATGTCTTTTTGTAAGGTAGTCGGGATGAAGCTGTAAAGTACATTTTTAAACAAAACATAACAATGCCCTTGTGTAATTTCTATATCACATGTACATACATAAAGCAGAGTTCTTTGCAACACTTACTTGTTCCATGTATTTGTTAAAAATTAGAGAGCCATTCTGCAAAAGGTTTACTATATCCGGTGTAGCTCCTTCGAATGGGGCAAAGCGAACGTTTTGAGGATAGAACGGAACAAATTCTTTTCCCAATTCAACCTACATTCATTAATTACCATGTTTCAATATTACATACTAGGTAGCAAAAGCAGGTGATACGGTAAATTAATTTTTGCTTGTACCCCTCTATAATGCACAAGCCTCAATTTTTCAGAGATGATTGTATGTTAATTAATCGTTTTTATTATGCACATAATGCAAACTATTATTTTATTCTTTTGCACACTATAAATATTAACTCACCTTTCCGTTTGGTAGAGGCCATAGTGATCCGTAACGTCCACAATTCAATTTGCAAACGCCAACGGAGTAGCCCTCCTCAAGGGGTTCTAAATCCGCTTTACCTTTTTTAACGCAAGTAGTATTCTGACAAACCCAAATCCAAGGTGATGATTCTAAGGGCCTATTACAATAAATGCATTTATTCAACTCAGCTCTGAAAACTTAATTCTTCCATTTGTATTCTATTAGCATATCAATCTAATGACTTATTGACCTAGACAATAAATACAACACAACAAACTATAAAGGTATCCACTAACTAGCTCCACCTTTTACATTTGCAGATACTACAGAAATTTTCCGATTAAGGAACAGAGTATACATATACACTAGGTAAAGGTATGATAGTAACACTTTTGGTACTGTAAGGTACGCAAAATTTTGTTTTATTACGTGCAGGAAAATATGCGCAGTGAGTGATTCTTGAGAATATTAATTGAGATGAAATGGCTTATTGTTTAAATATAAAAATGATATTTACAATTAGCACAACCATATTTGTATGCATGTCTCAAATGTGGACTAATTGCAGTGTAGGTAATAGGCTGGAGAATTAGATTAAGTTGGTATTTCATAATTGATATTTGCTTCTTGGAAGCGTCTCAAAAGTGACCACTGATAACAATGCACATATTACGATTAATGAATACTAAATGAGTGGCTACTGCTGATTGTAATAACCTATCGATACGCAATCAATAGATTTATTAGGTAACATGAGGCTACCTAGTATTGTATTGCGATCTATTGTATGCCACCTACTACCAAGTACAAAGTACAAGCTTTTATTCTAAGTATTTCTACTTTCTAACACTACTGGTTACTAACCACTGTGGCTGTAAGTAATTAGGCACTGAGACACCCAAATGTGTAAAGAAATGACTGCATTAATCCATCCTTTCATTTTTACATCCACATTGATATGTCAATCATGTAGGATAATAATAGCAATTCATATTCATACCGTGGCACGCAACAAAAATGGGTCTACCTCTAGCAGCCAACAGTATAGGCAATTAAAAAGGGAAACCGTAATGCACTATGAGATATTATAAGGTATTCCAAAGGCTAACCCAAAAGATAAAAATCTAAATATAATTTTCCAAAAATAATTACATGAAACTATACTTACCTTACTGAAGCCACGAAAGCGGCAAATCCCAGAAGGAGTAAAATGCTCTGTCCAATGTGGGGAGGACCCATATTTGACAAATTATTTAAGACGTTCCTCCAAAGATTTTCCAGTAACTATTTCTGTTTTGTATGATGGGCCTTGGCCTTAACTTTTTGAAAATGTAGAACTATGATAAGAAAGGAGACAATTTATTAAACTCAGTGTAATTCACTATTTTGATTGTGTATGCAATTACTTAGACTTAGCAAGCTTTAGGGTTAGCAGTGGTATTGATGGATGTTTACCTTTTCTTGTAATGTTTGTCAAGTGTCGGTGGTGGAAAATTTCTAACTGAAATTAGTAGAATGAATTCAGCTCACTTTTATAGTAAGACATTTTACTGTACACACGAGTACTACCAACCAGGCGTAAGAACACTATCCAAAACAAACCGCAAACGATCTCCTTCCTTCTGCAAGAAAATAGTGATAACCAAATGGTGGTTGCCAAAGATAAATTGGAAAATATAATAGGATAGATGAGGGCAGACCAGACCTACGCTACTAATCAGACTGACTCAATGAGTGAATTGAATGCAGTTTATACAGTTACATCTGTATAAATATCAGTACATAGTTAGTATTGTGACGAGTTTAACAGTTTGGGCTTTTATACATTGTAGACATAGCACAGTGCATTATGGAAGGTTTACACACACATTGTTGTTATGCTGCGCTGTGCGAAACACATGTATAAATGAGCATTTAGTATTTATCTACATTAAACATGGGATTACATATAGCAGTACATGGAAGAAGGGTGTACTGTACACTGCTCAGTTCTACTCAATAGTATTTGCATGAAGACGAAACAAAATAATAACATGTGACAAGACAAGGAGACTTAAGTTGAGTCTTTTCTATTGTTGATCCTAATCTAATATAGCTTCATAGAATGCAACTGAACCAAAACCTCAGAAGCACCAATACAGAATTAAACAATGAGAAGTCTTGATCACTATCGGTGAGATTGCGGTGTCAGATAAGACTCGTCCGCTGCAATCTTTAAGCACTCTTTTATACTATTGTATTAGGGTTAATAGTAAGTATTAAGTTGAAATGCTGAATTACCTGTGAGAACGGACCTGCCAGTAAGCCAGATAAAAATTATGATGATCCGAGTCTAAATTTTAATACCAAAGCAGGCTAGTAGTATGTGTAGGTAATCGTAAGAACCGATTTGAAAATATGCCAAATGTACCATTAAAATCTACTCAAAACAATTTCATGAATGTAATGAAAGACAAATGTTAAATCTTCCTCGTTAAAGCTTTGTTAGTTTGTTTTGTAGGTGAAGTCGATTATTTGAATTTGTATGCGTACATAGATAGTACAAGTTTGCAAGTAGCAAGTAAAACAAACATGTAGCGTAACAATGTTCCTAATGCGTAGTTCTTAGACGATACAACTTGATCTGTGGATTCGTCTCAATAGCTAGATGGCAAATGAAGCACTTATCATTCCATGGTCACATAAAGGAACCTTTTCAGAGGATGCTGTGGACTTTCATTAACTTGTTTCTTTACGTATTACCGTATTAGTCACAAACGAGACTATTTTTCCAATAGTTTTTAAAAGAAAGGGTATCAGATACTGCTGAGCTTCTCACTTAATCTGTCTTTTGGGATTATTTAGGTACTTTAACCTTTAATCGCTTTTTTATTGTGTTTAATTTACGTAGATATTATTCATCACAAATGCATTTTTCGGTCTGCATTCTCTATGCGTTTACAGATGATACTCTGAAGCATTCAATTTTTAAAAAGCAAGATATTTAAGACATTAGAAAATCGGCATACAAAAAACTCAACATCTGTACATGCTTGCTATATAACTAGTTTACATAAAGTGTGTAACATATGTATTTACAATCCCGTATCAAATAACCAATTTACGGTTGTGTTGTGCTCTAGTCCAAAATAATAATGCTCAGAGTGAGAATCAGAACTGGACCATGCATGGCATTGTTCAAACATTTTGATCGCTCAAATACAGTACACATTATTGATAACGATCAAAATACTGACTTCACTACACTATGTATTATGACATGACTAAGTGTAAATATTGTGTAAAATTTAATATGCTATAGCTAGCTAGCAAATAACCGTTATCTAAAAGTGAACTACATCCTTACTACCACCACTCTGTAGGATCTGTGTTGTCTTATAATTCAAAAAATAGTTTGGATGTTTGTAAATGGTTCTGAGTCTGTCATATCACAGATGTAATTCAGTAGTCAATTCCGTCACGTTCAGAGTCACACCGTAACAATCTATTTGACTGTTGGCACATGTACAATGTTCAAAATTGACGGACATACCACTGTACAGTACTGCCTTACTTATCCATAAATGCTTTAATAGATGAGTTCCCCTCCCTATTTACCTAAGTAAATAGTGCTACACAAAACTAAACCACTTGGAAGTTCCAAGTTGGAACTATACCTTTATTTGATGTATGTGTTGCTCACAATAATACATCGGCACAGTCTATTAACTACTGAAATTAATATGTAAATATAAATTGTAACCTGTTTGGATTTTACAGTTTTGTACAGTTGATCCAACAAACACAATAACAGACTATTTAATATGCTGCCAAAATAGATTCAAAGACCGTTTCAGTTCACGCAGCTGCTGATGCTGGTCTAGTAAATGCACCAGGACAGAACAGGGAGAAACAATTAAGACTGCGTGTGCGACACAAATGCTCGTTTAGATGAAATGAAAATTCTGAATTCTAATTCTAGATGCAAGTGAGTTGTAATTAACTCTTATATTCTACTTTTGTGTCGCAGATAAGTGATATATCTCATATACAAAGGTGCTTTGCACGGTTTCTATATTGTTTTCATTTTATTGTAAGCAAAAGTGAAGCATTTGCGGATTACAGTAAGTAGCTTTGGGTGTAGATTCAAAATAGTGTTAATGCATGCATGCAACTTGCTATTTAGCTTATGAAAAATAATGGCTACTGTATATAGGTAATTATGTATGTGATATGATGATTACTTGTAGTAATCGAGAAACATCTAAATGCGTGTACTGCTCACGTACGTACATCAGGGTCGTGTGTTGTGTGTAGTCTTTATGGTCAATAGCAAGTGGCAATGGAATTGTTTTGACGCACACGTCCCAGTATAATTCCTATAAAGTAATCAAGCTTATCAACTTAGTGTTTTTCTCTAGCATTATCATTTAAGACCGTGGGTGTCGTAGAGCGAGAGTTGGGTAAAGTACATTAGGAAATGTGTTCTAATTTTTAACAATTTGTACTAAAACCCATATACCTATGCACACTTGATGTACATGATTAAATGTGAAATTATATGCCTACTTTCCTCACCCTGACATTAAGGACAAAACGATTTCGTTTATGTACTTCTTCCTTCCTCCCAATAAAACATAATCATATACCATTCCATATGCATTTTAAGTATTTATATACTGGGACAATAAAACCTGCAAAAGCTAACGTTGAGTTGCGATTTCACTGAACACTACAGGACTTTCTTGTTACAGACTTAAATATGAATTTGAATTGTTATTACCAACATTTCTTCTTTAACTGTTGTTTAGTTTTTATTACTGTCAAGTAGATATATTTTGTTAAATATTTTAGATATTTGTTTGCCTGTTTACTGGGCACTTTTTCGATTGAAAATGGAATGATGGAAATAAGCAGGACCGAATGTTAATTAATATTTCTGAATATGCATCTTCATTATTATAAACGTACAATACTCTAAAAGGTTATTAGCCCCAACTTCCAAATTTTCCTCTGTATGGACATAATTGTACCACGTTGCTACAATCCAACGGTCTTTGAGTTGGTGTCTACATAGAATAATCTGTTAAAGGTTCCAATTTTCGAATGATCTTTTATTGCCACTGTAAGTGACGAACTTGCTTTAAATGTGTTAGAATTTCATTTGCTAGAAATGAAGATATGATTGGCTATTACCAAGAGGTCTTAGCTAATGTAAGTGTTCGCTTATATACTTAATTAGCGAGAAGTGATTGTAGTAGAACTATAAAAAGATATGCTCATTACTGGGAAGAGAATGATATGTCAGCAAGGTAAAGGGACGATAAACTCTAGGCGAACAAGACAACTTTACAGTAGATAGCTGGAATAGAGGTGACACAGACAGTATGCATGCATAATAAAATTTTATGTAGTGTATAAAATTAATCCCTGTCACAATTACCTGTTCATTCTCAGTGCTTGGAACTTGTTGAACGAAAAAGTATTTTATTGATATCGCCTGAATTGAAAAGTTTGCAAAAATTACCATAAGCCATTCTGCATAGGACGATACATAAATACATTTAGATGTGGAGATAATATTAGAATATTGAAGGTCACAGGACTTGATTCGCCACAATATGAAAAGTTACACGCCATGGTATTGTGGTAGAAGTCAAAGTACACCATAGTGGAAATGTGGAAAATAATGCTGAATTAATTGTTATTTTGCCATTGTTGGCTACAATGACATATTACAATTTGATCAAAATAATCACGTCACCAGACAAGGAGACAAGAGAATTTCGCATATAAGTCTATGAAACAAACAATGACTAATTACTACTACCTCTACTTCTGGTCAATGCTCTTCGGATGTCCATTCTCGTATTGTGTATCTATTACAATAGTTCTACTCTACAATACAAACATCATACTAGATCTTATCACTAAACAATCTGTACTTCTGTGCATACAATTATTTCATTACATTGAATACACCATGCATTGCATATGCTATTTACCTTGACTGGTGGCAGATGCTTATCAGTTGTGTTCATCAAACTATACGCAGCAGTACAAACAGTTATGAAGTCATACCAGTTCCATGTGTTAATTAATATAGAACCGAACATCCTAAGATTCACAAACCCTACAATACATTTGGTTGTTTTTGGATATACATTTTACAAAGAATTTTAAGTTTCATTGAATGTTACTTTTTACAACATTATGCATTAAGGATGTACCACATTTGGCATCCGTCTGATTTACCTTAGGCATACAGCGGAAAACAATTAGCAATAGTATACGGTATTTAATATTCAATGTTAGCACTTAATCGTTAATTTTTTGGGATTCAAATCACATTTAAACCAGTAGTGTGAGTATTGAGCCTATATATTCTTAATTCTATACTAGATACTGAACTCATTTAAACATTGTAGTATAAGTATATGCCAACCGATAGGAGAACAGGATTAGGATCATAAGGAATTCGAATCTAAGTGAATTTTCGCTTTTATTAAATGACATTTGGTTAATCAAATCTCTCTAGTATCCTATTGTTCGATTAAGATTCTAAGATAGGTATAGCTTGGTTAAAGTTAGTAAATATTTATATGAATAGATGTAGTGAGTATGCTTGTAGATATATAGAGAGGTAATGAATTACAGAGCAACAAATCCTTTTTGTTACACAAAACAAAATAAAGCCATGAAGAACTCTGAAGGAATATTTGGGCCAAGTTTGTAGCACCCAGTTCTTTAATAATATGCACATAGTAATGATTTTGCACAGATATTTAAGTGCCCCATCGACTGATCTGATCTGACTCATTAAGTTTTCGACTGATCGACTGAAAACTCATTAAGTTTTCTTCGTCCATAAAATTATCCAAATGAAAAACGAGGAAAGACTATAAACTTGCCTACTGTCACTGAAATAATATGAATTATTCCCGTTGTCCTCTGAAAGTAGCAACAACTCTTTGTGAGATTGATACTTGAAGTCTTAGGCAAAATACTAGAACATTTTTATTTCCTTTACTAGTATCCTAGTATGGTACCTATTATATGTAGCTGATGACAGCTTGGTATTATTGAAACCAGCTTTTCTGACTACTATTGCTCAAGGTGGAATTTTCTTTGGTCAGGTGCAATAATTACATCTAAAACTGTTTGAAGCTAAAGCATTATACTGAGTGCTACTGTAATACCTCGACCTGAGCATTCAATCCCAAAGGCATTTAAAAATACATGCATGAATTAATATTCGTTTTGCTATTGTTGTTCTCCTGTTTGTAAATGCTTCATTTAATTCAATTTACCTTATATACTAACACATGAACACGACGTAAAACACGTTAGGAAAACAATAATCGTATTAGTAAATCAGAGTTATATGTTAAATGTCACATAAAATGTGTTAATTAAGATTCGCTTTTATACTTAACATTGCATGCAAATATTACAGCCACACATTTGGCTGTACACACAATGGCAAGCAAATCTAATTCGCTATATCCTCAAGTTGATGGCAGGATCATATTCATACATACTGCACTCAGTTATTGCTTTGCTCCTTTTTTATTACCTTGTATTATGTCAAGCTGTAATCTTATTCATTGTAAACCGCAATGAGTGCTATATTTACCGTATAATGGTATTAAGGTACTCTTGAGCTATGCAAATGAGAATTAAAACTGTATAAACAATAAATTTATAAGTTGTGAGCGTGAGAGAGAGTGTAAGGAAGTATGCATCTATCAAAGTTCTGTAATTTCACAGGAGAATTATCTAATGCGATCCAGAAAGGCACACTAGACTCCAGGCTAGTTATTGTAAGTGTAACCGTATGTTTCTACCTTTTTGTCTAAAAATAAAATAGTCAAATCATCAAACCGCTCTCTACTCTACCTACTCAAAAGCTTTAATTTTTCCTTAATTTGTTTAAAAAGCCCCAAAATTTTAATTTGCCGTTGCATACATAGTACATAAACCACGGTGATTATTTTTGAACTGCCCGTAAACTTATTGAATAAAAACAAGAGTAATTTGATTAGCAAAGTATTGTACATACACGAAAAAACATTCTTCTATCTGGAAAGTGTTAGGTCAGAAATATTTACAATGTCTTTAAGTACCTTCTCATTAACTAAGGAAAAGTGAGCAATAAAAATGACATTAAAAAGTGAGATTAGAGATTATATATTATGGGTACTTCATTACTGCAGGTAAACATAAAAAGTAATATAGATTTGGCGAATGAATGAAAGGAATAGAAGGATGAGACCCGGTGAAGACTTAGGAAGAAGAACAGTACGAAGATTGAGAAGGGAGTGCAAAGGTGATGTGCGGGCAATCTGCAATTAGTTGATTGCCTTGAATCGGGAGGAGGGTCAGTGGCCGTATGATTTCTCAGGGTGAACAACTGTTGCTTGACTTCACGTTAACTTTACTAAACTCTTCAGCTTCGTCGTCGTCTACTAACTAAACCTTAGAATATCTACAAACAAGAAAGTTGTGCTCTCTGCTCCTCTCACTCTCAATGTCTCATCTTCATCTCTGATCCTCGCTTTGTGCTCTGCAGTCTTTTCCCCTTACACAAACCGACTGACTGAGCTGAAGGTGAGGATCACTCTCGGGTCGATGCCCAAATATTATATTACTAGTCTCTCTGAATAGATATCACTATAATATCTTAATTCTTCCTTAGCATACAATATCATTACAATAATGCAATGCAACATGTGTAGCAATTGTATTTATACTTTTACTGTCTATTCTAAACTAATAATAAGTCTGCGTTAGTTGCGTTTATGTTCCATTGTCCACTTAAATACTATTGACTTAACTATGGATTTTTTGGATTATGGAATTAAATCTCTTATCCTTATGGTGTACAAAGTGTTGCAGCCGGTATTTTGTTGCATTACTTAGGAATGTACTTTATTAGAGAAGGAGAACACGTAATGTTCTTCGTACATAAAGTTTACCTTTACGCTTATTATACAGAATATCCTTAGGTATGTACCTCTATCATATATACATTATGCATCTCTGTAAGACTTTGGGATCAAAAATACCTGTATGGAAATGTGTATGATGCGGGGCACTCTTTACCTCTTCTTTCTGGATTTGTGTGACTTTATACACTTAAGAAGGTAAAGTACCTACGTGTCAAGCCATATAATGAACGCTTGGTCACCTCACGTCACATAAAGTCAGCTTAAAGATTAAAGTAGGTACTACACTTTATTATATTTAAATCTGTATCTCATTCCACTAAAATGTCAAAAAGCAAGTTTCGTAGAGATTACACATGAGAAGTAGGAAAAAATGGACATAGGCGATTTAAGCGCTATATTATATTGGCATATATGTCACAGTTATGAAAATTTCGCTTTCTGTGGAGGCCGACGGTTAAACCATCTGAAGTAATATTATAATGTATCTAAAATTTGTGCAGACATTGCGGTGGGGAATGTCTTATAACAAAATAATATGTTCTACAAAATGTGAGATTGCTCTTCTCATTTATTTATTTATTTATTATAGTGTTTCGTTCCGTGTTGTGGGATATTTTCGTGAACTGCTACAAAGATAAATTGTACATAATTAATGTACATGTATAAATAGGAGATACTTTTACTTTTATAAAGTACAAGAATGCAAACTTGCTATATTAGGATTACAGAGATAAGTGTAGTGTAGTCAATTAGCCAGTTTGGCCGATTCAAGCGAAATAATTCATGGAGCGTTACTTACTGCTACTTACGTACACCGACCGGCATACCTTAGTTAGAATAACTTGACCCAAACTAGATAGTTTCATTAGTTAACTTGTTGTTTGTATATTCCCTTGCATTGCCACGCTCTTCTTTAAAACTAACCTAATCCATCATCTTTTTATTCACTAAAGTCCATTCCACTCCAGCTTAGATGTTAGTGGAGATTAGTTTTGTTAAATTTCTTCAGCCATGAAGTGAAACATTTGCTCAACTTTAATATTATTATTGTTATAATGTGAAAGCAATGCACTATATATTACATTACTCACCTACGTTTTTAATACTCCCCTTTAAAGTTGTTTTTGTTTCTTTTAAACTCACGTCAGGTTAGGTAAGCTCAAGTCTTAATTCAATTCATTTTTTGTTCCAAAAATTGCTTAATAAATCAAAAGGTCACTATACTCTATTGAAATGGAAAAGTAAATTTATCTTAAAAAATCATGGCACACTTCCTTTCTCTTCTTGTCTGTTACAATTTGCATAATTTTTGCCTTGGAATCATTTGTACACTTATGCACTTGTAACTCAACTAGTTTGGCATGATTCCCTATTTGACGTATTTAATGGGAATATGCCAAGAGATTCTGTGCATGTGAATAAAATATCTTTTACCCTTTGTTTGCAAACGGATGTGCCAGTCATTAGCATACGTGCTAAACTAAACCTAACCAAACGCAAGAGTATGTATCTACTCATTAATGTGACGTAATACTCATAACATAGAAGCATTGTTACCTTATTAAATCTTGGTTAAATTTTCTTGGGCTGATAACCCGATGACCAAAATTCCGAATGGATAGAAAGATAGAATACTATCTGTTCACAGATCAATCAATGCGAATTTCCTTGGCTCAACGTATGAGTGAAAAGATAGCGAGCATACACGTAATATTAATCGAATTATTTCTCCGTATTATTACAAGCACTATGACGTCTGTTAGGTCTGTTTGCTGGAAAGGTTAATTACCTCCGATTGCTGAATCGTCCTGACTTTTGATGGAGATTTATATAATTGCATGGTGAAGTACAATTATTGTTAGCGTTCCAAGATGCTATATTATGACGAAGGAGTTGAAAAATGTAAATATCTTTACTATAATCAATGTACCTATGCAACTACTCCGACGAAAAATATGAATTACCTTTACTATTACTTTGCTATACTTTTATATGACCGCATTATAGTTAGGCCTAGGTCTAACCAAATATACTGGAGTAGGATTTGGCTGGAAACGAAACCATAACTTTAAAAGTTATTGTAAAAACATAAAGTAGGTATATTGCAATTTGGCAAGTTTGGATTAAGTATCATTAGTATCATCAGTAGGTACTAAGGCCCTTTGTGCCAATCTCATCTTTTTGCGGTGCGTACAATACAATGCGGGGTAAGTAAATTAAAAGGTTACAAACAGTGGTAATGCAAGGTAATGTGGCTAGGTACGTGAAGTGAGGATAAATATAACAGGTAACAGGAGTAATGTTTAGAACTAGTATTAGAATTAAGTATACACTCTTATTATATAAAGATAATAGTGTGGTAAAACAATGTAAGAGTATACATGAGCATTAAAGTTGCTTAGGAGTGTTATGTTGGTTTAGTTTAGCAGCTAGTTATTGTAGTTATAGATAAAAGCGAGAATATTTAGGGGTGGTTGTGGTTACATTAGATTTGAAAATGAACTTGATACAGGGGTGGACTGAAGAGGATTCGTTTGGATAATAACTTGACTGGGATTAAACAAGTAAAGAGGAAAGAACTGATAGTGAGTTGTATTCTTTCTTCGGTTGAAGTAAACAGGTATTAGATGAGGTTGCATACATGGATGCTGGTTGATAAGTGCCAGTTGATACGATAAGATGGGTATTAAGTGTGTGGGTATGTGTAATGTATGTATATGATAAGTAGTTGGATATGTGAAAGAAAAGGAAAAAAATTAGGGACTGGCACGTAAAACAGGATTGTGAAGACGAGCAAAGCAAAGCTCGACTGGGAGAGGAAAAGAAGTGCATTGGCCAAAGTTACTAGATGAGTGCCTAAAGGGTAACCAGACCAAAACTGAAATTGAAGATCCAGTCCAGTCAACTTGCCCTTCCACTCATCTTCTCTCTTTTTCCACTTTTCGTCCATTCTCTTTTCGAAGCTCTCTCGAATTACTAGTCTGTCGTTTAGTTTGTGCGAATCCGTGTTTCTAGTGGCAGCAATCACTTGGATATCAACTTTGTGAATTGGCCACTGGCAAGTGACTCAAGTGGCTGGACACTGTGGACACTCTTATTTAACTTTATAAATTAGTTCTTTAATTATGGATAAGTTAAAATTAGTTATCCTTGTTGCGACTGTCGCAGCATTTGCGATAGTTTATCTACCTGTAGAGTCTAATGCACAGTCATATTTCAGGTAATTCCTTTCTCTCAATATTTCTATTGCTAAAACCTACGTATCTATTGATACATTTTACTTTCTCCATTTTCTACATACTTTCACTCCCATACGTTTCTTAAATATTTACAATGTAGAATCCTAAACAGAATTTCAAGTCACTATTATACGCATGAGAACTGTAAAAAGTATATATTTTTGCGTAATTGAGGAAATTCTGTAGAGATTCTTATACTAATACTATATATAATTCAGAGTTACGCAATATGAGTTTTTCGCATAATGTTTATACTTTGTATTACATAGAATGCCGTCCCCTTGGACGTACGTGTGTAAGAATGGTACCTGTGCAAAGAAGCTTCGCTCAGACTCAACTGTAATTCAGTCTCTTGACACATGCCGATTGCGTTGTGGACGGTTCCGTGCCATTTGGCCGAGACCAACAGGTAAAAGTTGTTTCTCAGTTTATTTCATTAAATTGCATTAGATATTGCTCCTACAAAGAAAAGTAGTGAGTTGAGTCTTTCTGTGGAGATTCTTGGTTTCGTTCTGCTCTGACTCATGTTGTGTGTTGTACGAATGTGAGTATAGCGATCTGAGCAAAGGATTGTCTTACCTTGTCTAGTATAAATAAATTATGCATGCGTTATCCGAGCATTCACCGCAAACCACTTTGGTCGTAATGTTAGACTAGCTACCTATGTACGTATTTTGTAAATGTAAATCTAGCCAAGCTAAGCAAGTGAACGAGACGCGATATGAATGCTAATTCTTCTATATCTGTCCATGTGTACTGTACATGTATATCTTCTTTTCAGTTAGGTACCTACGTGGTACTTGACTCGCTTGTCTTAGTTATGTTGTCTTGTCGTCAACAAGTTGTGTTATGCTTAAAAATCCAGATAACAATAGGTACTAAGCTAGGCTGACTGGATTGAAATGAACATGTTTTTTTCTTAATAAAAATGACAAGGATAGGAATTACTAATAGTTGGACTAATGATGAAAGGTGAAAAAAGGAAAATCCTGATCATGATTAGGTGTTGAATCGGGAAAAATGTAGTTTTTAAAGAAATAGTATTTGTTTGGAAGGATGCATCTGATTATTCAATGATTATGCAGGCGATGTCGAGTTGAGCAGAGTTGTCGTTCCCTTTAAACCTCAAAATCTTCGTGTTCTTCCGGTCACTGCCCCCACGGATCGTATTCGAGAGCTTCTGAACCGTGTCGTTACCGACTTCCAATCGAATATTCTTCGTATGCATCCTAACTTCCAAGAAGGAGGCCCCAATCCGTTTGACAAACAATTTGACAATGTTATCGAAGGAACTGTTGTCCAAGTTCAAGTCGTTGTTGACGATCCAGAGGAAAGGTTGACTTTGGAAACATCTGAGGGATACAGAATCGATATTGAAACTCAAGGAAACATTGTAACAGCCGAAGTTCGAGGAGATACTTTCTTCGGTGCTCGTCACGGTTTGGAAACCCTTAGTCAATTGATTGCATATGATGAACAAAGAGATACTGTCCAGATTATATCTGCCGGAGCTGTC
The DNA here is from genome assembly GCA_020352615.2 of Yoshiicerus persimilis. Taxonomy (NCBI): domain Eukaryota; kingdom Metazoa; phylum Arthropoda; class Collembola; order Entomobryomorpha; family Tomoceridae; genus Yoshiicerus; species Yoshiicerus persimilis. The sequence goes on from CM036942.2 coordinate 15,197,707, forward strand.
ATTGACCGACCACTTTTTGCCTACCGTGGTCTTATGTTGGACACTTCCAGAAATTTCGTCTCAATTAAAGCAATGAAGAAACTTGTCGATGGCATGGCTTACAACAAGCTTAATACATTGCATTGGCACATCACCGATTCTCATTCTTTCCCATTTTACTCTCAGCGTGTGCCACAACTTACTCTCTATGGAGCTTATACACCAGAGAAAATCTACTTCCCTGAGGAAATTAAAGACTTCGTTGAGTACTCTCGTGTTAGGTAAGATATTTTTCTTCAAATCATCGCAATGTTACCAGAATTCTATCATGTAAAGTATTTACATTCTACTTGATAATGTTCAAGCACAGCTTAGTTAGAGTTTAAGTTACAGAGAAGCTAGACTTGACTTGCATGGCTTCCGAAGCTGATCTGGTTGTTTGTTATACGATGGAGATAATTAATGTGCAAAAAACACAACTTGTTTTTGCAGAGGTGTACGAGTCATTCCAGAATTGGATGCTCCTTCCCACATTAGCAGCGGTTGGCAGGGTCTTGAGCGTAGCAATGCTGTTCAACCAGGTTCGTCCAAAAACTCCAGCATCATATATTATACAACATAATCAGCAATTTATGATTTATGATACCGTATTTCTTTCTTTTCTCTCCATACATGAATTACCTGTAACACAATGTATCAAGAATTGTTTTCGTCAGTTAAATCCATACAAATCCTGAATATTATTTTCCACAAAATGCTAAATGAATTGTGCATTCCATACAGGTCCAAATACAATCCAACCGGCCCCTGTTTCTGTAACCAGTGGCGGACCAATGGCCGTTTGCGTTAATGCAGAACCCTGGAATCAATTCTGTAGCGAGCCCCCTTGCGGTCAATTGAATCCAGTCAATGAACAGACATATTTAGTTCTTGGTGAGATTTCATTTTTATTGCACATTTGAATCTCCTCCACCTTCCTATGAAATTTTACAATAATTACAATGTCTGGCCCCTTTCAGGAAAACTCTACAGAGATCTTCTCAGCGTCTTCGATACGGATGCTTTCCACATGGGAGGTGATGATGTTAACTTTAATTGCTGGAACTCTAGTAAAGAAATCACTGATTTCTTGGCTGCACAAAGACGTAACCGAACTGAGAGGGAATTCCTTCAACTGTGGGCAACATTCCAAAGACGGTAAGTGCTGTACACAATACGATGATTGAAGTTGCATTACAGAAATACGTTCCTGTACCGTGTACCTATTATCATGACACCCTTCTATTACAGAGCTTACGTAGAGTTGGTGCGTGCTGCACGAGGAACTGAACTCACCCCAATTGTTTGGGCTTCCAATCTTCTTGTCCAGGAAAATATTGAGAATATTCTTGACCCTGAAAGGTATGTCCCTTTCGTATGCTTACTTAGTATATTAGTATTGCTTAATTTCTGTCACACAATTAAATTAATATATGTAAATATTATTTTTCCCCAGATACATCGTTCACTTCAGAAACAGCGGTCGCGATCGTTCTCTTGCTGCAATGTTGGACAAAGGCTACCGAGTCGTATTTTCAAATCGTGATGCCTGGCAATTCGATTGTGGATTCGGAGATTGGGTAAAATAAGCACACTTAAGTTTAAAAAAAACTAGTGGATTTTGTATAACAAATATGCTCCAATAAATTTTAGATGGGAGAAGGCCGAGGTTCTTGCGGAGGCTACAAAACATGGCAACGAGTATATGACAACAATCCTCTCCGAGTCATCGCTCAATTGAATACAACTGAAGAAATTGATTTACAACCAGGACAGGTTATTGGAGGTGAAGCAGCTTTGTGGTCAGAACAAGTAAGTGACGTTCCCAAATGCGTTTTTCGTCTCTGTTGTTTAAATTTAGTGTTATAAGTGCAGAAAAGTAATCTTAACTAATTCACAAATTTTAGGTTGACGAAATGGGTCTTGAAGCAAAGGTATGGCCCCGAGGTGCTGCTTTAGCTGAAAGACTGTGGGCTAATCCGTTCTCATCCTGGAGAGATGCTGCTGACCGTTTAATCCATCACCGTGAGCGTCTTGTGAAGAGAGGAATTTTCGCTGACCGTCTCCAACCTGAATGGTGTCTTCAGAATCAAGGACGCTGCTCAAGTAACTAAAACTACGAAGAATCATAAGAACTCAGCGAAAATATCCAATTCGATGTAACAAAACCATTCCATAGAGTCCAGTCCAGTCGATCAAATAATTTGAAATCATATACATATCTCCAATCAATGAAACTAAAAAGAAGGGGTATTTAATATTTAAAAAATATTTATGATTATGATTATACGCTGTTTGTTTTGATGATCATTGATCACATCTGAGATTATTGTATGTAAAGTATGTGTTTGACCATGCTACTGCATTCTTACATTCTACTTACAGTTACAATTACAATGCAATATATTAATTGCATACATACACGCAAATAATATATCTGTAGAATAGTAATTTTGGATTATTGTGATGAGATGCTATATTTATAGCTTCTCATGGGGTATAACGACACAAAACTTGCCATCAATTTAAATCATCAACAACACCGCGATCAATTATGTTTCCATAAATGCAAATTACAATACAAGTCTTTTATTATGTCTTTAGCTGTTAAATATTCAAATATGACTGTCTGAATGAATGAGAGACCTTAGGCTATACAATCCCTTGGAAAGAATGTAAGCGTGTGTCTTTGACTTATCGAAATTGAAATAATAATTGTTGTTGTTTTCAATTACTACTACTGTTTTGCAAACTTCATTTAAATCATACTAAATCAACAATGCTATAACTTAAGTGCAAAAAGATCGTTGATGAAGTACTTACAAAATACTGATAGATGCATTTTAATATCCAGGCTCCAGTCCAAACAAACTTTGATATTATGTCTCATTCAATACAAAATACAAACAACGCATCAACGCATTTATACCGTTCAGAGTGATAAATATATTTTCTCATCATTTGAAACTAAGAAATTAATAGCAGTATAAGTAATGCAGATATAATATATCAGTTTAGCGCAAATTTTCATACGCTAGAAGTAAGCAATGAAAAAAGTATAACTTCAATAACTTGTAACTGACTTCACTGATGTGAAGCTACTATGTTACTATGTGAAGTACAAATACCCACATGTTTAAACTTACTTTAGTGTATGAAAATATTTTTCAAGTACTACAATGCTGTCATAACGAAAATTGCATATAATTAAGGATAAACTAAGAACTCCAGAAAATAGTTTGGCTAAATTGCATTAGTTCTCTGATAGAATATATATTGGAAGTTGGAAGATTAGCTACGTGAAATTATTTGTAGTTTACATTTAATGTATTTAAATAAACATAAATATTTTCCGCTTATAGATTTAATCATCGTCTATTGTCACCACATCATCGTCTTCATCTTCTTGTTGGTCATAATCCACATTGTGATCACTTTCCTCTTCATCTTCGTACATTTGTTCTTCTTCCTCTCCTAAATCGTCCTCATCCTCGTCTTCATCATCTTCATCATTTGTGTTTTGAACAAGAACATCAACAATTCCACCTCTTGGCTGACTGGGTTGACTGTCTTGAGATAGAGGTATTAAACTCATGTCGTCGTAACTAGGTTGACTTGATGATTGCACATAGGTAATAGTAATACAAGCAACAAATGCAGGTATTGAGTTCATTCCAATGAGAAACCGGTCAATGTCATCACGGAAGCTGTTTAAAATGGGAGTCTCCAGAAGCATCATATCTTGATTTTCAGCTTCCTTCAAATTTATTACGAAATAATATGTCGTTAGATAGAATTTTAGAGAGAAAGATTTGTAAAAGCCAAATAAATATTTAGCACCACGGCACGGAAAGATTTAAATCACATTACCTGGAATATAAAGGCATCCTCGGTATTCGTAGAATGAGAATAAATACTTTGCAGGCGTATTTGCCTAATAGGTTCTTGAACAAGTGTAATATGGAATCCGAATAATCTAGTAATCGCTACGTTTAGCATCTGTGTTTCATATTCATAGGCTTCCGTTAAAATTTGATGCTTCCTCTCCAATACTTTATATTGATCTTCTAATTCTAAATTAATAATTTGACAATTTATTCGTAAGTTCCAACGATGACTAAATTGTTAAAATCAAATGTTAGTCAATAAGGATAATTTCTTACTTTTCTTTTCTTCACGCCAAGATGGATCTGCAATATTCATTGTTGACTCATCCTCATAGCTTTTGAGTTTCTCCTTCAATCGTTCATTTTCTGAATTCAATTCTTTAATTCTTGCTTCAACAGTCAGTGCCGAAGGATTCATGTTGAAGGCAACAATTTTAATTCCTTCAGTAACATCGTCTGTGCTTGACTGAGGCTGTATTGAGGCTTGCTGCGCTCGACAATCAGAAAGTTCTCTTTTCTTATTTTCCAGGCTTTTGAAAACAAAGGGGATAAAAATTAAACCATATAATGTGAAAACTCATTTCTATTTTCTGCATACATACTCAAGGAGTGTGAACATGTAAGCCCTGAAAAAATTTCGCATGCATGTGATGTGAATGTCTAATATCCGATACCGTTAACATGAACTGCACCGTTGGCAAATGATAAATGATAAAACAAGACACAACTTACTCTGATCGTAGCTGATTAACAAGAGCCATCCTATTCTCACATTCATTGCATGCTTTTTTAATGTTGACGTCTTCCTTAAGAAGTACTTCGTATTCCGCCAGTACTGATTCTAATTGAGAAATTCTTTCTTGAAGTGGAGAAGAAATGAGTCCAGTGAATTCCTGCTCATAAGACTCCTTTAGCCCTTTTAATCCGTCCCGATCCTAAAATTGAGACATTTCAATGGAACGGATATTTCACATTTGGCATGCTTTTAGGTAATTAGCTACTTTAAACTTTAAGTTTAAGCATAAACTATACTATTTTTACATGGATAAACCATAAACGTTAGTATGGAGTTAAAAGTACTAGGAGGAAAGAGATTCAACAGATTTAAATTGGTTAGATACTATCAGTAACCCAACTTGTTCTCAAATGTGCCGAGATCAAGATAAGATCATAGTTTAGATAACTAGAGAATGAGAATGGATTTAGATGTCTTGGCATCTGAGGTTGGGAATTATAAAGGTAATTTCATTTTTCAATTTAAATAAAATCAATGTTTTAAACATTTTTATAGTATACTTATCAGCCTTCGTACGCAGAAATGAGTAGTGTTAAAGGGCAAATGGTAAATAAAGATAAACTGTCTAATTGGCATATCCAACAGTAACGTATTTCACACCTTAGCAATTAGTCCCATCCGACGAGTTAGTTTTTTCATGTCCAAGGCCAACTTATCCTTTTCTTCTTTGGAGTTTTTGATTTGCTCTCTGAGTGACATTGCTTCAGCCTGAAACTTCACTATTAAACGGCTGCTATTTTCATTTCTAATATTTTAAAACAAATCAACCCTTTAGAAACCAACGTCGTAGTCGTAACGTCTACATATTAAAATCTAAAATGTGACATTTTTACTTGTGAAGTAGATCCGAGTTTTCATGCTTAAGTTCAAGTAGCAAATTTTGTATTTTCCTAATGAACGCTTCAAATTCAATGGGGTTATTACAGCTAGTATCTATTTTACTAGCAATTGTTTTCCACTTATTGAGTTCGTCATTAACATTTGCATTTTCACTCTCAACAGATAGTTGTCTTCTTAATTCATTGTGAGCAGATTTTAATTGACCTTCTAAGCTAGCTATTTGTTCTTTGAGAACCATTTCTGAACGCATAGTAGTTCTGCAAAAAAGATTATTAGTTCATTTGAGAAATTGAGATTCACGTTATCCGGTAAGACATCATTACTAAAAATACCTTAAAACTGTGTTTTCTTCTTGAATTTTTTTCATTGATTTTGTCAAATTGATATTGTCATTTTGTTGCTTGCAAAATAGATTTTCATATTTTTTCACTCTTTCTTCCAGAGACTTTATTTGTGATTCTGCCTCGGCTGCCTTAGCTTGTGGTTCATCACTATTCCCAGCTAAAGCTTGAACTTCTTTTAGCTTAACTGACAACTGTTCCTGTTGATACTTTTTCAATTGTTGATCTTTCAAGTCTAATTGCTCTTTAAGTAACTGAGTCTCCATTATCCACTTTTCTGCACCCTTTTCCGTCTCACTGAGATCGTAAGTAATTTTTCGAATTATATCTTGAGACCTAACATTAGCCTTCAATATAAAAATAAAATAAACATTACGACCTGAGAAGAGGAACACAAACATTTGAGGGAGCATACACATATTAAGAACACAGCCTAGGAGGGAAGGGTCTTTACACCAAAGCATTCCGTATATACGAAAAGCAGGGGTCGGGAGCGGATATAAAAATCAGCGAAAAATAGTCTTCGTGTATGTGTACGCTCCCTACTGTACCGATAAATATGTATTTATTATTACGTTGTTCAATTTTCCTCTTAATTCTACGTTTTCGCGTTGTAACTTTGTAAGTCTGTCCTCCATTACTCGAAATTTTACATTATGAGCTTCCGCTTGTTGTTTCACTTTTTCTTGCAATTCTCCATCTTTCTTTGTAGCTTGCATTAGTTGGTGCTCTAATCTATCAGCCTATTATTTTAGAAAACACTAGCTAATTTATTTAAACTTACAAGGTTTACATAGCATATAATAAGGTTTTGATTACATATAAGGTAAGGGTACACCATATACCACACCCATACCATATACCCATTACACAATTTTACTAAGGTTTACCGTAGCAAAATATGGGTTTTTAAATTGAAATACTGTTTAATCAGTGTGAAATTATCAAAACATTCATTACATGCTCAATTGCGTTCTTAGATTTGGACAAAATCTCAGAATTTGATTTTTCCACGGATATTATTTTTTCCATGTGCTGTTTTTTTATCTCCATAATTTGATGCTCCAATTTAGTTATTAGTGCTCTGGAGTCAATTAACTCAGCTTGCGTTTGCCGCAAAAGCCGCTCAAGTTCAGCTAAAATTGTGATTAAAAAGAAGTCAAAATATATATTTTCTTAACCTAATGAACTAATGACACCAATAATAAAACAGTATTATAATTATATGGCTAACAAGATTTTTTGTGCAATTCTTCATCATTATGGTAGTCGTGAATTGAAGACCTCTTCCTTTTGGATGAAACTGGGGGTGAAATATGAAGCAATGACTGTTCATGACTGCTGCAATGGCCTTTAAAAAATGAATCGTCGTCAAAATTTAATTTCTTGTTTATGTCAGCTGGTGGTGGAGTGTCGTACAAAAGAGCTTGACGTCTTTCTAAAGCTGCTAAATATTTCGTAATTGGTGTTTCTTTGTCCATAGTCGAATGTTACGGCCAGGAGAACTTTGATTTCTTTTTTTTTCAATTTCCCCTGGAAAACCACAAAGGTGAAAAAAATGTAAAAACAAAAATTATGTGTAGTGGTCTTCACAAGCAGGGCTTACATTTAAAATTTTTGTCTTATATTGTTGTCTGTGTACCGTACCCTTGTTTATTGCTGGCCTAAATTTTAAGCACAATTTGCAGAGTTATTAATTTCACGTTGAAGGCAAAATCATAATGTAAATACTTAATATTAAAGATTTACAAAATTTCCAAACACAAATTATGGTTTAGATTACAAATTGAATTTCGTACTTTAATTCAAGGAGTAAGTGTTGCAGCCGTAACCGCGCTAAACCACGTTCTTCCATTTACGTTGTTCACCTCGCTTCACCCCAACCAGACAGGAAGGAGGTAACACTGTTATGTTCTAAACACCGTTACTGCTGTGCTGATACTACAAACTACATACTACTTCATGAAAATGCGATTATTGCTTAATTGGAAGAAATAATTTCAATGATTCAAAACAGCTTCTGGACCTCATCCCATAAAACACCATGACAATGATAATCTGACAAAATTGTCGAATTGTCACGATTTTCTTGACAGAGGGTAGGAGCTATGTCAACCGTTGACACAAAAATCTCTGTAAAATAATGACAATTCGACAATTTTGTCAGATAATCATGGTCTGTTCGTTTGACTTGTCCGCTGTCCCTTCGCTTCGTGCCGTGCTGCTTTCGGATGTGGGGGATCAGGACAATCAGGAGGACGCGTATTTTCTAAAATGGGTCGAAATTTCATTCAGCATTCAACATACAGGGCATATTTCACAATTTGTTTTGATGCAATTAACTATTAACCTTCATCAGCTTCTCAATCATGACACAAAAATCTCAAATGGGTTCTTCCCATATCAAATAATACAGAATAGACTAATACTAATAATGTATTCCACTTAAGTCCTTCCGAAATGGTCTTTGGAAAGGAAGCCTAAACTAGTAAATGAGTGCGGAAAAGTACTAGCATTTCTCTGGAGGTAGGCCTTCAATTTTTCAATACGATGTATTTTGCTCATTGATAAATATTACTATATAAAGTACTACATAACTAAGACTATAAGACTAAGATAAGAATGTGACTGTAAATAACTCAGTTGGCTTTCCACAAATGTTGAAAACTTTTATTATGGCATTTTTCAATTGTCTATTGACAACGCTCAATAGTAGTGATATCAAAGGGACAAATAAATGTGTTAAAACATTTTTTGATTCTATAAAGTCAGCAAAATATATTTAAGCGAAGTTATTACTTATTGTATTACAACTGTTACATTAACTACATTTTAAGTCTTTTTAAAAATGACTATACTTTTGGCTTCGACACGTACATCAGTTACACTGAAATACATGAATGTCAAAACATGACTTTCAATACGAGTTACTTAGTCAAGGTTATAGTGGACCTATAAACTTTAGATGGTTTTCATAATCTTTCATTTCATGCTATCGTCGTCTTCTTTTAATTGAATTTTTCTTTTTACAATCTGGACAATACCAACTGCCTTTTGGTGCAGACTTGACATTCACACACCCGTAGTGATACCACTCGATTGGGCACTATGAACAACGAACGCTTTATAAGTTAATTTTAACACCACATTAGTACTACTAAGAAGTTACATGATTAAAACCCAAAAAGGTATGAAGATATCGCGATTAAATCTTACATCAGGGTGGTCACAGGCAATCATATTTCCGTGTGACGGCTGTTCACATAAGCAATAAGTTTCTTCATTATTGCCATTGGATTCGTACAAGTACAACTCCTCTTCGTGACCTCTTTCCCGTTTCACGGTAGTTGGATATTTTACGTCCTCACCTATACTTTTCAGAATGTTCTGTTAAGAATCTAACTTGCATGTAGGAATTATAATTATAATTTATTTTCCCTGAAAGGTTTATTTTGAACCACATCTCATAATAATAAATAATGGACATGTAATATTTATGGGCATATAGGGCTCAATGCCGGAAACAACACTTCCAGGGAAAATTAATTCCGTATTAATGTGTATGTATGTATGGGTTTTGTATTGCGCTAAAAAGTCGTCAATATGAATATCGAGCATACGAATACGAAATACATATAATTACATATCACTTTTTCATATAAAACTATAGCATATAATAAATAATATGTAAAGTTTTGAAAGAGAAGCCCCTGAAGAGGTTTCGCGTTCAATTTTTTTCACCATTTGATCCGAGGGAGAATTTAATATCAACACTGGGCAATTGTAATTCCTTTGAAATTTTAGATTGATCATATGTGTCCATTGTGTCCTCTAAGAGCTGATAGAGAGATTTATCATCCACAAGGAGGCAAATTCGTAGGTGTATTAGGATAAGTTCCGGTAAACATTTTTTTGCAACATCATCCAACTTCTAGAAATGAAACAACACTTTCTTTTTATAATTTTATAATTTCATTTCAGTAGGCCATTTAGTATTATAAAACATTAAAACATCGATGACTAATTGGACCCTCTTAAGTACCTTAATTCTGACAGAATTTCGTGCGTCACCCGTTAAACAATCCTTCCTTAAAATAGATGCCCTTAATGTTGCCGTCAGTCTCTGTCTTAGTCGTAGAAGATCTTGCAAAACTTGCAGGCAATGAGGTAGGTCTTCCTTATTTAAACCTAATCATATTATATTTCATTTTTCATATCATTATCTTTAATAGGATTTTCCGATTTTGCACCTCTATACAGTTATAACAATATGACTGCTGCTGGCGGTCCAAATAAATTAAAAAATTGATATTATTTGTCTCTCGATCTTAACTTCATTACCCATATTTTATTAGTTAAAAATTGAACCAACTATAACCAACCTAACAACTTTTCCTCAAATTCAGTTAAGGAGGGTGAGCAAGCTTGGGATATCTTTTCTCTTTTGCCGGACCAGTTCAGTTCCTGTTCAGCAGACCACTGTTGCAGTTGATCTTGCTCTTGGTTTCCGGAAGACTGTTCCGGTTCCTGTTTAAAGTAGTCTGAATATTTCTCGTCTTGCTTGCCGGACAAATCCTCTTCCATTTCGCTCACTTAATTTCCGTTCTTAAAATCTATGATATAGTTAAGGGGTACTGTTTGCTAACATCGATTTTCTTTACTACTTGAACCCAAAGAACTTAGGTCAATGACGCCAGAGAACTCAGGCCTTAAGTACCTAACCCGTCCTATAATAATAATGGACGTCACTTAGCTCATAATATTATTATTTTTAGTTTACTGGACTCAGCACAATCAGCAATACGTAGAGATTATGGATAGCGAGCGGGTGTAACCAAATTTAACAATAATTTGTATCGGCAGCGACAGAGGCAGGAGCCGCCGCTGATTTAGTCTTGGTTGTCCGTGCGTATTATAAGATACCAAATCCGAGTACAGTACAGACGAGTTCGACGAGTTGGTACTCAGTACTCGGACTTGGACTTATCTTATGAAAAAAGTATTAACACCGAAAATGAAAAGTAGGCGCTTCCTAAAAGTACGACAACCGAAAATGTAAACTAGTCGCTTTCTAAAAGTAGAACAACCGAAAAAGTAAACTAGGCGCTTCCCAAAAGTAGGACAATTTAAGAAGTAAACTTTAAACTACACCCTTCCCATAAATTGAACTAGACCCTTTCTATAAGTTGAACGGTTGGCGTAAGGCACTGGTGGCTCAGGCGAGGGTTGCCTGTTGCTGAACTCTAAAAAGCCCTATTAAACACAACTATGCTCTTCTACAACGTAGAAATGCTAAATCCGTCTTTGGCCACCTCAAACGGCGGCTGCTGTTCGCGGCGGCTTTTGCCTCTGTCATGTCCTATTTCTATATGGCAAGTCCTGTCCTGTGGCTAAGTCTCTGTTTGCTGATTCTGGATTGGGCGAAAAATATCCAATATACCTACCCTACCCTTAACTAATTATTAAAATTATTATCTTGCTTTTAGGAATGCAAAAAAATGGTTAGAAATAGGCCTCGTCTTCGACCACTGCCAAATAGAAACGCCAAGAACGTCAAGAAGTGTGTCGTTGTAGTCGATAAACAAATAGAAGATTTTCTTGGATGCTGTGAGTACTCCATCCAGCAGTTTGAAGCAAACAAAAGTAAGAACTTATTAAACTACGAAGACCTTGCATTTGCATCAAATGAGATTGTGAAAAGATACTTGGATAGTCAGAAAGAAGAATTTGAAAGACAAAGAGAATTGTACACATCCTACTGCAAACATCAAATGAAAAGTCTTCCTAAGACAGAAACAGGCAAACACCATGATGGCGTAATAATAATAATCTATTGCAGATATTTTTTCCGAAATCATGTCTTTGTCATGTTTTTATGAGATTATAATTTTGGTCCATTTCAAGCCGCTCGTGAGTATTGGCATTTGTAGTAGTAGTATTACTGTATTGGACCCTCAACCTGAAGAGAGCAAAGACAAGAACAAGATGTTACAAACATTACAAAGCCGACCTTGTTTTCAACAGGCAGGAACTGATGGTGCTGTAGAAATCGCAGTTGAATGCTTGGTTTTGGAGACTATTCACACAACCCAGCTTCTACACCACGAAGAAAATAGAGATGTTCATAACGCCTTAGAATACATGGTTTCGAGAGGTGTGTCCAAGTGCTATTAGCTTAGTAGCCTTGATTACATAATTACTGAACAAAATTATAAAAAATAAATCAGGAAATCCACACTTGTCATGAATTATGGTCAGAAAATATTTGCTAATGCTGTTATAATTTTTGATGTTTTGCGTTTTCCTTACGTATTATTTTGGTGATGAAGAAAAAATTGTTAGGATATATAAATGGAAGCAAATTCATTTATTGCTGTTTTATTACTTTTTAGTCAGTAACGGTTAAGGAAGGACTAAAGACCCGAAAGAAAGGAAAGGAAAGAAAACATGCCCTAGGAAAGGATTAATACGACATGACGCCCAACAACAGATAAGGTATACAACTTAGAGAGTAAAAACAGTTAAATGTATTCCTCATAGAATTCAATGAGCCTACTTGTATGGTGATTTATTCCATCTTTGTACATACGTAATGGCTTTTAATTCCAACTATTTAAATGTCAAAAAATGATAAATAAATTGTACATAGTATAATAAATTCAGTATATTTGCAAAATATAAAACTTGTTACTGCAAAATAAATATATATAGTGTACTAGTGTACATATACTTTTATCTATACCTGATCATGAATACCTATACAGCGATCATGCAAAAACTTGTGTGAAACCGGCAGTCATTAAAAATTACAAAACACGGGAGGGGGAAGAAACCTTTTAAATATCCGCTGTCTTTATGTATTAAATGCGTAGGGGAGAAGCTAAAATCTTTAAAATTTTGGAAGGGATTTGGGAGCCGGTGCCGGTGGTTCTTTGGAGAAAATTGTTTTGCCCCACATAACGGGAGTTAATAATCACTTTAAAATGTGTGAAATAAACAATCAAAAATAAAACTAATAAATATTACAATAATTCTTTAGCCTACTTAAATAGCTATTACTACTATTTTTTTGTACTTCCTTCTATTGAAATTGCTCTCTTAGAGAACGAAAAAAACTCATTCAACAATTTACAGGGGGTACCAATTTCCTGTAAATATAATGTGAGAAAGTCTTGTTTAGTTATATTTTTGCATATGCATATTTATCAATAAATATGAATATATAGATTTGGAAAGAATTTATAAATTAAATTACCACAATTTCTCCTCCCTCGAGAATTAATACTGTATCTCCATCCATAATACTGTGAATCCGATGGGCTATAGTGATAATGGTGAACTCAGAAAACTTTTCTCTGATAGTTTTTTGAATAAGGCAGTCAGTTCTACAATAAGAAATAGATAGATATATTGATTTCCAGGAATTTTCTTTAAATAAGTGTCAAAATTGATTTTTCTTCTTACAAGGTAACCCTTGTGACAAGCCGATCGTATATATGTCGATCGTCAGATAAAAGGAAAAAAATCATATCTGACCAAAAGAATGATTCAGCTTTTCTAGGAAAGAACTAACACTAAAAGCTCGGAAGAAGATCTTACCAGGATGTGCTTTGCATTTCTTTGCACAATACCAAACATTTCAGACGTACAACTTTTTGTGTTTCTCATTTAAAAAAAATCACAAATATCAAAAATTATAAACTATATAATATGGACATGAACCTATAAAATGGTCAACATATAGTTAACTACCGAAATGTATCAAAAATTGTGAGTAGAAAGAAATGCAATTCCACACATCTGAACTCATCGCACCAGAAATGGCCGAAAAGACTTTCTTATATATATATATATCTGGGTAAGAGTCAAGAGCAGTGACATTTGTGTATATTTTGCAGTTACCTCGGATCAACATTAGCAGTCGCTTCATCCATAACTATAATTTTATTTTTTCGCAAGATAGCCCGCGCAAGGCACAATAATTGCTTTTGCCCAACGCTAAAGTTATTGCCTTCCTGCAATACTTTAAAATCCAAGGATGGTATACAGTCTTTTAATTCAACCTAAAGAATCATTAAACTTATTGGCGTAAAACTCGAAACTTAGATAAATAAAAGTATATTTAAGTGGCATGGAAAATGTTTATAGTCATTATGTAAAGTAAAACACACTTCATGTATTGCCCTCCAAAGCTCGTCATCCGAAAACTGTCCAAAAGGATCTAGGTTATAGCGTATTGTTCCCGAGAAAAGTACTGGATCTTGCGGAATAATAGAGATGTTTCTTCGGAGGACATGAAGATTTATGCGTTTTATAGAAATCCCGTCTATCAATATATCCCCTTCAGTTTCGGTCATTCTGAATAAAGCTTGAACAATTGAACTTTTCCCAGCTCCTGTCCGTCCTATTTATTTTAGGAAAAAAATCAATTTTATCCACGACTTATATCGAACGAAATAATATATGATTTACTGTTTCTGAATCTCAATTTGAATAAAATAATATTATTTGGTCTTATGGTTCAACTCTGGTTCAACTCCATAATATAATCTGATGTAATCACTAATCGACTAATCAGCAATGATTTTTAGTTAATATTCGTCAGGAAATTTAACAGCTTTTTTGCTTTATATTACCTACGATTCCCATTTTTTCTTTCGATTTTATTTTGAAGGAAATGGTTTTCAGGACTTCCACGTTACAGTAATTGAGGGACACATTTCGAAACTCCACAGTTCCGTGTTTTGGCCAATCATGGGGTAATGGTACATCTAGGTTACAATATGTGGAATTATGTATTAGTATTATAAAGTCGTAATGGATATGAGGAGCCTTAAAAATGTCTTACTTGGAGAATCATCTGAAGTTTCACTCTTTAATTTAGTGTATTCCAAAGTCCTCTCTACTGAAGTCATCAAATTTTCTGTTTCGGCAGATTGTCGCATTCCAAGCTGAATAGCACTAGCTATTGATAAAGCTGAAGATATTGCTAATCCTATATTGCCCGACATGGTTGCTAAAATAGCATTTAGTAGACAAAATTATTTTCATATCTTATATCTTACTAAAATTTTGTAATGTCATTGAATATAAATGCATTGTAAATGTTACTAGCATGATAAAGATAATTTAGGAGTAAGTCTATAATATGTTTCGAAGTCAAATCCGAACTACATTTTAATAAATACATATTATGTGTCTATTACACAATCCGGTAAAATACATTCGGATTACAAAATTTGGAGAAAAACAATCAAAAATTTCTTACAGCTTGTAATTACCAGGAAACTAAACGTGGCAAGTATAACGAATAGCAATGATACTGTTTCAATCCAAATGCAAAAACAACGAGATGTTGCCAGAAATGCAAACCACGCAGAAGTGTGAGTGTCCTGCAAAAACCAGAATTGTTACTGAGCACTTCTACAATTAGTAGGTTGTCAGTAAGTAGTCAAGTCACAAGAACACACAGTTCGAATCGAAGAAAGAAGAGGTACAGTATGTAATATTAATACGGATGAGTACCAGGGTACATTTGTTTTTCAATAATTTTCTGAAATATCATGGTTCGCAATTTATTGATAAGTCGGTTTTTATACTTTGACGTAATCAATCACAATATCATTACCTGTAAAATGTCAAATTCTTTGATAACTTTTCCTTCAGCCTCAAATGCTCTTATAGTAGACAATCCTTGGAAAGTTGCCGTTATGTGGGAGAAAATTGGACTTTTTGCTGCAAAATCAATTTAAACAAAAATTCATATGGATCCGAAAACCTTTATGTTGTCAATTTGTTTACAAACATATAAATTGCCTTACAAATTCCTTCGATTCTTTTAATATCTCTGGCTGTCTTAACATAATATTTTCTGATCATCCACAGAATAACAAATATGAACAGTGAAGGAGCTGCCATATAATAATTAGAGACAATAACAACGGCCACTGCTCCTACCAGGCGGGTAAATATTGATGCTGTATCGAATCCTGCAACAGGCATGACTTCATCAACCTGCCCTAAATCCTTCGTGAACCGGTTCATCAATCTCCCTTTAAAAAAGATACGATTCGAAAGTTAATTGCTTTATTAAAATTGTTCAGGATTGCTTATTTATAGCTAGTGAATGTGTATCATTTGTATTAAAAGGCAAGAACTCTTTAGTTTACCATTTACCTGAAGGATTATCATCAAAAAATTTAACAGGAGAGTGAATAACATTTGAAAACATTTTGTTATGAATATTGCTGCTGACTCTCATAAAATATTTTGTATATCCCATAGATCTGCACAAACTTAACAAACTGGCTCCAGCAACCAGGGCACTATAAATTCCTATGTAGTAAGATTGCCCCATGTACGAGTTAGAATTCTTGTCTGTCGGTACTGAAGATTTACTAATTCCGTGCACAAATATTGTATGATTTTGGCTTTCACGATAACGGTCATTCCGCTGTTCAGCATTTGTCCTTGAATTGAGTCAATAACACACTATTGGTTATACAGTTTTAGTTTTGTATTAAGCATAGATATATATTCACCTACTTTTCATGCGTATATAAATAAATAGTACCTACCAAAATAATAACCAATAATCAGAAAAACTGAAGACAAATTGATAAACAATGAAGATCAAACATAGAAGAGTAAGCTCCATAGTTGTGTGGCCAGTCAGTAAATATTCGAAGTAAGTTTTTGCAGTGACTGAACCAACTATCATTTTCTCTTCTGGTGACACTTGCTTTTCCTTGTACTGTTCTTCGGCTGCTTTCCTTGGAGAATGGAATACCTGTGCACCAGGTTCTTCACGATTTGCAGATCTTTGTACATCCTTGTCCAAAATAGTCAAAAAATCTATTCCTTGTTTCTCTAAATCTGCAAAGGACCCTCTAGCAACTATCTGGCCCTGAATTATAAAACCGATTACAGTATATGTTAACTATCCAATACTCAGAATAGCAAAATATTCAGGCCGTTTTATTATTTATGCAATTGTAACGCTTCTACCTTTTCAATTAAAATAATTTGATCAACTTGTGGTAAAAATTGTATTTGATGAGTTACTAAAATTCTGAGACTGTCTTTCAAAAAGGTTTTTATACAATTCTCAAATAAGTGACGGCCTACATGGATATCCACTGAACTTAAAGGATCATCCATCAAATAAATATCCGCCTTCTGATAAATTGCTCTTGCTAAGCCAATTCTTGATTTTTGTCCACCACTTAGAGTGATTCCTCTTTCCCCAACACGACTCAAGTCCCCATTAGGGAATTTTCGAAAGTCTTCTTGAAGAGCAACCGCATTTGTAACTTCGTCGTAACGATTTTTATCGAATGCGTTTCCAAAAATAATATTTTGTCTAACGGTGCCGTCAAAAATCCATGGTTGCTGAGAAGCATATGAAATTTTTCCATGAATGAATCCCAATCCTGACACCTTTTGTAGTTCACCAATGATAAGATTCAACAGTGAGCTCTAGAATTAAGACGAAAGATAAATATTTTATGTATTCAAAAAGATACCAATGTATAGGTATGGGCAATTATTAACAAAAATATTGTATTACATAATATGGTATAATTTTACTATTACTTTTCCTGAACCAACTGTGCCAGTGATTAATATTAATTTATTTCCACAGCATTGTAGATTTATATTGCTTAGTGAAAAGCTTTTAGTTTCCTGGTTGTTCCAACTGCGGAGAAAGAGATTAAACATGAAACACTAATGCCTTAACACAATAAAGTTTTTGTACATTTACTTTGATTTAAAAAATGTTCCAGCACAAAAATCTCAAAAAAATTTCCTAGTTCATTTTTGTATGTTGACAAATTCAATAGACAGATTCAAGCTCGATTTTCCAGTGTTCCAAATAATTACCTGGCGCAAACTGCATCCATTTTAATAATAGAAAAATTTGAAACGCTTTTTTCCGATTCTCCAAATCCAGTAGTAATAATACTACTACTCTTCTCGTCCAATATTAAAAAATCCTGAGAAAATTGGATTGTCCATTGTTAATTACGCAATCGATTTACAATTAAAATCTCTGACAAGAACTAACAAAGTGTATCGCGAGTAAGATGAATTATTACCTGAATTCTCTTCACAGTAACTAAGAGCTCGCCGGAGCCCACCGAAATAGCTTGTACGAAAACATTCATTGAGTATGTTACCGTATTGCAAATTACGACCGTATAAAACACTTTGTCTGCAGTCAAGTTATTTCCGTTGTAAGCATATGTCACGATAATTGCAAAAGGTATTAATTTGTATGTCAGTGAATAAAAGCTCTGGTAAACGCAAAATATGTAGTACTTTCTTCTTAGCTTATCCATTTCCAGCCTACATACAAAAAAATAAATGTTAGTTCTCTATAATTACATGCTTTAAATGCTTGAAGATCTTTAGGAACTTAATCAAGTGAAAGCTTTTGGGTTGATAAATATACTTAATTGCTATTTATAGGATCTAGTTGAGACTTGAGACTAGTTAATTCTCTATAGTACAAAAAAATTACTTTCGTATATTGTTGACAATAGCTGCATAAGGCTTTTCCCAAGCGTACATCTTAATAACACGAATACCGTTTATTATCTCACTCATTATCTTACTACGTTCGTCAGTAAAACGAGCTACTTTTCGACGGTAGTGCACCGAAAGCTTTCCATTGAAATCTATACATTAATAAGAAAAGCATTAAGTTATTATGGGTTACGAATCAAGATACGTCGTTGTAGCAACGGCTGAAAACCGTTGCTACAACGACGTATCTTGGTTACGAATCATTGGAATCATGCAGGATGTAGCACGCAACTCATTTGATATTTATGGCTACTTACATTGAATCGGGATTAATAAAAGGAATATGGACATTCCAACAAAGCAAGATGATCCTAACTCTTTGTAAAGAAAATACGTGAAAATAACTAATTGTACAGGAGTCGTTACAAGAAACGGAAGTGTAAATATATCTCTGTCAAATCTGGCGACGTCATTTGAAAGCAAATTCACCAACTGCCCTATTGTCGTTTTTCCTTCTCCTGGCTTACTCAATTTCAAGATCTGAAAATAAAAGTTTACATCTAAATTGTCATTCATGATTTCAATTGTACAATTTTTACGGGGCTTTAGAACGAATACACCAAAGGTAATAAAAAGAGAAGATTTAGTACTATGTATTATTTTGTCGTACCTTTCGGTAAATAAGTGAAGAACAAGCAATCCTACATCTCATTCCTAACAAACTTAGATAGTAGACATTTTGGTGCATGCATGCAATATTCCCAGTCGCAGAAACACAAAGCATTACTGCATATAGAATTTGTTCCGTTGAGTTGGACGAGTTTTTTGTTTTATCGATTTCAAACGACCGAATTAATAATTGCAAACAAATTGGTTGTGCTACCCTGTAGAAATATTGGAGCAAAACAAATCATATCCCATTTACAAAAGTGAAATGAATAGTATATGTGAACTTTTTCATTCAAAACCGTTATATCTTATCTTATAGTTATAAATAAATTCACTTAGGTAATAGGGGTAATAGGTATAATAGTACAAACTTTTAAATGTTATTTATTACCTGAACACCCACATATTGAGAGCCAAAACAAATAGTTGTAAGATGAATTGTTTTCCATATAATACGATGAGGACTCTTGCCAAACTAGGCGTAATGTTTAGCTTCTTCGCGTGTGCTAAGTGGCATTCCCAATTTCTTTAAATGTTAGCAAATTTGATTTATTATATTACCATTCTACGCAATATTTTACTAACCCAATTTGAAGCTTAGATGTACAAAGAATCATTGTGGTACGAAGAACCCTGCCAAATTGTGGTACAAAGAATTATTATGGTACTTACTTTGATAAATCGTCTCCAAGTTGTTCAGAACGGTCTTCATCAAGAGTTTCGTACAAGTCTTCAATTCCTAAATCTTTTTTTGCCCCTTTCCGAAATAAAGGCACTATCCACAGAAATAAGAATTTGGAAATAATATGGGCTCCTAAATGAGGATTTGCATTCCTAACTTTTTTCTCGAAGTTTTCCATGGTTGTTAACTACAGTGTTAACTGAAGTATGGTTTGAGGAGAGACTGTTTAATATCTCCATTCACAGATACATTTTTGAATAGTGATCGTACACAGTATTGGGAGAGACTGAATGACTCCTTGTGTACGTACTCTTAGTTAATTCACTTCCTTTTGAGTAGAAATTAAATTCACATTCTGTTTACGTTTCCACAAACACGTAGACACAAATACAAAGATGGAAAGAATGGAAACTACACTTAATCCATTGAATTCCATTGTTTGTAGTCTTTAGTCAAGTACTACTATAAGTATATTTATTATACAAAGGTCTATGTGAAATTTGACAGTTCCATAACTTAAAATGGACTACTTAACAATGCCATAAATACGTGTACATTATAATGCATTACCAGGTTTTTCTTTATAGCCGCTTAGTGCGCCTATAGTAGGATTATTTAACCTATTTACTCATACTCTTGTTCTTGTTGCACAAAAGTTGTTCTTCATTTATAAGTCTTTAAGTCTACCTTCTGCCCTACTCACAAGTAGAGTTAATAATTTTTAAGGGAACATAAAGGTACTAAATGTTCAGGTAGGTATACTTGTTTGAACTGCTGCGTATAATTGTACAGGTTTGCTACTACAAACAAAGTTAACGAAGTAACTTATTACCTGCTTATGCATGAGTCGGGAATTTTACTAAACTTTTGACTTTGGATAGTTTAAAATGCAATTATTTATATAACTATATTCTTTCGCTTATAATAATGTAGATGCTACATGTATAGTATAATTCCAAGTCCAAACTGAAAAAGTATACCATACGAGGAAGCAAACTAGCAAACTGTCGCATGTCGGGCTGATACCTGTCCTGTCCCTTATTGCCTCTTATCTTCCAGGAAAGACAATGGTTACATATGTCCTATATCACAATTTTGCACTAATTGCCTAATGATGCGTGACAAGGTAATTGTATTTTTGTGTGCTAAGTACTACTAATAAATTGTACTTAATTTTATATTGTGCATAAAATAGCAGTTTTCTAAATGGAAAACACTTTTGGGCGTTTATGCAGCATAATATGTAAACGGTAAACGTTAATAAATTTGTCTTTTCATTGTATTATTACTGAGTAGTATTTACCAATTTTTTGCTCCTTTTTGTTTATCGTACTGTAATTAACAGTATGAATTAACTAAATATTGTGCTTGTGAGCTATATCATATCAAACTCAGCGCATAACACATTGTATGTAAAGATAAGGACTGATGAATTACTAATTACTGCTGTGAAATACCCATGATATTGTTGTAGAATAGCAAATAAGGGAACAACCACTTTTGATGTTTCTACACAAGATTATTCTCTCAGCGCAGCACACGTGTACAGTACAAGCATTACAAAGACAATGAAAGATATTAGTATAGTCTAAGTACAAGCTAAACTTTAACAGGCAAATCATTGAAGAGGAATGCACATTATACTTCACAAATGACTTACATTAGATTATTGCTTTGTGATTCCTTATTACTTATATGAAGTAGAACTAAGTAGAAATCGGATTGATAAAAGTTATTTACGAAAAAGACTGTATGTAACTGCAGAAAACTCTTGTGCAAATACATTTTAACTACATGTTACATTACACTGCGTGAGTTGGTAATATATAGCTGGTAGATTTTTAGGCGAAATACTGTTGATACATGACTTTTCTTTTTAAGTCTGTGGATTTTTCTGCGGATCCTCAATTATGTTCTGCATGTTACAGTTCAGCACAAGGGTATATAGTGTTCTTCAATGCGTGTGTATCTTGAGATGTGGCATTGACTATCAAATGAGATGTTTCTGCCATATCTTAAAAATATAAAATATAAGAGGTCATAATCCGAATGTAATGCATGGTTATACAGGAAAGGACATTATGCATCTTTTGAAACAATCACACTGTTTATTTCCATGTCGAAATGATTTCTTAAGAATACCTATGTAAACACTCAAAAATATTTATGCTAATTTGTTGAAAAATTGTATGTTCGCAGTTTACGAAGGTGGAGTTAGCTAAAAGCTAAAACATTCCTGTTACTTATGAGGTGACACCCCATTTTCTTCTCTTGTAGGAGGCAATGTTTTATTGTGTCAATTGTGCCTTGTGTGTTCCTAAATTAAAACTAAATTTTGCGTTTCTACAAGCTCTAACCAAAGTAAAACCAGACTAATACTTACCCTTCCATTGATAAAAATAATTATTATCCCATTAGTGTATAAGTACAGTTATTTTTCTTACACTTCAACTGGTAGCTTTGCTAAATTTAATATTAAGTAGAGGTACCTATATGTCAGTATGCAACCTCTTTATCTTAATCTTATTTCATTACATCTACATATAATCTCTCGGCAGGTACACAAAATACTTATATATTGAATTCCTTTATTGAATTCGACACTCAGTCATAGAACATTTCCGATAAACAGGTAGTAATTAATGCAAGAGACGCTTTCTTCTATAATCTACGTATAATGTGAAAAGTAAAAAATTGTTAAATGGTTCGTTTTGTAATCATTTTTGTACTAAACATGCACAGTTACTTCTTGGTAATGGAATTACGAATTAGTAGCACACAAAGATATTTAGCTAAATGCGTGTAATGAACACAAATTATTTTTATCACTTTCATTAAAGTGTCCCGTATTGTTGTTGTGTATGCAAATTTCTTCTTGCTCTTCGGTGAGCGTCTGATCTCCTTCTTGTTGGTGTTGCCATTGCGTCTTCGTAAGACGGAGGAGCTAAAAGTATTTACTTCATTATTTTACTTGTATACGGACAGAAAATGTATTTGGTACACCCAAAGATTGAATTGAATTTAAAATGCCTTAATTTTAACATGCCCGGGAATTAAGGGAATATGTATCTTTGCAGTCAAGTATACTGCAAAAAGTTGTTCTTAAAAAAATGTCTTCGAGATAAAAAATATAGCTTAAACAAGTTGATCTTCGAATGCTTTTCGCGAGACAGTAATTTTAGCATAGTTATAATTTGCAGTAGTGTACAATGAAGATGATAGAACAGCAATGCAAATAATAATGAATATAAAGTTAAATGTAAAACCATAAAACAAATATTGTACGATTAATGCTATTTGTTCCCTGTGACTTACAAGCGTTCACACAAGCATTTTATTTGAAGGAAATTTTCCTTTATTAATAACGCTTTGGCCAATTCTTCTCCTAAATACCTTATTGTTCTTTAATTCGAGCATTCGAAGATAATTTGTACGAGAAGACATTTTCCTTTATTTATAGGCCGAATTAATCGGTAGATATTTAAAATGTAGTCAAGAATTTACGTTCATCTGGATTAACATCAAGTGGGGGTGCAGACGGTAGAAACAATGCATCTTCGTTTAAAGAGTCCATATCGTCAAAGACTGCTAATGATGACCCTTGCAAGCTATCCATAGTTGGAACTGTGCCAACAATAAGTGGAATACTTCCAGTTCTTATAAATCGTCGCATTGCTGAATAAAATCCAAAGTCTCGTCCCGTTGCTACTGCCTCAATCTAAAGCAAATCGTGGACACTAGAAAAGTTGTACATTTACTTCTGCACTACACAGTATATGAACATAAGATCGTAAATAAATGATAAATATATAGGTAAAGTATATCGCATATCGAAACACCAAAAATCAAATAACCTCTAAAGTGTAGGTACTCTTAATAATGGTACAGGACTCTCCAATAATTTTTACATTCGGCAATTTAAAGGATGTATTGCTCCAAATTTTGGTTTCTCCAGGTATGGCGTGTGGACCATCTTGTTCTCCAACAATTTTATAGGTGCATTTAAATTGGTCTTGGATACGAAATGTATCTCTCTAAATGGAGGTACACTTTCAAATAGGAAAATTGTCCAAAAACATTTTAAAATTGCTTTGAATGTATACATGGTTAGATGCATATTTCTTACTTGGCAAATAAAAAATCTAAGTTGCAGTTGGTAACTACTCTTATTGATAATTTTGGTGTACATTGGAATTATCTCTCCAGGTGTAAAGCCAATTTTAGGAATTTTTACTAGGACACCAGCAATACCGTCGCTTTCTCCAGCAATTTGCATAAAACACTGACCTATGTCAGCAGCGGCTCGGTCATGGTTCAGGTTATAAATCGCCGTTACAATAAAGCTGTCTTTCTTCCGGAATATTTCATTAACACCAGCCATGTGTAATACTATCTCCACGTGGTAAGCAATTTTCCCATGAGTTCCTTCAAATGATGAGGGCACAGAATAAGGAAGAGTAAATTGAAAAGGATAGAAATTCTTTCCAGGGTTAATAACGCATTCTTGTATTCCATCAGCATCACAAGGGGACCTGTGAGATGTAAAACTAGTTACATAGTTAATCGAACTACTAAAAATAGACAACTAAAATTGGTAAAATATGCAATTTTTTAAAATACTTTTCTAAAATATAGCGAAAGAGAAAGACAAGAAAATGATTTGGATTTTTTGTCATCTTACATAGCGTAATGCACCTTCCGATATAAGAAAGTTCGATGGCATTCCAGTTTTCTGTGAATTTTATTAATACAGACATTAAAATACTTACAAATATTCATTGCGATTTTCACTCAGAATCATTCAGGATCTTCCTGACAAAGCATCTGGGTATTTATTGCAAAAAGACTATAATGCAATATATAAATAAGATATAATAATCCAAGAAATCAGAATGTAACAATAAGTTGTTATCCATGTATAATACCTGTAATCCACAGGGCACTCTGGGTCGTCAGTTTGGATCAAGATAGTCCACTTGGCCACTCCTTCTCCAGTTATCGTCATGGCTGATGCTGGAGTTCAAAATTTATGTTAAACACTACTATATAACTAAAACTGGCAAGTTTTGCCGAAAAGTATTATGCAAGATTGGGATTGCTTCGAAATACCTGGGCTCATGATTTGTTCTTCTTGTGAATTGGAAATAACCAACATACCGGTAACGACTCCCCCAGCAAAAAAACTTTTCGATGGGTCATCCCACTCAATTTCTATTTCCATTTTTGCGAACTTGTTATGAATTTTCGAACTAAAGTTAAAATTGTATATCAGCAGAGCCTTTGAGAAAGGATATCTGTTCCAAGAGAAAGTTCAGTTAGGAATGAACCATAATAGCCGTCAGTAAAACGGTAAAAGTGCAAACTGCAAGATGATGGCTTTCCTTATTGTAAGCTCAAGTTCAAATATTTATTTTCTATTCGAAGAGTATTGTCTTTTTGTAAATTTGTGTACATAATTTAATGGAAGCAGGACTGATGGATGCAGAGTAAAGTACTAGAGCACAAGTAAAGTTCGGAATAAGTTAGAAAGCAAGTAGTGTGTGGCGAGACTTTCATCATCTTATTGCGTCTGTTAGTCATGAGGTAAATATCGATCGTCATGTGGCCTTTGCGTCGTCCTTCTTCCGGAAATAGAGATACATTCTACGCAAAAACTATGACGTGTTAGCCTAAATTTTGCTTTTCGTGAGCTTTAGTTTTATGCCAGTACGTTCCTAATGAACCGGTGCAAGTAGATGTACTGTACTGTACAGTAATAAGACTGTACTTATTGACAGTTGACAGTAGGTAATGTTTACAATTTCTAATGCGTAGATTAAAGTTGCGTTTAGTTACTTTATCGAAGTTATTGGTTAATTATGTCCAATAATTTAATTGAATTAGTTCAAAGGAATTATAAAGAGCTGCTTCCAATTCGAATATTAAGATGAATACAAATTCCACGTTCCACCTCATTTCCTGCTGGTATGCTTATATTATGTTTATTATTTGTGCATCTGACAATCGTACTTCTACTTACGTGTAAATAAGTATGTACTGCATACAATAACATGAGAATTTATAATCCCAAATGTATAATAATTATTTTACCTGCAGAGTTTTTAAAAGTTTAACCTGAAGGATCCAGATTTCATGTCCAATACTCATCAGTTGTACCTTTTAGTTTAATTAAATAATTTGCTTGAGCTAATACTTGCATAGGTAAACGAATTGACGCCCATATACATGAAATTCTAAGAATTACTACTAATACATGCTCCGATGCACCTGTCATGCCAAAAATAAACATGAAACAACGACCATGAAAGTCGAGATGTGGAGAATGTCAACATGTACAAGAGTAATATGGCTTAAAATATCTACTACATCCTGCCATATGCTTACTGCTTACCTTCCGCGAAAATTGACGAAATATTTATTTTCTTTTTACCATCAGACCCATACCATGTGAAAGCAATGTAGCAAGTAGATTTCTTATTATGGCAATTTTTCCATATCCATATTCCATATCTTTCCCATATTATTTAAGAGCAGGTACTTTTAATGTTAATACGTTATTAGATAATTACTCTGCCTTTGGAGAGTATACTGCTGGAAGTACTTCTTTCTTAAGCAAATAATTAGGAATAAACCCGTTAACAGATGTAAAAAAGAGTCGCGTGGTGAGCGGTGAGTGTTTCATTAGCGGTAAGTGTTTGATTGCGGGTCACTGTGCCCATGCCCACCTCTTGGCTACCGCGAACGCACAGACATCCAGACAGACAGACAGACAGACAGACAGACAGACAGACAGACAGATCATTCATTATTATAAAGAGGGCTGCGCTCCTCTTAATAATTAGCAACATTAATTTTACTGATTGATGTATTGCTATACATAAATTTATATCCTGTAGTCACTTTATTATTATTATTATATACAAAAACCACACATGGCTCATCGATATTTTGAAGGAAAGGCTCACGCTCTGCTATATGCCAAATATAGACCTGTACCTCCAAAGAAATTGATTGAGAGAATTGTTAATTTTATTCAAGAGAAGGTTCGAAAAATATTTAATCTTTCATTATATCCATATTTTGATATTTTATTCGGATTTGTTTGGCTTGACTGGAATTTTTACTTCCGCAGCATACTGGAAAGCTAAATGTTGCTGTAGATGTAGGCTGTGGTTCAGGTCAAAGTACAGGATTTTTTTCCCCTTATTTCAACAAAGTAATTGGAACAGACATAAGTGCAGCACAAATTGAGAAAGCTAAAGAAAGTAACAATCTTCGAAACGTTTTCTTTGAGTACGCGAAATCAGGCATTCCCTATTACGCTATTTATAAAAGTTATTGCAGTTAAGTAGAGAATTATTAGGTAATTTTAAAATATACATTACTCTACATATCACATATACATAGTCTCATACTGATTTTTTTCAGGGTCAGTCCAGCTGAAACAATTCCCGGAGAAAATGAATCAGTTCAGTTGGTCAGTGCTTCACAAGCTGCACATTGGTTTGATCTTCCGAAGTTTTATGACGAAGGACTAAGAGTTTTATCTCCAGGAGGAGTAATGGCTCTTTATGGGTATTCATTCCCTAGATTTCGTTTTTCAGATGACTCTAATATCAATTCTAAATTAGATGAAGCTCTGGATGATGTAAGCAACACAACTGAGCATGACTCTAAAAGAATTAACGCAAAGTCGATTTTCATTTCAAATTGTTTTTATACACAATTTTAGTTTTATGCCAAAGACCTGGAAGGTTACTGGGCTGCCGAAAGAAAACTAGTGGACAGCAGATATGTTGACTTTGTCATTCCCTACAACGATTTTCTTAGGTTCAACAGTTTTGCAGTGCTTGTATTTTTTGGTTGTTTATGTATTTTAATTTCAATAAGTTTTGCTCAAATGTTTTACAGAGATGACAGCTTCTATCACGATATGGAAACAAATGTGGTAGATATTATTAATTATTGCTACACATGGTCAGGGTACCAAAATTTTTGTAAAAAGAATGGAGAGGAAAAGGGAGAAGTATTAATTCGGAAACTTAAAGAAAGGTATAGGGTATAGGTATTCAAGAAAATAATCATTACTAGTCTTAATTGAATCTATTCAGAAAGAATTTAATCCTCCATATATTATTTGCAATAGATTCATGAAAATAGCTGCAGTTTCCAAATCTCCTGAAGAAACAATTTTTACAAAACGGACCAGTTTTTATCTGCTAATGGCAAGGAAATAGTTTTATGCAGGGCAATGAGTGTATTGAAGCTTTTAGTATTTATCGTTATGTTGCAAATCACATTTATTTGCTTTTAATTGTGTAGTTTATGCCAAAAAATTAACTTGTTATAATAATAATCCTTTAGCTTGGAGTTCCACTGATTTGTATTACTGAATTATGTGCTTGAGTGTGTCGCTCTATTGTTTGAAAGCAGAAGAATATTTAGAATATGTGCTATATTTTTATAGAATTTAATGTAGACGTAGACCAAAGAGATTCGCCTAACAAAATAAAACATCTATATAATAATATATTTAATCAATCGTTACGTGTACATTAGGGTACACACTTGGGATGTTTCTTTTCATAAAATCACTACATTATTGTCATTAATGCATACTATATTCAACTAAGGAGTTTTTTACTATGTTCTTTAACTAATTTTGTAACGTTACTATTTATTTGTAGTACTCTTTCTTAATCTTATGGCATACATGGGATCCTTAGCGTTTGTAGTGCCTGTTCTGTTATACTTTTCTGAAGAAAGTAGCTCACGGCTCTCGGCAGATACTTCATGGTACTACTCAGTTCCTCAATAACTCTGGTTTTGCTTCACATCGCAGGATAGAGTGAGCTTGTGTAACACTTAAAAGATACCGGATGAAGCAGAGTCGTAACTCAAAACATTACTCTGTATATATTTTCTGGTTTTCAAAGATTATAATTTTAAAATTCAATGAAATATTTAGTTTCGTATTGCATGTTTCCTCTCTTTAATACTATTTGCCATTTATTGTAGAATGAAATACCAAATCGTCAACAACTTACAATTAATATACTACAAAAGGTAGTTGATAGTTGGAGATAGAAAAACCAAATTTTCCAACTTTTTGTTTGTGAAATGGTATTTTGAAATTCCATTATACTAACCTGGACACTACAGCTTGTTCTCGTTACCCTTCGGCTGTAAGGTTTTCTCAATTTTAGGAGCATCCTGTTATTCTTATTCTATTCATTTATATGACTCCCATAGAAAATACGTTTTACATGTTCTCTACTCTGTAAGTTAATGCCGGTAAAACGTGTATTTTACATTTTGTGGTGTACTACATTTTAAGATTCTTATTTCCTTTGTTCCATCCGCATCCGATACTACACAGGAGAGTTAGAGAGAGTGTAATAATAATAAATAGTCCCGGTAGTTTTGTCACAGAGATTTTCTGTATTAATATTATGCATAGAATTCTTCTGCTATAAAGCAATATGCAAGGACTGAGAAATTATGGAAATGTAGGATTTAGCTTGTAATGTTAGATTTGGCGTTCCCCAGCTCTCCGAATATCTGAAGTGAACCGCAAAAATGAAACATAGATTCCGAATTCAGTAAGGATTATGGATCATGTCGTATCCCACAGGCCAAGTTATGAAATTGCATACGATATTTACTGCTTAGGTGTAAGTATATATAACTTGTAGAGTAAAAAAGACGAAACATCTTGCTGTGGTAGTTTAGCGTGAGGATATTTTCCCTGGGAAATGTAGCTTACATTGTCCATAACAATTTTATATATATTGCATTTTCTGATATATTTGGGAAGTAGAATGTAAGATGTAGCCATATCCCGATCTCTATGAATAGGAGTAGAAATATGGAACATTATGAAATGGAATAAAGAGGAACACAAACAGGAGAAATTGAAATCACAAGGGTCCAATGGAGAGGATTAAAGGAGAAATGGAGATCAAAAAATGGAATGCGAGCAAAGCAGATGTTCTTACACTTGCTACATTCATACAGAGGCTTGGAATGATCAAAATCTTTTATGGCAACAATTTTCTTATGCAAACAAAATCCAATTTAGAAACAGGAGATATTACCTTTCTTAATTTTAAATGCATAATTAACTTCAGTCTCAGCATCTTACTTAGAATGTAAACAATAAACCCACCCCACTACAGACCGTACCAAATATCTTCAAGGGAAACGTTTTAACCACCTCACGTTACTAATTTTTAATGATTTTAATCAGTAACCAAAGCAAACCACTAACCATCTACGGAAATAGAGATATTTTCTAACATGTATAAAGATATATAATAAGTAGGTAGAATTACAGACCAACCTAAGTATGATTTACCCTTAATGTATTATATGTACTGTTAAATATAATGATGATATTGGACGTACCTACCTAAATAGCAATAATGATTAGGTAGGCAAATAAATATTATATGAATATAGATAATATACTTTCTTGGAATTGTTAAGAGTAGAATGCATGTAGAAATGTATCTACAGAATCTTTTACAGCAATGGCTTCGTGAGCTACGGCAAATGACAAGGTCCCATCTGGTTCGGATGAAGTGGAAATTCTCTTGGGACTCAGGAGATTTTATGCGGTCGAAATTTATAACTCCAGGATTTTGGACTTGGTTGACTGAACTATCAGACAAACAGAACTAGAGTTGAACAAAGCAGAACCCATGCTACTTTATGGTTTATAGCATTTCTATATCTTTATCATTTATATGTTATAATAAAAACTTGCCTAGTGTATTGTGTTCTGAAACTCTATTCTCAAATCGAAAGTCTACAAAAATGGTATAATATCAGAGAACACATTTTCTGTTATTAATAATGTAATGTAGAGAAATTCCAACTCAGATTCAATCTTTGAATTCTGGGTTATAATTTTTCTGGTCTAAATATTGATTCTAATGTAAGCGAACTTAAATGTTCCATTCTTATCAAGATTTGAAAAACAAAACTTTCATTCGAATGCATTAATCTTTGACTAAGAACGTTCTTACTTAAATGCATTGAATTGAACACAAAATTAGGGTGCTCTTGAGTCCCTGAAAAACTTGACCATTTAATAGAAACCCTAGCACACAAAGTTTTTAACCGAATTCTGTGTTCGCTATTGGTTGCGTGTTGCGTTTGATATTCATTCATATCTAGAATCAGTGTCCTTCAACTAAAAATTTTATATCGAAACTTAAAATGAGATTGACAAATAATTCCTGCTCGATGACAAACACACATTATTTTCTCTTTCAAATTTCAAGACAATCTATTAAAAACTATAAAGAGATTATTGTTGCTCCTTTGTTTGGTATGCATTAATAATTAGCATTCAAGATAGTTTTTCAAAAGCTCAAATA
Organism: Yoshiicerus persimilis; assembly: GCA_020352615.2. Classification (NCBI taxonomy): domain Eukaryota; kingdom Metazoa; phylum Arthropoda; class Collembola; order Entomobryomorpha; family Tomoceridae; genus Yoshiicerus; species Yoshiicerus persimilis. The sequence continues at coordinate 15,228,852 of CM036942.2, forward strand.
AAAAATAAGGATATAAAAAATCTGTTGCAGAGTAGAAATTGAGGACTTTAATGTTTTTGTATATTCACTGAAATCACTGAAGAATTGTACATATACGGAGAAGGGTATTTATTGATAGTATTCCATGCAATACTGCTTCAAAGTAAAACTTGTTTGCTTATCGGTAGCTTATAGTTGAAGATACAAATGCACAGTATAGATATAGGCGTTATAAATGTACTTAAGTATTAGTATTGGGAAGTAAGAATGGAAGAAAAGATCTGAAGTGAAGAGCCCAAACTGCAGAAGAAAGGATGAAACAAGATGAGATGAGAAGAGTAGAGGTGGAAAACTTTGATTCGGGAAAGAGAAACTTTTTCTATTAATTCCCTTTCCACTTGGCCTGTCTTTCTGTACAGAAGAAAAGTAAAGTCGGCATAAAGAAAGTTAAGCTCCATTCTGTCTTTGTAGCCTCCATATTCACTTAGACGATTTTCCTTTTCATATGCCTATTTACTGCTCTAGAAAACTTCAGGTACACTCCCAATACATTTTGTTCTGCTAAAAACGAAGTATAACAAATCCACCTTTTGTCTTCTGACTAAAGCACTACCAAAGTAAAAGTTGGAGTGTGGGAAGGTTTTCTAAGCTGATTTTCTAACTTAGCTAACTCTCTAAAGTCGTATTTAGAATTGATTTTTGGAAGGTGCTGCAAAATATGCTTTGGTGTCAGATATTATGAATATGGTATCTATATAAATGTAAAACATCTAGTTTATTTACGCTAATTTTTGAATTATTTCCCAAACTGCAGTATAACATCAATAATTTGATTCATAAAGACTTTAAGGACTGTGGCAATCAACATAAAAAACCAAAGTTGGAATACAATAAATTGTTGCATGGTACATTTCCACCGATACAAGAATAATTATTAAAATAGTGCGGTCCCAACTTTAGTATGTAGACAATTCATATGAAAAATTCTTCTTTGACTATTTTAGGCATACACATTAGATGTATGTAGTTAAAACTAACAAGCACCATCACATCATGACGAATCATCTATGATTGTAATTGTGGAGTGGGGATGAACTGATTAGAAAACTACTAAATGGAGCCCTCTAACTCTGACTTATCTACTAGTAAATAATGTTTTAGAAAACTTAATCTAAGACATGGTTTAGAAAAGGAAAGAGGCGACTCGATCAAAGAGGAAGAAAGAGAAATTATCTAAAAGCTCTTGCTTCAGGGGATTACTAAACTTTCCTTTATTTCCATTGGCTTTTTCCTGTCTACGTCTCTCTAGACTAGAAAATCATATATTTAAGAAATCCATTTTGGCCTCAAAATTTTGTGTTTCCTTAATTCTTACTCCTAGTGAAAAAAATATAAGAAAGAAAACAATAATGGTCTGAAATGAAAGAAGCAGATAATACAAAGATATGATTGCTGACAACCACACCACATTTAAACATCCGCCTTTGATTCTTTCTCAAGCAGAGACTCCCCGGCTAAAAATTTCTATTTCCTTAAAAATCAAGCACAACCTTTTCTAATTTTTCTTTTATTTCTACCCTACTTTCTGCATTCAAATGCAGAAATACACGAAAGAGATAAATATTTGTGCCTAATAAATATTACAATATAGTTGTACATACTACATATTTTCCCACTAATTACAATTACGTGTTTAAATACAATTGCAAGTATAATAATTATACTCTGTATAGGTAGGAATGGCGCTAGTAGTTTGTAGGCAACATCAATTCAGTATGATAGAGACTCATATAGGTAGCTATATTAGTGGGATTGAATACATGAATTGAAAGATTGAATGGTTTAGTCCCTCAAGAATACGACAAGGCAGGAAAGAGGCTAAATGTAATGCTATTAGAGGGATCGAGTCAGAAGAACTTGACTGGAGCAATCGAGATTTTGCTTGTTCTGTACATATATTTATGTATACACTGAGAATATCCGATACTACAGTACGTTAACTTACTTATACATGAAATGTAAAACCTATAGTACAGATACCTGTGAAATAATAGAAGAGTTAAGAGAAAGTTGGGCGAAAGACGAAGAAAGAAAGTAAAAGGGATTGATAGAAATTCCATTTTCGACAAAGAAGCAAAAGCAAAGGCGACGTAGTGTCATGCCGTTGTATATCAAACTAACGATAAGTAAGACTTGGCAAATGGAATCGAAGCCATAGCTAAAGTTAGGTACCTTTATACTTATTTATGGTGCACGGAATGAGCGTACTTTCACTCTGCTACAATGTTATAGAAAATAAAGGAGTTAAGATATAGGAGAAAAGAGATTTCTTTAATCCGATTTTCGTGGAGGAGTCGTGAATTTCGTGTGGCGCACAATCGAATGTGGCATGCAAGGCAGGGATGAGCACAAGAGAACTCTTTATTTTCAATCAACGAAAGCTATTGAGATGAGCTCTCTCACTCTCAAGTAGTCAAACCAAGTCAAGGCAGAGAGACAGAAGAGACGATAACTAAACCTAACCCAGCTTATTGCCTTTAGCCTCCCGTCCAAAGGCAACCATTCAACTCAACTACCACACCACACCATCCTCTTATTTAGTACTTCTTTCGTATTCATATCATCATCCTCACTATTCTATTCCATGAAACTACTTACTTAAGTTAGTTATGCGATTCTCGGCTTAGTCTCCAATCAATCTAATCTCCGAATCAATCCTTTTCGCCCAAAATCACATCATCACAAGTTCCGCCAATTTCCCATTTCAAATCAACGGCAATCTTAATGATGTAACAGAACTAGAATATACTCTTCTCTAATATTAAACTTAACATACTACAAACTATGTTCTTTATCCGCATAACACACATCTATACTGTTGTGCATGTGCATATATTAATTTGGTTAACTCACACATCCCATTTTAACTAGATTTACTAAAATAGTAAGTGTAAAGCAAAGAAAAGCTATTTTACCTAGTTATAAAATGTCAATTAACTTATACCACTATTATTTACTATTATCGTCTTTGACCATGTAGTCTACTAAGTAAGTACGGATATAAAAGATTTAACCCCAGAAATTAATGCGTGTTAAGTAATAGAAAAATACTTAGCTATAATGTCTTTTTCGCTGATTTAACCAAGATGTGTTTGTAAGTAAAGCAAAGTTTAGTGAGAGGAATTGAGAATTGAGATGTTATACTGAGAGATTGAATGAAATTGTAAGGCAATATCTGATAGAAGACAAGATTGTGAGATGTGATGGATACACGATGGATATAACATCGAAGACAAATGGAATTGAAATTGAGAGCCAAATGGGAAATGTAAATAGGCTCTAGAGAGCTTGAGAAATGATTGAAGGCTAAGAATCCCATGACAGATTCTCAATTTTCAATTCCTCTTCTGGTCTGTCGGACTTGTCCAAATCAATTTATAAACACCCCTAAAACAACAAAACTAGACTGTATAAAAAGCCTGTTTAGATTTTAGATAGGTTCCTAGTTTCGTAGTATCTCTACCATGTACATATTATTCCCAATCAAAGCACGGTGTAGTGTTAGTGTATTGATGCATATCCGATATCTAACGAAATCGTTATTACAGATAGTTAGTCTGAACTGTAATTCTACCTTTGCGTCCTGTTCTATTTACCAATAAGCAGTTTAAGTAGAACAGTTTTTGCACTGGCTGTTATTTTTTATGTCAACTGCCTACGAAACATGACATTTTTTCAGATCACTCGATCCATTCGTTACATTCAAAAATGGCTTTTGTGGCAATCAATCACTTGAAATCCTTTAGATGCATTTCAAGTGTCAAATTTTCAATTACTGTAAGCGTCTATTTATGTATCGAGTATCGAATACTGGGATACTTCCACAGTAACGTATTGTAAAAGGCTAAATACTATCCTTCTTATCTTTACCACTTTGCTATATAGGCTATAATACCTATCTACCACTATACTTTTCTCAAATTCTCGTTTCAAATTCCCTTTTATCTCCTAGAAGAAAAGTCTTCGGCAATTTGTTAGATTGAGGCACACTGGGTTTGTGAATTTGAATTCTTTGAAAGTTTCTTTATCTTTGCATTTCTACAGGACAGGATATCTTAAGGTTACAGTTAGAAAGTTAGATATTAGAAATGCAAAATGACCTTAGAATTTCATACATTTCAATAAAGCGCTGCTGCACACTCCCATACTTATTTCAAACCGAAATCCAAATTTTGATTTTTACTTTGCTATAAAATTATTACAGTCAGTATAGTGAAACCAGTTTTATCAATCAACTAGTAAAGGAACACTTATTGTACTTTTGATGGGGTATTGTTAGCATACAGCTGACATTGACACTTATAGTACACAGGTCAGAGTACTTAATGCATAAAATATATTTTCATTTGATGGCAGGTTATACCTGTTAGCATATGTTCATAAGAGCATTTGCCATTTAGTCACTCAGAGCCCTGTCCCTGAGTAGGAGACCACAATGGATAATAATTGACCGTCACAACCTTTCAATTCACAGCTGGCAATTAATTAATACTGGGGGACATGAGTTTTCCATGTTCAGTTCTGCTTTCCACTTCATGAAATATCGACAAAAATAGCAAGCAGTCATATATAGTAATATAGAAACCTAATTATGTAATAGTCAAGCACGTGTTGAATTGTATTACAAATCTTGCAAAGTAGCATAGAAAGCCAATTTTTCTATAGCTCCTACTGGTATTTCATGTCTTAACGTTTATATCTGCATGTGCAATATAATTTCATTTTATCCCTTCAGCTGCAGCTAACGAAAGGACTTTAAACTTGAGAACCGACAAAGCAGAAATGCGTACCAAAGATCATGATTTGCCTTTTCTTAAAAAGATATGTTTGTCAGGTATCCCGCCAAAGTGTTAGTAAGATTATTACGTAAACCTACTTTGAGCAATGATGAGGAGTGAAATAAGTGGGTATGGTACTGATTAAATTTTGTCTTAAAGTGACAATGGTACTTATTCCACCTTATCAGTTTGATTGCACGTTTTCCTTATATTTTCGAACATATTTTTTGCTGATATTCGCTTTAAAAGTAAACCTTCTATACTGTATCACATTTACAAGTTGCAATACAAACACTTGTAACTACCATTGTTACTTGCCATTTGAGTTTGTATATCAAAAGCGCACACTGCCACTAGTATACTTACAATGTTACAATACACTGATACACGATACACTGCATTCGTTCTCAGCTATCTTTTCTTTTCACTCCCCTTTCTTTTGTTCGTGACACATTTCACTTTTGCCCACTGTTCACTAGATTATTTCTGCATTGTAAATCGTGAGCTGAATATTGTATAACCATTGAGATGCTAATTATGGTACACCAAGGGCAAACGTTTCGTTTATAGCAATTAAACTAATGTGCATTTTAGAAAATTTGATATCATTTGCAAGTCATGAATAAATTAAATAATTATCTAAAGCAATGTTAAACGGCTTCATATGTGTTTTAATTCAATGTGCTATTTTTTACGCTAATATTGTCATGTTAAATCTCTGTAAGACAGAGCACATGGTAATTTGTGAATTATATAGTTTACATAGCATACATACAAGGTAGGTAAAAGCTGAAAATGAGCTATATTTTCGGCACACTGAATATGCTTTATGTTTATAGAATGAAGGCGTGAGAATTTGCAAACACACTGCCTGCTTACGAATTTAAAATCGCTAATGAATAGAAAGTTTAATCAATATGATGATACTTATCAGAGCGTACGGTGATTTTCATTTTAAGACGATGTTTTCATATATCAGCACGCCAATCTATACATCGTTGACCATGAGCAGGGGTGCTTCTGCATATATTCTGTAAATATACGTCATAAACTTAACAATTTGTGTCAACATTATTTTTCCTAAACCACGCTTAATCTACCTAAGGTTTACACAAAAGAAAGTTTACTATTTTTAGATTTATTTACGAAGAGCATTCAAAGTCTAAAATTTTATTAAAAAGCAAATATTTAAACTCGGCCTTTGTCTTCCATAAGGCTACTCTACAGCATGAATGTAGTTAACAGGCTTCGGCAGTTGCCTAACATAACTGTCACAAGAATAAAGGAGCTAAGGGTGTGCAGTGAGATTTCTCTTGGAGAGCACGTATCAAGAAATATATGGACTCTCAAGTTAACTTACTACAGACCAAACACCCCTTATTCACCGTACTCAAACATATAAAAATGCTACTATATGGTACATGAATATGGCCTCTGAAATGAAATACCTAGACAATTTGCTATATAGTTTAGTGAACTATATATTAATTTAGCGAATCCCATCAGTTTTACTATAAATATAAGCTAGAGGAGCAAAGAAGCTATATAATGTAATGTAAAAGCAAAGACTGTCGAGTCGAGGTTGTTTTGGTGTTGGTGTTAGTGGCTGGATTGGATAAGTGGGCTGAGTGCTCCGTTATTTCAAGTGACATTTGTGTGCGTCGAGACACATTTAATGCATTAGGAAGATTGAATTTTCTTTCTGGCTGGGAAAGCAAACCGCAGACTAGTCGAAGCTGAGATTGAGAAGGAGCAAAAAAATTCGGTGGAGAATATAAGGATTACATGTATAACACTTCTTCCGCCAACCACCCACGACACAACAGAGTTGAGATTCCTTAACACATTTTATAGTTTCAACTTTCCATACAAGCATCCCGAGGAATACAAAGTAAAGCTGTTACCGAGCTGAAGGAAAAGGAGATAAAAAGAGGTTATCTCTCTGTAAGTATGTCGCCGTAGTGAAAAGAAAGAATCTTACCAAAGTGACAAAAGAACAATCACTTTTTACATGAAATTCTCTATTCTCTATTGCTCTCACTATCTTCATATTTACTATGTGCCAAGCAGCTAGTCTTTATTGGAAGAGACTAAGAGACATTTTGGCATCCCCTTAGTAAGACTCAAAACCAAGACAGTAAAAACATTTTAAACAGTAAAAATGTATTCCTCTTTTGCTTCTTGCAGTCATTCTAAAATAATGATCATTTTTAACCTTGTGTAATGACCATAATTTTATTCTAAGCATAGTATTTTCCATCTGGCAACGTGTAAAATGAAAAGATAATCCATTGTGAGGATTATTGAGCTGATTTAATGTGTACTGACACCTAAGCAAAATTCAGTTTCTGGAAAATGACTTACTTTGGGTGAGTTATGAAATATTAAAACTAGAATTACTTCTAGGTAGACAGTGGTAAAACAAATAAAATATGAGTAGGAAAGCACCATGAAACTGTTTTGCGATCACAAGCTTACATAATAAGGTTGAGCCTCCCTCATATTGTTTGTTTAGGATTCCAGGTTTGGATTGTGTACTATATTATGCTTTGCAGGTGAGTTTGACAGGTGTATTAACCGTAAAGTAATATGATCACATCACATTCGACTTCCCCAATCTCACCAAATCAGGAAAACATTTTCCACTCAACTTCCTCAATGCAGACTGTAAGAAGAATGTAAGAAGACTTGTCAAACAGCACTCATCTTCAGAAAACGGATCATCCTATATACATCCACCGTATTTACTGAGTTAAGATTCTTTGCTATAAACAACGAAGCAGAAAATGTGTCATATTGCATCCCATTTTTGAAATTAGCAACAAACAATAGTTTAACAATAAACTACTGATTCAATTAAGTTAACATTTTACTGAACCTTCTTTATAAGAAAAATTTTGAATTTTCTTTGCAAAACACAGGCCTGTAAAACTATAGTTGGAAAAGCGCATAATTTTTCATTTCAAGAGATTGTTCCTCCAATAATAAGTGCGTCAGCTAAATGAACGAATACGGTATTTGGTATACGTATACTTAAATATGTTTTCCTATGTAGACGTTCCCAGAAACTGACAGCTGTAATTCTACTTTGAATTGCACTGATATTACCAACATTAAAACAGTATAGTTATATGGATATCATTGGTTAATATTTAATAAGTCAAGTGAGATTATCAAAATGGAAATCCTGTTACACATCAGCAAAAAATCTAGGAAATAAATGACAACTGTGAAGCTACTTGTAGTTTTATGCCTGAAAATGTGTAGGTTTACGTATACAAAACATGATAGCTTATTCAGGGGTATTATTATATACTTCATTGCATGAAATACGAATGTCATCTGCAGACATCAGGTTAGACAAAACAGGATACAATGTAATAAGATGTCAGAAACTGAACACAATTTGATGCTCCTGTCATTATTAAATAAATTGAGAACACAAGGTACCTAAAGCAAAAAGTATCTACGCTTCACGATATCCTCTTACCGAATAATGCTTGCTATTATTAAATATATTTTTAAACCATCGTATCGAAAATGGCAGGCGAGCAGTCAGTTGAGTTGAGGTTTTGTGACATAAAATGTCCTTATCGCCCATTGTATTAGAAAACAGATATTGTCAACAGTGGAAGGCGATATGGACAAAGTACAAACATTCTAACGACTTTTATTTCATTGAATTAAGTCCAAACAGGTACATAAATCTTGCACAGATGATAGTTGCTTTTGCTTGGCTTGACTTGTCTTTATTTATTGCTGCAGAAATTCAGCTTGTGATCTAATTACCTATTTACAGGTAAAAATGACTGTACAAATGAAAAGATTCAAAAAAGGTTGTCACTCTTTGTACTTGTAATGAACATTGTTAAAACCACAAACATAGTTTGAAGCTTTTCTGCTTCAATTATGAAGAAAAGGCATACAATGCAACATATTTTCTAAACGGTAAATTCTAATAAAATGCACCTATTAAAATTAATAGTGATTATTTCGTGAATTGACTTATTTCTGAGAATTGATATGCACATTTATTAAAATTTTCGTATCTGTAAAACCTAACGGTGAGTTGGGTTAGCATTACCAGTATTAGGTTTCCGTAATATGCATAACTGGATCATAAGGTTACATTTTTTACTTATAGGTATTCGAAATTTAGTTGTTAATAAGCTAAAGAGTATAAATGTTTTCAGTACTGAATTGGTAGCATTAAAGTATATATAAAACAAATTATATAAAATAGTCAAGTAATGACTAATCCGTGAGAATTGACAAACGCAAAGATTCACACAGGTAGATAAATATTAGTATCGTGTTATATGTTAGTAAAACAGTAAACAGGTACACATTTATTAGCATTCGTTGATAAAGCATCTACGTCGAAGCGATGAATTTGTGATGAGATGATTGTATTAGTGGTTTAAATATTAGTGTGTAATGTGTACGGGTTGCTAATATTATTACAGCAGATTTGAATTGCAGCTATTGAATAAAAATGAGAAGTTCTGGGCAAACAGACAGCACAGGAGTCAACGTCCGAATCTCAATGAGGAAAATAAGTCAATTTGGCATAAAAAATGATACCTTGTAATTTGTTCATTGTCAGCAGAGTAGAAATGCAAATGGTACGCTAACTATTAGAGCAGAGAACATTAAGCGCAAGTAATAACTGTGACAAAAGAAACCTGAAGTGGTATTATTGAAGCAAAGCCCATAAAAAACAATTAAATACATAAAAGTGTATTGATAAGGTAATAAGTAGTAAAATATTAAGCCATAAGGTTCTACTTACATAATAACTCCTTCGCCCGATAAATGCTACCTGCTAGTTTACTAATAATATCACAATCACATGCAAAAGCACAAGTGTGTGGATTTGTGATGTTGTTGGATCAGTTGGTTTCGTTCCTATCATTTGCTTTACTCGTCTTCTATGGAATAATGTAAATCTTGCCGAGTTGGAGTTGGAGCGAGTGGAGGGTATTTGATGAGATGAGTCTGTCTCTTCAGTCGACGTCTGTTTTGTTCCGTCTGGTGTTATGTTGGTGGATGGAGGAGGAAGTCAGACTTTGTATGCAAATGCCTAGTCCTCTCTCACTCCATGTATTCTAATTTATACTGTCGTCTATTGTATTCCATTATTTGTCCCATCTGGCCGCCTCAACCCAAGTCTCTGATCCTCCATGCCATCCAATTCAATCCGACATGATTTCTGGTGGTCGCGTGCACTCCTGCAGCACCGGCACACAAATTGCTCCTCGTCACCCGCCACACCATCCAAATCTTCTGTCTAAAATAATCATTCTACATTTTAATTACTACTAACTAAACTGCATTAAGCTTAAGGCAATTCAAACACGCATACACACTTATTTAGCTCGCCTTTTTACTTAAGTATGATACAGCAGGCAGAAACCTAAGCTCTAAATCTGTATATATGTTGCATCTCTATTCATTGTTTTACATAACCAAGAATAACACAAGAAATTTTTTAAAGCCCAATTTCCCCTTTTTGGTATAACACGGTTGCGGTTTCAACATCATTAGCTCATAGTGTGAATTTTTGACACTTGCACCACTTATTGAATGAAATCAAATACTGAAAACTAATACATTACTATACAGATAATGGCAACTCACAAAATTGAAATGTCTTGCAACAACATAAAATATAGTATTAGTAGCATAGTTAAGATCCTTCAAAGTTTTAACTGCCTCTAATTAGTTTACTTACCTATATTGTGCATTGCCATATGGGGCGAAATAAGGATCAGTCACAGTACCCTATTAATCGAAATGTATTTAAAATGGTGTTAACCGAACTAGGTATTTGAATATGAAAACTGAATACTTGATGTACAAAACAGTGATGAAAACAATGGTAATTAATACACAGTTGGTATATTGGGCTGTCATTGCAAAATATCATTCACTTGGCTGAACTTGGTAATTATTTAATTATTTATTCTATTTAAATAAAGTAAGAGATTAAAATTGTATTTATTTACTTTACAGTACATGATGTCAATCTCCAATCGCTAGTATGTGTTATTCATATTAATTAAGACAATTAAAAGCCTAAATATATACCCACCCTAAGAGCATTCATTAAAAAGTGTAACCATATACTCTGCAAGATGTTATACAGGAAGATCAAACGAATGAATCGATTTAGTATTTATTTGGAGGACAAAATGCAGTAATAGAGCTATATCTAGTGTGATTGTGGGATGGTCTACACTAAAGTTAGAAGAGTAAAGTTTTCTCATTGTTTTCTCATCCATGATGACAATTAATCCATGGGAATTGTAGGATTTCTAGTTAAAACGGGAATATAGAGAGTGTAGAGCGTGAGAGAAGAGAGTAGCTCTGGTTGATGTCGTGGAGTGGTAGGTATTTAAAGTAGTGAAGTTTTCGTGCGTCTGGTGTGTCTATCTATCTCCTTGACTTGATTTGGAGTGTTGTGTTGTGGTATGTGGTGTTCTGGTGTGTCCTGTGATTGGAGCGAAGAAGGGAGGGCTGGAGAAAGGGCTGGCCAAAAGTCAAAGGAGAAAGGCCTTCGAGAAAGCGTGTGCGCCGGCCTTAGCCTTTCCTTTAACAGCAACCCACTACTTAATGCTGGAACGGATGGTGGAGACGGGGCACGGAACAACTCCTGGAAGTAACTAGTCTCCAATATAAGAATGTTATGATTACTACTTGGCGTTGCTACCTTCAACTTTATCCTGTAGACATTAGAACTGGAGTACAGTGCCGAGGACTGAAGAGGATGCGGATGTAAAGAGTAGGAGTAGAAAGGAGGAAAGCTAAAAGCAAAGCAAACCACCAACCGATCCGTGTCGATCCTTCGCGACGCGATTCCAGATACGACGTCCCGGTCCCTGATCCTATCATCTCATCTCTTCTCATGTGCTCCATGATCTAGATCCACATCCACAGAGATCTCGATTGGATTCTGCATTCTCCATCTCCAGGAGGTTAGAGTTGCAACTCCAGACTCCCTACATGCTATTCATGCTCTGTACACCAACTATGTATCTTCTCCACACACAATACATATGCAATGGTGTACTCCGACCTAAGTTATGTATACACTGTGCTTCTTCTTCTCATGACTATCTCTGGATAATATGCATCATAGTTAAGTATTGGGTTACTATTTCTACTACTGGATACTTACTTGACTTAGGTACTACCTACCGCCAACCTAGACTACGCTGTTAAAGATAATGTATCCAGCCAACCAAATCACCAACCCTCACACTATAAACAACCGCTCCAAACTAAACTAAACTAAATCATACCAAACGTAACCAAACCACAGGACACCAGTCCTCCTCTACTCTCTTTTCTCTACATACTATATCTAATAACATACAACCACTCTTATCTTTCATTCCGTTTTCTCCATCGCGTCTTGAACAGTCCTTTCCCAAGATTCCATTCTCACAATCACATCACATCACATAGTCATTATATCTCATAAGACCAAACACCAACAACTTTCTCACGTTTCTCCAGTTCCCTCCTCTGCCTTTCCCACTTCTTCGCCAGTTACCATTACTAAAACCTCAACCAAATCTTACACAAACATTACACAAGAAATACTCAAAGAAAACTGTTTTATTTCACTCGTAAGAAATGTAGTTCTGTTCACATTATACTTCTAATCATAATCAATTTACAAATCTACAGTGAGACTCAGAAAGATAAGTTAGTTCAGTATTGAACTAGGAGGAGAGATTTTTTCAGAGAAAGTTATAATACGCTGTTACAATTGCACTCAATCGCATTAACCTCTACAAATACTTCAGGATGGAGCTCAAATCAGGTTTGTTTGTTTTCCAAAATATATAATTACAGTTATTTCATTTTCAGTTCATTATTTCATTTTCCAGTAGTCTTTAATATACTGTAATAAATTTTAGAATTCATAGCATTTCACAGGTATTGTAATTTCTTTGCCACTATATGCTAGTTAACCTTCTACACAGTTAAGCTTTATACAGTTAAGCTTCTTTAAATTATATATATTTAGCGTTAAAAGTAATTTCCTGATGATTGTTTCACAAGATATCAATCCATTCAATCCAAGGACTTTCTTTAATACAAAAATTGGGGAAAGTATGAACATGTGGGCAATTAATACTCTAATCCCCATTATCCATATGCAAAGGGGGTAACTCTTCATTTAAAATCGTTTAGTTAGTTCATCTCAACAATTTTTTCATTATGGTATTTGCATACATAAAGCAACTGATAAACTACTTTATCAGCAGTAAAAGCGTAGTGACTGTACTACATTACATAGCTGCTCTGCCTGCATGTATAATAAGGAAATGAATTCTAACCCAATTACTAGCAATATTACATTAATATTACATGATCCATATTTTCAAGCCATTTTGCATATTGACTTCATTAAGATTCAATATATTTCCATTGTAAATCAAATTGAAGGCAGTAATTAATAGTTGTATGGCTACAGTTGGTGGGTCTTCTCTAATGAAGTTAATTTGTGGAAATGATATGCATGAAATTACCCCTAATGGTGACATGTGTGTCATGTTAAAAGAATTAGAGAAATCAAAGGTCGACGTATGTACTACTGTATGTACCGTGGACAATAGAAAAACCTGTAGTGTAAAAAATAAAAGCAATCCTCCGTGGATTTGCAGTAGTAGTAAGCCAGCATAGCTATTATTACTGATACAAACTGCCAGGATAAAAATGGATATGAACAGATGACAAATTTTGTAGTATAAGGACTACCGAATACCTTATTCACTTATAAGAATACTCTTTGAAGAATTAATCGAATATGGAGAACAACAGTGTGGTAGTAAATAAGAGACATCAATTTAGGCATAATTGGTCACCCTACTTAAGTATCAACATAAGTATACCAATAATATGCATTAAAATGCATCTCTACATGATATACAGTGTACGATGCACGTAAGGTGTAGGTTTTTGTAGTGTACGAAAATAAGTACCTAACCTACGATACCAGTTAACTTGCCACCCTTCCAAATCCTGCAGAATGTTCTTATAGCGAGTACAATAGTGTCACAAACAAGAGGAACCCCTACTGTTTCGTATATCATATAACAATTCATATGTAGTGCGTAGTACGGCTATAGTAATAAAGGTTGAATAGGTAGCATTTTGCTTTAGACATGCGATAGAGGATGAAAGAATAAATTAGGGGTGAGAAAAAAGGGATAATGTGGATGTAATCTGTGGGCTTAAGCGACCCATTCCGCTACAAAAGTGTTTTTATCCAACACAAAGGCTAAGTAAACTGAAATAGAAAATTAAATGCCAGATGAGGATGAGACAAGTTAGCTTTTGCTTGTAGAAGAATACAAATTGAATGTGAGTGAACAGTTGGTGCATTTTACAGTTTGACTTTGTACCATGATCCTTTATTGTTTCCCTTACGCCTACCTTAAATCATATTTCACAGATATTATACTATTACAAATCATAAATAGTTCATGACAAATCTGCTATGGTGGTCGGATCTGATTAAAATGGCACCAACCAGACTTTATTTATTGTTAAACATCCGACTTGTGATGCTATGTGATGTTAGAGTTAGTGGTTAAGATCAGATCTAATGAGTGAGCAAATACATGCATTTATTAAATGCCCTTGACTTGCATAGCAGCATTCACTCCTGTTATTTTAATACAACCAACGGTTTCTTTACACATTGCTGAAATCAATAAGCAATACTTTAAATAAAATAGCCCTACAAAAAGGAACTTCAAAAATGCTGTAATTTGTAAAATGTTTTATTAACACATAAGTGCTTCTAACAGAAGATTAAACATCTTGCGGCTTAACTTAAAATAAATCGTATGAGTGACCCCAGCAATTTTGTCAAGTATGATAGGGTGTTTGCACTCTAAATGTTTATAATGATTTCAAAAAGTTCTATACTATTTTATATAAAGTTAGCCTTTTCTAAGAGTTATTTATAGTAAGCAATTTTTGACACCGTGGGCACGAGCTCGGGGAATAAATACAGTTAGCAATTTTCTGCCAATAAAGCACAATGTGAGATTTTACCCTGATTTAGTTTGCATTGATTGAGTAAATACATGGTACACCGTCAATGCTCGAGGAAACCCAAGTAATAGAAATAGAAATATGTTTTCAAACAGAGTGGGAACGTGAAGCAGTTTAGAATAGTTACGTGTCAGTTATTTGTGCGAAAACAACATAGAAATAAAGGAAAATGAACAGGGCTATAAAGGTTTTGTAAATAAATGAGAGTTTGCACCTATAAATAAGAGAATATGAAAGGGTGCAAGTAAAGTGTGCGTTATAATTCACTCCACTGTAAGTATAGTTTGCATTGAATGTCACGATGGTGTAGGTGAAATGCTCCATTTAGTTTATTTAAGATATTTGCCATGAAACGACAAGAGCATATCAATTCTCATTTGGTGGAAGGCAAATAGTCAAAAATGGAATATAATTAAAGGGAGAAGGCTTAACAACAACTTAATCCTAGAGGCTTAAGTGGAGCCCTTTTAAATGAATATTAGTCCGATGGAAATAACCGTTTAGGGACGATGAATCACTCAACTCCATTTCCCACTTGCCTTTCTGATCCTGAGACTGCAAAGCCTCTCAGGCTCAACTGTTTGCAAATTATTCCCAAATGCTTCCTCTGTCTTATAACTACCCGCTCTATCTATGCCTCATTCGATTACTCCCTTTCTCTATTGTCAAGAATTCTGCTTCGGTTTGTTTACTTCTGCTGAATTCTGCTGGGATCTGGATCAGACGAGTAGTATCTGACTCTCGCATTCTACACTCTACATAGATCTAATATAACACTTCCATTCAACATACAATGGTCTGCCTCTTTTCCCATATATTTCAGTAAGTGTGTGCATATAATATATATAGCTTAATCACAGTCAAAAGATACGGGGTTATTTACCTATACGGGAGCGTACATAAATCACGAAGAAAACCTAGGAAAAGGGTAGGGCTACCCAAAATGTCTTCATCAAATAGGGGAGGGAGGTCCACTCAGGTCTTAGTGTCACTATTTGTGTATAACAAGAAGAATTAAATGGTCAAAAGTTTTCAAGATTATTTCCTGTAAAAATCATGTCTTTCGGCACTTTTACCATTTTATCTGAGTTAAATTATTCGCATGATTAGTATATCATATCTAAGTGAATCACGAAGACTAATAATTCATTATTAGCCTCCGTGTATGTACGCTCCCAAATTGCATTCACCGACATTCACCACACTTTCGGTTTTATTTTGTTTTTTCTCACAGCAAATATAATTTTGTTATAGGTCAGGCTCAGGCTTAATCAGTTTTAGCTTGTAAATATCTGTGTAAAGATACAATTTATTTTACTCCCCTTCGGCATGTTTAAAGTATGCATCCGCACATTGAGCTGAGCACTGGCTCTAGCTGCAGCGAACCATTCCTAAGTAATAAATTTGCACAATCTCAAATGAGGTTGTATTCAATCATTTTAATTGCTAGTTTTAAAAGCACCTAATACAACTTCGAAAGCCTAAATGATGCAATTAGAGAAGTCAAGTAAGTTATAATTTCTAAACTTATGCATTTTAATTGAGTACAAAATGTAATTTATAGTGAAATTCTTATAGCAAATTGCAATTGCCATGTATATAAGGACTAAGGACTACCATAAATATATACCTTGTGTGAAATACGTTAAACTATACTGCAAAAGTGTTGAAGGACAAACGGTATAAGAGAACGAGCTATAATAGAGTAGGTACGCGTTAGATAGAGGTAAAGGAGATTAAAAAATTAATCTTGGTCGTAAGTTGAGGAAAAGTAGAAGTTGTAGTTGGATGGCTTTTCGTTGTACAGCACCGTGCTTAACTCATGTACTGCGAGGATTAATCCATCAACTCAGATCAAGTTAAGTTGAATGAACCACGAGAAAGTTTACAACGAGAAACTCTAACTTCATGATTTACAAGCTCTACGAAAAGCCAACCTGGTACTAGGCACTGGAAATGGAAATACTATTAGGGTTCCGCTTCTATTTCAGCTCCCAACCCGAATACACGCATTTTCAAAAACACAGCTATTTCAGACGAAACCAAATTTACATGTTTCTCTAATAGATTATATTAATTTTTTTCACCATAGTCTAATGATATAAAACTACGCGAATTTGGCATGTAAACTGTGAGTTACTTGATAAACATATACCTATGTTATAAAATAGATATTTTGGAACTTAATTCGACTGCAAACTAGGAAAGACTTTTAGTATAATCAGAGTGAAAGCTTGTCTTTCGAGAAAGTAAAGTTTTACTCAAACGACTGATTAAATGGCACAGAGCGGAGGAGGACCGGAAAGAAAGGCCCCCTTGGGGAAATAATTAATTCACGATTGCCACTTTAACTTTACTTTCGCTGCATGCTAATGCTAACTAACAATACGTAAATAAGTGCATTAGTATTAATACTCCTTAACTGTACCATTCTTACGTTGATGCATATAGTTGTAGCGAATAGTAAAGGAAAACCTGAAACATATCTACCTAAAAGGTAGTTACGATGCAAAGCACAATCTATTCCACAGGAGAAGAAAATAGAGAAAGCAGAGAAAAGGAGAGAAAGAGAACTTTCTCAACTTCATCTGTTCATCTGTGCTTTGGTGGATTTTTAGTCCATCACTATCTGTCTGTATAATTTAGAGGAAGGCAAAGCCTCTGAAGCCCAACACCATACTTCACAAAGCCTGCATAGAATACAAATTGACTTTGGCTTTCAGTTCCCACACCAAAGAGGCTCATACAGTCAGCATATCAGACTTTAACGTACCACTCCACTCGCCCCGCATCTTTTAGTGCTTTATTTTATTTTGTGTACATCTGATGTGCATATAAATACAGTACTATATCTGCATTGCCAAATGGTGCTTTACAATATAGCAGTTATACGAAGTTACAGTTAATAGCTTAGGTACATACTGATATAAAATGGAGTATGTTTTACGATCGCTTCTGTGTGTTTTGAGAAATAACAGCAGTCAAGTAAGTTTAAGGAGAAAGTTCAGTATAAGTGTAATAAAATAAAATCCAATAAAATCACATCACACTTCACATCGTATAAACTTACATTTAGGTAAGTATTATTCTATTTACTATAGTTGTCTGTGTACGTTGTATTATGTCTGCTATTGAATATAGAGAATGTCTCTATTTACCTTATATGGCAAGTAGTAAGTGCATGGGAAAAGAGCATGAGTTTAGCTAGGTTTGGAAACAGTCTTTTCATGTAGAAAACACTATTTGGCCAAATGCCTTCGTCATAGATAAAAGTAGCACATTCCCAACGACATTATTTGTGGTCTTTTGGCTCCCGAATTGGGGAGGAAAAGTAAAAGTTTGTCCATTGAATTTGATTTGGTTTGAAAGGAGCATAAAATTGGGATTCTATGGGTTTTCTCTTCGAATGGATGTCCTTTTCGTCTGGATTCTTTCTTTCTCTAACTTTATATACTAAAAGTTAGATTTTTGTGGTTAGCTAACGTTTAGGTATAAGAAACTATAAGATGTACGTGTTCTACGCTTACATATATAAAATGAAAACATATATGGTGAAGTAAATAAATAGGTGGAAGAATGGGGTATACCTAACCTAAGAAGCTTTTTTATTGGCTCAATTCCACTAAAATAAAAGGGACAATATCCTTGATGACAGTTCGTAGGAAACCAATTGCTGTTGGGATAATGTTGAGATGACTGTCGCTTTTGGTTTGTATTTCAGAGTCGAAGCCACCTTCGCCATCGTCTTCATGCTCCCCTCCTCATCCCTACTCCATCTCAAGAATCCATTCGCACTCGCACTCAACTCGAACATCAACTCCAATGCCCATTTCTCTGACGACAAATAATTCTGCTGGGTCGCCCAATTCTCACTTGCATAATTTGTCACTGCATCAGTCCATTACGTCGAACGAGGGATCCAGGTCACCGCCAACTTCTTTTGTTCCCCAGAGTTTCAGCTCTCCAAATGGTATGCAATCTAATGCAAGTAAACACACTTACATTATTCACTTCATTTGCATCAACAATTTCCATTTGACTAACCTCTAACAACAGAAAAGTAAATGCGCAATGTTTACCTACACATGATAATTCAATTTACTACCTTAGTCCTACCTACACTACAATAGTTATAGTCCAAAGGAGTTCCTCAGTACTAATACCAGCCATTTACTATAATTACTACTCGTTAGTATTCATTAACTTACATATGTATTTGGATATATCATTTACTGCTTTTAAGGACGGAGATTAAGCACAGGACTATCGTGTGTGGTTTGTGGAGACACATCTTCGGGAAAACATTATGGAATATTGGCTTGCAATGGGTGCAGTGGCTTTTTTAAGAGAAGCGTCAGACGTAAGCTTATATACAGGTGAACTTTGTTTTACATTGCCTTTAAAAAAGTTTAACAATATTATGATAGATAGTACACATTACCTAATTATCATAATATTATTGTTATGCTGATTAGTAATAAAATGTCCCCTCTTGCTTTTCTTCAGGTGTCAAGCAGGGACCGGATCCTGCGTCGTAGACAAAGCACACAGAAATCAATGTCAAGCCTGCCGCTTGAAAAAATGTCTCAACATGGGAATGAATAAAGACGGTAAGCTGAAATGTTTATTAGAATTCGCAAATGCTTTCATTTAATAATGGCAGCTGCCTCCATATTAGTTAATTATTGACACTTTGAATCATCGTATGAAGATGAAGAGATAAATTTTTTGAAAATAAGTTTTCTGATTTTTGCTTGTGTATGATTGAACGCCATGAACTGATATATGTACACTCTAGAAGTTGAGGTAGTTTTTGAAAGACATCAATTCAAATGAGTGTATAAGTGTATTAGCAAAGAAGGTAAATGAAACGACTAGTTTTCTCATTTCTCCTCCCGAAGTCCCGAGGTGCATTTACTAAATTAATTTTGTCCATAAAGAGTATCATAAAACGGATTTCAAAATGTCTTCTGTGGCCATTAAATGTCGCACTATCATTACTTTATTGCATTTTGGTAGGGCTATAAAGCTGCCACGCCTACTTTTACCATACCATTAAAAGTAAGTAATAAACAATATTTCTGGTGATTCAAAGTTTTCCTACATGCAAATGTTTACATGCAAATACCACAATACCAGATCGCTTTCCAATTCAGATAGTTTTCAATTTATATAAGGGACATGCATGTTGGTAATCAGACAGTTAAGTCTTTGGCAAACTGAATTACTATTAACTTTTGCATTATTTGCACCCAGTGCACCTTGGGTTTACTATGTGAGGTTACACGAAACACAAACAAGATTGCATTTTGCATTAATTCACATAATAATATCACACCAACTAGATTGTACATATTTTATCCATAAACATGGAAATGCTAATCACCCTAATAAATAATAAGACACTGACAAAAAATACTGGAATTTTGCAAATTCAAAGTACCCAAGTCAAATAGGTTTTCTTGAATAATTAAATTGCATAGTATTTCTGATAGGGCATGTCATTAATTTGCAAAAAGTACTAACAATCACGTTCCAATCCTCATTAGTTGAAAGTAGACAAAGCAAGTGTGTTCCAGCGATGCGATGTACGATATACGCAATCTATTACATGTTCCTCAAGCATAATTCTTATTTTTGGTCGTGTGGTTCATGTGGTATCTTACGGAAAATCTGTGCGCTAATAGTAAATATAATAGCTTACTTTTGAATGTGTGGCACTAATGATAGCATTTTATGGACGTCTGCAAATTGCAGTTGAGATATGTACGTTTAAGGTTTAAAGTAGTACATCATATATCAACTAAAAGCTGTAGCTTAAAACCAATTGGTAGCTCCGCTTTTCCTAAACTGGGAACATGGGTAATTCAAACGAATGTAGTCTTCTCTTCGATCCTCCTCATGATGATCACTGCCTTTCACACAGAAGAGAAGAGCACAAAACATAACAATATGCATTAGTAGACAGTCACGTCACACGGAGTCGAGGCAACAAATACAATGTATGCAGGAGACTTCTCTTCTGTAGTCTTCTGCTCTAAAGTATGCAAATGAGCCTCGGGAAACCAATCGAGAATATTGCCTTAGTTTAGTTAGTTTGTGGTTAGCTTTCGAATGCTTTTCACTCTTCAAGATAACACCGCATTGCACTGAAGGGAAGAAGGGAGCGAATTGTCTACTATAATGCCTTTACATAATATGTACATACTTCATGTACGTACACTTACTCTTGTTATATGGATATGACCAAAATATGATGAAGCTATTCATTTTCATGTTCACTTTGCTTTTAATATTCAGGCTATTCCTAATATATTTCCAGAAAAGCAAGTATACAGCATATATATATGTTAGCAACTTGGAGTCTCCCTAATACGTTTCGTGTTCGCATTTTATAGATATAGTGAGAAGTCGTAGTAATAGTTATGTTATGATGATGATCATGATGATCATCAATATCTTCCCCATCAGCGTGTAATGTAGACAAATCAAAGTAAACCAAGACCAAAGCAAAGCAGCTCTGCTCTGTCTTGAATTCCTCAGATTTACTTATATTTCACATTTGCACAAAGTACAATTCATAATAGTGAGTGAGAGAGATGACTACAGCCAAACCAGCCATCAACCAGAAGCAGCCCATGCATAATAATATTGCATGTATTATTTACTTACTTATTTGTATCAGTACCTACTAGACTATGAGCTACATATACGATTAGTTCTGAAGTGTTATTTAATACTTACCAATGGATATGATAGTAGACTTATACAGACAATTCTAGTTTATGGTTTATTATAATGCCGCCATGTTCCATAATAAGTGGTGTGATGTGGTAGGTTTGTGCTTTTGGTTGCTTTTCTTTCCTTTGAAGTTGAAAAGTACTAAGCACAGGGTACAGAGCAGAAGAGAACATTATGTAGAATAGAACGCGGAATAAACTAACAAAGAGCTCTTGTCTTTGCCTCGTATGGCATGATGATATCATGCATGCAAATTTCGTCGTATGCATTCATCTTTTCACCATCACTCTCAATCTTTCTATCATTATATCCATTATAAATATACATAGTAAGTTCTGCGTATTATTGTAAAGCGAGAGTCTTATTATTCTCTTCTAAGTAAAATGTACATTAAGTGTGCACATCATTTATGCTATAGTGCAGAGTACTCCAGTCGTTTTCACTTCAGTCTTCCGCCTTTAGCCATTTTGACTTGTTAACAGTAACAAACAGCTATTCGTAACAATAATGTCACTTCTCTTCAGATTTATATGGATTTACTCCGCTTACTAACTAAATGTAGCCTGTGTAGTCTTCCATTTTACCGTGATGTGATATCAACTTCTCTACGTGAGAGAATCGTGCACAAAGACAAAGAAGGCACCTAAATTGAACTGATTTGAGCTCTTTGAGTCATTACAGAATATAATTAGGCAGCATGCTTTGTTATATGTTAAACCTTGACAAATATAATGCTATAGATATTTTTTGGTTTCAGTTAAACAGAAAGATACACATTTCTAATTCGTTTCTGAAAATAACAATATCATATCCGTATAATATAGCTGCATACAACATGCTCTTTTTATTTAATCTACTCATACTAATAAAACATTGTCTATGAAAAAGTATAGAACTGTTAGTTACAGTTACGATTGAAATACGTCGAAATCATTTCGCTAACGATTTAAATAATCCTAGGCATAATACATGGGATGCTTGATATTTTACTAATTAAGCTACTGTCACATGTCAATAGTAAAAAGATTAGACTTTTATGCGAAAATCGGTGTAATAAAGAGATTGTCAAATTATGGGGCAATAAAATGAAAATGACAACTATAAGCTGATTAAGGTTCTTGAATATAGATCTTCGAAGACGATATTTCAAGTCCCTTGAACCTGCTACTGCAATAAATCAACTTTGTAAATGCAATCGATAAAAATATGCTTTATATAATACGACTAATATTTCAAAATCTTACAATAACGAATACCTTTAGTAATTAGAAAAATCGCTTGGGTAAAAAATTCTCTTTGCCATAATATAGCAATCATTGCATTTGGATTGCATGTGAGATAATTTGAGATAATCATTTGAATTGAAGACTTTCATTTTCCATTTATTTTTCGTCACTGAAATGTGTTATTTAAAAATTGAATCGTAAGTAAAACAATTTGAAATAAAAAGTAAGACCATTCATCGACTCCTGCCCACGAAATGCCAAAATTCATTTAACAATCTTTCTTTGGCGTTGCTTGCTTGTGATGTTGCTTTGAATTAGCAGAGGCAAGGGCATTATTACATTTAGTAGCGGAATGAAAAGCGACTGGTCTTTGCAATGTAACTTTGCTCATCACATAAAATCCATTCGGAAAAGGATCGGATGAGTTTGACAGGATTAGTGGGGGCTGAGTCCCGGAAACTTTTTGATTAATAGTCTGATGACTTGTGAATGAAGAGGAGAGGAGTGCACTGAAAGTCGTTTAGTTTGATTTGATTTTGATCGAGCTTGCCAACCATCCCAACCCAACCGTCCTACATACGATCCCAATCCAACTCCTCTTTCAATCTTCTTTTCACTATACTACTTATTTCACCATTTCCGCTATCACAACATACAAACAATTCAGTTATACACGTACTCTTACTGTACTGTAATAGTATGTATAATATCTAACATAAAATGTACCTATAGGCTATCCTCTACTTAGCTATAAACGTAATGAAATACACTAAAGCCTGTTGTGTCTGTATTTCATAGGAAATATTGGATAAAATCATTCCGTCTGAATCTTTCCTATACACAGTGTTATATTTTAGTCTGTTACCTTCAACTTTTAGGATATCCATCAGTAGGATCAAAATGTATTGTGCTCAAAACCATTCAGGCTATGTAGAAGTAGAACTTTCAGTAAATCAGTGTGCAATGTATGTAGCAAGGCTAATAATATAGTAGGATATATACATACCAAATTGTAGTATAGAAAATCATGGTAAAGTAAGTATAGGGAAGAGAAAGAAGTTCTTGTGTATACGGAGAGTAGTAGTTGCCCATTTGAGATTAAATGATAGAAAGCCGAAGTAAGGATCGCCGAAGGAAGGGAAATGGGAATTGAATTTAGGGTTTAGCCGTGGAAAGGCAGAGACGGGTCACGGAGATCCGCATCACATCACAATCTGAATAACACGGTCATACGTGTGGATGTGACACACAATAAAACACTTGATTCAATCCACGACTCAATCCTCAACTAATTTCATCAACTCAAGTGATGAACAAATCGAATTACATTCATTCGGAAATGACTACTAAACTGATAATACTTTACTTTTCTACATGTACAAATTATCTTTGAAGTCAGCTTAGAGCAAAGCGTATCCCTTCACTCGGATGTAACAATCAAGTATAAAGACTGCCTATGTCAAAGTCTAATGAGTATATTTTATCTTTCTTCCCTATACAAATAGAAAGAAATAGAAAACCGAAAGCTGAAATATTGACATATATTTTATATATCATATGTACTTATTGACAGAATAATAAACTTTTATACTACCAATATCCTTTTCAAGTCCAGAAATCATTTCTTTAGAAGAAAATGGTATGCATTTAAAAAGTACAGGATTTATAAAACTAAGTTTCTACTATTATTAACCCCATTTTATTGCATTTCGTTTTTTTACAATTTTCTTGTAAATATCGAGATAATTATATTTTCGCGTGTAAATCAAAGAATCACTAATAAACAAATAACAAAAATCATATGAATAAATCAAAATAATGCAATACCTATTCAAGCATTCGTTACAATACTTCATAATTCAGCCCAGCCTCACATTAAGCCCTTAAACCGAATACCACTGTTTTAATGTAGGTAATGTATTTTTATCAATTTATCGTTCCGGTAATAATCAAACAGTTGTTTCCACCAGGATTATTGTTCACGTAATCTTCAAAACGGTCTAATAAGTCAGCTTCCGGGTTGTGTAAAGTAATAGCCTTGATTTGTCGTGGAAGACTAATAAAATTAATTACCGACCAATGAGTACAGTTAATACGTAAATAATCAATATCGCAAAGACCAAGAACAACGCAATCAAATTCTGACTTTGGGTAAGGCATCCAACCCCAATCTTCTTCATCTTCTGTCATTAATAATTGTTCCTGATTTTCAAGTGATTCAGGGATAGCAATAGGACAGGTTCTCAATACGGTTAAAATACGGTTAGTTAGATCAGCGACATACAAAACAAATACCCAAAACAAATTCAGCAAAAATGTCCTCCAGTTGAACTTCGGTGGAGGCTTCGGAGGGAGAGGAACAGAGTTCACTTCTACAGCTGCTAATGTTTCGAATTGTTGAAGAAGCCATTCTAAATTAGATGTGGATACAGTAGTATTCCAAGAATTCAAAATTGTAATTTCTCTTACAGACTGAGCTTGCAGGAATATCATGTTGTACGGAGTAGGGCCACTAAAATCTTCAATTGTAAGCTTTTCAATTTTCTGCCGACAGTTAACTATCCATGGCAGTGTTGCATCAGAAAGAGGAGGAATATCAAAATGCAGTTTCTTGTCAATGATTCTGGCCCAATGTTTGGACACTTGTCTACAGACTTTCTTCTCTTGAATTATAAGAAAACTGAATATGTTTTCCTTAACCTGCAAAATAAAAATATAATTTTATTTTTGCGTTTGCTTCTACGTTTACCCCTACACTGAAAAGGGTGACATTTTTAGGACAACCCCAAAGGTCGCCTTCTTCTAAACAACATTTTGCATTACATTTATATAAGGAAAAAGCAATTTACCGCCAAGGGTAGTTTATTAAACAACGGTACTGTCTTCTGTTTGATTAGAATATCATCTTTTTCAGGTTCAAACTTCTGAATCCATGAATTCGAATTCGGTAAAAAGTATGACCCCTCTTCAGAACAGTCGGAAAATGTGTCTAGAGCTCCCATTGTTGAAAAAAATGTTTCCACTAAGATACTTATGAATAGTTATATTCTTGAAGAATAATCATAATAAATTATTCTGAATTCAGACTTAACACAATTAGTTTAAAAAGCCACACCGTTGCAGCACAAAATATTTTTATTTACGGACAATGCAGATGAACTGATGACAGTATGACCATGTATGACCAAAACATCAGTAGTTCAAGTATATAAGAGATTCCAATGCACAACTTTGCACAACAAGCTAACATACAACTACGTGATTCAGTGTTTGTGTCGGTGTGCTACATCAAGGATTCCTAAATGAACAACAAAGAAATATTTCAGATTATCGTAAAGGTCTTATAAGCCTACCTAAGTATAATGTATGTAAATATTGAAACTATGCAAGTGTTGGGATTAGGAATTCTTGTGTTTCGCCCTACCTGTACTTCAATAAGATAGTTTTATGGTATGCAGATAGATACAGTTTTACATTTTTATTAATCTGAGTACTAATCAAATGTAGAATTACGCATAATTTTCTTAAGTTGGGCTGGCACGTTCCTGCGATCTGTGTAGGTTGGTAGGTTCTAACCTTGTAATTGTAATAAAATTAATAATGCGTCCCATCGTTTTTCTTCTCCGTCATATATATAGCATACATTTTTATTTTTGAATATTTGTTTAGAAAGCACCCTAGGCTAATTCAAAAATACCTAAAATAATATTCGTTTAATTGTAGAATGCATGTATTTAGTTTATTTTCGATGTAAATTGTCAATAAGAGCGATCGGGTTCAGTATTATATAGGACCGAATTGTAAATCGTAGATCTAAAGACAACGCGAGGTATTAGTTTTATCACAACGAGTCTAAGTCTAAGTAGTGTCAAGAGTCAAGAGCTATGCTATTTGCTATGCCGAGTTACATTACATATTACATTACAGCCTTCAGGTTACAGCTTTGCAGGGCAGCGTCTGAGTTGTCTGTAAAACTTGACAACTACTCTATATCTGTGGTCAGTGGTCTTTAATTAACATAAATACGTAAGAATCATAAACAAAATAATGTTGGACCTATGCAAAAATACAATGACACTACCTGAAAATTAAACGAATGTAAAGCTGGAAAACAACTTGAAATTGCTATCAATTTTTTGTCAAAGTTGAAAAGAATGTCCGGAATATCAGGTCGCTTCAATCTGATTTCTCTGAATATCTCATGTTTTGAGATAACATAGCTTGCAAACGGATTACTGCACGTAGTGAGGAACAGAGATGCACCGAATAATCAGAGAACATAACTACCTATGTAACAGGTATAAATATAGTGTACCAACACCAACACCGTACGCATACACATCACATAGCCCTAAATGAAAGAACTGAAAATGCGACAAATGGAAGTAGCCACCCAAGTGAGTGGAAGTGGAAAGATATCATGCTGTTTAGTAGTATCTCATTCATTGCCAGTTAGGCCGAGTGCTTGATGATTTTGGCATTATTTTAATGGGTAATGGAAAGTAAGACCCAGTCGCTCATTAAATGACTATATCTCGATTTTAAGATGACCTAACAGGCAGTGTCAGCCTAATACCTCAAAGCTAAATACATAGTAAAGAATGCCTAATCACATCTGGTCATAAATAACAAGCAATAGTCATGTCCAGGGTGAGCTGGGATGTTATCAAATTTCTTTTCTATTATGAACACTCGTCATTTGACCTGCTTTCTGACCTGACCATAAGGAATACCATGAATCATAATCATAACACAGTAAATATCTGTAGATGAAGTTAAGAAATTACTACAAAGACTGGTGCTAATCTAGAATGTCAACTTCTTTGAAATGTAGAAAAAGTAATAGCACACTTTCGTTTAGTAATGTATCAATTTATGAGGGCGAGTAATCCAGTTTTAGATGCATTTATTAATTGAAATCATGCTCGTTTACTTAAATTAACTGTACGTATTACCTAAGACATGAAAATTAGGCGTATATTAATAATGATTAATTTCAAGTTACTTTTATAATATAGTAGTTTACATCAATATTAAGATGTGAAAGCATCCAACATTTAAGCAATTGCTTTTTTCATATCTAAATGAATGGAATAATAATATGTTATATGTATAAAGAAAGTAAAATATGAGGATTTTACTTTGCATTACATGTAGCGGTACAAAATGAGAGACAACCGAGAAATACAGCAACATTAAGACCAGAGGCTCTATGTGAGATGGACCAGGAAAGGGCTCTAAGAGAAGCTGCTGTTGCTGTAGGAGTTTTTGGGTACACCCGAATTACAATTAATTTGTGTTTCTAATCACGAAAAATGTTTGGCATGTAAAAAGCGAGTGTTGCGATGTTATTGATTGATTTCGTTTTGTTGTGAAGCCCTTTGCTGGGACCGAGGGGCCCTACATTGGCTCTAACAGGAGGCGGGCATCACCTTGCCGGAGGAGGAAGTACATACCACCATCCTCCACCACCTCCCTTGCTCCCGTCTCACTCCAATGAGAATAATGGGATACGGGATAACGACGACGGTACGCCAGTCTCCACTTACTCTCTTTCAATGCTATACACCGTCTCTTTCTTCCCACTCTTTCCTTATTGATTAACCATACTATATAGCCATCACATCCCATTGCATCAGTCCCAATCTGAATCATCACCCAAGATTCTCACATCCTCCCAGACTTTCATAAAGAAAAATTGACTTAATTATTTAATATCCTACTAACTACTAATACACGATTATTTATTTCAATCCTGACTTTCTGGCTGGGCTTTTTATTACTTACCTTTTCTAAACCCATATTGTCGTGTTTGTTTTTTACTGATTCCAATAAACTATTGTCCAATATACAGGGAATAAAGAATACTAGTTGAGTATGATAGAAACATTTTTAGTATTCTGTTTATGTACTTAATATGACTTCGTTATTTAGACGACAGTATTGATGTGACAAGTGATGATAATACTCCACTACGAAAAACTCCAACCATGTCTAATGGAACTACAAACGGACATAACGGTAGCTCAACAAATGGTGGATCTCATTCAACAACAGCCGTAAGTTTTTCTTCAGGCTCGGCAGTCAATCAGCCAAATACCAATATTGAGATCCCATCCGCAATTTACAATCCTGCTCATGAGACAATCTACGAGACTTCTGCAAGACTTCTATTCATGGCAGTCAAGTGGGCAAAAAATTTACCATCTTTTGGCAGTTTGCCATTCAGAGATCAGGTTAATAATTCTATTATTTACATTATAATTTACTCATAGTTCAGAGTTAGTTATGTGTATGCTTACATAGGTGCATAATGCATTATGGTGCATTTTGTAAGTCTCGCATGACATTCTTTCAGGTAATTCTGTTGGAAGAAGCTTGGGCTGATTTATTCCTCTTGAATGCAATTCAATGGTGTATGCCAGGTGATTCCGTTTCATTGTTTTCCGCTGCAGATCATCTTTCTCACTTACCAAATGGTAAAGCAGTTCAAGTAAGTAACTAAAAGTTCCATTGAATGTATGTATTTGAAATCCTATATTTGGTAACTAATTGTGTTAGAATTACCTACAAATATTTTAGACAATAAATAAATTTACAAGGTATTTTATTTATTGCATAGGTTGCTGGTGACTTACGAACATTGAACGATGCTCTAGTACGATTTCGAGCAATAGGTGTTGATCCGCCTGAATTCGCTTGCTTAAAGGCAATAGCCCTTTTCAAAAGTGGTGAGACATGTTTTCTTTCTATATGAGTTGCGGTGCAAGATCTCTATGCTGCTCTGCCAGGCATTGCTCTAGCAGGAGACGCCCTCCATGTTTAAAATCTCTGATCTTGCTTTATGATTTTGTTAGACACTCGCGGACTAAAAGATCCGATGCAAGTAGAAAACCTACAAGATCAAGCGCAAGTGATGCTGTGTCAACATTCACGAGGCCAGCACCCAACGCAGCCAGCAAGATTCGGTCGACTTTTGCTCATGCTGCCCCTCCTTCGTCAAGTCCCTGCCCAACGCATTGAACTGCTCTTCTTTCAACGTACTATTGGCAACACTCCTATGGAGAAAGTCCTTTGTGATATGTACAAGAACTGACTTTCTCACAAATCTCGTTTACAGGATTCTCAATCGTGTGAAACGACTTTGCTGTATAAAAGATACACCCGCATGCAAAATGCAATGAAAAATTGTAAATATTTATCCAAATCGGAATAGTAGATCATAACGTCTTTTAGCTTAGAG
This sequence comes from Yoshiicerus persimilis, assembly GCA_020352615.2. Classification (NCBI taxonomy): domain Eukaryota; kingdom Metazoa; phylum Arthropoda; class Collembola; order Entomobryomorpha; family Tomoceridae; genus Yoshiicerus; species Yoshiicerus persimilis. Next base: position 15,258,956 of record CM036942.2, read on the forward strand.
AATTACTCGTAATTGTAATTTATAATAATGTGTTACTCTCAGTATATGAAGTGCTAGAAGAATACAACTTTACTAGAATAAATCAATCAAAATCTCTCAATTTAGCTCTAAAATTCTAGATGTTGTGTGAAATGTGTACTATAGCAAGGCTTTAGGTCCCCATCCAATGTGTAAGATATTAGTATTTCCTTCCTCAAAAGTAGTACTATTGCGCAAATTCATTTCTGTTGTGCATTTATGTAAGCACACTTATTGTACGCTTAAAGTACAACTCTGGCTTTGTAAAAAATAGGCAATATATTATCATAGTATGAACAATTACAAGATAGCAAGGATTTTAATGTTGATGATGGTTAACCCTTACGTATTTAGTTAAATATACATTATTACTTGATAGTTATACCTTTCTTTAAGTATAAGATTACTATTTCTTAATTGTTTTTTTTCCATTTCAATTTTGTTGTGAATGTTGTTTTTGGAATAAGTGAATAAACACCAGCATAATAATAGTCAGGTGTTTGCTCTGCTTAGTAGAAAGTCATTAAATATTCCATAATGCACTAGTCAATCATAATTTTGATTTTCGAAGTTTATAACTTGTCAAGTTTAATACATTACCTAATTAACTGATCAATGTATTTATATGTATTATATTAACCAATTTGAAGTATGGTACTGATACGTAATAATGTGAGAATAAAAGCAGTCAAATAGTCATTATCGTACCTGGGCCTACAGAATTTATCGCTAATGATTGTTAACATTCAATTCCAACTTTCTGGGTTTGATATTCAGCAGGAACTTGAAAACCACCATAATCATAACACAAATGAGTAATTTCAAGCATAATATATTTATCTCTTCGAATAAATATCAATTTTGGAAAGCTGTATGTGTAAATTATCTTGCCAAATGAAGCCGGAAGCAAAGCATGCTGTATCAAAACAAAGTGCTTAAGATTTAATCCTCTACTCTATCTAACTTTATATTCAGACCCTCCAAGTGGGAAGGTGGGAGTAATGCACTGTTAGAAATGGGAAGGTGTGAGGGAGAAATAATGCATGGTGGGAATGGTAGAAATGGGAGAAATTGTATGAGGCATAGTAAAGACGTCCTTTAGGTAAAAGTTATTAAAATAGTTATGTTCTTAAAAACAAATTATTTTCAAATAAATGAGCTATGCTTTGGCATTTTTAATGCTAAAGATGCTAAAACATTTTCTTTAATTTTCAAGTGTAAATACAGTTTTTCCCGTTTCTCCCATTTCTTTCGATTTTTCCATTAATAACGGGAGGGTGGGATAAATACGAAAAGAGTGGGAAAAAGCTTGCACAGTTTGTATCAACCTTACTATGCATACGTATTTGAATCATTCATTTACAGAATATTGACCATCATCTCTTAAATATATTATGATGATGCTCTGAAGAATTCATTTTGATGCATAATTTGGAATTTGGAACAGGATCAGTACACGAATAAAATAATAAAAATTTCAACACAACTGATAGAGAACAGTTATAAACCTTAATGATTACAGCTCTACAAATGGATAGGTTCCAGGTGCATTTAAGTAGTTTTGCGGACCAATAAACCCAGGCAGAACACAGACATTTACACAGCAAACATTGAAAACTAAAGTCCGACAAAGAGTTATAATTACAATGGTTCATGGTTTTCGCCCTAAAACTAATCCACTAATCCTGGATTACTCCTATCAGTAAATTAATACGCAATAGTTGATTACCTACGTACCTAACAGTTCAAATTAAACTCAAGTCATGATTTAAAAGCCCATAAATATTTTGGAAGCATGTCTTATCTTATATGTGTGAGTATAGTGAATCGGAGTGATATATGTTATGCTCAGTGGTCACTGAGTAAGTACAGTAAAACTGGAAGAAAAACTTTATGTGAAAACATGCAATGAATGCAATTCAATTCAAAGTAATTAGTATGTCTTTAAGAACACAGAATACAAGGATGTGAGAAACGTTAATTTGATACTGAACTTTGAATCTTGAAATCTTACGAAGAATATTAAAATGCATAATGTGTATTGCCACTAATATACTTACGTAACTACTACGATGCAGTTATTGGTCATATAATTGCCACGTAATCTAGGAAGGGGACAGGGGAGCGAAGTCTCACCCTCACGCAGAAAAGTGTTATACAGGTGGATAAACAAATTAATAAAAAACTCAACATCCAGGGGCTGAAAAAAATAAATGTCCATTGATGCATGTTTCACTGTATCCCTTACCGTACCTAAATTATTTATAGGTTTCCCAATTAGATTGGATTTAGTGGAAACAATATTTTATAGCATACTCAGTTTGCGGTGGATTTGTTGTCAGAAGTAGATTTCTCAGGTCCAGTAAAAGTCTATCATCAACATTACGTCCAAAAACCAACAAGTAATTACTGTATCATAAAGCTGTGAATTAGAAAAAATTCGAAAGTTCATTAATTCCAATTTTTGTCTAATTTTCATCACAATTAGTTGTAAAATTTTACTGTTTTTATTAGCATTGGTACATTAATTTCATAAAGTAAACACTTACGATGGATTATTTCAATAGACGGGACAGGTAAGCGTCAAGTGTACAATTAATCATTATTTTATTAACTGCAGGCAGGAAATAAACGTGTTTGTTGTTTAAACAAAAATAGCTCTGCAGTTGGGGCATTGAAAGAATTGGCACCTTCAAAGGACTTGAAAAAGGCATTAGAATGTCCTATTTGTAATGAGGTACCTTTAGCACCTATTTATACATGCTCTGCGGGCCATACAATCTGTGGTCGATGTCGAAACGAATTTCACTGTGGAATCTGCAATGAAGATTTGTCAAAGACAGCTAGGAATGCAACTGTTGAGATGATTGTTGCTAACTCATCCTTTTGGTGTAAATATCTGGCAGATGGATGCCCAAAGGTTGTTAAAGGATCTGAGTACAGGGAGCACCTTGCTGTCTGCGAATTCCGGTACTATCAAGCGAAATTGAAATTTTGAGCTCAGCCCATTAATTGGAGACATACTTTAAAGTTAAAATTTTAAATATGTTTCAAGCTAAACATATATAAATCTAGGCGTTTGAACTGCTTCGAGTGGGAAGTCAAAAAATGTCCTGGAACTCTATTTCGGTTTGCAGATTACTTTCGCCATTTAAAAGTTGATCATCAAGTGGAAGGCTTTGTAATGCCCAATAATGTCCTTACGATGTCTGAATATTCTAACTCTCTTAAAACAGGTAAGTTGTTTACAATTATTTATTACGGACAGGAAAAGTAATCATTGCCTGCATCAAAAGTAATTTGGTGACACTGATGTTTTTTAGACGGACCGTGGCCTACATACTATCTTGAGTATGACGAGGAAGTGTTTTTGAGAAAAATGGTGATTGAATATTCAATTGTCTACCTGTGGTTCACCATAATAGGTTCTAAAGAAGATGCTGCAAGATATCGTGTGAAAGTATCTATCTACATGAAGCATGACGAGGTATGCCAGCATTCATAGATAAGGAGTGGGAATTTATATTATTATTTATTACATGTCCCTCCTAATGAATCCTAGTAAATAATGTATGAAATCTAATATAATAGAGTTCTCGATGCGACTGGATTCTTCCCGTTTATTCTGAAAGGAAGACACCGTCAGAAGTTGAAAAATGCTTTCGAGTAGCCATCCCCGCAAAGCAGTTAGAAACCTATTGTACTAAAAGACAACATCCTCATGGAGAAACGTTTAATTATGTGTTTGATTTACAGTACGAAATTAGTACGTTATACTAATTAACTTGTTTTAGAAAACAATCAAACGCTTAAAATGGAAATACCTTATTCATGGTAATACGATTCATTGCATGAAATAAATGATTTTCTCAAATCACCAAAAAGCCATCGTATTTTTATTGTACTGAAGTTTTGTTCTATTCTAACAAAGATTTTACTTCGAGTGCAACGGAGTTTTAAAATTCTACTGTTAGAAAATATTTGTCGTAACATAAAACATGAAAACATTTCAAATTTAGTTGTACACATAGCAAGAATGATTTAGTCAAACTGTATTTATAATATCGCAATGCATTGAACTACAGTAAGGTAATAATACTTTATGAAATTGGAGACAATAAAAGGCTTACACTCCACAACTGTTCACTAGCTATTCGTATCTGATAAGAACTTATTGTTTTCCATGCCTTTAATATGCTCACAGGTTTATGCATATAAACCTTATCAAATGCACCACTACAAATAGTTTGTCACCATTGGAAAGAGTCAATAATTTTAATTTGCTTTTGTCCAAAAACTACAGAACTTCATGCTACAATTATTAATAAAACAGAAGTGGAGCATGGGTACTACTTGGGTACTCTTTTACGTAGAGGTAGTGTGGTGACAATTGAAATGCAGTCATACGCTTCATTTTATCATGGCATTATTAAGAAACAAAAATCCATCAAACCATCAATGAAATTCATAAAAGGCATGCATACAATCTCAATCTTAAATATTTGTGTATTTTTAGTAGTTACAGTAAAAATGACAGTTTTTAAACCCCAATTGTAGTTTCTTCAATTTGAGAGTAATGGCAAACGTACAAGTATTCCTCTTCATCAGTAAGCACTATCTCAATTATCTCCTGTGCGTAAAAAATCGATTATAATGAAAGGCAATAACCATAGCGGAAATAGGGTCCAAGTAACAGGATGGTGACAAACCTGGATCTTTTAGAAGATTTGGGAGAATCTCTTGAGGACTCCCTAGGTCTCTTCTTATCGCTCCCACTACTTTTTCGACGGTCAGAGTCTCTTCCCTTGTCATGATGATGGCTTCTATGTTTGGATGATGATTTTGAAGAAGAACTATAACAATTAAAGAAGAAAGAATTGATAAAGCATAAAACTAAACGTTATTAGATGGACAACATATTGATTAGTGAAAATGTTATAACTACCTTTTGTGTTTCTTATCGCGATAAGATGATGAGGATGGAGCTGGGCGCTTTGAACCTTTTCTAGTGTATTCATCCTCAAAATATTCTTTTCTATTTTTGTCCGCTTCGGCTGCCTCTTTTTCTAGGTCAGACCAGTCTTTTCCGCTTTCTTCACTGCTTCCTCCATCTTTTACAACAAAAACATGTACTTTTACTGACTGACAAGTATTAAATTACATCACATTACCTTTATTGTAATTAAAAACTGCTCCCTAAGTCTTTATCAATTTATTTTCATTACCATCAGCATCAGAAATGTCATCATCATCCGATTCGTCTTCATCAACCTCAGAAAATTCTTCAGAGTCAGATTCTTCTTCGGAATCTTCTTCTTCACTGACTTTAAAAGTTTCATCTTCCTCACTTTCTTCATCGTCCTTATCATCTTCACTGTCAGACTCTGGTTCAAGGAAAGTCCAACCTCCATTTTCAAAAAATCCCTCTGGATCATCGTTAATCGTTTTCATAATTTTTACCCAGTTAAGAGATTGAATTCCTTCAGTGTAATGAATTTGGCATGAGCTATATAAATTCATATAGGCCAGTTTGAATAACAAGTTCCAACAGTAAACTAAGCAACCCAAATATTCTCTAATAAAACTAAGATATTTTGTTTATTACTTGAGCCAATTCTTTACATGGTCCAACATATTCATGGGAATAGCATTTATCATGGATGTTTTCTTGGAGTAATTCTTAAAGATGAAAACCATGTCAAAGTTCTTCAGGTGAAATTGTACGCGCTCAAAATGAACAAGTTCCAAATCTTCCAGAGAAATAACAAATGGAGGCTAACAACAAAAACCAGCTTTACTGATGAACGCCAACTTAGGCTTATTTTAAGATCTAATTCATAGTATGGTATAATAATATATATTAGTACATGTACCAAACGAAGTAAATAATACTCACCCATTCAGTAAGATTAACCAAGCAACCGGAAGTTGGTTGGAGTAGAACTGTAGATCTAAACGGTGCCCCAGGAAATCCTAAATCTCGGAAGGGAGTGTCAAATTCAACATCATTTTTAGTCATTCCTTCAACTTTCTCAGTGAAAGATTTAAACGCGGTTGTAAGCTTGTGTCGCAACTCTCTCTCCGCTTGTTCAGCTGCCAAATCGTCTCGATCATGCATGTGCTGATGTTTTCCTAAATCAGTTGTGATTTCTCCAACTTCGGTGTAAAACTGTACGTCTATGTGCTTTTTCTTCCCAAACATAATGGCATTCTGCTCAAAATATTGAGTAGTACAACTTCAAAATACTCAGGCTACTTATATTGTTTAAATGTACTGTATATTGTATATCAACTAATATCAAATTTACCAAAGACTTACCCGCAAGTGAAAATGCAGTAAAATAATCATTTCTCCCTCACATGGCTGAAATATCGAATGGCGAATATTATTGTACAAAATATCCACTTTGTCTCCCCGGATAGAAGTGTATCGAAACCCATTTGTATGAGCCTAGGACAAATGATGGAAATGAGATAAAAATGTAAACATTTAGAAACCTTCGCTCACCTAAACGATGCACACGAAATTACCTCTAGCACTCCACTGATTCGTTTTTGAACAATATTTGGACGAATGTACAGGTCCTTTAGCTTTGGATTTCCCTTGTTTACAGAAACTTGAAGTGAATCCTGCTTTACCAAATCTTCTTTTTCCCGTTCTTCCGCTTCCCTTGTTTTGAACTTCTTTTGTACATCCTTGATGAGACGGAATGCTGTATTTAAATTGGCACTAGGGGCCGATAATTCGCCTGGCTCTTTTCCGTTTGTGCTGCGGTACGTCACCTATTAAAGTCGTTTTACATACAATTTAGGGCTACTTAAATTATTTAGTACATCTTTAAAGGTTAGATATAAAGCTTATTATTATAACTACATAATTGTACACATAACTACATAATTTATAGCTTTCGTTTTTCTGAAAGGCATGAATATCATAATTGTACTATAGATAATATAAGGCAATTAAGGATTTAAAGTAGTGTGTAATATACCTAATTACGACGTTAAGTACTTCATCTATCAATTGTAAGGTATAATATTACATATTATATATCCCAATTACATAATTCGATAAATTGATTAGTTTCATACGCATTACCCATAATATTATTCATACCTCCTTAACAAATGTAGCTTCTGGGTGTGGAAATAAACCATCGGCTTTACTAATTGTGGCCCCAGGATGGAAAAAGTTGATACGCAAGTAAGTATAATCTCCCTCAATTGATTGAGAAATATTCTTAATAGTTGAGATGTGGAAAGGAATTGGCATCCCAAACACAGGTAGAATGACGGTTTCATACTTCATATCTGCAGCAAAGATAACCAAAGCAAAATTAAAGATTATTCTACATAATCATCTGTCCCACTGCACATGTCCTATGATATTAAATTATATGCATACCAACGTAAATTTTCAAAGTTTCCACTTCCTTTTCTCTTGGAATTTGGCTGGCATTTTTGTACGAAATATTTGATTTGCGAACCTTCTCTACTTCCTTCCCACCTTTGGATAAAGCAATCCTCTCCCGAGCTGCTTCATTGAGTGAAGAAGCCAATTCTTTTTGTTGTTGCTTTCGCTTCTCCTCTGATGTGTGCTCTTGCTGAAAAATGAAATATAATAATGATTATTTATGATCATGAATTTTTAACCTAAAAATTTGTATACCCTTAATTTCGAGTCAAGAATTGCATTTCGTCGTCCCCGGCCTAAAATTTCATTTGTTTCAGGTTCATTCTCCTTTTCGTCTTCTTCCTCATCATCCTCTTTCAAAAAAATTCCAATTGATTTTAGTTTCTTTTTACTTTGCACTAAAGGCGTGGCAGGTCCCTCCTAAACATTAAAATTAACTAGTAATGTTGCTAGTTTTAGACAAAGATAAACAAAAGTGATCGTTGCTACCTCATTAACCATTACAGTGTCACCAATAAACAGTGCATATCTTTTGCCAGCATCATCAGAAGATTCATTTTTCAAATCTGAAAATCCAACGTTGACGTTGAAAGTCATCCCCTTTGTAACGATCACAGGACATTTGGGTCCAATAACCATGCTTCCTTCTCGAAATTCAATTCCAACTCCAAATCCCAAGGTTTTCGTCAATTTGTCTAGCAGATTGGGTTTTTCTTTCTTAACAAAGGCTACAGTTTGGTCATAAATATCCGATAACTTAGCCCCCGCAACAGTATGTTTTAAAATTTCATCTTCAACTTGACACAAAAAATTATAGTTTTCCTGAAAATTAAAATCACAATCTTGGAGACTTTGCATTTGCAGAGCACAAAAGGAAATACACTTAATAAAATACTGTAATGTGGTCTGTCAACGTACAATCACCTATTGGATATCGTATCTCAAAGCTTGCTTAACAAGACTTACTTGCATCTTTTCTGTTGGATTAATTAACAACGTGCGAACAACATTAGAACAGTAAGATTTGTAACGAGCTCCGAGACAACATACAATGGCTCCAAAATGTAAAATATTTTTATCAGTGACAGCACTGAATTTCAAGTTATAATTTCCCCCACTTTGAATAATAGGTGGGTAGCACATGTCGAGCTGACTTGTGTCTACACCTGTAACATACTTCTTATCCGAGACAGCAGTTTCAACTCCTTCAGCAAGCTTTTGGTGGCGGACCTGATACAGATTAATCCATCAAAATATTAAAATATATTTAAAATGAATTAAAATATTATGAAATGAATGGGTAAAAATAAAAACCTTGCGATCTGCATCTACAATATCCATAACCTGATCTCGCAAATATTTAGTGAACACGTCCACAGATACCTGACATGCTCGTTTCATAGTGTGAATTTCTGCGTCTTCTTTCACAGCTAACACAGAGGCTACAGCAGTGCCCAAGTCAACCTATTTTAAAATCAGACATTTTTTGGTAACACACACATAGTGACAGACAGTAATAAACAGCACTCACGCTTTCGAACTTTTCTTTGCCAAAAACGCTTCGCCAAGTTTCCATGAATTCTCCAGGAAATTTATCTTTTGGAAATACGCCAATTGCTTTCCCCTTTTTACTGGTTTTTAAAGCCTGTACTACTTTATCAAAATTCGCTTTGTCTTTATCAGCCTACAAAAGGAACATTGAAACATATATTAAAAACCAATTCCATAAAACAGTTTTGGTACACTGTGAAGTATTTAGGTGTATACCTTGTCACGAATTAAGAGCTTAATTGCTGGTAAGCCATTCTCTTCTTTGGACTCTAGCGCCTTTAAGAATTCGATTTTCTTCTTTGAGCTTAAGAAATAGATTGAAGATTCGCAAAATATCATAATTGTATCAGGGAGCTCATAACCGAAAAGCCAAGTCTACATAGACGGTATTAACAATAAAATTAATAAATGAGCTTTACAACACATTTTGCTATTCGAAAATTAAACTTACCTGAAGTGCCATTGATTTACAATATACAACATCTTCATCCACTCCCACAGCGACAGCAACGGCGTCAACTTTACCCCATTCTCCAGTGCCTTCCTAAAAATAGAAATTAATTTCCCGGTTGGTTGAAGTCACATAGTGTCTTTATGCCAGGGTTTGGGATACCTGGTACCAGATTGGGACCAGGATAGGATAGTAGTCTCGACCTTACTTATAAAATATTAAAGCATGCTTACTTTCCAACTGTTGTACAACCTTTGAAGTCGTCTAGCAAATGTTTCTCGATCAACCGATGCTGGAGCCATTCTAATTCTGAGGGGTATTCCAGAATCTGAAGGTTTTGCTGCCCGCTAATCCTGCTATTGCTGTGAAGGGGAAACAAAACAAACCATTGATCAATCAGTAATAAAATAGCAGTAATGACAAAGATAAAAGCGAAAGGTGTCCCTGAGTCGGACCCTGCCTGTCTTGACCGACCTGTAGATACTGAGTACTTGTTGATGGGATCAACCTTCATCATTCAACAGTCATAGAATGTTACATTGTTACAAATCACTGAAGGGTCCCTTATCTAACTGGCTACGTCACTAATAGTTTTTATTACATAACGTTAAAACTCTTAATACGAATAATTTTAACCTGTTCCAACCTGTTCAATTGTAACAAAGGGTAAAATTCGGATGATGCTGTTGAATATATTGTTGTTTTCGACAAAAAACAATGTCTGCTCCACTTTTAATTTAACAAAACTCCCCTAAAGGTATTAAAGTGTCATTTAGTAACAAAACTTCCGAAATTCAAACAAGTAGTTACTGAATAGCGGTCCTTTGTGGCGGAACAAAAACAATCATTTAAATTTTGGTGCTTTGTCAAGGGACAGTTTCATTCATCCCAACCATGTGCTGCCCACCAAATTTCAATTATTATGGCACATAATAGAGTTCAAAATATCGAAGTACAGTTCATGTAATAAAAACTTCAAAATAGAAAGCCGGTCTCATATTCGAAGTTTGGAAATGCTGAAATAGAAATTCAGAGAATTTGAAATTAATGTGTCATTAACATTAACAATAATTTAAAGTGTTTGAAGATTGTTGTCTTAATAAAAATACAAGAAAGCAAACACCAATATTTTGTTTACTAGAGCGAATGAATCGGAAATAAATTATGTCCTTATCTCTAAGTCGGTGTTGTCAAAAGATTGTTTATTTGATTGACAGACCAGGAATTCGTCACCGATGGATTCAACGTGGGAAGGACCCTGCAATTGCAAAAACTTTGGAACAGAAAATGCAAGGTACGTATATATACCGAATCATTATCATGTATTTATATGTATTATGCAGCTTACTAAAACTCATTTATTTCTTACATGATTATTTTTTCCATATTGAAATGTTATAGAATGGAGCTTGCTGAAAAAGGATCCAAGTTTGCACTACAAAGTCAACATTGGGTATGCTTATGCTCGTCCTAGTAGGAAAAGTATTATGTCCGAACGTATCCAGCACAGAAAAACTGTTAGAAATAATATTGATATTCAAAAGGCAGCCCAAACTAGAAATTGTAATATTTTATAAAAATAAATAATTTTTATTACTGCAATAAATAAGTAATGCAGCTTAAATTAATACTTGTACCTATAATTTCAGTGAAAGTTTCAGTGGACTGTGTTAATAAAGAGTGGTTAGTAACAAATGCACCTTTTCACATCAAGGCAACCGCAGACTACTATGGCGTTTACGACGACTTATTCGGTGAGGCGTTCTTTGTTCCGGTCACTCCATTAGACATTCGGTATAATTCTGAACCAGTTTCTGATGCCTCATTATCAGTCCATTATGGAAATCTCGTCAAACCGCATGAAGTAATCTTCATCTAGTAAAATTGAATATTTTAATGTAAAATATTTACATTTTGTAATCCAATTTTAACATTCCTATTGTATTTTTGAATCTCAGGTAGTTAATAAGCCAGTAGTTAAGTATTCGGCAAAGGAAAATGACTTGTACACATTAATAATGACAACACCGGACGGTCACTTAACTGCTGAAAAGTCAGAATATATTCACTGGCTGGTGTAAGTAAAATTTTTAACATTTGATATGAATTATAATGCAGTAAATGCCATCAATCGAAGCTACTGTGAACAAATTATGCTTTGTTACAGAGGAAATATTCCTGGAAGCAAAATCGAACAGGGTCAGGAGCTTTGTGACTACATTCAACCCTTTCCACTTCGTGGAATTGGGTTCTGCAGATACATATTTGTTTTATTCAAACAAGACAAAAAATTGAATTACTCTTCTTATCAAAGAGAATTGCCTTGCAAAAATCTTACGGCTAGAACGTTTTCGACATATGATTTCTACCGGGAATTTCAGGACTTTATTACTCCCGCTGGACTTTCATTCTTCCAGGCTGATTGGGACCAAACTCTGACTGCTTTTTTTCACGAAGTTTTAGGTAAAATTGTTAGGCACTGTGTACAATAAAACATATGCAGTAGTACATCGTGCAGTTTTGCACGTCTTATTATTAAGAGAAATGTTTTGTCGTTTTAATGTAATATGGATTACTTTTTTATATTATAATATGGATTTTGTTTGGAATGTACTTTTAGAAATGAAAGAACCTGTTTTTGAATACGATTTTGAACCACACTCACTTCCTGAACAAGTATGGTTTCCTCATCGAAAACCTTTTGATAGGTACCTTGACAAGTATAAGGATCCCAAAGAATTGCAGAAGGAATTGCTTATAGAAAAACTGAAAGAAAGACATCCATTTATTCCTCCGCCTAAACCTCCTAAATATCCTTTAGCGTTTCCTATTCCCCGTGATTACCCAGATTGGCTTAAAGATACCATCAGGCTTCGTAGAATGAAGGAAGGTAAATGGAAATTTATGTAAACTGTCATTACATTTTAATTCATTATACATCTTTGTATTTAAGGCAGTAAGTATTTCTGATAGTAAAGTCAAAAGTCAGTGTTCTAATTACGAAATCATTGGTTTTCATTGTACATATTTTAGAATCAAAAGTACTAGGATTAGTTGGCATTTACCATGCAAAGGTTAAAAAAATATTTTTCAGTTCAAGACTCACGATCTGCAAAGTAGTTATCATATCTTATCATAACTCGTAAAAGTCTTAATGTTCGTCATATCTGTTAACATTTTGAAGAGAGAATGCACCTAAAGAACCTAATCCTACAGTTGTATTTAACCCGACAAAAACGATTATTGCCACCTTGTAGCTATGCCATGTCTAGAATTCTAGAATAGTTTTCAGAATGGTCCAAAATTCATGCAGTGAAATATATTTAGACTGTTTTTGAAGAAGATGTGCATGTGCGTAAAATGAATGTGTACAGTTGACTGCTAAGCGCATGTAAACGTGAAATAGAAAATGTTCATGTTCCAAGATGTATTCCGAAAACGTAAATTAATGTTTGTACCAAAAGGAGGGGCCAGGGGGAAGCAGGAAACAAATTTCTACGCAGTTTTATGCCAAAACAATGTAATACATGAGTGACCTTTGTTGACAATATAGGTACGTTTTCATAAAGGCGATTAAACAATTTCTATTTAGATTTGAGTGACTAACTAACAAACAGTTTCAGTTTTGGAACTGCTTTCACAGTTTTGGAACTGGTTTGGAAAAGTTTCAGGTTAAATCAATATTACTTGCAAATTAATATGCTCTTTTATTGTCTGCATATGCCTTATCGTGTTTTAGGTCTTCGAACTGTACAAGTATAGGGTAACCCTCTGGATATGAATTGGCTTTTACTATGTGTTATACATAACACTACAAAATACTTATCTGTGCAAATATAGTGAACTCTCCTGCAACATACAAAAGATGCTGTTCTAAGTTTAGACAGCTTGTTACGAACGGAAGTACATTATTAGAACGTAAAATAAAGCCAAATCAGAGAGTTTACTAACTTTGAACTCTACGTGCTGACACTTACTCTTTCTTACCAGAATTATCTGTAAACTTTCTAGTTGAATTGGATATTTGCTTAAAAGCTTATCTGTAAAACGTAAACATTAGCATCACATATCATAAGCGACAACGACAACAACAAAACAAGACCTACATGTTCTACAATATCTTATTATGATAGTTCTTTGTATACGCAACATTATGAATTGTATAAACGTTTAACTTTTAGAATTAAGGAACTACTTAATATCAAGGAATAGTGCCAATAATGTTGTCAATTGCTGTGTATAGTGTATAGTTTTAATAAGTACTAAAAGTCTTGTTATGTGTGAACTCTCAACCAACATTAGCATCATTACGTCAAGTATTAATGTTCAAACGATAACAAACCTAAATGAAGAAGTGTACATAAAAGGTACACACATGTAGTAATTGTAGCAAGATGCAGTGCAGTTGAGCTGTACAGTACATTATGTACTATTAATATTATAACAACACAACAGTATCATTATCTTTGAGATTGTGCCAAGTGCTAACTTTTAAAGCACAATGCACAATGCTATGCAGCACTCACAAAATTGAAACATTCATATAGATTACTTGATGAATAGTACCATTACCAGAACATATAGGGTGGTACGGGATCACTGTCCACAGCTGTATCTGAAGATCCGAATGTAGTACAGCAAAAGTGTTAACACCAATGGAAAGGCAATGCAAAGTTAAATGGAAATCTGTAGTTTAGTCAAAATCAGTTCAAGGTAAGTGGCTTAAATAATTCTATGAAAAGTAGAAGTACAAAAATATACCCGATTTTCGGTGATTCGGATTTTTCTCAGCCGAAATTCTTTTTGAAATAATATTTTCACAGCTGCAGACCATGTTATACACGTGATTTTTTCTGAAATTTTCATATTATTCGAACAAGGGTGAATTTTCAACTTTTTTGGAAGTTTGATGTTTTTCAAGGATTTCAGAAACAATCCCTCATAACACGTACTGCAGTTGTGAAAACATTTCAAAAACGATTTATTAAACGATTATTTTTTCCGCCGGGAAAAGTCCGAATCACCAAAAACGGGGCATATTTTTGTACTTTTACTTTTCACAGAATTATTTGACCCACTTACCTTCAACCGATTTTGAACAAGCTAGAGATTTCAATGTAACTTTGCATTGCCTGACATAACAGTTTTCTGTTAACACCAATAGAAACGTGTACTACTTTAGGATCTTCACATACAGCTATGGACATGATTCCCGGACCACCATGTACATTAATTTTAATGTTAAGTGCTTGAACTTCAAAGTTCCGACTATAATATACGTAACATACAAAACTGAATTACATACACTTCCGAATTATTTTGGTCTTAAGCAAGTATCAGTCCATTTCTGTGTAAAGTTTTAGTAGTAATGTTAGATTGATGAGGTGTGTAATTGAGATTTTATTGAGACATGCCGACCAGAAAATGGCTATGGATCTCGCTTATTCTTTGTGCATTCGGATTTTTAAAAGAACTAAGGCCTTCAGAACCTTTCGTCACAGAATACTTAGTTGATTTCAAAAATGTCACAAGAGAGCAGGTAAAACTTTCTAAAATTTAGTCTATTTAAACTTAAACATGTTCTTAAACATTTGCAGGTAAATAATTGTAAAAGCAAAAATAATGATTTTTTTTAAATTACGGTTATCTCCAAAGATTCAAGGTTGTAAATACTATGTTGAAATGTTAAGCTTTGGAATTTAATAAGTCCATTTGGGCTGTTGATTTAAACAAGGATTAAACACACAGCATGAAGTTTTAATGATATTATTATAATCTTATGTAAATTTTACTTTTACATATAGATCATCCATATTGCATTTCCAGTTTCTACTTACACATCACTGGCCTCCTTGGTTGTAGTATTTTTGGTCACAGATTTTTTTCGTTATCGCCCGGTGATTATATTCGAAGGTGTTTCTTATGTAATAGCATGGGCGCTACTTATATGGGGAACGGATTTGACGGCAATAATCGTAAGTCATGTCAATGAAGCAGCTCTTTAAATGTCCTTTACCTGTTCTTTGAATTCTTCATTATTTTCACTTCTAATTATGCAAACATAATTCAGGGATGGTTTAAAATTTAAAGAAATAATTTTGTTTTCTTTTCAGTTTGTAGAAATCTTCTATGGATTATCCTGTTCTACCGAAGTTGCTTACTACACATATATTTACGCTAAAGTTGATAAAAAACATTACAAAAAAGTAACATCCTATACATCGTGTGCAATATTATTAGGAAAATTTTTAAGTGCAATTCTAGCCCAGATTTTGGTTTCATCTGAGTTAATGAATTATCATGAGTTAAACTACATATCCTTTGCAGCAGTCTGTGGGGCCTTACTTGTATCCTTGTTTCTTCCAAAAGCAACAAAATCCGTTTATTTTAACCGTCCAGAACATAAAGCTTACGCTAATGAAAGCAAAGGCAAATATTTGTATACGACCCTTGAAACTTTATGGTTGGATTTCAAGAAAGCGTTTTTCAATACACACATCCTTAAATGGTCCATATGGTGGGCTGTAGCTTCTGCAGGCCAATATCAAGTTATAAATTATATTCAAGCCCTCTGGGAAGAAATCAATGAAAAATCTCAAGAAAATCTCTATAACGGAGCGGTGAAAGCCATTCACACCTTCTTCAGTAGGTACTAAATAATAAAAGAAAAACATTCTACTTACTGCTATATCTGAAATACATACTATCGAAATTTCATCGAAAACCTGATTACTGCAATTCTACACACATGCAGGTGCTGTACTTTCCTTTGGTGTCGGTTACATAAATTTGTCTTCATGGAGTCACTGGAGCGAAAGTCTTCTCAGTTTCATTTCATTTTTGCAAGGGATTTTATTATTTTGGATGTCCGCAACTAATAGTCTTTATCACGCATACATTGCCTACATAATTTTCAGACTCATTCATCCTGTGATGATTACAATTGCGAGGTATGTGCCATCAAAATTATGTGTAGCCATTAGCCATATAGTATTGAGTTATGTAAAATCATTGATTTAAACCTATAGTTCACCAAAACAACTTACAAAGAATATTTAATCAATGTTTACTTTTTAGCTACGAAGTAGCTCGTGGAATAAATGACGATAGTTACGGTCTTGTCTTCGGAATTCTTACATTTGTTGCCCTCGGAATGCAGACCGTTTTAACTGTCATTGTGTCTGATGCCAAAGGTTTAGCACTGACAGAAAGACAGCAATTTTTAGTATACAGTTTCTATTTTGGGGTGTTGGGCGCTGTATTTTTGATTGTTTTCGTATACTCGTTCCTAACTCAAGAACGTCAGGCAAAAGAAAAGTCTTTGACAAATTTGAAATCCGGAAGCCTATTAACGGACACGAATTTGAATGAAAATGTTAGGGAAGAAACTGAAATGACAAGTATGATTTATGATTCGTGCTCAAAAACCCCTTAATTTCCCCAAAACGCATTTCACTTGTAAATTATTTAACGGAACATACTAATCTTACAGTTTTGACTACATATATTTTATAAAATGCTGAAATAAAGAATGTTTACTTGTGTATATTTAATTAAAGGTTGTGTTATGCATTAACTTTGTAAACCATGTCTTACAGGCAGGGTTACAAAGTTAAAGCGTGATTGATAAACCATGGCTTCATTTTCATTGTAATATCCCATCTCAATTCCCACTGTATCAATGTGTCCTTATATCTTTGGCTACGCAAAACCAGGAAACGTAAAAGTAATTAGTGAAAAGAAATGCTGAGAATAAAATCTCACTAAAAATATGAAATGTGGAATCAAAAACCAGT
Organism: Yoshiicerus persimilis; assembly: GCA_020352615.2. Lineage (NCBI taxonomy): Eukaryota > Metazoa > Arthropoda > Collembola > Entomobryomorpha > Tomoceridae > Yoshiicerus > Yoshiicerus persimilis. The sequence continues at coordinate 15,276,186 of CM036942.2, forward strand.
GGTAAAATAACTACCACTACTGTCACTGTCAACGTAATTCTTCTTTCTTGGGGACAATAGTGAAAATACTACGGGAGAAATAATGATGGGGGACTGTTATGAGGAAGGTACGACAAGAAAATAGAAAGTGAGAGAAAGGGCGTCTTGACAAAGTTGAAGATTTCAGCTAACATTTTTCATTGTACATTATTGCAAAGCAGCAGTAATATATTATGTTCCTTTTAACCATACTCAATATTCAAGGCCAATATTTTTTAATACGTGAAACAGGCATGGTGACTTTGACTTGGTAATTCGTAGCTACAGGAAACTGTTAAATAAAGTATTATTTTCAAGTAATACAATGCTAATTTTTAGATCAAAATAAGAATGGGTAACGTAAAGGATTTTGGAAAATATAACTCCTTTGCGTTTAGGTCACATACAATTTATAGGTACAGTATCTGGTATGCAAATGCCACGTCTTAAATATCGAACGTGTGTATATGTAGACGCTATATTACTGAGTAAAGACAAGGCATATCTATTGCTTCACCAATCCCACTATACTTGTGGCGGATCTTGTTAATGATAATGATGAATTGATATTGCATAGTGCACGTATACTTACAATGTAACCCTAACATTATCATAAAGGTGAAGTCATGGACAAAATTACAACTGTTTTACTATGCGCAGGCAGGTACACTAAACGATGTCTATTCTTGCCTAGCTTCGGATTACACTGTATTGTGAATCCCTGGTCCTGATACACAAATTCTTTTATTCACCTTAATAGATTGCTTTTTCTCCAGTCATAAATAAATGCACATACTGCTATGTATTATTATGACACTTACAATTACGGTGCGGTTTTAAAAATTACATAACGTGCCTGTGTAGTGTATGAAATTCAATACATAAATACAAGCATGTCAAGGTGATATACCCACACATAAACATCATTGCATGTCATGCAATAGTAGCTGAAATGCTGATTTAAATCTCAAGTAGCATTTGCAAAAACCAAAGTAGGTAGGTACTCTGTTGTACTTGTAATTTCAATTTATACATGTGAGCACTCGTAATGTCGTAATGCTGTAATCTTGTTACCAACATCTTACCTATATCTTTTTATGTGTAAGTACACAAAGTTTGGTTAGAACACACGTTGAACATCATCTTTCAATTCTTTCTAACTTTAAATCAGTGAACTAAGTCCTGGTGTGGTCATGCTGTTTTTCTGTACAAAATCTTGAAAAACATTTTAAATCGCATGTCCATATTCTCCCACAAACAAATTCTACTCTTCTATTTTCAAAAATAGTTAATAACGTCTTCGAATTCATGGACGGTATGTACACGTACAGTTTATTAGATACAGAAAGATTCCTTTATAGAAATCATGGCCATAATATTAATATTATGCGGATAATAAATATTGCCGACATGACATAGACATGTATAGTACTTTTGCTGCTATAAAATTATTAGGCCTCTGAGGAACTCACATTGGTGCACATAACAGGACTATTTGCTGGTGAGGAAAACTATGATATCTTGAACTTCATCTGTCAAAGATACCCGCTTGACCATACAATCAGTATTCAGGATATATGAGGGACATTTTAAACGGCTATATTTTAGTAGGTATTATTACCCAAACAAAACTACCAATTTTTTTCCTCTGGACCAGGTAATTGTCAAAAATGTTTAGTAGTCATTAATTTAAGTTATTATATAATATGTAAAATGGTTATTACATTACAAATAAATTGCGGATTTTTTGCTTATTCCGATTCATTTGTAAAGTACTTTTCTGTGCATTTGTTTTTAACAAACAAAAAATTATAAATAAGTGATTTTCATACTTTTGCTTTTTTATCACTAAACTCAGCAAGCGTACTACAGCATTTTTAATGCGTTAGTGAGGAATAGTGTTTAGTTGACTGTATGTATGATATTAAAAATCATGTATTCGCACAGGGCAGTTATCTAACTTGGGTTTTACGAATTTATAAATGGTAATATTTTTTTACTGTTGTGTTTTTTGGTGTGCACAACGAAACATTCATAAAATATCAGTTAAAATGGAAATTTTGTCCATCGTGACTTGTGAATGTGAACTACATGGGTACTTTGTACACTATGATCCATGTAATATACAAATGAACACTATGTGCTAGCGTTTACTTCAATTTATACAGACAAAAAGTTAAAGTGTTAGCATATCTAATAGATATAGTCTTTTGTATACTAATTACATTAATTCATACCATTATACACTATACTACACAATAAAATAAAACTTTTTTTGGTTTCAGGGGGAGGTCCTCTTCAGAATTGTTGTTCTCTATCTTAAAATCCAAAATTCTTCATCAAGAGGCTGACTTTATAAATAGACTATGCTTAAAATTCTGGTTTATTAGTGGTTGCAACATTCGAGAAAGTAAAGGAAACATGGAATTAAAAAGTTATGTGATCGTGCCCCATTTAAGTAACTGCTTTCGCAATATTCGTAAGAGTGAGAACAACGAGTCATCATGATTTCCCTCAATCAAGAAAAAGTTTTCCAAGTTTAAAACTCTGAGAACACCAATGCGTGGACCCAGATCAAAAGTTTACATTTCAGTATTTCTGTTGCCAAGATTGCCATATGCCATATTTGAATCATACGTTTTAAGTCACTTCGAAGTGAATCTATACCACCTACATTTACACACGAGTTCCTGTTTATGCAGCAATTGTTAATGTTAATATCAATGCAAAAGAGATCGACAAAAATAATTTTTCGTCAGTACTTCTTGTGTTTATGTACAGACAGAGCAATTAACATTTACGGTTTAATTTCTAAGTAAAGTATATATTTAACACTCTGCTTTAATCTCATTATGACAAAATATACGGCGATCTGTAGTACAGCGTATTAAATTTCCTTGTTTGTGTTACAGTAATAAAGTTCATTCCTTCTATTGACAATGCAAAACATGTACAATGCAAGTAACTTGACGAAATGCTCGCTGAAATGATTACTACAATGACAGTATTAGCAAGCCTGCAAAAACTTGCCCTTTAAGTTTGTTGGCAATGTCAGAAAGGAAATTTGCACGTGTTTTGGGAAAGCCAGGAAGTGCAGCCCAAGTCCGGGAAACTGTTTCCAAAGCCGTCCGAGTGAAGACTATTTATCAGGTAAACTGAATGTCTTTTATCTTCTTTTATTAATTACTGCCTATAGGTATTGATTTGATTGGTCGCTTTGCCTTCTCCATTTGGATATTTGGCACAGGTAGGCAATGTAACATTTTTGCCTACCAATAAGATGGTTTTTAAAAGCTTCACATTTTCATGTTATCTACTATAAGTGAAAGATGTGAAAGCTCGAGCTCGATGTTGAAGTAAGAATTTCTTTTCGAAAATTAAAACCTTTCATTACTAATAATTAGTTCATTTGTACAGAAACACATGCTTTGTATATATCCATGTTGAAATAATCGTGTTATATGGCCATAACTGCTGAAATGAAATATAAGAAGCAGTAACGTGTTTTGAAAATTACTAAATGCAGATGAAGATTTACGTACTTTCTTTAGTGTACATAATTTATCATGCGTGATCAAGTGTGAGTAGTCATATTATAAGGGTTTTGATCTTGCATACTGCTTGCGGGGTAATGCAGAAGCATCGCCTAAAATTGAGAATAGCATTTTATCTATCATTTACTGATAAATAGTCTTGCTCTTATCGAGCTTTGCGTTTCAGGATTAACAGGATTGAGAATTAATTATTTACTTTGCGAGATTTATCATTAATATAATTACAATTACCGAAAGTGAGAAACAAGCTAAACTAAAGAATTAGAATCTAGCCTGAAGGATTTTCATTTGGAAACTTATCAAGTGAGAAAACAAGATCAGTAAGATCACATTCCAATACACAAGTGCCTAAACTTTCATTTGCAATCTGACTTGCATGAAAAGTACATGCGAATCTGGTATCTAGAGAAGTGTTTGTGTACATTATACTTACAACAAAACTCACTTATACTTAGGTGTTATGTTACTAACGAGTACAAACCCATAATGCAAATTGTCCTCTCTACTTCCGAATTTTGTTCTTGCTACTTTTCACTGCGATTAATGAACTCGTCACTATCACTGACAATAAAAACCTCATAATTACACAAAATAAGTAAACCATGCCCTATTGTTAATTTTTTAGCACGATGATTTATGAGCAGGACAAAACATGTTGATACACACTACTAATTGCTAATTTTGAATACAAATGCCAAAAGTAGTGAACAATGGTGCTAGATTTTATGACATTAAATATGCATATGTATACTTAGCTTCATACATCCAATTAGTACGTATTATGTAAATAGGCCAATGAAGCCGATGGAAAACGATACAAATGTGTAGCATGCAATAGAGATATCTTAATATTTTTGCAATACCCTTAAATGCTGGGTAAAAACAAGTGTATAAATCGCTGAAAATATGCCGTTTGGTGTTATTTCCTCAAAAGATCTTGTTCTTTGCCGATCTGCCAAAAAATTAAGAAATTACGCAGAGCAGCGATATGCATGCACGCCAAAGTCCAAAATATGCATGCAAATATGCACTAAAAAATTCCAAAATATGCAACTAAATATGCAAAAGGTTCTACACGTTTACAATAATTTCTTTTACATTAATTTAATTGTGTACATATTTTATATGAAACTACATGCATATGCGTTGTATACCAAAAACATATAGCTTTCATAATTTTTCAGTTTGATCTTCTAGTAAAGTGTAATGAGAAACGAGTGTCATTTCAATATTGTCCATTGTCATTGACAATCTTCTGTTGTGCAACAAAGATTTGTGCATAACTGAAGCTTCTTTCGCAGTCCACTAATGTTATTGGTGCTTATTTAAATGCTGCAATGATGTTTGGATTTAGCAGCTTTTTCAAAATGAAGCCATGTTGGCCATCTATAATATACCTACATACGACTAAGTGATACTTTAATGCGCATTGTATTGGCGATATGATTACACATCTTAAGCGGTATCTAATTCTTTCCCGTTTTAAATCACTCTTGCATGAACTTGAGTCGTTGTCGTTTAATGTTTTATAAAAATACAGTGCACTATTTATAATATTAAATTAGTAAATATTAATAAATATGTATTTTGCTCAAAATATGCACTAAAATATGCACGAATGCATGCTCATATGCAATTAATTTTAAAATATGCACTAAATATGCACAATGCATATTTATATGCGCAAATGCATGAAAATATGCACACATGCACTGAAGCCACAAATATGCACAGATATGCATGAACAAGTGCCCTTAAATCATCTAGTTTTGGCCTAAAACGTTGACATCCAAAGTGGGCATATCCTCAGATTGCTCACTGCAAACATGCATTTGCTTGCATATCGCTGCTCTGGAAATTAGTCTCTCTCAGCAATAGTATACAGTCTGTTGTTGTCATAAAATCTTAAAAGCTGCATTTATTCATGTGGTTACTTCACAATTTTGTATAATTTTTAGGTTTCATGGATGTAAGTACTTGCATTTTGGTATTATAATGTAGAAATGTAAGTATATATAATAAACCATAAGCATTGTTACATCAATAGTTGCATAGGTAGTATGTATATACTTTTACGTGCGGTAGTAGTCTAGTAGTTATAAAATCACTTTATTTTATCCGTTTCCAAATGTGCTTTGCTTAGGTATTTCTAAAGTACCGTATGCCTACCATAATAGTGAGGTGCATGTTAGTTGTGCCCGTCGTGATTATTTACTTATAGCAAATGTAATAAATATTTAGTTTATTAATGTGGTTTATCTTCTCAATCCTACGTATATGCTATATAGGCAGATGGATACACATTTAGAATTATTCTCCTCACATCCTACCTGTTACAGTCTTACGCATTATTGTACAAAAAATGTTTACTCTCATGCAAGTTGAGTGTAAAGTAAAGGAAGATGATAAAAGAGTTTTTTCTGTTTCTTTCTTTCGTGTGACACAATTAACTAACGAGTTTCAGCACCTGTTTCTTGTGCGCATTTTATGCTGATATCGTGTCGCGGTTTTAGGCTAGCTGCACCCAAGTGTAGAATGCATTAAATTAGAGATGAGGAGCCGCAAAAGACGAGAAGTCTTTAACTTTTAAGGATGAGATGCTTGTACTTATAAAATACAGGCATAAAATACATATTAGATTTGTTGAGAGCTTGGCACAAGTTCTGTTAGATCCTACTAGATATGTTTGCTTTTCTTTCAAAACAATTTGCATGATAATATTCAGAATAAATCAAAATGTGTATGGAAGATAACACGAATCAAATGACTAGTTAACTTTACATTAACTTGAAACTCCAATACGTTCAGTGCAACGGTAAAGCTTACTCTTTATTAATAAATGAAATTTATAAGACAATAAATCTATGACCTTTATCTAATGTGACTAATTCCACTTTACTTTGTCCGGTAGAATATAAATTGGGACTTTAGTAAGATTTCAATACACTCCCTTTAAAACACTTATTATTTTTAATCAACACAATCTGGAGTTTAGAGATTAATTCACCTTTGTGAAAGAAGTTATCTTTTGTGTCTGTTTTCTTGTAATTTGTAATTATTCGTATGTTTATATTACCAATGAGGACTGATATACTATTTTTGTTGGTTAATAGGTACTAATTCAAGTGTTTTCACACTTCCAAAGATCATTCAATTATCTTAGTTTGTTAAGTTGCAAAAAATTAATACTATATACACGTTAAAATATTACCCATATTTGTCCCTATGTTGAGTATAACTACCTTCCATTGTCCTCACATATTAGATGTACTTTTGCAAATGTGGAATGGTCGTTGCTTGTTAGTATAATTATGGTACATAAATATCTCTAATCTAAGAATGGGCTTGCCAAACGCAACGGTTGCAATTCAACATGAGAAATTTGAGTGCGCTATGTGTAGCTTCGATGGAGTAAAAAGCAAGTGAGTATTTCCGGTTCCTCTGATAAATGATCAGCTTCCTGAGACATCATCACTGACACATAGCAAGAGTTCTCATGGACTTTGAGTTTCAGAACTAGAAGCTTGCAAAGCGTTTTAGAAACTCTACTTCATTGATGCAATGCCCACATCTAAATAGATGCATTTGGTCGTAAGCGACCAAATGTTTGCGTGTACGAAGCCTATTCTGTAATAGCGGAACTATCTGTAGGTATAAAATTAGTGAACTAGGAATAACCCGCCGGCCTACAGCTATAAGTGAGCAATACTCTACCACTAAAATGCTTTTGAATGGGCAGAGCTATTTTTATCGTATATAAAAATTCATTGTAGTAGGATGAATATAATAACCTTATCGAGGATGGGCATGAGCAGTTAACCCTTGCAACACCATCATTTACTTAAAACTTTAAGTATTGCATTCTGCTATTATTGCTTATTGTTGTGTGCGTACTGTAGCTCTATTAAGTGAATCTAAAATGCCTTCCTGCTGTAGATAACTGTAACCGTTTACGGCAGAAGGGTAGTACTAAATCATTTTAAATCGCAGTCTGTCTCGCATAACTTTTTAAAAGCCTAATTTTTGATCTTTTACTGCCAATTTGCGACTCTTCCTGGTCTTCCTTCCTTTCTTAAATAATTTGCCTACCTGCTTCGTATAGCAAAAACCTCCTTCAGTCACACGAATTCTGCAGGACTAGGACTACAGTTTGTTACCTGCTCAAAGACACATAAAAGTTATATGTAATAGATGAAGTACGTGTAAGTTTAATGGAATGCCTAGTTTAGTGGCGATAGTAATCAAATTATTAGGGGGACACACTCTCTGTTGTGTAATATAGTCTGAATCTTTTATTTTTGCATATATACAAGTAGTGTAACAAAATAAATACCTATGTATGTAGATTGCGTAACTCTTGTGACCATTAACTCTACGCAGAGTTGATGTCAGTAACCCAACTATTAATTAGTGTTTATGTACATATACCTAATACTTGCATTTTCCCATGTATTGAGACATACATGAGTGCCTTATTTCTTTTACTCTGCCAACAACTTTTAATTTTTGTTAGTCCAAGATAAATGCTTAACAATGTTAGAGTTTTGAGTTTATACTAGCTTATCTATGGTATTTATGATTTTTAATTCCGCAATTAAAGTATTTACTCATTCCCCGGTTGACTTCAACAGGATCTGTCGTTATCTAGTCACTTAAGGGATTTTGTTCGGTTTATTGTAAAAGCAGGTACCTTATTTGATTCTTACATATTCTGAATAGTTATTGAAGTTTTATATATTGTAAAATGAATTACAAGTAACTCTAAAATAGTACAGCATAATACATAGCACTCAACATACTGCACATTTAGTTGTGAATGTAGATAGTTTTGTGCACACTTACACACACGCGTAGTCGCTTTGTGGCTGCTTGGGCACCACACACGAAGTGCGTCAGTGTCACCATTGACTGTACTACTGCTGTCTTTGTATTTACTACTTACAAACAGTATCATGTTAAGTGCGTCACGTATGAACTTAAATGAGTAACAATGTTACTTGTACCTAACAATGCACTACATAATATTATTTTACTTTAGCAAGGTATTTATTAAATTGCACAACTTAAACTGCCTATTGTTGTATTGAGTAATTTCATGTTTTGCATGCAATTATTGTGAAGACTATTTGAGAAATACAGAAATGGTTACCTTGCTACTTATTTAGATACACAAATTACTTGTAAGCATATAAAAGTCTGCCAATAATAATGCTCTCTTCTCTCTTTCGACAAAGGGAGGTTTTTGCAATCGATCAGTCCGGTGTCCTTATTATGATCTGTAATTACGCATTATCAGATAAGCTGAATAGGTATGTGGGTACTACACCAAGGATGCTGATGTTGGGTATTCATTGCTATTTTTTGCAGACTGAAAAGTTAACGCGTATCGCACTCGTCATTGACAGATGACAGAGTTTAAGAAATATTTGTGTTTTTATGTTCCTTTAAATGTTGAATTAGGGAGTCATAAGCATGTTTCATAAAGGAGGTAGGTGTGTAACAAAACCACAATTATTATTCCTTATTGTAGATTTCTTTTGCATTTTTTCCTAAAGACTGAAAAGAGTCATATATTTCGTATTTAACTAATGTTTATTTTCGCGAATATTAGTATGTATCATATGTTTTTTGATTTCCAAACTTTAAACCAGAATTTAGCCATGTAAACTGCCTTTGACTGGCAAATGATAGAATTTTTCATACATGTCTGCTTCAAGTGAGGTGTTTGAATATTTCCTATTTCCCTAAAGCTTTAGGAGAAATGAGAAATGCAATTGTGGGAAAACAAAAGTCGAGGTTAAGCTACGTGATCCTGCATTCTTTAATGAACGTGAAAACGTTGTTTTGATTTTAACCATTGAACCACACAAGCAGTGACCAAGTAATTGGTAAAAAAATGGCGACCCAATCTATGCATTGCGGCTTACGTCTACTGTACCATTTTTACAGTATAGTTTATGCCATGTAGAGGAATAATGTAATACGACATTCTATGTTATACTGAAATTGAATTCAATCTTGACTTCTACTTGGTATTGCATAATAAAGGTCAAGCATTGTTTCTTAGGTTTAGTTCCTGAGTATTACTTGAATTGCATTTAACTTATTATGTATAGCCATGTACGCGGCTTAAGAAAAACTTTTGTTTTACATAACTTGACGGACACACGGACATAAATATAGTAGCTTTTCAATGAATTCTTTTATTTCAATGTCGAAGATAAAATCCCGTATGATTTTATTGAAATTCTTCTCATGATAATAGCATTTTCAATAGTATAAGTTTACAATAACTGTTAATGGGTCTGCGGTTTGAATCGAAACTTTAGATTCTTTCCCATGCTACATTGGCTTCTTAACCCTGACGTTTTTGTCGGCATATGAGAACCATCTAACCAGTAGTGTTCATTGCATTGTTAGTTGTACCATCATTGCAATGCTTTGTGGGTAAAAATGGTATTAAGCATTAGCTCTGACAACCAAGTGCATATATCATTCGCAATTTAGCAAAACCAAACCACATGTAGCTAAGGTTAATCCTCGCAGTTCTTCCAGCTACTTTTCTACTGTAGCATCCCAGCGTTTGGACTGCACTACCTAAATTACTAGCATCATCACATAGCTTGTTTTGTAAAAATGTACTTTATCTGGTGGTAATGTGGTACTTAGATAGCATGTATGTAGGCTGTAGGCAATGAAGACGATTTGTTTACGAATTTTTCTAAATTTTCATAAGCACATACATAAACAGTAGGTGTATTTATTTGCATGATATAGGAAAATGTACAATTCATGCTACATTTGAAATGTATGCATAGACATGTTGGTTGGTAAAAGAAGAAAAAGCTAGAGATTCACACGTCTATAGATAACTAATATTACAAAAGCAATCAGTTTCAGTTTCACTTTGTCAATTCTAGTGTAAAAGAATGAAGTACAAAAGGATGATGATTACCTGCAAATAAATTGCTTCTGATGAAAGTGTAAGCTAACGATAAGTAAGACATCTGTCTGTCACCTGCTACTTACAGATTTTTTGCTAATTCAAAGTTTAATTCCATTTGTACCGTATTATCCTTATCCATCTCCATTTGATATATGTGGTTAGTGTCTATGTGCAGTAGTTTCTGTTTTGCAGTTTTATAGGAATGCATATCTTGTTTTGATTCCTGTGTTTTCTTTCATCTCTTCCCTTCTACGTAATAAATGCCAGTAATCTGAATTGACTGATGGAGTTTTAAAGAGATTTTAACTTTTCAAAGCGTGCCTATGCCTTTAAGCTAACTTAATGCGACTATTAAGTGTTTTGTTATTCGCCAGACGTACATAACTAGTAGTGAAGTACTTTAAACCCAACAACTTACAAGTTGAGGAGCAAAAACGTAAATGGAGTGAAATCCACATTGTAGGAGTGTTGTGAATGAGTTCTTATGCTCTATGATTCCGTATGAATTATAGGTAGATAATTGATGTTGACTGAATGCTGAATGCAAAGTTTTGTCAAAAAGTGATGATAATAGCATTATAATGACAGCTAATGACATTATCTTCAAAATAAGCACTTGTAGGTAAGTGTAAGTGAACAACGAAACATATATAAGTATTCAATTCAGTAATGAAATGAATGATAAACGAAAGTAGCTCACTCTATCTAGTTCACGACTCTGCGACTATTAAGACAAGAAAGATTAGTCTACTCCATGTAAACTTGAAGGAAGCATAATAGCCATTAGCAGTAAGTAAAAAGGGATGAATGAAGAATTGTAGCAATTGCATTTTGCACGACTTCAATTTATGGTTAAGCTAGGCAAACACAAAACGACAGTTTTCTATTGTCTTTTATTTGTGTTTGCCATTTACATGAAGTATTGTCGAGGATATTGTGCGTTTTATACATAATACGGGTATGTAATACATTAGAAGATAATAAAATACCGAGTACCAGTCTTAATGGTAAACACAATAATGTTTTTCGATGACTACAACCTACAGAGTATTAACATTAAGGCATAGAACGTGTCATTCGTTCATGAATCATGAATGATAGTTTTATCTAACGTAATTTTGCTTCTCTCTTCCTGCTTAACGAGTAAAACACAAGAAATTGTTATTCCTTAAACATTTCGTGTTTTAACGTATATGCAAAATATTTTTTACAATGCATATCAACTAGTATGTCGATAGAAACCAAATAAGACTTGAGCAGTAGAATTGTTAGTAATTTTCTAAGAATTAAGCATACGTCCGTGAATGGCAAATTGACAAGACAAGACACAGTAAAAATATAAATGCAAAGTAAAATCATTTAAACTAACTCGTGGTGGAATGGAGTGTAAAGAGAAAGCCGAAGCTGGTAGTGCAATAATGATAGGTCGGAATCACTTGGGGATATATTCTTAATTTGGATGTTCAGGTGTATTCTGAGATTTCTGTGGAATAGAAAAAAATAAACGAACTTTTTGCAATTATGATGCAAATAGTATTGATTGGTACAATACCTATTTTCATGTTTACAGTAGTAGCATTTGAACTTTAACTTCTTTAGAACGTTTATTGTCTTACATACTGACTTAGCAACACATACCTATAAATAATGCAAAGGAAGATAATTAATATGTGTATGTAGAATAGAGAGAAACCAGAAAGATGGTGCAGTGATTCATTCGTAATGTTAACCCAATAAGGTTGAAGTTGAAGGTGGTCTAGGTCTAGGAAGGGCAGCATAGTTCACTTGCATTTTGCTGTCTAGTCTAGAGGAGTTTCTTTTGAATTGAAATTGAACCACTTGTAAGTAGTGGTACATTATGCATTTGCATTTGAAACTTTTTTGTTTCATGGGTCATTGCTTTATTGCAGATATATCATATTTGGTTACATGCAATCACACCAACGATTAGTTTAGTGGGAAGATATGCATGATATTATTTGACTTGAGTTTTATAGTTTGTCTTGAGGCTAACAATAACTACGCGCTTACCTTACTTACCTATAAGTGGTTAATGTGTTAGTTGGTCTGATCTTAAACTGGATCTGAATGGAACAATATGTTTTAATTTAAAGTATTATATGTGCCTTCAGGTAACAAATTGGAGTTAGGAGGCAGTAGGCAGACGTGAATTGAATTGTAATTTGCACAAAGTGATTTGCTAGCTATGCTACGCGGTGTGCATAATACAGAAAAGAAAAATAGAGAAAGAAGGAAACTAAATATATACCTAGTTTAGAAGTGTGGGCTTTCATTTGATTCATTCATTTCATGAACCTCTGCATTTCTACATGAGACTTGATTGCTTTACGCTATGTAATGGCATATTATTTTGCTACTAATTGTGATTGTGACTGTGTAAGGAACGAAGAGAGAACTAATGAGCTGATATGATAGCCTGTTGTTGTCTTGTGTTTCATTGTTTGTAATTGTGTGTAGGTATGCATGCAAAATAAAGAAGTGAGATTTCGATTGTTGTAAGTTAGTTGGTCTTCAAGAGATTTCTTATTGGAAGAATTGACTAGTTGCAATGAACTACAACTGCAGAGTTGTTCACTGCACTGCACAGTTGTTGTAACTAATGTAAAATAATCTTGTTTGCAAATATGTTCACTCTCTATATTATATATGTATCTGTGCTAATTTGTGTGCAGTTTGTTGTCAATAAAAGTTGCTTAGCTGTGTATACACGGAGACACGTTATGTTGGGATTGGTTATTGGCTGTTTGCAAGGACCTGATGCTCTAGTGGTGAAATGCAATAGGATAATGATGATAATTATGATAGGAAAATAAGAATCCTTTAAAAGTGAGGATTATCTGGTTTTCTTTATTTATTTGCGAGTATTGAATGAAGTTTTCTAGTTTACAGAAATTGAGAAATTCAGTTGATTTCACGTACTGTGCAATAATCTATGGAACTCATTCTCCAACTTTAGTACAGCACAAGTACAACCGCTTTTCTAATGGTGCCTACGGTGCCTACTATTTGAATTGTCTTCTTATTTCTCTATAAGCACTACTTACTACTTAGTCTTTACTAGAATACATTTACTCTGCATGCAAGTTGATTAGTTTACTTGGTTCAATTACCTATTGCCTACTACGAAGTACTACTGCTAAACTGATTGAGAGTACATAAAATTAATGTACATGTACTCACACTGTGCTCTGCCTTCTCTGTCTGTAGAATGCAATAAAGGTGTGGGTATGCAAAGTATAGGTTACATTTTAATAAGTAATAAAGATTTTGTGAGAAGACCTACATGCGGGTTATTGTTTGTGAAGGTTGTTTTATGAACGTTTAAGAAATGATATTGGTTGACCTGACCAGCGAAAGGGCATGACAGGCAATAGTAGCAACGAAGTTGTCGATGCAGTGTGCATCGACAACTTCAAAAGAATGACCACTGGCTGGGTTGAATTGAAATCGAATGAATCTTTCCTCTCTTCTTCGTCTCTTCCATATAAGAAAGGTTTTACATAGTTTCAATTTTACTTACTGCTATCTGTATTGGCTGATAATTGTAATGTAAACCTATAAACTATTTTGTCGATTCTGAGCATTATTTACTATCCTGTATAAGGTAAAGATGTACCCTAACGTAAGTTATAGTTCTTATTTTGTTATTTTAAATCATTAGTGTATTCCATATACCTTAACTGGTTGAAACGGCATTGGGAATTCAAAATGTGTACCTGCCAAACGACCCATAACCTGCAGCTGGGATATTATTTACTATTAGAATCTATGCACTAGGCACCTACCTTAATAAAAGTTAGAATTGCATGTTCACGTTTGAATTACTTTGTTATTTTGCTTTGGCTACTCACAAACTGAACCAGTACTGTTGTGTTGTGCTGTACTGTACGATAGGTAAATGTTGTTGTGTCTGTTTATATAGTGCAATATACTAAGTATTAGTATGTAGGCATGTATGCTCTTCGCCGTCGTGGCTTTCTTAAGAAATAGTACAACAACTGACTACCTGTTGGGTTGGTTGACTTGCAAAGGGAAATTCATTTCGAACTTTTAATATATTCAATCCAATGAAACAGTATGTACGGATGAGCTTAAGCGTTACACACGAAGTAGGTATAGATCCAAACTAAAGTGTTCGATCTGTTCTTATGTAGGCACTTGTGTGTATAATAAATAATGGTAGGTACTGTACTGTACTGTACGTGCTGTTATGTAGATACAAACATACAGGTAGTGAGTAAGTAGTAGTAAACTAACAGTAGTACCTATATGGAATTGTAATGCAGTGTGTAAGTAAAGGAATCCCTTTGAAAGGATGATGATGAGAATTCTTGCATATCGGCTCACTTAGCTCCTCTCTCAGTCTCACATTCTCGAACATACTCCAAGAGTGCACAGCTAACTGCTGTTTCGTTTTACACCTGAATTTTGTTTAGTTTACTTTTGGTTCTGACTTGTGTTTATGTTCAGAACGTACGCTCAACATACAAGTTTGCTAGACTTGTTATTGTGCCGTAGTTGTTAGTCTGAAAACCCACATTTGACATCCATCATATCACGGTCACGGCTTGTATTATCTTGTCCTGGCTTCCTTTTCATTTACTTCCACTTGTTCTAGACTCCAGTTTGATTTTCTGTGGCTGTGCTTGTTTCTTCAAGTTGTGATGGTAGTCTTGAAACTGTGAGAGTGTTTTGTCTTTCGTCGTCGCCGCTTTTCTGTCTATGTTGTTGATATAAACACAACAGGACAGTGACAGGGATGATGGTGCTGTGGTAAATAAAGAAATGGGAGTATTAAACAAATATAGTTGGGAACTGGGAGAAACAGAAGGAATAGCAATTCAACAGGCTTTTTTTACTTTTGTGTGCTGAACTTTAGTGAAAAGCGCTCTTTAGTTCTTTTTTACTCTTACATGTACTGAGTAAAGTGCTTTAGACAATGTTGAATAATAATACACCGGAACAATAATAGAAATGCTAAAAAACAAGCGCCAATCCTATTAATCTTCTTAGAAGTAAGTGTTAATGTTAAGGCTTGCAATTAAGTATTTCCCATTGTAACTGTAAACAATCGTATGCCTGCTAATGGTGTCAAGTGACTGATGGCGACGGCTCTACTAATGTAATTGCGAAGTTGAAAAACTATGACATGTTTTGATTGCAATGCTGCGTAAGTTAATAATTGTTCTAATTACATTCAATTGACAAGCAAAGCCAATCCCATGTGAATTCATTTCTTTCACTTGTGTGAATTGAATGGAAAATAAGTAGAGTTTCTTTGAAATACTGAAAGTGCCTACTTACATTATAATTACATTGCAACCATGTTATGTTTGTCGGTCTACACGAAAAGCTAATCAAGCGCCATGCCGTTTGTAACCGTTGTGACGTTAGGGGCTGCTGCCGCTAGTGACTTCATTTCCACTGTGGTAAAACCCAGTGAGGGTAAATCCACTTTGACAGTCACAGGAATTCGGGCAGTTGGAGAAAATGAATTGTATAACGATTATCCTTTCGTCAATACAATGAAAGTTACTCATGCACCTCTTCCCCTGGATAACAATAATGGGGAGGAGCATCTTGGAAATTCCCGGAGGAAAAGTGTAAGTTTTATGGACTTGAGTAGCGTTGGTGCGAAATTGTCTTTAACATCTGCTTCGGAATCGGGTTATAGTTCTTCTGGAACCGGAAGCAGTAGCAACAGTAGTAGCAGTGGGAGTAGTGTCAGTGGATGCAGTGTTATTGGCACCGGAAACAGTGTATTAGTTCAGCAGGAGAATTCTCCTGTTTTCGACAGTTCTCCACTGTCCTCCAATAGTGGACATGTTGCTGGTGACTGTAAAAGTAGTGGAAGTTTTGGAACTATACAAGGAAAAACGAATCTTTGGAAAACGTGGATTCGAAATAAATTAAATTTGTCAAAGAATGGCAAATACTCTTTTGAAGGGAGTTTGGTCAGCTTGGGCCACTTTGGAATTAAAGCGGTAATGGATTAACTCAAGATTTCTCTATTCTTAATCTGTAAATAACCATAATTATGCATAGTACATGCAAACACACATACTTTAATCACTTAATGATACACCGACGGGTGTTGGCATTTATTCAATGAATTATACTTGTAGACAGACAGGTAGCTTTTTGGTTTGAGTCTGATGTGGACATTAAAGTTTAGTTGCCACATTAAGGCTAATTTAGTTGCTGTGTACTTTGTAATGACAATAAAGAAGAATGTGTATTCAATCGATCGTTTACCGCTTACAATTAGTCATTTCAGCTTTCTCCGTCGTTTATTTATGATTTAGCATCGCAATTTGCAAATGCAATGCAAGGAGGAAATGTAAACTTCATGCGTACTCACAACATAACAGTCAGTTTTAATTTTATGCTTGTGGAATATAAATACATGAAAACAGTTTTGAAGTAGCAGTTATGTTGAGTTTGTGGTTAGCTTAATGTTTATAATACATGAAACTATGCTCAGTTTGTTTTTAACTAATAATAAATTAAGTATACTAGAAAGATGATGGAAAGATAAATAGTTTTAATGTATTTACCTTTAATGTATTTCATTTTATATGTACTTTTTTAATATTAGTCTTTAATGTACCCACTGCGTATTATTCTTGGCATAGAATTCCCTGAATTCCGTTTGTGCAAATAATGTACATATCTAACTGTCTTACAGTTAAGTTGCGACCACTGGGCATATGGCCCATTCATTATACTGTACTCTATACAATCTTCATCACAATCGAATAGTATTTTGCCTATACCGTTTGTTTTTCTACTTGGGAAACATCAACAACTTTACTGTTGTGCTCAGAGTTGAAGGTCGAATACCATATAAAGGTACCATAAGCATGACTTTTATGAAATGACACCCTTTGTATACATGGTTTACTTTAAAAGTTAGTTGCAGTATACTCCTTCTTAGTAATGAATATATTATTAGTCACAGGACGAGTAAGTCTCTATACATTAGATACGCCTTTCCAAATTTTATGGCTTCCATTCTCGAAGTTTGTAATGTATTGTTTCGATTGCAAAGAGGAATCTTTTTAAGGCAACAAAAGTCATTAGGACTAATTGAATGAGTGAAGGGATGAATGAACAGAAAATATTTTAACATAATACTCCTTATATTGCATCTTGTAATTGTATCTGGTTATTTATAGGTAGGGCACTTACTTGGATAAATGTTCTTTCGCAAAGATTCAGAAATTCAATACGTTATTATTGGATACCTACATGCATTAATACGTAATAGATGCGGGAAATATTATCTTTTATTGCATCTAAATGATTGACTATTCTTTACTTGGAACAGACATGTTTGCATGTTTGAATAATTTTAGTGTTTATTTTTTCACCGATTTACATTAGTAATCTAATGCCTTGAGTTATGATGCAGAGATAATTTAATTTGATATGACATGACAGTCAAGATTATTCCACAACTTTCCCCATACCATACACACAAGACTAATATACCTACTACGAGTCAACAATAAGTAATTTTGATTGAAACATTAAATAAGAATCGTAGGCTATAAAGCGTTCTGATGTTTAGTTAGTAAACAAGAAAAGTACAATGGTCTGTCTGGCCTGGCTGAATGTAACTGGTGAGTGTGTAAAGTGTAAAGTACAGAGATTCCTGATATGATGATGGTGTAATTTTGTACACACTCCGTTTACTATTCAATTGTCCTTTATGCCATAGTATATTGAAATAGCCATATGTACTTGTATGTCTAATGTAAAGTGTAAGTGCTTAGCTATCAATTTTTTCAATCGTCAAACTTGTTAGTTTAGTGTTGAGCTGTCATCGACAAGACAAGAATACAAGAATGAATTTCCTTTGTGCAAACTTGAAAATAAGAAATACTTCTCATTGTCATTTTCTTCTTCCCATGCAATGTTCTACGGTGCGATGCAACGCAATGTAAAGTGCAAAGCAAACTACAATAGAGAGTAGTACTTACTTTAATGTATAACTTACAATATGAGGTACTATGCATAATTACATTCTGATTACAATATATTCAATATACAAAGTAGAGGCACATGCATACAAAGTAGTACTACTTAGACAGTAGGTAAGTGTACCGCACCTGTCACATACAACTAAACAATCGGAACATGAAAACTACCAAACTATACTATACAATCTATCAAGATTTGCAAAGATTAGAATATCATAGAATAATCTGTCAGTGCAGTAGAATATCTTAAAAGATCTGCAGAGAGTAGCAAGGGAAGGCAAGGGCATGAATGCAGATTTGAAACTTGGTAATAATAATTGTGTTGTTATTATTATAGTATTGTAACTTTGTAACGCTCGTTAGGTATGTATTATGCATTTGCGTTTTATTGTAGTGCAACAGATAGAGATCAAACATTCAAACAGAGGATGTAAAATTGTTAGTATTGAAGAGAATGTTATGCAGATCGAGATCGAACTAGATACTTTAATTTCACTTGTGTTTATGTATAATTAATGCTAGTAAAAGGAGATAAAGTATTCCGCTACTGTTTAATAAGGTGTAGAAAATAATAGGGGAATATTATTCATTGGGAGTAGAAATCAATGAAGGGTAGGTATGGTATGGCAATTGCTATGGTTCATGGTTATATCGTAGCGTACCAACACCAAAGGCAACTTTTTCGCCAAGTTAAACTACAACTTGGAAACCTGATATTTGTTCTAGAATTATGATTGCCCTGACTAACTAATAGCACATAGTAATAGTGTATTATATGTATTTATGCTTAAGTATGTGTTTTCTATTTCAATCAAACGGTTTACTTGGCCTGGGCTTGATTTGACTTGACTCGTACGTAATTGTAATGGGCGTGATTACTTTTCTGTTTACAGAATAAATCTTTGCTGGTCGACTGCACTAATGATACGGAATACTCAACTAAGAAGTTTTACATATTAAAGAGGATCCCGAATATTTGCAATGGATTCGAGAATAGTAGCAACTCTGATATTATCGATGATTTAGATGACAACTGTAATCTCTTCGTAAGAGAATGTTTGAAAACGTATTCTCTTCCGTTTCTGGAGGTGACGGAAGATTGCCCCGATTTAAACACAAATGGAAAATCAGAAGTTAGTATTACAACTCCGAATGGTGAAGATGAAGTTGATTCTTCGCAAGTGCCAATAGTAATTACTAGGAATTTACACCCAAGTTACAAAGCCCCACCTTGGTTTTGGGTCGTCTGGACACAAAGTCGAGGGATTCAATTGGATGAAGCTGGCATCGCCCTGGAAGGACGTGTTGTTGTAATTTATAAAGAAGAGCATTTAGGAGAAAAGTTTGTACAGGTTAAATGGGATGAGTTAGAAGAAGTATTTTACCTGATTGTTTGGACTTCAAGTGCTGGATGTGATTATGTGTGCAAAATTGATCTGGGAGAAGCTGATCCTGTTTGGCACAATGAACACAAGCTAACCCTCAACGAGTCATTAGTCATTCAAAGTGAGCAACGGAGAAGCTTCCTAAGAGATTTATACACCGTCTGTGCGGAATTAGGGTGCTATGAAAGATCTGCAAGTCTAGCGTCTGCGGAAAATGTTGAAAGAGTCAGTCATGTCGTTCAGTTGTTTCAAAGAGTTGCGGTAAGTAAACATTATAAAATTCTTTATTTTAACCGCTATCGAGCGTTAATCTCGCCTTGGTTTCTCAAAATTAATTTCAAATGAAAGTAAATTACTATACTGTCAAAGGCTACAGTACAATAATCTTTGGTTGCGGTTTGAATACATTGTATATACGGTAAGATTTAAGATGAAATGCTCAATGCTCACTTCTTGGGGTTGGTTGCTGGTTGGGGTTTACATTTATTAAAGTCTGGCATTTTCATACCTCATTAATTTTTTGCAGTCTTTGTTTAACACTCAAGGTAACATTTACATAACGGTGACGTTGACGTTAATGTTGTTATTTAAGCATGTCAATTATTTTATTACATGTTCATTCAGTCTCATTTTTTGCAACATTGAATTGAATGAAATTATGTTTTGCTGAAGGCATGTTACTGTGTTGATGGTTTAAGTAATTTAAATGGTATAGATTGTATTTTGGATAGATGTACGTTACTTATATGCCTGAAACTTTTTCAGTATTGTTTATTTTTGTAATCACAAGTCATGCAATTTCAGGCACTGGGCTTTATTAAAAATGGCAGGTCGTGGACTAAAGTACGAATTAAAGTAAGTATTTTGTAATGATTATTATTTCTATGCTAATTGTGCAATGTGCATGATGTCAACCTTCGTAAACCTGTAATCATATTATTATTTATTTGTCCTTTTTGTTCACTATTTGTGCTGATTATTTGTCATTTGTCAAAATATTTTACTAAAAAATGTACATCTTGTGTCAATCCATCATAATTTTCTTTCTTGCACTATTTCTTTTAACAAATTACCTTCATCTCCCCCATTAATGTCAAATGTGAATTAAATTAGGGTATTGCGTAGATAGATATCTAACTAACCTATAAAATTGCCAATTTCTTTACCTTCTTTTCACATAAAATAAAGCTTTCTGTGTTTCCGCTCATGTTTGGATAAAGTTACACTGCTGTACTAATCTTAATTAATTTCTAAATACTGAAAGCCATTAGCCATTCTTTATGCTATACTTGATGGATGGTATTCCAACGCATGCAGAAAGTGGCACTGTAGCTAGACTAGGTCGGAGGTTGGTGGTAAGTACTCCTCCTAATAAAAAATGTCATGGTACAAAGAATGAAGTATGGGTATTCACCATTCATTCAGTTTTCACGCTTACGCTTCATCATAAGTTTAGTGTTATGCTATCTTTTCCTTTAAATTATTCGCTATCATTAAAGTTAATTTATTTCGCCTGCCTCGCTTCAGTCTCTGTCAAGCTTTAATAGCTGTTTACAAACCTTCTGTCACGTCCCTAAAAAATGTCGCTTAACCAGAGGTACAAAAAAAGTCTGGTAAGTTTATGCTTCTAACATCTACACCTGAGTACTATTGGTTGTCTTATGTATACACATATAAAACTGGGAATTCATTTGGTTTATTATGTTTCTGTATGTTCTTAAATTAATTGAGTCATTATATTTTGAATACGTAATGCTTAATTACCTAAGGATAACAGTATACGAAAATAGGATAGTGTTTTGATTTAGTGTGTAATGTAGTTTGTACCAGTAGTAAGAAGGCAAAGAGTGGCATTAGGGCACCCAAGTAGAAATGAAGTGCTATGTTCATACAATTAAAATACTATTTTTGCTTCTTTATGTTAACCCTTTATGTTCATACTACATCTAGTGCTTACAATCCAACCATCGTTTTACCATTGCATAGTACAACCATAAATAATAAAATATTAATATGCTGAATAGAATTTATGTTGAGTAGATTGACCTTTGAGGAGTATAGTACAAAATTAATTTATTGAATAACGGAGATTCCTCGCATACTTTACTAAGCCTATTTTCCTTGTAAAGGCATTGAAAATACAAAGGATTTTCTTACAAAAGTCTCCTAAAATTTGGATTTTGAGAAATTGACAATTTATTTTCTCTGGGATTACATGCATGTTCACAGAATTCCATGCTTAACATTTTTAAACGCAAAAGAAGTTTTTACCATATACACCTTTTTAGAGGAGAATACCTGGAATGATTTAATATGATTTAAGAACTACCTTTTTAGTAAATGAAAACTTGGTTCTTGGTTTTGGTATGCATGATTGGAGCACTACTTATATAGTTCAACGCTTTTCCCAGAATTTCTTCAATCTGTGGACAAAGGAAAAAACCTGCATCCTTCATGAAGTTATGATTTTTATTTAAACTGGTCAAAAGAGACTAAAAACCGTGCCACAAGAAACCAGTTGTGTTTCTATATTATTACAACTTTGGAATATTATAACTACGATTTGGCACTATTATACTTTTCGTTGTGTAAATTCTATTGTCAACCACTATTACGTACTTAACAGTAGTATACAGGAACTTTTATGAAATGAAGTAACAGGATTGTCTGCATTCTCCTCTTAAAGGTATTTATTGGTTCACGCTCGCACGACCAGTGATAAGATGAACATGTTACGCACGTGTACAAGTTAATCTTAGGGTAGAATTAGCTAGGTAGCTACTTATAACTCAGAACTCTAATTGACTATGGCCTAACTGTATAGTAAATGAATGTATTGTGCTATAAAGTAGGCATAATTGTGTTAGTTTTAGATCATGGCTTGTGTAAGCCGTAGGTAAAAAGATGGTTTTGCACAAATTGCAATATATCCACGTCTAATTTACCTACAGGTAACGTTTTCTTTGTTTGGTAGCACATAATAAGAAAATTAGAGGCTAATTGTAAGTATTGTATTGTAAAACAAGAAATGAGGCTTATCTAACTCGTCTCAATTGAATGAGAAAAAAGAACTGATCTTACGATTGCAAAGTGAGTTGAGTGAGATTAGGAGAGTATCTTGAGAAGTGAAGAAGTATCGTTATCGCTATTTACACTATCAGTTGATGAAATTTATTTACGGTAATGATTTGTGAGAAGCTGTGTGTAATTATAAAGCACACAAACTTGTGGTTCAAACATAGCTTTTAAGTGTTAGGAAAATGAAAGTTTACAGTTAAAGAACACGCGAGAACAGTTGACCAACTGTCCGAAGATGGATCTTAGACAAAATAATCTTTTTATGGTCTGAATATTTGACAGATCTACTTTGATCCATCGACGCATGACATATTAATGTTGGTTTCCTATGTAGAAATATCATAAATATTGCATTGCGCACTGCAAAGATGCTTTAGATTGGAAAATCTCTGTAATTGTGTTGTAAAAAATAATGTAAACTGTAAACTCGCAAACAAAAGTAAAATAAGATTTACTTTTGTATACTTTATCTGGATTCACCATCCTTACCCTTCTTACCTTCCTCTATGTTGCCTTAGCCTCTAGCTCACACCATAAAAATTGTTACGCTACTTTGCTAAATGTATCAATTACCTACAACATTACTATCATTTCCTAAAACAAGGCTTTTCTAATAAACCTTTTGTATGTCTGTAGGTGGATTTGTCGATGGAAAAGAGTAAAAGTGAACGAAAGCCAGCAATAAAACCCATGAGCACATGTTCGCCTATGTTGTTCACGGTCCGTCTGGATACGGTAGAATTTCGTCTCAGGACGGAAAGTGGGGCTCCTATTGAACCATACTTTCTTAGCGTGTCTTTATATGATGTCAAAAATGGACGCAAGATATCTGAAGATTTTCATGCCACTGTAGACATTTCTGGAAGTCTAGTCGGCAATTCTAAGGTATAACAGTTATTTTAAGAACGAATGTACTTTCCAAACACTGTACTTGAATTACTTTTAATTCCAAACAAGGTGAACCAACTTTCGTCTAGCACCCAGTCAACATCAGTGTATTTAATTCATGATATCATTGTATCTATACAACGAGCTGTACGATACATGTCCTTTTTCAATTCTCACAAACTTATATTTAGATGGAAAGAGATATTTAATCTTTACCTAACCAACACTTGAAGTATGTATGTCACCGAATAGAACTCCGCCCCCTGACCACATAAAATTATGACTTTGGTCTTAAACGATTTGGTATAACCTGTAGTTGCACCAAAACCAATTTCATCCTTCTACCTCAATTCCTTCACTGATTAAAAAATAAAATAACTGAAAAATGCCCGAATTTGGGTAAAGTGAGACGCATTACGCAAAACCCAAGGAGTGAGAAACGTGCTGCATTCAAATGCATAGCACAGCGATCACATCCCAATTCAGTCCCACAGTATACTCACACCGTTATCGTTGACTTTAATTGTCAACTGTTGTTCTTCGCGTTTTCAGCCACTTCTTTGGACCTTTTTCGTTTGCCCAGTCACTACTGCCTCCTATTGTCGTCATAGTCATCATCTCCGTCAGTGTCAGTGTTCCAGCGACTTCAAATGTTTGACTTTTATGGAAGCTGCCTTTACGACGGGAGAATTTTTTCTCTTAGAGAAGCTGCATTTACGACGGGAGAATTTTTTCTCTTAGAGAAGCTGCATTTACGACGGGAGAATATTTTCTCTTAGAGAAGCTGCATTTACGACGGGAGAATTTTTTCTCTTAGAGAAGCTGCATTTACGACGGGAGAATTTTTTCTCTTAGAGAAGCTGCATTTACGACGGGAGAATTTTTTCTCTTAGAGAAGCTGCATTTACGACGGGAGAATTTTTTCTCTTAGAGAAGCTGCATTTACGACGGGAGAATTTTTTCTCTTAGAGAAGCTGCATTTACGACGGGAGAATTTTTTCTCTTAGAGAAGCTGCATTTACGACGGGAGAATTTTTTCTCTTAGAGAAGCTGCATTTACGACGGGAGAATTTTTTCTCTTAGAGAAGCTGCATTTACGACGGGAGAATTTTTTCTCTTAGAGAAGCTGCATTTACGACGGGAGAATTTTTTCTCTTAGAGAAGCTGCATTTACGACGGGAGAATTTTTTCTCTTAGAGAAGCTGCATTTACGACGGGAGAATTTTTTCTCTTAGAGAAGCTGCATTTACGACGGGAGAATTTTTTCTCTTAGAGAAGCTGCATTTACGACGGGAGAATTTTTTCTCTTAGGGAAGCTGCATTTACGACGGGAGAATTTTTTCTCTTAGGGAAGTTGCATTTACGACGGGAGAATATTTTTTCTTAGGGAAGTTGCATTTACGACGGGAGAATATTTTTTCTTAGGGAAGTTGCATTTACGACGGGAGAATATTTTTTCTTAGGGAAGTTGCATTTACGACGGGAGAATATTTTTTCTTAGGGAAGTTGCATTTACGACGGGAGAATATTTTCTCTTAGGGAAGCTGCATTTACGACGGGAGAATATTTTCTCTTAGGGAAGCTGCATTTACGACGGGAGAATATTTTCTCTTAGGGAAGCTGCATTTACGACGGGAGAATATTTTCTCTTAGGGAAGCTGCATTTACGACGGGAGAATATTTTCTCTTAGGGAAGCTGCATTTACGACGGGAGAATATTTTCTCTTAGGGAAGCTGCATTTACGACGGGAGAATATTTTCTCTTAGGGAAGCTGCATTTACGACGGGAAAATATTTTCTCTTAGGGAAGCTGCATTTACGACGGGAGAATATTTTCTCTTAGGGAAGCTGCATTTACGACGGGAGAATATTTTCTCTTAGGGAAGCTGCATTTACGACGGGAGAATATTTTCTCTTAGGGAAGTTGCATTTACGACGGGAGAATATTTTCTCTTAGGGAAGTTGCATTTACGACGGGAGAATATTTTTTTTAGGGAAGCTGCATTTACGACGGGAGAATTTTTTCTTTTATGGAGACTACTTACGACGTATTTTTTTTACGGGAACTGCACTTACTACGGGAAAATTTATTTTTTTATTGAACCTGCACTTACTACGGAAATTTTTTCTTTTATGGGAACTTCACTTACTGAAAGATTTTTCTTATTTAAGAGAACTCCACTTGCGATAAAAGAATTTTTTTCGTTTAGGTAACTATTTGCTAAGCTACACAAGGACAATGGCCGTAGGACACATCCTTTAAAGCCATAACATCGTTTTGAATTCTAGACCTTAAGGCAATTAATTTACTCAACAGACACGCACACTCTGTGTGGTTATCGCTAGATGTTGTGACGGCCCCGTCCGTAGGACGGGTGATTTTCTAGTTTTAATTCTAATTCAAACTATAAATTATTTTGGAAACATATTTAAATCTTTTCATTCATTTATGTATACCTATATTTGAAGATGAAAATTATTACTTTTGGTATCTGCTTGCAATATGAAATTCCAATTTATTTACAAAAGTTTTTCTCCAACATGTAATTTCCTATAGTAAGAATAACAGCAGATTGTGTATATCGCACAATCAATTACCTCCATATAATAAATTCCTTTTGAGTCACGTAGCCAATACCCACGAGGAATTAGGAAATTTGTTTTTCGCATAATAAAAGTTATGTTTGTGAACTTTCTCTTGTTAATTTTAACTTATCTTAGCAGAATATGAGTGTATAGCAAGAAGTCTTAAATACTTATGTGGTCTTAAATGTTTTCAGGCTTTATTCCGAGTAAGCGAAGTAAATGACCAAATTTTTGCTGTGGTAAGAGTTGAGAAAACTCTGCAAGCTACAGATAGTGAAGCGTATCTCCGAGGAAATCCTGATGGAAAGACTGGCAGTAGAATTTCAAAGAACATCACTACCTCACCTTTGTTTACAGATGGACAACGGTTAGTTGTACAAACCTGTAAACCATTCTTGTGGATTATTTTCTAGTCTTTGCTTTTATGATGTTAGACCATAAAATTATTTTCCTGTTACCATACGTTTTGTGCATCCCTTGTATTTAGAAATGGAATTTAGGGGCTACATAATTTCATTATAGAGAAGTTGGGTCTAAAATTCAGTAAAGCGTCATACAATTAGGTGCGGATACAACCTAAATTAATAGCTACATTTTGACTATCAGCAAAAAAGATTTTCTTTGAATTTTCTGACATAGTTCTTCCATAAGGCATGATAATAAAATCTATAAAAGTGTTCTATTAAGAATTAAAAGGATAGAAGAAACCAGCAGTTGTTTGCTTGAAGGGGTAATTCTTAATATAGCTCGACAAAAAGTGCTTATCCTATAATCCCTAGACAAAAGGGTAGGAAAAAACGTTGTAGGTTGTTTTCTGTATCATGCAAAGGAAGTAAGCCAAGGCAATTGGAAAGGTATAACTATTTATATAGTAGTAAAAGAGTCTAGTTGGAGAAGCCTTGCGTGTGTGTTGTGAGAAAATCTGTTTTAACATAATTTTGTTGGCTTAATTAAAATGAGCATAAATAGAGAAGAATCCGGACGTGAGATTTGATAAAACGGGATCATTCGTTTAATAGGTGTATTCGTGTGTCTAGTATACGCATTACGCGTATTTAAGCTCATGTTTCGTACAACAATAAAGTCATAGTTAGCAAAGCATGAATGTAGCTGTTTGTAAAGGAAGTAGATAAAGGAGAATTATGTGAAAAATTTACGAATGCCACCCACTATCATGAAAAATACGGTTGTTTAAGTGTTTAGCTCATTGAAAAACATGTCTTCCTTTTCATGTATAGAAATCAGACGTTTAACTCAATTAAGGCATTCTAAAAGGGGGAACATGTAATACAATTACGATTGATAATTTGGTTTTGTAGGGCAGACCGTTAAAAGAGCATAATCTTCACATTTCACACTTGACACACAAACATTTTTGCTCTGCTGTTTACTTTGCTCTAAAATTGGCTCATGTCGCTTAATTAGTAATTTTAATTGTTGTCCCACTGTAGCTACCGGATGCCTTTATGCTGGTCTGCGAGATGTTTGTTCAAGAAATCTTCAGGCTTTACAACGGATGGCAATGACCATATTCTTGATCCTGACACAACGTTTAGTCCTTTCTACAAACATGAAAAGTCAACAGAAGAAGAGCTACTGAAGATTCTAGCAGATATTAAGAAACCAGAAAAATTTGCTAAACTTACACCGGTACCAGGTGTCATAAAAGTAACAGTGGAGTCATTACAACCGGACCAGCTTGCGCTTGCAGAGACGAAAGAAAATTGTTCGCCATCATCTATAATAGAGTTCCCGATTCAATCATCTGAGAACTTTAATAGATTTGCTCACATTCTCTATGTGTACCCAATAAATCTAAACCTAAATTCGTATTCGGTGACAGGAAAAACTCGAGCTAGAAATATTCTATGTCGTGTATTTCTGCGGGCAGAAGATGACATTGATGCTAGTCGTAAGTATTTTTAATGAAAATGTATTATGAAAGGTAATATGTAATTTGCTTGGTAATGCAATGTAAAGAATCTAGTCAAACGTGCAGAAAATCTCAAGATATTTTTGTTTCAAAAATATTCATATTGGTTGCGCACATGCACATGATGCGCATTTCACAGTTCATATGCTTTAAAAAGTAGGAACAATTGATAATTAAGTAAGACAGAACAATAATGAATCAGTGAATGATGTGAGACAAGTTAAAAGAAATCGAATTGAATCACATTCATTGATGTTTATGTGTGTTCATGTTTTTATGACAGCTGTGGAGCAAAGTCCTGTAAGCGGCAGTATAGCTACGTACGTGCTTCACCATCGATCAAATCCTGAATGGTATAGTGAAATCAAGTTGGCTTTGCCTGTGGCACTGGATCCTCGTCTTCACCTTCTGTTTCAATTCTTTCACATTTCCTGCTCATTTGACAATAAAACTAATAAAAGCAAGCAAGTTGAGAATGTCGTTGGTTATGCTTGGATTCCTCTACTCAACAAATATCGCTTTATTGGTGGTGAACATGTACTTCCGGTGGCATCCACTCTACCGTCTGGTTATCTTCAGATTCAGCCGCTTGGACTTGGAAAAGGGGTACGTGTTTAATTTACAAAGTGCATACGTAATAATTCACTTAAAATAAACCCTTTATTTTAATACTCGTTATTATTAGTCATGTAATTACTTAGTGTATAATATTTTGCAATAATAGAAAATTGATGCAGCAATACATTGAATTTCATTGCACAAGGAGAATAATTACTCTGGGTTTTGATGACAAATTAATTTTGCCTTGTAGATTTACGAAAGGTGTGAAGTGTGAGAAACGAGAGCAATAATAAGTAGGTACAGAGCGTGGGTGTAAAAAGTGACACGAAATAACACATTAAATAAAGCAGCTTTATTTTGAATAATTGATTTTGTTATTGCAAGTGTGGCAAAAGTGTACATTGTACAAAGTATGGATACCAAACACACTTTTCTCAGGGTACTAAACAACGTGTACAAAATGTAATATATACATGGGTGTATTAGCATTTTTAAACCTAATTGATTTCCTTTGATAATTTATTGCCCTATTATTGCCTCAGTGCGAATACGAATTACGAATAGAAATATCGTTTGTATTTGTAATTAATTACTCGTGCGATGCACAAAGTTGCACATATTAGATCTCTATCTGTCTTTATGTGCTGATGGCATGTTAGCATAATTGTTTTACTATTTCTCATTTGATTTCACTTCGAGATAAGGTATTCCGATTGTAATGTAATTTCTTAGTATCTATTGTCTTTCTGAGTCTTCAAACTTCAAGTAGCATTAAGCATGAATGAAAGAGAACTATTGAGAGACGATACTTTAGAATTAGAATACTTATTACAAAGTATTTCTGTAATTACATACCATCCATGGGTTGATTTTTATTTTTCTGTTGTAGCAATAGCAAATACGTAACTTGAAACTTTCTCTTCTTGTTTTGCCATTTTACACTTTGGGTAGTTTTGCTGTTTTGCATGCTAAAGGGATTTTATTTACAGTTGCATTTTGCAAGGCATGCGACGGGATTGTATATTTAATTTTTTTATGTTTGTAATTTGTTTGCATTTTTATTGATTGATTAACTCGTGGTTTTTTTGTCTCACTGGTGTTACTCTTTACTTTACTGTGCTACGTTAGCCAGATGATTAAAATTTAAACTGCATGAGTTGTGGTTGTGTGTATTGCAATAATGTTTTGAAATGATCTATTATATCTTGTATGAGTATAGGTTTTCATTTATGATTATTTGTATCAGAAGAGTACGAGAAGCCTCGTTAATTGGGGATCAATGCTATTAATTAACCTACCTGACCCAACCAGTTTTCTTTTTAAAAATGAAAATTGCTGTAATTATTTTCTTTTTTGCTTTCTTTAATCGTGTAGAAGTCTAATTGAAAGTTGTGGCGCCAGAAAACGTTAATTTTCAAGTAATTTGAGAATGTATTTGTGATTTTATGTAACTGCAGTACAATTTACTTTCTTAAAAATTATTATGTACCAATGCGCTTAAGATAACATTTTAGGTGAAATAATTGTTTGTTTTCCCAAGAGTGAAACTAATTTTTAATAATTGTATAATCAGAGTGAGGATGAAGTGGCTGCGGATAGGTCAGTAGTTGGAGGATCCATTCCTCAGTTGCTACAGATTACACGTAATCGTAAACGTCATATTATGCAGCAGGCAAGTGGGGACATTTTTTCTTTTACAACTTCTGTAAGCTGCTGCCGCTCCTGCTACTGCTCACTCTAATCTAAACTCTGTACAAATCTACTAATTACTAATACTATCAATTCTACTAACTTCTTACTATTCTTAGTAAGCTAATTTCTCTGTGTACATCTGTCATGCCTAGTGAATGCAATGAGTAATGGATATGCAAGTGTAAGAAGGCTAGGTAAATTTTGTGTGCTAACTAATAATTTTATGGTATAATCAAACTAAAGAAATGGGATGGCAAGTTTCTGTTCTGTTGTTAAGCTAAAACTGTATTTTGAGTTATTGCACTCCCCATACTTATAAATTTTGCGAAACTTTTGTGTGTAATTATTGTGTCCATTTGTTTTGTTGGAGTTTCTGTCTTTTTCTATACTAAATAACCTAGAAACTCTTGAGCAATTTATAATCTCCCTATAACACCTGTTTTGAAACCAGTTAGTTAGTGTTTGCAAATCAGTTTGTGAATAAACTACGTCTCGTCGTGCTGTGACTCGTGATGTAAAAAATTTTTTAGGAAAGGCAACTCACGCAGAACTCAGTAATATTTCCCATAACCCCATAAGATGCTTTTCACGACTGCTTACTTAGTATAAACAAGTCTGTTTTTTCTGCCACTACGTATTATCTGCATTTTACACTTCCATTAAACAGAGATCACTGTTTTTTATACGCAAAAAATCCAAACATTACATTAAAATCAGCAAAAGCCTTCCTTTGTAATAGTTTGGTTATCTAATGAGTAAAGTTTTGAAACTAAATTCTATCAGCTCTATATTCTTCACTCGCTCTCTACGGCGAACCATTTATTGATGAGGCTATTTATTTTGATGAATGAATGCATGATGAAATCATAACTTTAATGCTATCAAGGCTAACTCTGTGTATCTATGTAAAGTGATAGTAAGTATAAAATTAAGCATTTTCTGTATTTGGTCATGTCAAGTGAAACTTTCTCACCTGTACTTGAGATTTTTCTAACGGGGGCTCTAAAATCATTATAATTTTATAACAAAGCACCATAATCGTGTACTGTAATTATGTGATCTAGTTTGCTTTGATTAAAGTATATTTATGGTAAACATTGTGACATGGTGAATTTTGTCTACTTTTGGATGCAAACAATTTTAGAGCCTCTGTGTATGTAATCTTATGACAATAATTTGCCATTCCTAATATTTTCTGGATCTTGACTATTTCCCATTATAGTATTCTGGACCGGATATTGCATGGTTGGATAAATGTACTATATCAGTCAAGCTAAATCTTGTATCTACCGTTTGGACGAAAAGCGGATGTCTCGGAGCTTTCTTTGCCCATGCTGAGAAATTCTTGCAGAAGGGCATTGCAGCTGCGAGATTTCATTGCGATGATGAAAATACGGTCAAGATTATTCGCTCTTTAGAAAGTATGGATCTACCTACACTGAGAGACTTCTTCCCTACGATAATGAATCAGATATGTACAGTGTCAACAATTTCTAAAACCGTCGGAAGCGCTGCATTAAAATTCATGATTTTTGCATTCCATGCTCTCATTGAAGCTGGACTTGAGTCAATTATAGAACAGTATGTACGTCTGCGGTTTTTGTCCACTGTTCAAGAAAATGCTCCCAAAAAAATTAATAAACACACAAGTAAGCAAATTTTCCTATTTTCTAATAACTTAACAAGATAATATACCTAAGTCAGAAACAAGCAAACGATAAGTGCATCGTGGTTTTTATTAATAAGGGTTTATTGAAAGTACATATCTCTTAATCAAAAATTTTACTTTTGATTAGTAACAAAAACAGAACCTCTGCCGCACAAACAGAGTCTTATTGCTTCTTGTGCCAGCAAAACGGTTTTGTATGGATGCAATTTAGTATTTTTCGACTGAGCAAGTAATTGCACAGTATCGTCGATAAATTTTTTAAGAAGCTCTGTGGCTACAAGTCCGTTACCAGTGTCCATGGCTTCAATTGCTTTATCAAAGTAGAGACTTTCCAAATTCTGTATCTTCTTAAGAAGTTTAACTTCTTGGGCACTTTTTGCCTCTATATCTTCTATCAATGTTGCAAGCAAAGGCCAATCTCTCTCACAGGCTATGCAGTTGCAGTTAAACCAATAACGACCCGAAAGTTTTTGCAGTCTCTCTTTTTTAGGGTGCTTTGAAAATATTGGTCCATAGTTGTCATGTATGGGTTGACCTTTTGCTATCCTCTGCATGGAGGTAGTTACCATCGTTGTTCCTATGAAATATCTGTTAAAATTGAAAAGGAGACAATAATTTAGTAACTGATTAAACAGTCTTCAAGTAATTATTTTTGGTCTTTGTACTGTAACATAATACTCAATAAAATTTTTACCTTGTAATATCTGGGGCACAAGAATGATTAAAATATGTCGCAGTGGCGTATATTCCTAGCCCTAGACCGTGAGTTTTACTTTTCTTGAAATTGTCTGGTTCATCCATTAAAAATTCGCAGATTTGATAGCAGTTGAAAGGTAAAACTTGCAAATGTCGAAGTAGTAATGATCCAATTTTCAGTTCTTCTGAAGTAACTCCAGGGTTCTTAAACAAATTTACTTGAAAGTACCCCACTTGTCTTAGGCATTTCATAAGAAATATTGTCATTATTGTGCGTTCCAAAAAATCTTGCGGATTTCTCATTGATTCCAGTGCTCCTAAATTGTAAATGTTTTCGTAAGCTGTAACATCGTATTTTCCTTCTCTGTTCAGAATAACTTGCTCTGGTTTTGATTCAAGTGTTTCCATGATCTATAAGCAATGTTTGTAAGCAGCATTAAAAACTCATTCAACTATAGTCACATTTTAAAGATGTATTTATTAAAAATGTATTACTAAAGCCTTATTTATTCATTTCCCATTTGTTTCTTCTTCTTTTATAAGCACTGTATTAAAAATGTAACTGATTATTTATCGTTATGTATTATGCGCTACATACCTCCAAAAATTTCTCGACTGAGCTTTGTGTGATGATTCGAAGTGCTAAATAGCAATTGACACTCATTCCAGATCCAAGCAGTAAGGCCATTACTCTGCATTCGTATCTGTGATAGCTGTCTGCATTTTGCCGACAATCCCGTGAACAAAATGCAACATGGGAACAAACTTCGCAAGCTATCGGTGCTTTTAAGCGTGCAAAACAGTGTAGGCAATGTGTTCCCATTCTCTCTGGTAGAAGATAAGATGCAAAAGGTTTTTCTCGGAGTAATTCTTCTCCAGTAGATATATCATCCGTTGCATATGAATATCGGCCTAACTCTGGTTTGTATTTAACATCAAACTTTGGAGATGCATCCGAAAATTTAGGATTTGGGATAGAATTTGTTTTCGTTGGAGTATTTTCTTTTGCCACAGGTTTTTCCCCACTTTCGATTCCTTTCGCTATTAGTGCAGTCAGCTTTTCGAGTTTCTTCATAAACTTTGGGTCATCTGGACAGTTCTTTTTTGCCAAATGCCGAGCCAAGTTTAAAGTTACTCTTGCTTTGGGAAAGTTTTTGAGTGAGGCGTAACAAGATGCCATCCTCTCGTAGATTTTATGCCTGAATGGGTATTAGAGCAAACGTTCACTTTTAGTACAGGTATTCTACAATATTTAAGTTTCAAGAATTTTATATTGTAAAAAAGTAATAATATTTACTTTGTGTTTTCCGGTGTCTCGTAACAAATTGCCAACTCCGAATCCTCAATTGAAAGTTTGAACTCTTCCATTTTATGGAAAAGCGCGGATCGGTTGTTGTGCACATGGGCCAAATCAATTCCAACTGGACAGCGAACGATGCATTGACTGTAATACAGCAATGCTTTTTTTAAATCGCCTTTTTCAAAAGCTGTATTGCCTTGCAGACGAATTGCGATGGATTCTTCTAAGTTTTTTCCTTTGAAGATTAGCTCT
Organism: Yoshiicerus persimilis; assembly: GCA_020352615.2. Taxonomy (NCBI): domain Eukaryota; kingdom Metazoa; phylum Arthropoda; class Collembola; order Entomobryomorpha; family Tomoceridae; genus Yoshiicerus; species Yoshiicerus persimilis. The sequence goes on from CM036942.2 coordinate 15,310,750, forward strand.
GCACCAATTAATTCCCAACATTGTTGTGCACAAAGTGTCACTCTTTCTAGATCTGTTTTGCATTTGGAAAATTCTATAATATTTATGACTGGACTAATATTTTCCACTAGTTGGTTAAAATACCCCTTTTTGTCACTTTGCAAAGTGATTCTGCTGCAAACAGTTTTATAATAGGATTCGTCTTCCTCCATCTTTGCTTACTGCCGGCCGGATACAATCTAATAAAGTGGAAGCCTTACGATAGTTAGACATGCAGAAACCTATTTACCCGAAGTCAATATACGCGTGATGAGATCCATAGCGTCTCGGTTAGGTCTTGCTTGTCTAAATTTAGATTTCGTATTCTTCGAGTTCGGTTCTGTAAGATGTGGGCAGGCTTTGTTGAATGAGTACGGAATTTGTTAGCTTCGTATTGAGTATTTTTCAAACATGCTTGAAGTAGCTTGAATGTAAATATGGGAATAAGAGAGTTTGTAGTTAGATATAAAGTAGAAAATGGATGTTAAAATTTATTTTGGGGTTTTGTTTGATTGTAGTGGCCGATGTCATCGTCGAAGCTTGGATTGATTTGTTTGAAACTGGAGATGGAGCAACAATTGCGTCTTCGTTGGAACAATCGCGTTATTTGTTTTCAATGATAGTTAAGTCAATAGGAGTACAAGGATTCAAGTGCGAAAATCCAGAGGAATGTCATTTGGTAAAAATGACTCAATTGTTTTCATCGGAAGTAGTTCAACGATGCCAATCGGATCATGCGTTATCTCGTGGTGCCAATGATAATTTAGTTTCGTTCATTTCGGCGTTGCTCTCTGTTGTTACGATAAGGCAAGTCGTCTTTTCTGCCATAAACGCCTACCTTGCTTGTTTTGGTCCTGGAGATTCGCATAAGGTAAGCCATGGTTTGTTTAGTGAATCTTAGATTTAAAGTTGTTTATGATTTACAGGTAAATTAAATTATTTGTTTCTTCATTTCTAGGTTCAAGACTTTAAGTTTTCTCTACTCCAGAGTCTAGTTGAGCATCCTCTTTTCTTGGAGTTAAATTCTGCCGAAGGAGATGAAGAGCAATCGAGGCTTGATAATATTCCATGGTCAAAACGTCATTTTCTTGTTGCTACTGTGATGAAGCAGTCCCGTAGTGGATTAGGGGAAGTTTCGAATGTAAGGAGTTTAGCACTGAAGCCCATAATGAGTGGATTAGCATTGCATGAAGCAAGTGGAAGTCTAAGTAAAATGTGGAATCCATGGCTTCGAGTGGTGTGTGATAATTTACACCGAATATCCAGTATTTCTTCTGGCGTTTCTCACTCCTCAAGGTGCTCTTCTGTTTCTACTGTTTTATCTGCAACATCAAGTACACTAGTTCATGCTGCTCTTAGTAAGAGTATTGCTAACCAAAATCATGAAGGCCATAACCATGGAGTTGGAATTCGGGACAGTTGTCGGACTAGTGTACACAGCCATTTGCTTGGAGGCAATGAATCCTCCCGAAGTTCTTCGCTCAGCTTAAATGTTCCAAATGGGATGACGCCTTGTGTTAGTCAGAACAGTAGCATGACAAACATCAACAATATTGGTTCTGGTACTAATGGAAGCATTGCAAGTGGCAGTGGAGGCTCCGGGGACCGCATGAGCATTGATAGATTAAGCATTGGAAGTAATTGTGACTACTTGGATGCAATTTCTGCAATTAAAACATCGAATCCTGCTGCTTCCGTTGCAAAGTCAACCACTAGTTGTGGTTCTGGAACCGAAACTATTGTCAATGAAACTATTTCCAATGAAAATGGATCGGGGTAATTTTATTTACTTAAATTTTTATATAAATTGTAGGAAGTACATTACATTACATAAATCATGTATTTCCGGTACAATTTCAGAGATAATCAAAGTATGCAGTCAATTAAGGAACCGAGTGACGAAGGTGAAGAAGATGGAATGTCTGTAAAACCTTCTCAAGGGGGAACTAATACAGAAGCAGACAAAAGTAATGTCGTTCTACGTCGCTACGACAAACTCAACGATGTTGAGACAAGTCAACTTTTAGTTAGTGGACTATATTTGCTGAAAACAATGGGGAAGGAAGGATTACGAGTATTTTGGAATAAAAGTACGAGTCAGGAGAGAGCCTCTCTGCTGCAAATGATTCATCTTGCATGTGCTCACTTTACAAACGCCAAGAAAAATAGCACAATTACGAGGAAAAAAGTATGTAAATTCGTGTTTCTATGTCGTATTACACATTTCATTGAACTGAGGTGTTGGTCATTGCACAATTAAATTCATATATTTACACATGTAGCCAATTATAATGCTGGTGTTGTATTTTTATGAAACAACGTTAGTACTTTTGTGTTCGGTGCAAGTTATTAGTAGACAGTGATTCAATATGACGACGAAAATGATGTCAATATTTTGTCATTAAGCAGTGACAGGCGTTTCTTCCGGTAAAGGAATAGGAATATACGGTTTAACAATTCAGCCTTCTTTTCTAAGAATTCGAGGTAGCGTACATACAGTTTTTCAAGAGGGAAGTTGGTGTAACCACATACCATACCACGGTCACTGACAACTGCTTCAGTTTACTTTAGGGTTTCTGTTAATACACATAATCTAAATTGTTTGTACATTGTAAGTTTTAGAAAATATAGTGGTTTGTTATACTTTAAACTAGATTAATTAAATTCTCTCTGAGAGAAAAAAGTATTATGGCATCTAGTAAAGAAAAATCGCTGGCAAAAGCCAGTAAAACTCTAAGTGTAGAACCTAGTAAAACGAGCCCAAAAACTAGCCCGAAACTTACTCATAAAAAGTCTATAAAAAAGGGTAGTAGAGTATCCATCGCTGATGGTTTGAAAGAAAATGTGCGGTTGGCTTGCACTGCTTCGAAAGCTGCTTCGAAAGCTGTTGAAAGTATTCAGAGTAAGAAACATGTATGAATCCAAAACGCTAGTTCGTTAAATTCTATCAATGTCTGTACTTTTTTGTGTTTCTTGCATTTTTCAAGGAATAAAAATATTAAATAATAATAATTTAATTTTCGTTTTCTTAGGTTGTTGGTATTGTCGTTCCGCCTACCATGCCTCCAAGTCCAAGGACATCTCTATTACCAAATAAGAAATGGTCATCCCTTCCTTCCAAGACAACAGACGGCGAGGATGAAGCAGGTCTTAAAGGCAGTCCAAGGAAAGGTTCCAGTTCTACTCCCATGGAGGCTGTAAACGACTGGAAATCTCTGAGCACAGAGTCTACATTTGTATGTGTGGACACTCTGTCAAATCTCTGCAATGCTTGCAAAGGCGAAAATAATGAAATGAGAGATGTAATAAGGACTACTCTTGATGTTGCTAAAGCTTCGGAAGATACTCGGGCTATGTTGGGTGCTCTTGAGAACTTGTACAAAGTAGAGGAATTGGCCTCCATTGTTTTTGCCAAAGGTTAGTTTACTTTTTAATAATGTTTTCATATGGAAAATTTCTATAGACGAATGCAATTAAATTAAGAATGACTAAATCATTTGATTTTATCATTTTCATTACAGGGAATGAAGATTTAAGTCACCAATTATTTTGCGATTTGCTCAGTGGTTTTGGAACATCGTATCTTATTAATACATGCGTGCTAATTCTGGGAAAACTATTTCTTTATCATCCAAACAGGACTACATCGCAAAGTTTGTTAGCTGTATCAACGCTAACCTTAACACCAGCATTTGTTCACAATTTCAGAAAGGCTTTAGAATTCTTAGAAAGTAATATGAGTGTCAATGACAGATCAAGTTTTGTTTTATCAATCACTGAAAAGTTAAGTTTTATTGATTTGAACGAATTCGAACCAAATAGCCCTAATAGAGACAGTAGAACTATCAAAAATAATAGCCTAACTGTAAACGGAGAGTCTAGCTTAAATAATGGAAAACTACCTAGAAAAGCTAAAGGAAACCGTTTAGAAAGAAAATTGTCGACGAGTGCTAACGATCTTCCACCAAGACTGTCAACAATAATCAATTCCCTTTGGCTTCTAAAATCGTGCCATAATGACTACCGAGTATCCGAATTGTACCTGAAGTTGGCAAATGCGTATTCACATTTTGCAAGAGCTAGACTTCGCATTGATGCATTTGATTCGCTCAGAGAAGAGCATTTAGCAAGGAAACGGTACAGTGAAGCGTTAATTTGTGAACTTCATGTTGCGGCTAGACTTGCAAGACAGTCTGCAACACCTGAGGTAAACACCGATATGTTCATTTTTCTTATAAAATTGTGAAAACTATGTTTCCATGTTTCTAACTATGTTTCTATTTAGGTAAGAAAAATCATGTTGGGGATTTCTCGAAATCTAAATGAAGAGTTTGAAGAGTTAGAGGATCCCCCAGAGGAAGAAGATACGACAGAGGAATTAATCCAACGTTTGGAAACTTGTGTTCATTTGTGTGAAAAGGCAGAACGTTACGAACTGATGATTGAGGTAAGCAGCTTTTAATATTGCGGACGTGTTTTGAGTTGTATATGTGGTCATAAGTATTTAGTTAAGTAACGTTTGTGTGATTACACAGGTTTACAGCATTTTGGTGGATATTCAAGAATCTCTTTGCGATTATGCATCACTAGAACATTCTTACAAGCAAATGTCGCGAGCCTGTGCTCTCATTCAGAACAAACGGGAAAGGTTTTTAGCAACGTACTACAGAGTAGCCCTTTTTTATCCAAAGAAGCATTGTTCATCTCGTCCAATAGAAGTATACGTGTATAAAGAACCTAATGTAACATCTTTGATGGAGATCTGTGGGAAAGTAGAAGCTGCAGAGAGCGCAATAATAATTTCTGGTGAGGTAGACCAGCTTCCCGATGACGATAACATCTACGCGACTATCACTCATGTGACCCCAATACCTAGTGAGAGCCCGAGGAGAAAATTATGGTCTGAAGATTTCCGAAGGCATCAAAACGTACAGAAGTTTACGTACGACACACCTTTTGCCGTTAAATCTCATGATAAAATCAGCATTGATAACAAAGCTGCAGTCCATCAACAATGGAAAAGAAGAACGACAATTACGAGTACGTAATCTACTCTCTCATTACTATTACGCCTTTCTTCTGTACATGTGTTATTTATTTAAATTGCGATTTCTGTTTTTCTAGCGGAGTACACTTTCCCTGCAGTTGTTTCTAGACTTCTTGTCACTCATTCTGAAGAGCAAGATCTTAGTCCCATCGTTGTGGCTATAGACGACATGCAAAGAAGGGTCACTGAACTCCGCTCGGAGCTACAGTCCATGGATATTAAGAGAATTCAATTAAGGCTTCAAGGGTCTGTCAGTGTACAAGTATGTTGATTTGCAAACCCATCTACAATCTACAACTTCACTTTTTTACATTTAAAATATTTTTTATGCATTCGTATGAATACTTAAATTTCAATTTATATTTTAGGTTAATCAAGGGCCTTTGGCTTATGCGAGAGCTTTCTTAGACAAGGAAACGGAATTTCCTGCTCAGGATATGCATAGGCTCAAAGCAATATTTAGGTAATTTAAATGGTGCATCCATTACATTGCCAAGTGGTTTATAGCATTTACTAAATCGTAAAACAAAATATTAAGTTCCATTTTTATGTAACTGTTACAGAGATTTTGTGGAGTGTTGTGGAGAGCTGTTGATCCGGAACGGTCATCTTATCACTCCAGATCAAGCAGATTACCAACAACAGCTGGAATCGGATTACACAAGACTATGTCAAGTTCTGAGTCCTGTTCTCGGATTGCCTGAAGTAGCTTTGAATAGAATGAGTAGAATTTCTATTAGTTCATACTAACGCTTATGACGTTAGTGTGTCTAAATTGTTAGATAGTTAAAGTTCTAGAAAATCACTTCTATGACATAACAAAAGTAATCGTGATAACATGAATGAACACTTACAATTAGTCATTTGAAATACCTAACACCATTTTGAGCATTAGTGATACTGAAATACAAAAGTGGCTGCAAATACACTGCAATGCACGATTTTATTGATGTACAATTAAACGATCAGTCGTAAATACGTAATCGTAATAATAATGTTTAGGGAAATTTTAACCTGTCTTAAGATAGTAGTTAGATTTATTGTTTTAGTTTATTTAAGTAAGATATAAGTAGTTATAATGTAATAGTATTAACGTTTACAGGTCATGACTAAGAGAAACGCTTTAATGTCCATGTCCGCAATTTTAAACATTTACAATTTACAAAGCAAAGAAACCAGTTAGATCTGAAAAAAGTCTACAAGACTTACAAAAATACATTTTTAACCACTGCACCTTAAATTTATTACGTTTTGAAGCGTTATTAATTATTTGTTTTACTTTTCTTACCTACCTACTCCCATTTTCTCTTTGAAGAAAACTATCTTTACCTCTGCCATTTTGTAGATTCGTCTGTCAAAACTATTTAAAGAGACGTAAAGACTTGTGCTTGTGATTGGATCGATATGCCAGACTCATTGTAATAATACATATAGATAGCGGAAACGGAATTAGAAATCTTTTAGTTTGTTTATACGTTTGATATGATATCGGTCACGTGTTTGCTACGGTTTGATACTAAAAATGAGATTCTCAGCAATAAATAGTTTGGGTTTGACACTGACAGTATTCCAATGAAATTTTAAAGGAACCTTTTCTTCCTTCATGGAAATCTGGGTAAATTATAACTTAGGAATTCGTAAAAGCACTTTATGAAACATCCGATGTCTGTCTCGTCTCTTTTAACAAAAAGAGAAGTTTACAAATATTCCAGTTGAATAAATCTGATTAGACGAACGAGAATTACTCGTGTGTAGTTAAATAATGAATATACGTAAAAGTAGTGCAGATAAACGGAAGAAATAATGCATTACGACCGGTAGTTCTTCGTTTCAGGAATGACTAATAAATATTAATATACTCACATCTTCATTATGTGCCAATTTTAAATAGTAAAAGCTCATTTCGTAACGAAATAACTCATAATAAAACTAAAGTTACAAATAGTGCTGCACCAATGTTAACTGTGGTGAATTCAGCACTACATTACACAGTCCAGACAGTTAGTCCACCACGTGTAATTACAGTTGCAGATCTGATTGACGGTAATACAAATGTCTTGTTATGTCGTAATAATATAAAAATTATACACAGAACATTTCTCGTGTAGTTTTCGGTGCCTTAGTGTGAATAATACTTAACGAGTACATTTAGGTCGCCTTTGTAATAATGGCAATGCAATTAAAATAAGATGAAGCATCATTCGTGCTGTACTACACAGGTAGTGAATACTAATTATAAAATGCTGACTAATATGTCGTATGATAGTCCGTTTATGTGAATAACCGGATAACTAGTGAACATAAGTATGTAACTCATTCAGGCCTAGAAAATGCATCGATCTGATTAAAGATCTGTTATTGAAAACTAACCCCGTGTGGAACTTACGTGTATTAATATTATGATATTCAATTGTAATTAGCTTAAAGTGTACGAGTGTTAACAGTTTCAGAAGTACATACAAATGTACCTAAACATTAATTACTAGACAAAGTTCTGTACAAGTGAGATTATTGAGTTTTAGTCTTTTAGTCTGTAATCAGGTATTGCTCCAAGATATGCTAGTACTAATAAAGTTTATTGTTTAGTAGTATAATATAGTTAACTAGACAGGTAATTGCTACAAAATACAGAATATCTACTAATGATTGATTACATTCATTCTATGTTCTACCTTAATAATTTCAAATGTTAATGCTATATTTTCCTGTTTGTGTTACGAATGTACTCGTTTAAGCTTCCAATAAATAAACATGTACAGAATTAATTCAATAAATGTTAGATAATTTGATGAAGTCTTTGAAACTTCAATGTTAATAACTTCATCAATGTGTTTAAATCAAGGAAAAATAAACCTGCCAAGAAGAAAATTCATAGTTTTATTCTTCATTTTTTACCTTACCTAAAAATCTTACAGGGAATTAACTAACCGTGCATGCATGGTTAACAAAAATTCATAGAGCTATTTTTTGCACTCATAATTATATCACGATTATATAATGTGACACATCAAGGGAAACAGCTTCATAAACAAAGTATAACTAGTTCTTATGAACACTGGAATCCAGCAAGTTTCATTTTATCCAGGCAATTTGTGTGCTACTACACTTAAAAAGTCTTACTTTATTTACAAATGCGCAAGGTCTTCAAGTCCGTTCCAAATGACAAAACGTGGAATAATGACCGGAGTAATTCTACATAGTACTGAACTCCCATAATTATGATAATAGATTGAAAAAATGGAATCAGATTGTTTCATTTGCATGCCTATTTGTGTAGGGGCCATTAAAACCTTTCAATATAATTATTTACATTAATAATCCTCATTAATTACTTACAAATTACGCAACATGTTATTTATAATTCGTTACTGATTATGCCATTATTTCAATTAATTAGAGTTTTAGCTACAATTTTTGCTTCCGACACGATATCTGCAAGATCATTGTGGGCAGGGCATATAAGAAAGAGTTCTAGATATGTTAGGTAAACACTGGTGTGGTATAAATGCAGAATAGAAGCAAAACAATTGAAAAAATGCGTAGTGAAAAACTAGTATTTTGTCTTTTTGAGCTACTTGTACTGTTGTGGTGTGGTTGCACGTAAATCCCGATAATCATTCATTCATAGATTCTTTTTCATATCTGACACTTGTACAGGTAAAAGCTTTCTCTGGATGGATTTTGTTATGTAAAGCCACTTTTTTAAAATGATTGCTTAATAGCTTCTTCATGAAACCTGAAACGGCGAATAGTATCAATTATTTATAGGAGTCATTCATAGTTTTCTTCGTCTCAGCAACTTTCCAGATCCGGTATAAAATAATGTAACAAGGATTGTTAAAAATGTAACTTGGTGTAGATAGGAATTGTTTTTGCTCATCTATTATGTTGCTAGCAAATTTAGGTACGTGTGCAGAATACAGAATGTCAGTAACTTCTTAACTTCCAAAGCCACCAACCATCAACGAGGTTCCTAAGAGGTGTACTATTTTGTAAACTAGTAACAATAAATGTGTTTTCTGTATTATATTATTACTTCTTACGCAATCATTTATTACTTACATTCCTATTCAAACTTATTTTCATGTAAACACAAAATTGCTGCGTACATTAGAATTGTAGCGTCCTTTGTGGTAAATGGTAAATGGAATTCTTGCTTTCGTGTTATCAGAATACAATTATTTAATATAAGGAAATGAAAATATTTATAAAATCTAAAAGTTGACCAGATTATAATAATATAATATTATTATTATACCGGAAAGTATTACAATTCTGTAACTAGCACAATTTAGATGCGAACATAATATTTTTCCTTAGTTTAGTCTAAATTATAACATCGGCTGTTAAGGAATTTCCCTAATGGAGTTCGGTAAATTAGTATTTTTTCTCTCCTATCCATATCCATACATAAATACACTTTAATTGTGATGCAGGGATATTACAGGTTGATTTCGTAAAAGAATTTTCATGAAAGTTTGATAAGGTGTTAGAAATACCAAGCAAATCTGGGTTAATCAAACCAAAATACGTGCATCTCCTTATTGACTTACTTTTAGTATTCCATTGTTGGTTTTAAGGTGAAGGACAATGCTAGAGCTACTAAAGATGCTGGATCAAAGGTCATTTTTGGAGATCCTAAGGCAAGGGTAGTCTAAAGTACAACTAGGATTCTTGAAAGCTACTTTAGCGTAACTACAAACGTCAAAAAGGTCTTTGTCTTATGAACTTTGCCCGGATGACGACTTCATTTTAATACCTCCAATGCAGAGTTGCAGAGTGCTGAGTGCACTCGGCACTCCGCATAATGCTATTCCCACAGGTTCCAAAAGTTACAAAGTCAATGTGCAATTAAAAGGCATTAGATTAAATGCCTACATTTGGTTCAGTTCTTATTTCTGTAATTTTCAGTATTAGAATGTACATATTATTCACGCTTCACATTGTCTTCAAGACGAAACCCTAAACGAAAGAAAACGAAAGAATATCTAGTTAAGTCTGAATTGTTCGACAGTCAGTCGTTCTAAGTCAATAAGAATGAGTCTGTTATTTCCTGGAAACATGAAATATAATTCCATGTAAATGGAAAAAATATTTAATACTCACAGATTGTGACACAAATGTGAGTTGACTGTTCTTACTATTTATTTTTACGTACTCTTATCAGTTTATTATATCTTTCCTAGTATGCAAATGAAGTATAAGTGCAGTATGTATGTACTATATTCCTACTGCAAATGCGATGAGTATACCTTAATAATGTATAAATAGATACATTGCACTAATACTTTACATATTATGTTCTAATGACCTTTCCTAATCACTAATAATGTAGGTACTTTGTACATGCTATATTCTATAATATTTAAAGTTTCAGCTCAAAAAATTCAAAGGAAAAAATATGAAGATTTGTCTTGTTTGTCTAGCCGATGCTATTAATATAATACCTTAGAGAAATGGAAAATACGTTGCTTATTTTTTAGGGGTTTTCCTTTCTCATGCATTAAAAACGAAGCGCTTGTCGTGAGACATTGATATTTGGCAAGTAAAATGAATTAAAATTGTAACACTTTTTTCTAAACTTTATTTCCCAAATGTGTAAAGAATCACGTAACTAGTTATGGATATACGTTCTTAAAGTAATGCTTATGAAATAATGCTTTGTATTGCAATTACACCCTTTTAGTTTATTTATAAAACATTAACTTGCACTTGGGCAAATGCATTGAAGTACAAGTTCCTGTGCGCCAAATAATAGGTATATTCATGTGGTTTTGCATGCACAAATAAGTATGTGCTATCAAAGAAACATCGCCTTACACTACAAAAAAGAGTGTTCTGATAAGTAGTGGTCTTATTATTTACTTCTTATAATGCATGGATACTTGAATGCAAGCATACAATTATTTTGCGTATTTGCATTTTTTAGTCTTTAAGGCTGAGCAAAAGATAAAGTAAGGTAAATGTAATGAACAATGGCAATAAACACATGAAAGATGAGTCAATGTCATGGACAAGACAGGTGCTGAGGCAGAACTTTGCGATAAAGTATTATGTACATTGCCGAACCACCTATCTCTCTTTATGTTTACAAACTACAGCTTTATGTATGCACGTATGCTACGGAAGCTTCATAGTAAATTATTATTTCCAAATATGAAATATTATAATTAGACCATCAGAATTCAGTTTTCCTAATCGTAAACGCCAATATTAGCCTGTGTCACAGTATGTCAACAATAAATAATTAATTCCAAACCAAATGTGACAAAAAGACTATGAAACAAAATCATGACAATGGCTTTGAAAACTTTTAAGTTGATAACGAAATTCTTGAAAGCTCCTTTGTTAAGCTATCGTATGCAATTACATTTCTCAAGTTAGAGCATGTGCCCATACCAAGCTGACCACTTGGGAATAAACGAGGAATATTTCTGTGCACAGGTAAATCGTTTTTATATCATAGAATATTTCTTTCTCTGTTTTTATGCATGAATATTTTGCTCAAGAATTTCTGCAAACAGTGCATACGGTTTGTCCATACAGTATTAAGTACATATCTACCATTGTAAAACATGTAGGCATACGAAATACAGTTCTGTTTAGCTTGCAAGTAAAACTTAGGGGCAGGTATAGTCGTATCGTTCGTGCATAAATTTGTGCGAACATTTATTCATAACATAACGTTAAAAATGGTAGCCTTATCTCAGTACCACTTTTTGTTAGAGCACTATACACATCGCTTTTATAAAAGTATATAATAATGCTAAGGAAGTTGTAAAGTGCAAAGAAGAGTATGTCTATATAGAACTCTCCTCCAAGTTAGATTTATGATTTCCAGTTTAGTTGCCTTGTGATCTGTGAAAACACTCAACACGAGGATTGCTGGAATTTAAAGAGCAAACTCAAGAGAATCGCATGTTGTTTCACTCAAGAAATAATAAGTAGGCATAAAGCTGAAAGAAAAGGTTTACAGCAATTTTTCTACATAAAGCAAATTATTTCAATGTCTGCGACGAAACTTGAACCTAGCGTCATTATTCGTCTTCACACGAATCTGGATACGAAAGCATTAAGATAGAGGAAAAATGAACATTAATTTCTACCGCGTCCTTCATACCTCCTTATGTGTTCCAACTTACATTTATTAAACCGAGACCAAATATTTATACTTTAAAGTGCAGTGAGTCAATATTTTTTCTTATCCACCTCACACAAAAAGATAACAACTGTGATAAATTATATTTAGAATACATTTTTATTTCATGCTTCATGCTAGTTCTATGTTACTAATACCGAAAGCCCTTCGGCTATTTATGTATTTCAACCTACTGGGTAAAAGTTAGTGACAATGTCCTAGATAATAATATAATATATTATAATCAAACGTATAAAGTTCGCTACTTTGAATGGTACTCTAACTTTATGTCACAATTTAGGTAAATGGAATTTCATCATTATTTACAATTAAGACAACTATGCAAAATTACTGCAAATTCCAATTCCGAGAAAATTCGGACTAATTGGGGAGGGAAGAATATCAGCATGCGCAAAGACATTGGCTTTTCCTAAAAGTAAAAAATCATAAAGTAAATGATGGTTTCGACATAACATACAATGTTCTTGAAAGGAAAATTCCCTTAGAACATGCGAGATATTTTATTGGATTTGGAACTTCCAAATTGGAAGCAACACAGAGGTGTCACAGTTCACATTTGGGAAAATTTAGGTGTTTAGTAATGGAATGAATACAGTTCTACAGAGGTTTTCCCATACCGTATTTTCCATAAGTAATCCCATTTATGGAGAAAACGTACGGTTCCTGTAGGATATGCAAATTTTTCAGTTTCTTTCTCGTTTCTACTTAATAAGGAAGTACATGGTATTGTTTTTGACGTTCTTACCCACACGAGCAAATCGTAGGCACTTGCCATATGAATATTTATATAAATATGTTTACATAATGAAATAAAAGCCATAGAAGGTGGTAATTAATATCCCATTAGAGTTATGAACATTAGAGACTTCAGAATAACCATCCTGTAATTAAGGCACTGGGGTACATAAAGTTTCCTGTGATAAGTCTTGAAGCGTAAATTCAATAAGGTACATTGTTGTACACTGTTTACAACTATGAAAATCAATAAATAGTCTCTTGTTTCACAAGATTTTCAGTATTACAAAGATAAAACAAATTCAATATTACAAATCAGAGGTTTATTTACTACAAGAAAGGTAGTTTTGCATGTCACACGTTGACAGTTGTCGTATTCGAAAGGAAAATTAATTATTTTCTCTTTTTTAGATTTTTATCGCGGATCCGGATTTGCTTGGGTATATAATCGGCGAACGTGTTTGCTAAATAGCCGATTTAAGATCTCCAGCAAGAAAAGTTTTTTTATAAGTACATTTTTATATGTATTGCCCTTCATTCACTATTCTTCGTCTAAGAGATCAAGACTAGTTGGATATTCCTAATGAAACCTGCTGTCTCAAATCTAAAAAGGTGAACCAGCAAACTACTCATTGTAAACCAATTGATTTACATATCTTCTGACCGCTTGATTTGTGTAAAGAAGCACACAACTTGGTAAGTATACACTTTTTTTGTACAGCACATAATATTAGTGTAATTTCTATTTATACATTGATAATGCATATATGTTTGAGATTTATTTATTATATGTCCCACAGCAAACTCATTTTACCATACCATATGCCTTCGACCTTTTATTCTACAAAGAAAAGATAAAGAAGACCGATAGTTGTCAAGCAAGATTATATTTCGTCTTACACGAACATTTACAACAGATTACTAATACATGCATGATACACTGCAACTTTGTTTTTATGTTCCCATTTGTATGTAAGTGACGCAGGAAACACCACTTGAGTTTCTCAAATTGGTTGCAACATTTCTTTCTTCCCCAATTGTGTTTGTGTAGTGTTCCAGTATTATTGGGTATTTCTAGCGCTACGAAATATTTACCTTCTTCACTAAACAATCCATATAATGACAACATGTAAACATTAAATTACGAAACATCTAGGAATTGTTGCATTAAAGATATACCAGAAACATTCAAGGAAATTAAGGAAAAAGATATAAAAACTGAAGTCTAAAAAATTACCTTAAGTTAAAAATAGTGTTACTTTTCAATATGTGGTTCTGATTTCTTCACGTGCCAATTATTTTCGATGCTACATTTTGGGTGGTACAGCATCAAGTCCTAAGATTCCACAGGGAGGAAGATCTCAACTATTTGTGTAACAGGCAGTTTTGTGATAATTCTTCTCAAGTTTGGGTATTGAAATATAAGTTGTAAAAACTGGGAAAATGCATAAATGTAGCGCAATTACGAGTGTTGTGGGTACAATTTTGTTTGCAGTATTAGCTATAAGCTTTTCATTTGCTGCTCCTCCTGTACTCAGTTCTCCTGAAATTGCAACTAACACTAGTTCAGATGCAATCGTTCTTGTATATATTCCTAGGTCAGTCATGTGTACATCATATTTTTAATATAATATTGAAGTTTCATTTATTAATCTTTATCTATTAATATTTGCATACCATATCGTTCGTCAAATTGCAGATGGCACGAAAAGAATACATCACGGAGAAATTACCTCCTAGAAATACTTTCAAAAATTACCAAAGCCGTACACAAATCTGCGGAAGTTGACGGGGCGGAAAATGAAACGAAAGGTCTTGACTCAGGAGATTTCTTTAAGGATCGTATTGGTGGTAATCCTAATCGATTCAGACCTGGAGCTGAAATGAACGAAGAAGAATCTAGAAGACCTTTTGATTTTCCTTCCTCTAGCAGCGAATTGGATAAAGAGGGAGAAAATCATTCAGGGGAAAGCGGACCACTAACATTTCTAGATAGACATAACCCAAATAATATTCTTCAAAAAGGTAGCCTAGTTCGCAATCCTAATATTCAAATATCGGAGACAAATTCTCCTTCGGCAGGTGGTGCTCAGTCTGTCAATCGAAGAAAAACGACACAACCAACGAAAACGGATGCAGTCGACACCAATGAATTAACATTTGATATCCTAAAGAACAGCCGTTGGGAAAACGATAATGCTGTTATGTCCCCACTTAGTGTTCTCAATTTTCTTTCCTTACTTCTTTTGGGAGCGGACGGACGCACTTTTAATGTAAAATAATAGACACAAAATCAAATAATACCTAATACTATTTAATGATTTTCCTTGTACCTTTATGAAGAATTAACTGATGAATTATTTTGTACAGGAATTAGCACTAAAAGTTCGGAGGAAGGATCCTATTGACCCTAACGATACCGAAAAAGCAACAAAATTTCACACGACTTTTCAACAATTACTTAGATACTTGAATACAAATTCAGGAAATGATGTTTCACTGGAGATTGCTAATATCGTTTTCACTGATACGAAATACCCCATAAGAGATTCGTTTTTAACAGACGCTATGCAATACTATGACGCTCCTGCTAAGTCAATTGACTTCTCTTCCAACGGAGAGCAATTTAAGAATTTGGTTAACGGTTGGGTCAGCCAAAAAACTAGGGTAAGCTCTTAAAATATTAAACTAATTACAGCAAAGTTTTTCTTCTGTCAATCAGAGATATAAATAATTTTAATAACAGGGAAAGATCCAAAACATAGTTCAGGAGAGTCCAACTGGAAAAACGGCATTCGCTTTTGTTAACGCTGTTTACTTTAAAGGGAAGTGGGAAACTCCATTTTCCAAGGCATATACCAAAACAAAGGACTTTTTTGTTTCACCTAGAGAAATCATTCCTGTAAAATTAATGACTGATGAAATGAAAATACCGTATATGGAAAACGACCAATTCCAAATGATTTCGCTTCCTTACAAAGACAAGAAAACGGCTTTCTTTGTTATTCTGCCCAGAGAAAATGGTGTTGAAGGTTTAAGGGTAATAAATGAATCAATCAATACCTCTATAAGAATATAATATATAAAAGTCATTGGTTAGAAGTGCTTTCAGTTATAAAGTTGTAAAATATGTAAAATAAATCTTAGAATTTAGAAACAAAACTTGATGCAAAAATGCTAACGGAAAGCATAAAGTCCATGAGATCGGAAACTGTTGCAATAAAACTTCCAAAAATGCAAATCAGAACGGATGGTCAACTCCAGGATGTTTTAATAAAAATGGGCCTCTCTTCTATTTTTGATCCGCAAACGGCAAATTTTACAAGACTATCTCAAACAAGTATGACAGAGTTAATTAGCTTCATTATAAATATTATTGAAGAATCTTAATATTGCCAATATTATAGCCTTATAACCTACTGAGATTTAGAAGACAACAATTAATGAATTTTTAAAAAATACAGAGGGACTGTTTATTTCATCAGTGTACCATCAAGCATGCATAGATGTAGATGAGGTTGGTACGGAGGCTTCTGCAGTCACAATAGGAGTTGTTGACCGAATAATTGCTGGAACTCCTAAAACTTTTACGGCTAATCGACCGTTTATATTTTTCGTCTACCACTTTAAAGCAGATACGACTTTGTTCTGGGGAAGACTAGTACGACCTCAATTTCCTGAATAGCCAAACACATTTAAACGAAAATAGTATTCATAAATAGCTATGTATTGTACAAAAATCTAATTGTCATAATGCAATGTTCTGTACCACCCACTTCACCTACAAGTACATATAATATTATCTGTTTACAGCGATTTACAAAATATAACTGCATATTAAAATAAGTTGATACCGTTATAATATATTAATGTATTTAATTAAGTGAAAGTTTTTTGTAGGTACCTTCTATCAGGAAGTTATTTTACAGAAATGACAATGCCATAATATATTATTATAAGTTATACTATTCTTCATTTTGATTACTTGAAACAACTTAACAGTTTATTTATCTTTCTTAAATGCATATTTAAAACTTCCGTTTTAGATGTATAAATAAATACTAGCCATCTAATTAAGAATGATCGTTTGTAAAATAAAACCCACAGTACACTATTCATATTATCAAGTACTAATGACTAATAGTTATTAAAACATGACGAAAGAATATTTTGTTTTTGGCATGTTATGATTTATTACTAATCATAATCAAAGTTTGTACGGTAATACTGTAATACTTGCGGTAAAAGTGCTTCAAAGATTGTAAAAACCTTACAATTATAATAGCCTTTTTACTCATGCAGTGCATTTCATTCACCACCAGATTTGTGAACAGCAGCACCCATACGAGTGACTTGAGCAACTGATTTGAATTTAAATTTTCTCCTTCCTTGGGATGAGGGATCTGGGTTAGGATTTTTTCTACTCGCAGCTGCCATTCGGCTAACTTTAGCCACAGTTTTAAATCCAAAGCGTTTCTTCTTTCCTGGGTTGGCTTTCCCGGATTGCTAAGAAATGTACAACAAAGCTGATTATTTGTGAAATTCCTTGCAATCAAAATTTTATGTACTGCATACAAATTACATTTAAGTAAATTAAGAGCAAGAAATGTTTCACAAAAGTATTAAGAAGAAAAATATTTCAAATTTAAGGTATAACATCACAATTATTTAGCATTAATTCAAACATTTCTTACCATTTCACTTATCATGTGTTCAAATATATCTTCGACATAGAATCCGTCCCCGACCCATTGGAGCTGTCTTTCGAAAGCCTAAGAAATCACGTGAACGTAAAATAGACCTTAATGAGAATAATATTTCCTTTTCTTATTTAATTTTGTAATTTTTACCGTGATCTTAAGAAGCAAGTGAAAATATCGCACAAAAATAAACCACCAACCAATCAAAATTTGTTCCCTAAGCAAGCATCATGTATATTTTAATTTAGGACACATGCATCGAAATGAAGATTAGTCTAGTATGTTATCCAAATAGAAGTATGCCACATAAGCAATTTGATACCTCTGGAGGAATCGGAGCGACTTGACTCCTGTTAAAAATGGCTCTCCACTTTTCCCTCATCCCTTCTGAAAGACGACCCATCCAACTCCTGAGGGCTCCTAACAGTCCCATCCCTCTTCGTTTTTCCCAATTAAAATGAACACTACTTTTTAGTATTATATATCATTATCAATATCTGGAAATCATTTATAACCAGCATCACACCACAAGCATTGTACTTTCTCAGGAATGAGTACTATTGTTAAGTTATTAGTTACCACAAACAGTTTTCAGCTTTGTGTATTTCAATTTAGTATCATTTTGAATCCGGTTTCTTATCGCAGTTTCACAGAACACAAGCAGGCTTACAGGTAATATCGTTCTCATGTAAAAAACTGATGAATATCTTGTAAATATTATTCTCAATGAAAATACGTTTAAAAATTATGCTAGATAAACACTTATTCTACCGGAAACAGACAAAATCCGAAATTGAGATTCATGATATGCTTATTTTTGGCAGTTGCATCGATGGTCTTCGTTCGATCTCCACTCCACAACTGGGCACAAGCTCAATGAAGTAAATTTCCCTAACGCTTTGTTTTATGCTACCTACAATACGTAATCACAGTAATCAGGAATACATCAATATCTGAAAATCAGACTGCAGGAGAAATACTCCAAGAATTTTTTACCAAAATGCAACGTGTTAAGTGATTTAATGCTTCATACATATCCAGTCAACCAACCAGGAAACGTTATAGGCGCATAATACTAGAAAGGGATTTGAAGTTTGTCCTCCACATTCTTAGCCACTGAGTATTGTTGAATTTAGTAGTAATCGATTCACAAACAAAGTATAGTGAAAAATATTTGCACATTGGTGCATGAATGTAGTTATTTTCTTGCATTTTATTCTGACTTCTTAAATAGCTTATTGGTTAGAAGTCTAGAAGGCTTATACAGGTAAAACAATGCAATCATGCAGATCTGGGAATGACTATATATTCATAATATTCACAATTTGCAAACTGAAGTTGAACTAAACTTCTGTGAATAACCATAAACGAGTATTTGGAATTCGTCAAACTTTTGATTTGATCTCAAGTCTGAGAATGAGTCATTCCAATTGCATTTAGGTTCTGTTATCTTGAATATGATCTTTTGAATGCTCATTAAACCCACCTATAAATATATGTAACCTGAGATGATCATAAATAAGAAAGTGCGTTTATGTACTAGTTATTTTTTAGATGGAAATTGGATTGCCTATTTAGCAATTAATTAATGGCAAATGAGATGAAACGTATTCATAAGCTAAAAATATTCTTTTTATTCTATCAATATCTAAGATTTTGCTTTATTTTTAACCACCAATAATGTAGCATGGGCTATTGCGTCCAGATTTACCATTTTTGATCACTTTATTACTTAATTATTATGTCGATTTCTATACAGGAATTAGAACTGCTGCGTTAAATGTTATATTATATAGTACCTACTATATGCATATATCTACTTGAACTTCGACAGAAACTTACATCTGTACTGTATTAGACGAAGGCTCGCGCAGTGTCGACAGCAATATAGGGGACCAATACTCTAATGGGGTATATAGATTGTCGGTTTGTTGGTTACATAGTTCATATCGATATTTTTTCTAGTGCAATTTTTTTAGGAAATCCAAAGGATAACATCGATACAGCTATCTACACAAAATGTTTTGTTCCCAAGAAATGGAGAGGAAAATGCTCTAGAAAAACATTGCAGTAAAATTCTACTCCGCATTGACATATATGTGCATGCCTGACCATTATAGTAACCTTGCCTTTTCTAATAGCACATATACAATAGTTTACCTTTCGATATACTACTAATTGTGACTTATTTCGACAGGAAATCAACGTGGCGTAAATTGTATTGGGTCAGTTCCCTAAATTTATTGAATATAAATCAGCATTTTTGCTTGTGGTGTACATTAAGGATTGATTCGTTTCCGACAGACCGTTTCAGACAGCTAATGCGTACATCGTCTAGTTATTCTCTTATTCTAAACTTTTTCTTTTTTATCGGAGACGGGTTTTGTGCAATGGAAATATAAAATGCATTATTTAGGGATTTTTTCCATTTCAGCCACATTGATAGGGTTCCTAATGAATCACAGCTATGTAATGAATCACGCTTCATTACATACGGTGAATTACAAAGTACAATGTTCTTTCAAAAATGAAACAGAATTAAATAAATGCCAACAGTCATTGTCTTTCGGTTATTGGTTTTATTTTCAATATCAGGTTTTACAGATAGTGCAGCTTTTCGGCTTTCTATCCTGTATTACTTACAACTACGAAAACATGTTTAAATATAAAAATCTTTTGAAAGTTATGTAAGAGTAGTATTCTAGCTACTATTCGATACACGCTATTCTATAATAACATAAGAGCTATGTATAGGTATTTCAAATGCTAACATCCCATTCTAATAAAATAAAAGTACCAGCAACAAATATTTATGTTTCACAAATAGCACACTGTGGTTCTTTCTGAGTAGCCTAGTACTAATAATTGACATTCGTTTTAACAATTAAATTATATCTACGCAAATTTGTAAGAAACATACGCCAACCATTGAACTTCCCCATCTACAGATTTGAATAGGATTGTTGCTATTTAATCGCTTTGTCAGTTAGTAAATACTATACTTTCACTGTGTCAACATCTGTAACCATCTTAGCACTCGTCCTCAAATCAACTTAAATCATCATAATAAGACCGCCTACATAGTATTTATATTCAACCATCTAACATTATGCAATTCAATATTCCAACTATCGAAAAATTATCCTCGACCAAATAGATTCACAAAATGCAACATTGCAATTCATCTTATTTCTTCCAAAGGTATGCATCCTAAATGTGGAACAGCAGTAAACAGCATAAAAATCATAAAGAGCCAAAAAGTACTGAAAATTGCAACAAAGGTTTAAAGATTCACAATCATAAATAATACAATACATTAGATAACTTTAGACAATTAAGATATTGAACTATAAGCGCGATTTATTATATTATATTTATAACATATCTGTACATTGATATGTACACTAATTAGCAGATGAAATATCACTTTACAAACTATCATTAACAGTTTTTGACGAAATTACAAGTAACAATTTAATTAACAAAAATGTTCAAATGCAACTCATCCACATCTGAAAACACCAAATAATTCAAATAAATCATCTCATACTCAAAAATGTAATGTATATCAATTGTGGTCTATTTTGTACTTGTGTATTCTTACAGCAAAATCTGATAATTTTACTAATGAATGAGACCTTAGCTAGTAGCGTAGAAAGGCTAGCCATACCTTTCAGTTATATATGGGAGTAATCAGTTGAGTTCCGTTTTCAGTTCTATTCCTTTGTATCTTATTAGTCTTATTATTAACCTTACATGCCTACAAAGGCAATAAACAAATCTTAGAGAATCATAATGATATACTTAACATCACATCCTTCTTTTTATTCTCATGAGCATATATGTAAATAAAATGTATTTAACAATGTGTGTGGATAAGTCTTTTGTAAATTTTACTATACTCAGTTCTATTCAAAGAAGATATTGCTACCACGATTGGAAATATTTTCTTTTGAACAATTGAGTAATGCAAATAACATTAATATTTTATTTCTACATATTTTAACATAAGAAATGAGTCTTATTTAAACAACAAAAATTAAGTCTTGTACTTTTGTTACACTTCTGCAGATTTTTAAACATTTTGCTCAATTTTTGCTCTGAGTTTGTCCAACTGAATTGCCCTTTCCCTTTGTTCACGTTTCTGAAGTATATTTCTATTTTCTTCCAGTGTGTTCTTTTTGTGTGGTAAAGCATATTTTAGTTTGTGCCAGAACCACGGATCGTTCCACTTTAGGTAAGTGTTCATTTTCATGTAAAGACGAAGATCCTCGTCTTTTACATCTTCATCCGTTAAATCATCTCCCATTAGAATTAAAATTAGGCGATTGGTTTTATCGTTTATAGCCTGCAATTCATAAAAAAACATATTCAGTTTGGCATAATCGGTCATTAGGATATATTTATGCAAGTATTCCGTCATAAAGTTACACTCGAATACTGTAGATGGATACTGTAGATCGAATACTGTAGACTGTATTTCTTTTAATACCGATGCATAATTACATAATTAGTAATATACATCCTAAAACCTCATTTAAATCAATTAACTTACGACAAGACCAGATATTTCCTCCTGATATGGAGATTCCCAATTATGACTCACTGTGGTCTCAGGAAAAATTCAATTTGGTGTGTGTATTTCACTAATGAGGGTTTACAATAAAAGAAGTCACGAAGTATAACTAATTAGTAGGGTTACGTATCAAGAGTTACATTATTTAACCATTAAGTGAGTAAACATATCTTTGCATTGCAAACTTGTTGTCGCATGTTTTCCTGAGTTCCACATACGAAATTTACAATGCAATAGAATTAGAGGTATGCGGATAATTACCGGTAATTGTAATATTATTGAACTTTATTTCGTGTTCAGTCACAAAGTCCAAATGTATATTCTGGAAACTATCTCATTACACTTCTCAGTATCTCCATTTTGAAGATCAATAATTCAAACCCCTAATTAAGTTTGTCGCTAGCCTTCAACAGGTTCAACTTTTAACCAGCATAATATTTATAATTCTAATATACTACTCATGCACTCATAATATATACACAAGTATTGCGGTACGAATTTCAAAAGAGATAATTAAATACAGTATAAAACTGACGTAAACGTACTCGCGTAAAACAAATGTTAATAAATACCTATGCTAATATATCTAAGAAAAACAAGTGCTCCTTGTATGCAATGCTAATTCTTAATCGCTGTATTATTTACACGTATGTAATTCATAAAACCTTGGGAGATGGTAACTTCTCTGGGTGATGAACAAAGAAATATTAAATGAATAGATTGAAAAGAAAAGTTCATTACCTGAGAATGAGCCGTTTTAAACTCCAGACGCGACCAAATGCTCTCAACAAAATTTTTGGAAAGAACTATAACAGTTCTTCTGGATTCATCAACAGAACGAACAATTTGCTCGGTAATAAACATCCCTGGGATCCAGTCTCGTATATGAACGCATAATTTAAAGCCATCTCTTTTTTCAAGACGATTCACCAGTTCATTTAACACCCAGTCTTCATCCTACATAACATACGATCATATAAATATAAATTAGTTTCATAAATGGAATATACATATGTTGCAAGAGAGTAAAATATATGCATATACGTATAATATGTCAAAGTGCTTTAAATGAACTTTAAAAAATGCTGCAAGTATACAGAACTTAATTTAAGAATTAATGGTTGATAAATAGCAAATAAACCTGCGGATATTGTTGCTTAAAGGCACACAAAGAAATACTTAAGACGACACAGCATAAATATGTACGGATAAATTGAAGTGGATATACAGGTACATTAGTATTATACTATTTGTAAATATTTGTACATCAAATGTAATTATGCTAATGAACGAATTCCTTATTCGTCATTTCAAGAGAAAGTTGACAAGTTATGTAATCCGACTATTGTTTTGTTAATAGAAAAACATGAGTTTTTTATGTAAGCACCTTATGAGAATAAGAGACGAAAGCATCGTATGTTTTGTCTTCTTCATCGTCCATGGAATCATAGCATAGACAGCAGCCAAGTCCTTTAGAATAAAGAAACGCTCTGATAGCCCATCCATGGCGAATGTAAATCGCAACAACTAGTACAAGGACAGCCAGCAAAAGTGACACCACAATAACCAATATGCGAAGTTCAGTGGAAAACACTATTTGAGGACATAAAACCTCAAGATCATCCAGTTTGGTGATAAGCTCTGGTCTTTGGTCTACAGCCTTAATGCAAGTCATATTGTTCACATCAAGACGAAGAGCAAATGGTCGCCACTTATTTTGAAAGCCTGAACAATCTTCGCATGAAAAGGGATTACCAGCTAAGGCAAAGTTGGTCACATTATTGTTATCTAGCGCATCCAGGAAATACAACGATTTTAATTTGTTGTTTGAAAGGTCCACCAATCTTATGTGGTGTGACAAACCTGAAAACACAGATAAAAATGTATTTAAATCATATATAGAGAAACAAAGGTTTGATTCAATGTATTTCTGTGGGACAGATCAATTAAATATCCTAATTAGGTGGGATCCCTGTAATTACTTACTTAAACTTAGAAACAACTTTTTTAAAAGTACTTATATAATTTTAAATGTTTAATTCCCATGTTCTGATAGATATCTGATAGATACAAGTAATACATCTAATTTTTAAACAGCAATCCACCCACCGAACCAACATTTATACTATAATTAACAGCTAATATCAGAAATTTACTGTGGGTTTTATTACGATGTATTGTTACATATGGCATTTTTTTCATTTCCAATGACCTATTCATGGCAAGAATTTTTAAAGAACTAGTAACAACTAACCTGGGAGAATAAAACTAGATCTAGAATTACGTTTCTCACAATCATGAGCAGAGTTGTATAATACAACAAAACGGTGGGAAATCTATTTGGCGAAGTTATGCATTATGTGTATGTAAGTTCCTGCGTGCTCAGTATTGAATTTCTTAGTAGGAAATCATAAATATTAACAAAAAATTCGTGTACTCCATATTTATTAAATGTGCCTTAGGAAGTCTTGAGAAATTTAAATTTTCTTATCTAAGGTGTCATCTTTGAAAGAACATGACAATGATACGATGAATACTGTGAAGACAGGGTCACGATTTATGGTTATGGAAGTAAAAATATGTGGACATACTTAATGCATAGGAATTATTGAGCTCAGTAATTCCATTTCCGGAGAGAAGTAAATCCAGTTTCCACTTTAAATGACTTAGTTTTAATTGCCGTATTATATCGTCATTGCTGACTTGAGGAAGTCCTACACCAGAGCTGCTAATGTTCCTGTTTGAACAGTCTATCAAAATTGTATAATCTGCGGACCGCTTCCAGCAATCACAACCTTCTGGACAACCGTCTGTTACAGGACATTTCAATTCCTTATCGGGAACTAAAAGAAATTTTCCAATTAGCTTTCTGAATTCATAGTGCAGTTTATGTGCTTTAATATCTTACCATTCTTCAGATTCTGGCCTTTAATGTTCGCCGGGTTTTCACATTTTATTTTGTCTATTTGAAAATTGAAATTACGTTCACGGAATTTTTTCAAGTAATATGCTTGGCAGTCACACGTAAGAGGATTATCATCCAAATTTATTGTCACCATCTGCGAAAATTCTTGATTGGTAGGATCTCTGTCCTCATTTAGGATCAACATTGCATCTTCCATATCCACTTGTGTTATTTCATTTTCGTTCAAATCAACGGTAATTTTACTGTAAAAAATCATTGGTTAATTAACAGATCTGTTTGTTTCCAATCATTTGTTTATGCCAATCCAAGTAATTTAACCTTACTTTTGAACAAAATTAAAGTCAGTTGAGTGAAGGTAGGAAAATTTATTTCTACGTAAATCCAATTTGCTCAGATTTTGCATTAAAAACTTCCAATCCTCATATATTGTGTCAATTTGATTTTTATTCAAGATAATCTTTGCTAGAAACAAATTGTTCCTCAGAGGGGATTGATTGCTACCGATGAAAGACGCAACAGAATCTGTATCTGGGTCCAAATAGTTTTTCTTGGAGGCGAAGGAGAGATTATTATTTGCCAGATTTAATTCTGCGAGGTTTAGGAGCGATTCGAATGTTTCATCCGTTATAGATTCAATCTGCAACAGAATAAAATTTTATATTAGTCAAGGAGAAATGAAAAACTATGTATGTAAGCTTTCTAGTTAAGACACTGTATGGATTTACAAAAGGATGCACTAAATATTCTTAAGTAGAAAAATTCGTAGTCTTTTATATTCGCCATGTAAATTAGTTTGCATTAAAGCATCATTTCCTCTGAGACTTGTTTCTAGTTTTTGTCCTTCTACTTACATTTGCCGCCTGGTCTATGCTGAAATAAATATTTCATTTAAGTGTATGAATACCTCAATACCTGGAACCAACTCATTAAGCAAAATATACACTGTAACCGTGCAAATGGTAATATCCAAAATTTTAAAAAAACCTGCTTCTGTGTGACAAAGGAAACTGGTTATAAGAACGCTATAAGGTACAACTTATTGCTTACTACAACTTTCGGACTTATTGCTAAACACTACTATGGCGGTGTGTTTAACAGTTTTTTTCAATCTTTATAACATCTTGTGGCGAATCTTGGCAAACATTATTTTATGCATCATTCATTTCATATGCATGACATGTACCTCAGTAGCCATCTGCAAATCGGTGAGTATTCAATATTGAATGTACTCGAACTCAACTGATTCATTTTGTTTCTTTATCTAGTAACTACCAGCATGATTTCAATTTCAGTTGGCGAAAGTATCATACCTAAACACTAAAAAAGCACCTATTCAAAAATATGTTATCAAAGGAGGCACAAAATAAAGTGTATACGAAAAATATTCGAAAAAAAGAAAATTTTCTCTATTTCTGGGATTAGGAGAGAAGATGTACAAGCCTCCATGTCCCCCTTTAACTGCGTTCTTATATACCTACATTCCTATATATATCACTTTCAAATTATATACAAAAACAATTTTAAATTGCATGTACAGTTTTCCTTCACTGATTAACTTGGGGGGCTTGCTCCTTCAGTAATGATGAAATTATGTTTCAATCGATGAAATAAAGCTACTTTAGCTTACTCTTTACTAAAATATAGCAACTTTACTAACGCGTAACATTATTTGCAACACAAAAGACAGCTTTTTAAAATAAGTCGCAATTGAAAAATACATTAAATATTGTGTAATTATTTGTAACACTAAAATTCTTTCGGATTACAGTTTTTATCGTGAACCTAAAATAATGACTGGTTTTACTTAATTTTAGTTCAAATTACGCGATAATTACATTCACATTGCATAATTCTCGGTTGTTCTCATCGAATTTAATATACTACGTGTTAACAACAAATGCTGAAATAATAATTTTGCAAGTCTGTTGATTTAATGCAAACTTTTTACTTTAAAATTCCAAAAAAAGTAATGATGCAGAGAAACGAAAATAAATGTTAACTCTAACAAGAGTTATTCTTTTGAACTATAGTTAATTTTTTATACCCTGTTATTGCGTAGATAGCTCCATTCGTATTTTCATATACCTACATCTACTGACCAATCAGTATAGTACAATAGTACCCTTTGCATGATTTGTGCTGCACTTGCACGTAGCTATATAGTTTCTCTTACTTTTCTGCTGCGAGTTTTTCCACACTCACGTAATGACCATGGCTTTCAGTTTGAGTTGTGATGACTCACTGTGAGAAATAATAAAATACTATACGTATTTACCTAATGTTAATGCTATCTCGGTAATATCTAATATTATTGGTACGTATTATAAATAATTATGCATTCTTTGCTTATGCTGCAATGCAATATTGAAGACTTGTGTTAACAATCGACAATCAGCTACCAACTTTAGATGAGAGTATTTATGCATTCGGAAACTACAATATATGACTTTTGTAATGAGTCTTAAATTTGTACTGTATGATATTACCTAAAGGAATATGCCAAAGTTACTTTATATATCAAAGAAAACTACACTATCATTACATATTGCGTATTCTCATTATTTTTACCCTCTTGTAATTGCTATGAAAATAATTAAGAACTTGAATTAGCTTCTCATGCAATTTGATTAATTATTAATGTAAATATTGCCTTTTTTGAAAATGGGGAAACATTTCTGCAAGGAGTCATTTACAACGACCTTGTTTTGTATAAAGGGTAAATAAAAATTTGGGCTTATATTTTAATTCGCATTACCACACCAGAAATCTTGATGAATAGCCAATTGTACACCAATTGTGTAGCCAATTGTCTGATTTGAAATTGTGATTTATTATTTTACCCTAAGCGCGCTTAGGCGAAAATATTAAATGGATTTGTTACCTTATTACTGGATGCAATAAGTTTGGTAAGTTGACTTGATTGCTTGAAAAAAGCCGGAGTTAAATGTGTTAATTTGTTATCATGTAAATTGAGTTCCACAAGTTGGTTGACCCCAGGTAGATTTAACTCTGTAATATTATTTTTGCTCAAATCTAATTTGGTAAGGTTTGGGAGTTCCGACAAATATCTAAAAGGGAAGATTTGAAGTTTATTTCTGGAGAAATTGACCTCCGTGAGATTTGCGAGATTTTTGAGTATGGGAAAGTTGATGAGTTCTAAATTGACGAGTTCGAGTTTTGTGAGGTTTGGTAGATTATTTAGTTCTATGTCGAAAACGATTTCTTCTGGAGGTGCAATTGTTGTTGAAGCACCTTCACCTTCTGGAAGAAACGTTGTAGTTGCTCTATCGTCACTGTAAAGTAAATTGGGCTTGAAACGGCGACTAACTGATAGCTTCTTCAATTTAGGAAGATTTGACAAATTAGGGAATTCTTTGAGATCGACTTTCTTTAGGGATAAATCTTCCAGTAATGGTAGATCATTGAATGTATTTACTTCGTAGTTATCCAGAGGATTTCCATCCAAGTAAAGAACTCTTAGCTTTTTGAGGTTCGCAAAAGACTCATAGGTCAAAGTAGAAATGTTGTTATCTTTCAGGTCTATGTAAATTGATTTGTCAGGGAAAGAAGCTTTTTCTATTTTAGTTAATTTGTTATTTTCTAATTGTATACTGTTTAGATTCTTGTTATTTGCAAAGGATTCTCTTGGAACACTGACCAACTGATTGTATTTAAGATTGAGCGTAGTTAGCTTCTCCAGGCTGCTTAAATTGGGGACTGTTTGCAATTGATTGTTACTAAGTTCTAGGATTCTAAGATTTGGCATTTCATTAAAAAAGTTTTGAGGTAGAGAGATTGTGACTACAGACCTAGAGGTAAATGCTAATTCTTCTACATGTGAACCATTTATATTTATTTGCTTGAAGAATCCATGAAAACCCTGTAAATTGAGTTAAAGAAAACCATAAAACACCTTTGTCCAATGTAAGAAATTCGCTAACAGCGTTTGGGAATGCTATAAATGGTTTTAAAAGGACATACATCAGTGATAGGTAATGGTGAGCAATGAGAAATCTCCAATTTTGTGATTCGGAAACCTTGGCCCTCTCTACCCAGATCAACCCCTCCAACTTTTTCCCAAGGAAAATTTGCATCTTGGTGTATGCATCTGATTCGTAATAAAGCTTGATCATGTTCTTTATATGGCAGCACTGCAATTAAATACCAATTCAAATATTATATTCAAGAGTAATGTAAAGACCAGTTTGTTTACCTTCTACAAATACGATACCATTTAATAACAATGATGATAACAGATCTAATTCAAACAGTGGGATGTTAAAGTGTACATACAAGTTCGATTTCTTGTTTACAAACAAATGCCAACACTTATAAGCGAATAAGTTAGTGATTGGATTCACAACGAGACGAGATTCCCATTTCATATATTTCACATAAATTTAGTACTTAAAGAAGGTACTTGATTATAGCGATTAGCTATACGTTAGTTTCGGAGATAGCTTGTCAACCAGGTATAAGTATGCTTACGTGATGAACATAACAACTAGTGCCATGTTTCACTTACAATGTTTTGCTATGCTTTTATAGTTATCTAATGCAGTTTTATTTTAAGAAGCCCTATTTCACACTACTGGGTTAGATATCCTGACTTAAAAACCTAAAATGCCATAGATTATTTTAGCTTGCAACTTCTTTTACCTACATCAGCTATGCAATTTTTTGTTGCCGAATTGTTATTTAGGTATCTCTTTCAAAAATGGAAAAGTTAGCTTCATTAAGGTTTGGTTTATATAATAATGCAACTTATAGGTCAGGTAAGGAATCGCCGCCAAGAGTAGCATGTAATACACAAATAATATTGCTCTTTTGAAGAAAAGAAAGTTGTTTATTCTGCTGTACGTGAAATTTACGTTAGAAATGCATGATGGAGCAGATAGCTATCAAACTACCAAGTGATAGTGCTCTAATTGTCAAATCTAGTCCCGGATGTACTTATAACGACATTGAGCCATCGAAAGTAATTGCATTGTATCAAAACTTATGCGTTACATAAATAGGGTTATTCAAAATAATTAACCTGTCAAATAAACGGGTAAATAACATTTGTGAATCAAGGACTTTTTGGTATTTACTATATTATGTACACTACAACGAAGATGATAAGCATAAATCAAATAACGAACCGTTAAGAGCAATGGGATATTCTTCTAGAAGTCCCGCAGGACACATAGTCTCCCATCCATTTTCATTTCCTCTATCACACCGACACTTTTTTGCAGCATTAACAGGAGCACAATCAAACGAAATGCCAACACACACATTCACACTTGTACCGACGATGTAAAGAAATAAACTGAACTTAAAAAGACTAATTCTAAATTGGAATAAACTTTCCAGTTTATTTATCCGACAGTCCGATGCCATTTTGTATTGTTTTTGACCTCGCCACTCGTGGGAGGTCAGTTTGATATTTAATTTGAGGGGAGAGATAAAACAATTGTTCGGGTATTCGACTTAAAGTTCACAAATTTGAGAAACTTTGTCATCCTTTTTTTAAATCACTTGTTTCTCCAAAACTGCTGTTCCGAATAACACAAGTCTTCATACACTGGTTTCCCAGTAATGAATAAACGCAATCTATTTCCATAATATCATAAAACGTTTTCTGTAAATAGTAAATATTTATTTATAACAACACCACAACAGTCACTGTGTTATTTAGGTTTATTATATTAATCCTCGTAGTCCAGTCAGAGGGTTAAGGTCAACACGGTATCAGTGGAGTGGAATTTGTGGCGTGATTCAGAGTCAACTTAAGAATCAAAAATAATTCAGCTTAGGTACTGGTACTGTGTATTAAAGATAAGGTAGAGTTGGTTCGCCGAGCCTAAAGACAGACAGGTTGTTGCAAGTATGACTGGAGCTACTGAACTGAGAATGTGAGTAGCTACAAGAAACTCATCAGTAAATACAACTGCGACTCAAATCGTATAAACTTGTTTCCTTTTTTTAAGAACTTGCACGTATTGTAGTATGTGTCCCATGTAGAACTGGTACTGGAATACGCAATCCAGTATGATATATTATTATACTAATCGTATGGATATATGTATATCTTCACAGAACATACAGAGCTTTTAACTTTTAAGTCACCATACTGTAAACGATACAACTTAACTTTTAATATTCCACTTTAGTTCCCTGTGTTGTACATTAATATTTGTTAACTCCATTGCACAAAAGGGTCTGTTATGTCTGAACTCACAAGCACACTAATAGCAACATAGTATTTTGATGTCACACCACAACTTTTCCTTTACATATGATTTTCAACTTAAAACAAGAGGGATTTAAAGATGAATGCTCGCTACAGTATATCCAAATAGTATTAAAACTTTTGTTAGCCTTTAGTAAACACGATTGTCTTGTCTGTTGGCTTTCCTTATCATTTTATCCTCTCATTGGCAATTGGCTTTATTCAGACGGATATCCTTCGCGGAATGGTAGAAGTGCTTTTTGTTCTCCACTTTTCCACTTTTTCATTTACCTATGCAAAAGTACACAATTATTATTAACAATTATTAGCATACCTCGTTTTCAAGTGAAATATATTACTGAACTTAAAATTCAATAAATTAGTTCACTGCACTACACTTCTGATGGCAAAAGAAGATAACCAACACTTTGGAAAACATATCACAAACAAAAGCTGTACAATTTTCCTAAATTGCGCAATGAGTTTATAAAATTTCGCACCTTGATAAGTTCATAAATGATAAATATATGTGTGGTATAGATTATAAAATGAATGCGTAGGAATGCAAAAGTGATAGTAAAAAGCTGGGCACCTAGACTAGTAGGTAACTATTGCATATTTATAATATAAGGTGAAGTATGGTGTGTATTTGTTCTTCAGGTATAATTTGAAAGTCCCCTAAGTAGTATGCTATACTATTACCACATATAACACTTTTCAAAGCGAATATCTTATAAGTTATGTTGTACTTGTGCTTCTTACGTTGAACGTAAGATATTTACGAGTAAGAGAGAGTGGAGAGAATTTCTCACAACCCTTGTTAAGTATTTTCTATTTGGCCACCAACCCTCTCTAGATGATTGCCTGTTCTGTCGAATGTTGTTTACATATAAAGCACTGTTGTAATGCATTATTTTCACTAACAGAACTTCAATGAGATGACAATTTTTTATATAAAAGATTTGCATACGCATTTGTTTAAGATTGCGAAGGAAAACATTGTAGAAATTCCAGATTTTAAGGTTTTCTTGTTCTGCCTGTGTATTAAATAAATACGCTTACGTCAATAAGATTAATTGCACTTGTTCATAAAGGTTTCCCTGGTCCATTAGCATAAGTTTCTGCTACGATTACGTCAAAAGATATGCCTCCAGTGCAATTGACTACATTTTTATGTATCTAGAAGAAAGAAAGAACCACTTCGTTACTCTTTTACAAGTTTAGTTCGGATATAATCGACAGGGACGGATTAAATTGGATTGGTATGCTAATGTCTGATTTTCTGATGCACCTGTGAATTGTGAAGAGACGAGAAAATATTAGTTCAGGTGAAGAATAGTATCTCGGGAGATAAAAAGGGTATTAGTAGTAAATACGGACATTATACAAATGAGACACCAAGCATTACACACTTTATTGTGAAGAAGACGCCCGTGACTAACAAGTGAGCTAGTTATCCAATCCAGTGAGACTGTCTCTGTCTGATACTTTTGTTTTCGTAAAAATGTTTAACGAATGCAGGAGAGATAGACCTAATCAACATAAGGTGGTTTGGTTGCTTTGGGTTCTCTGGTTTCCATTTGGTTTCAGCATTAGTGTTAATGGAAGTAGAACTGGAACCTAAACCACAATCGGAAATACACTTCTGCACTGGAGGCTTAAAGGTTATCGTTTGTGTTGCCTCTTGCTCTTGCCTCTCCTATCTACTCAACCCTTCCATTCCCGTTTTGTTTTGCTCATGAATTTACTTGTTCTTGTATAGTATTAATATTATATAGTTTACATAGTACCTTGTCTATGTAACCTAATGTTAACCACCATGTATCGCTATTTGTACATTGTATATAGTATATAATACACAAGAAGAACTATTGTTCACATTTCAGATACAGGCAAAAAACGGAATCCTCTGTTTAGTACACAGCGTACGCCTAATTGCAAAGAAGTTATGAACAAGTCTAGTTGAGTTACGTTTCACTTGGTTGAATTGCTAATACTTTTTTAGCTCATGAATTACATATGTAGATATATACTGCCTAATATATTAAAATACACACAGACCTTGCCTTGTCGTGCACTGTAGATGGGAACTTGAGAACTGAAAAACTGGAATACAGATAAGAAGATCACAAATATTCTATAAACAGGAGTATTCTCGTATTTACCAAAACTAAACTCACCACTAATATTGAATCAACATTAACCATAGCATGGACTATGGACGACTAAGGAACTCGTTGCCATACAATATGAAATCACTCCAGTTTGATTCACTTGACTCTCGCTAAAGTTATGTTACTTTGGCAGTCTGTTTCTGTTCTCTTCCATATCCATACTATCATATTAAGTAGACATTCACTGTGTGAAAGACACCTCTGCACAGCTTAATGGGTAACTGTGTAACAAGCAAAGCAGCAAATATATTTCATATACCTTAATTTCTATAGACATAGCAGAAATAAAATTTACATCCTATACATTCACCTTGTTCATATCATCATAAACACCTTTCCTACACAAGCATAGGTGCTAATTACTCGAATTATTATAACCAAATATCTTTAGTAATAAAATTTTACGCAAGTACTGTAAATTTATTTTATAGATAAACCGATAAACGTGTCTACCTGTAATAGAGAGAAATTTTTAAAATAGTTTCTTCAGGTTGACTCATATGTAATGGTTATGACTTTGTGACTCACAAATCCAAGTTAATGATATAAGTAACAGCCAGTATATGTACAGAGGCAGATACATAGTAGTACCAAGTAAGTACTAGAGAGCCAATACTTACCTATGTAGTCAGACAGGTATACAACTATATAGTTATTACGGCAGTATTGCATTGTTGTGCTTACTATTCGTATTTACTATTCATAAGACTCATACCCACCTGTGTGCTTTTTACCTGTGAGCTGTCTGCATTTAATGCAATTGTTATGTTCATTCCCTGAGGCTATTTAACAAATTCAAAGCTTTTCTGGGCTCTTACATACAGATGCTGTATTATGCTACCATCATCATGTGCTGCTTTAATGTACAATCTTATAAGTGTTATTGCCTTATTGCATTATTAATGCATTATAGATAGTATTCAGAGCTATCCTAATGTTTGCTACTCTCTATAGAAGTTAGTTTTGCCACTCTACTAATAAAACACTCTACAAATGATAATACATAGGAAGGACTACTTACTTAGCACTATGCTATGCAATGCCACATTACTATAGTAGGCTGTATAGAAGCCATCACACTGTGCTTTGTGTTAATGCCTAATTATTATTACCTGAAGGACAAACTTACCCTCAAGAGAAAAGATCCTAACATATCTAACTATAGCTATGTTAGCTTACCTTTACTTAACCTACCTGTTGCATGCATCCTATGCATTTATTATGCTATTTATTATAATTTATATGATATAGGATAGGCAATAATACACATTTAAATTCTACTTTGTCGTTAAGTAATAGGTACCTATGGAATACAGTATCAGTGGCTGCGTTATAATGTG
Organism: Yoshiicerus persimilis; assembly: GCA_020352615.2. Taxonomy (NCBI): domain Eukaryota; kingdom Metazoa; phylum Arthropoda; class Collembola; order Entomobryomorpha; family Tomoceridae; genus Yoshiicerus; species Yoshiicerus persimilis. The sequence goes on from CM036942.2 coordinate 15,345,642, forward strand.
TGGTGCATTTTCTTGTTTTCTTGGAAGTGTTTTTCTTGACTACAACTGATAGGAAAAATGTCTCCCGATACATTGTCCATTGCCTTTGTAGTTTTGATTTAATGCATGTTTACTTGTACGCTTCTTCAAAGACAAATGTACCTTACAAATACCACAGAGCATGAAGTAATCTTTCATATTACGCAAAACAATGTGTTGCAATGATCTCATAATTACTACAAAGACAAGAGCACGGAGAGAAGAATAAGACCAATTAGTTCCCAAAAATATCCATCTGCTTATTACACGTTGTTTTAATTTTGAAACTATACAAATTTGTCTTATTAGTCGATTAGTGGAGATAGCATTTTGCATATGGCAAAAATAAATTAAAGGTTAACATTTTCATTCTGAGGTTGTTTGTAGTTCATTGGTGGAACTTCAAAAATCTTTTTGATGTCGAATAATGGCACATTTAGCTATTCATATAGTGGTCATACTATGATTGCGATTCCCAACCACAACACAAACATTGCATTCCTTTTTTGGCATACTTTTTGCAATGCTTTAATTAATCACTTTATAAGGTACAGGGTCATTTTTAATTGTGTTTTAGACCCCTTTTTTGGCCAATCTGTTTGTGTAATAAACTTCCGCACAATTGCAGGTGAAGTATTTATACAAGTTCTCTGACCATGACCATGCTGTATTGCTCTGAATGTAGGCTATGGCGAGTCGTCACTTTTTAACTGTATAGAAAAATACGGTTGCATTTAGCGTTGACAACTTTATAAGGATTGATTTGAAAATCAGTGGTCGTTCTTTTTAATTTTTAACCATTTATACATTTTATTTTCTCCTTTTTATGTATATAGCCACCTCAACTACAACTATAATAATACCTAAGCATTTTGGCTAGGCATGCATAGGCATACAGGTAAGTTATGTATAGATATAAATAAGTAAATTTTTATAATGACCTGGACTATGGTATTTTACAAACTACGATTAATATTAATATTTTATTGCAACAGAGATTGCACTACCTATGCAGAAATACGGTTCCTGGAATAAGTATAAAAATAATTTATTACTCCTCACCATTTTGCCACAACATGAATTATTCTGGCTTCTGTTGCATCCATATCATATTATACACCGTGGTCCACGGCTTCTGTCCATAGCTATACCGGAAGAACCGGAAGTAGTACAGCAAAACTGTTCATACCACTCGAAAGCCAATACAAAGTTACATTGAAACCCCAATTTTCATGAGCCTATCCGTACGCATTCGTTTACAATCACAGTTCTCCCAAAAGAAGTCACAAATATATAAATTAGAGTCGTTTTTCATGACAAGCTTTTATTTTTACACCAGCTGGACTCATCTCACCAAAATACTGAAACATCATAAACAAATTGTCTTTTCCGATATGTTTACAATTAGCTAATAATCTGTATGTCCTCCTCCAGCTTTTCTAACAGCGTCGAGTCTACGAGGAAATGAACGCAGAAATGTTTCGAATAAATTGGTATCTTTCTTCATTTCTTCAAGCACTGACGTTAACCGTTCCAAGAGTTCTGCAGTACCATATTTGTTATTTGGAAAGTTCTGTATCATTCTTTGTTCAACTCTATCCTTCATTATTGCACCTAAATGCTCAGCGGGGTTCAGGTCTGGTGAATTACCGGGCCACTCCGCGTTATTGAAGGAGTCGACATCGTTCTCTGTCAGCAAAGCTTGAGTAGCCAGTGCCTTCATACAGGGGGCTCTGTCGTGCAAAAACGTTACTTCTGATGTATCGATAACATTTTCAGGATTTCTTAGAAATGGAAAAACGTGGTTTAATAAAATATTGTCTTTGAAAAATGCTCCGTCCCAACTTTGACCTTTCTCTTTAAAAAACGACATAAAGAAGAGATTTTGCTGTAAAACATAGGAACACGCCGATGCACTGCGGATTATTAGATATCTCTATTAGATTATTATCTATTTGTAAACATATCGGAAAAGATAATTTGTGTATGATGTTTCAAGATGAGTCCAGCTGGTGTAAAAACAAAAGTTTCTCATGAAAAACGACTCTAATTTATATATTTGTGACTTCTTTTGGGAGAACTGTGATTGTAAACGAATGCGTAGGGATAGGCTCGTGAAAATTGGGGTTTCAATGTAACTTTGTATTGGCTTTCGAGTGGTATGAACAGTTTTGCTGTACTACTTCCGGTTCTTCCGGTATAGCTATGGACAGAAGCCGTGGACCACCCTGTACAATATTTACATCTACTACCATTTAAGCATAGTCACTACAATGATGTTATTACATACTAGATTACCAGATGCTATAGTGCACTGTACTACCCATACTAATGTTTTGGTTATGAGAATATCTCGTTCATGTTGATTTCATTACACAAACTCATTGTCATGTCAGAAGGAAATAGCAGGAAATTAAACGTTTTTGCGTAGTTACGTTGACATATATAGGAAACAGATCTGACAAAAACTGCTAGAGCAAATGGATCAATGAGCATCACGAATGCAATAATACTTACTACTCTTTGACGGTTTTAAAGTGTCTTTCTGTTGAAGCTTTTAAATACTACTTTGTTCATGGACATTGGCATTTTTAACATACGGACGGACATAAGCGTTGAGTTACATGTCGAGGACTAAAAGTCATTGTCATCAAGTTGCGATTTCTATGTGCTATTAAATTGTGGACTAAATACAGAATATGAAACATTTTTGATTATGATACATATTGTAATATTCAATATTAACTCGTTTTAAGGAATACAATAATATTGATACAATTTAAGTAGTTAAATGTTTATTTTCAGACATTAAGTAAGACGCAATGATTACACTACTACGAGGAACAAGACCAACTAAACGGACTTTGAAAATTAAACCGTTATTTATGATTGATGACATCAGTGTACAATTACACGACCCAGACAAAAAAGATTCCTTCGTCTTAGTCTTAAGTAGAAACAAAGTCTAGACAGTCTAGAGTCCTATTTTGCGAGCAAGTGAAAATGAAATAAATTTTCAATCCAGGTGGGAGAGTTTATAGTAACACACGTTAATTATAAATTAAACTTTGTAAACAGACATTTTACATAATAGGACGTTTGTTTTATGGATTAGATCAGATGATGTCACTTATTTGTCCTATTTACAATTTAAAAATAGTGCTACATATATGGGTATACAGCAATGAGTTTATAGCAATATTTATTAGTGAAACGATACGCAAATGAAAGTAGTGGCATGGTAAAAATAAATTGTAAATGCAGCATTCAATTTTTGTGGTCTGAACTCTTAAGACGAAATTTGTTTATTACCGGTGCGCATTACTACATAAAATTAAATGGCAATACAATTAAACAGCACCATTCCACGTAAGTAAATATATATAACTATTTAAAATTAATTATTGAATTCATTTGTTTTTTGGTAAAAATATTTAAATCATAAATTTCTATTATTCAAATACAAAAAAACGCCCTTTAAAGGTTTAAGGCAAAACTAATGACTAGGAAACTAATATACTATACGAATTCTTAATCCGGATCCCAGGATTTCTATTCATTTAGGCCTTGTATGCATCTTTGCCGATTTTAATGTCGATCGCATATTCCACCTTCTGTTCCCCGTGTTCTAGTTTGGTGGGTGCTAGGACAATCTAGAATTTAAGAAATGATTGTAAGACAAAAGAGGCATATACAAATGACCGCTTCTACTTTGTATTCACTTCTTTGCATAGCATTTTTGTAAGTACTTTAAAACAATATTAATGCTTACTTTGCGTCGACCGTCGACCTTGGGAATCCGGATTTTTCTCTTGCCTAGCGGGTAAGACGGCAGTTCCTACAACATGTGTCCATCGATTCCCAGCTTCCATTTCATCCTTTTCCACTTTGAGTACGATCTCGATGCTCATTTCGGCAGGATTATCACTGAAATCATTTTTATAGCATATCATAAATTATTCTAATATTTTATATCTCAATTTTAGTGACTTAAATCCTTATGTATATTATAATTGACTTTTTCAACTCAAAATGAACATCAGATATTAATTAATACTCTTTAAAAACAACTTACAGGAACCTCTTCGCTTCCTTGCTGCCAATAGCCCATTCAAAGGTGAGTTCATTTTCAAAGCCTTTCTTGTTAACATCATCCCGATGTAATTGGGCACTTTTGATGAGTTCCCCGTTGAGATCGGCGGACACTGTTATGTAATCACGTTTATAGTTGATATTATCAAGGCCTTTGACTGAAAAGCAAATAAAATATTTTTAATAGCATAGATAATGTTAATGGGTCATGAAATACTAAGGATCATCATTAGTCATTATACAGTGTGTCCCAGAATGATATATATACACTTTGACCATAAATAACTCAAGAACGGTAAGCTGTATTTAAACGCGGTTGGTACCATTGAAAAGAGGACAATATTTCCAATCGGAACCTGTTTTATCAATAGGAAGGTCGATAAACTTGGCCTGTCAGAAAATCTTGAAATAAAAAGTTGAAATTCCCTTCTCCCAATCCCCTAGGTCACTGATAAAGTGGGTGCCAGTGACTGTCATTGTTATTAAGGGTGCTTTTGGCTTGGATGATCCTCCGGGTGGGGCGAGAAGGATTCTGTAACATTTGTTCATTGGCTAAGACCTTTCCTTGTGGACTGCTGACAGATCATTCCTCCTTGGCCAAATCTCTTCAGACTTTTTTCAAAGTTTTCAGTTCTCATCTCCGATCATGTTATTTTGAACTACTCCTTTTTGATGACCCATGAACAAGTGAACTGAATGTAACGGAATCCTTCTCGTCCCACCCGGAGGATCATCGAAGCCAAAAGCACCCTTAATAACAATGGCAGTCACTGGCAACCACTTCGCCAGTGGCCTAGGGGATTGGGAGAAGAGAATTTCAACTTTTTTATTTCAAGACTTTCTGACAGGCCAAGTTTATCGATTTCCCTATTGATAAAATAGGTTCCGATTGGAAATATTGTCCTCTTTTCAATGGTACCAACCGCGTTTAAATACAGCTTACCGTTCTTGAGTTATTCATGTTCAAAGTGTATATATATCATTCTGGGACACCCTGTATAGGGGAAAGGGAATCAAGGAAAATATCTTACTCTTGTAGATCTTCAATACTAGGGTACATCTACCATCTTTGCCGGCGGTCTTGGAAGACTTTCCGTTAATAGGGGCCAAAGCTCTCCCAGCGGATTGAGATCGAGAGCCTCTGCTTCTGCTTGCTTCTGGACTGCGGTCTCCTCTGGTTCTCGACCTGCTTCGGCTTCTCTGTTGTTTTCGGGAGCTGACCGGACTTCTTTCCCTTGCTCGCCCACGAGCCTTAGGTGGCGGAGTGTCTTCCTCCGTAGACGCTGTAGAATATTCCATCGAATTTTCGGTGTCTGATTCCGAAATTTCAGTTTCTGTTAAAGGCGTCTCGTATTTCACATGCTTCTTCGTTTTCTCAGGCTGCGGATTTCTTCTCGAAGAGGGCTGCTGCGTCTTAGGCATTTCAGAAAAATCGGAAATCGAGAGGGTGCTTATAGGCAATAGGAGTAAGACTTGGCTGGTGAGCTCGAAAAAGATGGGCGCTTCGGACTTCGGAGATTCTTCCTTCGATGCCAGACAAAGACTAGAAATTGAAAAGTTTTTTCTCGACCTTTAAATAGTAAGCCAAATTACATGTACAGCATTGTACTGATATTCCAGGAAGCTGTCAAGTACCCATATGCAGTTTCTGCCTTTATTTAAAGTGTGCGATTATCTGGCAATCTGGCGACCATAATTATTCTAATGGAATTTTGAATACTCAAGGTTTTATATATTTCAGAAGACAAATTCATTTCGTCTTCGATCCATGGATAACAAACTACTCAAAATTCATCATAGTAGCTTTCAATAATACTCTTCTCTCCCTCTCAGTCAAATTTCCTGGTTACTCTTAGTTTGTTTCGACAACGCTTTGCAAGAGACCTTCAATGGTCACTCTTCGGAAAGTTCTTTACTCTCAATCTCATAAGCATACAGTCGTCTCATTTCCAATTTTCCACATTCTCATTTGTCATTCCACAACAACACTCCGCTCCCAATGTAAGTAAAACATTATTTCTATGTAAATAAGTACATATTGTGCACAAATTTGTCACACAAGCTAAGCTATGACATTTTTGGAATTAATAAGGGGTTCTTGACTTAGGGCATATAATACCTGTGAGTACTTCTTTTCCAGCTTTTCATTTACCATAAACGATTACTACTATTTTACAAGTACACATTTATTTTCAGTATCTTTATTTGACCTGTATGATAGGGATGTCAAATCCGTATAGCTAACTTATTTCTTCATAAAATATTCACATAATAATGTTTACTGTATAATGTATATTGACAAAATAAGGGAGCGTTCATATACTACGAGGACCACTTTGAGGGGGGGTGGGGGTACCCGAAATGTCCTCACCTTATATGCTACAAGATGGCTAAATGCTGCGAAGTGGTCCTCAAGGCGGGGGGTGGGGGTCACAAATTGGCCAAAAAAAGACCTCGTAGTATATGAACGCTTCCTAATCTGTTTTATGCAGAACGTGTTAATTTTTCCTATCAGTAAATAACTTTGTTTATGTATGTTGTAAGTTGTGTTTGTGTCGTTCTGTGTTCACTGCTTGAGTGCTATTCTCTCTCTCTCGTAATTCTCTAAATGTGAAATGCAATAAGTAAAACCAAGTGAAAGAATACATTTCCACTGCCTACAATACCATAGAATATTTAGATTATGCTCTGCACTCTATACTAATACTAATCCAACAATAACGATATGAACTGAGTGTAAGTGTAACAAAAAAATGCTATATATTAATAACTCAATAAAAAGAAATTCTCTCGATTACGAAAAAAGTTTATTCACGTTTATCAGTCATTCAAGTAAAAACTTACACTAATAACTCCTATATTCAAGAGCGAAATAAAGGAATTAATAACTAGAGCGTATAATAAACAATAATAAGACCAAGTACATTTACATGGCAAGTATGTCGTAAAACTACACATTATAACTATACAAAATATACAAGTGCAAATATTTTAATTAATTAATAACTTAAAGTAAAAGTAGTAACTTGTAACCGATATTAATACCTAATTAAAAACTCAATCGACTTCTTCGACTGTGGGACCAGTTCGATTACTGTTGCCGTATTGTTGTTGATATTGTTGGCCACAGGAACCAGGTTGCTGTTGGGGAGATGAGTTGGCTCCAGGATCCGCTCCATGCATTTTCATCATGATGGGTTTCAGTTCATTTTCGAGATCCTTCCTTTTCTGTTCGTACTCCTCTTTGTCAGCCAGAGAGTTGTTATCTAGCCATTTGAGAACATCTTGACATTTCTGAATGACGATTTGTTTGTCGCTTTCTCCAAGTTTGTCTGCTGGAGCATTTTCGGCGGCCTGTTTAGCGGCAAATACATAGGCCTCAAGTTGATTTCTAGAGGCGACTTTCTGTCTTTGTTCTTCATCTTGTTGACTGAATTTCTCAGCGTCTGCGACCATTCTGTCGATTTCCTCTTTACTCAGGCGGCCCTTGTCATTCTTGATAGTAATTGTTTCTGATTTTCCGGTGCTGGAGTCCTTGGCAGAGACATTGAGAATTCCATTAGCGTCAATGTCAAATGTGACTTCAATTTTAGGCACACCTCTTGGAGCGGGAGGAATTTCGGTCAAATTAAAAGTGCCAAGCAAGTTGTTGTCTTTGGTCATGGCTCGTTCTCCCTCATAGACTTGAATTGTGACAGCAGGCTGGTTGTCGGCGTAGGTGGTGAAAGTTTGGGATTGCTTGCACGGAATTCGGCAATTCCGTTCAATGATCTTTGTCATGACTCCTCCGGCTGTTTCAATTCCGAGAGAGAGTGGAGCAACGTCGACCAAGAGCACATCCTGAATTTCAGTGCTGGAGTCTCCAGAAAGAATGGCTGCCTGGACTGCGGCACCGTAGGCCACGGCCTCGTCAGGGTTGATGGATTTGTTCAATTCTTTTCCATTGAAGAAATCTTGGAGTAATTTCTGGATTTTGGGGATGCGGGTCGAGCCACCCACCAACACGACGTCATGAATTTGAGACTTGTCCATCTTTGCATCTCGCAGAGCCTTTTCCACAGGTTCCAGAGTAGAACGGAACAAATCCATGCAAAGTTCTTCAAACCTTGCTCGGGACATTTTCGAGTAGAAATCCACTCCCTCGTGCAAAGAGTCAATTTCAATAGAAGCCTCCGAACTGGAAGACAAAGTTCTCTTTGCTCTTTCGCAGGCTGTTCGCAGACGTCGAAGGCCCCTCGCATTGCTCTTCAAGTCTTTCTTGTATTTTCTCTTGAATTCTTCACAGAAGTGGTTGACAATTCGGTTGTCAAAGTCCTCTCCTCCCAAATGAGTGTCTCCAGCAGTCGCTCTCACTTCAAACAGAGAGCCCTCGTCAATAGTCAGAATGGAGACGTCAAAAGTTCCTCCTCCCAAATCAAAAATCAACACATTTTTCTCTCCTTTGAGATTTTTGTCGAGTCCGTAAGCGAGGGCAGCGGCTGTGGGTTCGTTAATGATCCTCATGACGTTGAGTCCGGCGATGGCTCCAGCATCTTTTGTCGCTTGACGCTGAGAGTCATTGAAGTAGGCTGGAACCGTGATCACGGCGTCTTTCACTTTCTGACCCAAATAAGATTCGGCTGTCTCCTTCATTTTCACCAAAATCATGGCACTGATTTCTTCTGGAGAAAATCGCTTGTGCTCCCCCATGAACTCAACATCCATGTGTGGCTTTCCACCAACGCTGCTCACTTTGAATGGCCAATGCTTCATGTCTGCTTGAATCTTGGGATCGTCGAACTTCCTACCAATCAGTCGCTTGGCATCGAATACCGTGTTGTGAGGATTCATGGCGACCTGGTTCTTGGCTGCGTCACCCACAAGTCTCTCCGAGTCATTAAATGCCACATAGCTGGGTGTGGTTCTGTTGCCCTGGTCATTCGCAATGATTTCCACCTTCCCCCTCTGCCACACACCTACACACGAGTAGGTCGTCCCCAGATCTATTCCAATCGCAGCTCCTTGTCCCTTCATTTTTGCTTTTCACCTCTAAATTAACAAAATCAGAAAAATACTTAGATTCTCTCCTTCAAAATATTCATTGTGGATTGTTGACTCTTATCTGCTAATAACAGTGCAATACAAACACACAAACTTAAAAGCACTTGTGTTGTCTACCTACGTACATAGTACATGTTCCGGTATGTATTATGTAGCGTAAAGTAAATTATATCATAGTAAATTCTCAAACGTTTTATATTTAAGAAAATCGAAGGAAGACAATAATGTAACAAAACCTTTATTTAGAATGTAAAGTAAAGAATAATATAAGTATATATAGATGCCTACGAGAAATCAAACGCGAATTGTGTATGTTAAAGTATGTAGTTAGTTATGCTTTTGGAAAATCCGAATTTCTTTACATACCTTTATTTTAGTTGTTGTACAAAGTATATTCAGTCTTGTCGCGAATTTAGAGTTGTCACTTTGGTACTTCCACTTATTTTTCTGGATGATGTTTGCTTTTCACCGAATTGTAGTTTAGAAATTTCTTTGCTGATTTGCGAGAGTGGAGTTTTAATTTTTGTTTATAAATAGTAACAATAGTTTTGTATACAGGTGCTTTTATGTATTTCTTTGAAAGCTCAATTTGTGTGTAATGTTGATTTGGTACGTAAGTACTAATGGTTAACCTTTGTAAAGGCTTAGAATGTGTAGTCTCTATTCGTTTGATCTGCTAAATCTGCTTGCTTTTTCAGTCTCAACTGTGACTGACTAACGTCTGACGTCTGAGCTCTGTATATATACAAAACAGAGTATTCATCATGAAGATTCGCTGGCATTCTATAAGCTTCTAGAGAAGTCTCAAACACTCTCAATTCGGTCTCGTATTGCCTCAGTCACGACACGTCACTTCGTTAACATAACATCTAGTAGGTTCTTGGAACCCATCTATGCCATGTAACCATGATGTAACTATTCACATAATAAAATGCAAAGCTTCGCATAACATTGCGTCAATACAGAATTATAAGGAATATTCCATGGAATGTAGAAGACCAGTCTGCTGACATCTGCTTTAGGCGAGAGTACTATTTGCGTTCTATATTTTGTATACCATATCCATGTGAGACGAAAATATTACACCTTAGCTAGCAACAGAGTGAGCCCGAGCAGAGAGCAGGCAGGGTAACATAATAATATGTATTTGGATACATAACATTATAACATAACATACTGAATGTAATGTATGTATATGTACAAAATGTAATCTACTCTACCTACATATACATTATGAGGAAAAAACTAGACTTTTCATCATATTTCTAGATTCGATGGACATCCCTATGCGAAACTTTACTTTCCTACTTAACGTAACGCTTTTGTCAATGTACTACTTTACAATGGGCAAATATATGAGAGAAGTTGCAAAGCAGTCTATGCAGAGTGGGATAGAACCTACTAGATGTTAATATTAAGTGACGTGACGTGACTGAGGCAATACGAGACTGAATTGAGATTGTCTGAGACTTCTCTAGAAGCTTATAGAACGCCAGCGAATCTTCATGATGAATACTCTGTTTTGTATATATACAGAGTTCGGGCCTTAGTCAGTCACAGTTGAGACTGAAAACGCAAGCAGATTTAGCAGATCAAACGAATAGAGAATACACATTCTAAGCCTTCACAAAGGTTAACTATTATTACTTACGTTACGTACCAAAGCAACATTATACTTACATTCAAATTGAACTTTCAAAGCAACACATAAAAACAACTGCATACAAAACTATTTATTGCTATTTATAAACAAACAGTGAACAGTCACTTGCAAATCAGCAAAGTAATTTCTACACTATAAAGGAAAATAAGTGCAACTAAACCAAAGTGACAATTCCAAATTCGCGAGTTTTGATATACTTTGTACAACTAAAATAAAGGTATGTAAACAAATTCGGATTTTCCGAAAGCTTGACTAACTACATACTTTAACATACATTATACATAGTTCGCGTTTGATTTTTCGTAGATATCTATATACTTATATTTTTTACTTTACATTCTAAATAAAGGTTTTGTTATATTATTGTCTTTCTTTGATTTTTTAAATATAAAACGTTTTGAGGATTTACTATTATATACTTTAGGCTACATAATACACGAGTGCATAGGTAGACAGCACAAGTGCTTTTATAATTGTGTCTTTGTGCTTGTATTGCATGTTATTAGCAGATAAGAGTCAACAATCCACAATGAATATTTTGAAGGAGAGAATCTAAGTATTTTTCTGATTTTGTTAATTTAGAGGTGAAAAGCAAAAATGAAGGGACAAGGAGCTGCGATTGGAATAGATCTGGGGACGACCTACTCGTGTGTAGGTGTGTGGCAGAGGGGGAAGGTGGAAATCATTGCGAATGACCAGGGCAACAGAACCACACCCAGCTATGTGGCATTTAATGACTCGGAGAGACTTGTGGGTGACGCAGCCAAGAACCAGGTCGCCATGAATCCTCACAACACGGTATTCGATGCCAAGCGACTGATTGGTAGGAAGTTCGACGATCCCAAGATTCAAGCAGACATGAAGCATTGGCCATTCAAAGTGAGCAGCGTTGGTGGAAAGCCACACATGGATGTTGAGTTCATGGGGGAGCACAAGCGATTTTCTCCAGAAGAAATCAGTGCCATGATTTTGGTGAAAATGAAGGAGACAGCCGAATCTTATTTGGGTCAGAAAGTGAAAGACGCCGTGATCACGGTTCCAGCCTACTTCAATGACTCTCAGCGTCAAGCGACAAAAGATGCTGGAGCCATCGCCGGACTCAACGTCATGAGGATCATTAACGAACCCACAGCCGCTGCCCTCGCTTACGGACTCGACAAAAATCTCAAAGGAGAGAAAAATGTGTTGATTTTTGATTTGGGAGGAGGAACTTTTGACGTCTCCATTCTGACTATTGACGAGGGCTCTCTGTTTGAAGTGAGAGCGACTGCTGGAGACACTCATTTGGGAGGAGAGGACTTTGACAACCGAATTGTCAACCACTTCTGTGAAGAATTCAAGAGAAAATACAAGAAAGACTTGAAGAGCAATGCGAGGGGCCTTCGACGTCTGCGAACAGCCTGCGAAAGAGCAAAGAGAACTTTGTCTTCCAGTTCGGAGGCTTCTATTGAAATTGACTCTTTGCACGAGGGAGTGGATTTCTACTCGAAAATGTCCCGAGCAAGGTTTGAAGAACTTTGCATGGATTTGTTCCGTTCTACTCTGGAACCTGTGGAAAAGGCTCTGCGAGATGCAAAGATGGACAAGTCTCAAATTCATGACGTCGTGTTGGTGGGTGGCTCGACCCGCATCCCCAAAATCCAGAAATTACTCCAAGATTTCTTCAATGGAAAAGAATTGAACAAATCCATCAACCCTGACGAGGCCGTGGCCTACGGTGCCGCAGTCCAGGCAGCCATTCTTTCTGGAGACTCCAGCACTGAAATTCAGGATGTGCTCTTGGTCGACGTTGCTCCACTCTCTCTCGGAATTGAAACAGCCGGAGGAGTCATGACAAAGATCATTGAACGGAATTGCCGAATTCCGTGCAAGCAATCCCAAACTTTCACCACCTACGCCGACAACCAGCCTGCTGTCACAATTCAAGTCTATGAGGGAGAACGAGCCATGACCAAAGACAACAACTTGCTTGGCACTTTTAATTTGACCGAAATTCCTCCCGCTCCAAGAGGTGTGCCTAAAATTGAAGTCACATTTGACATTGACGCTAATGGAATTCTCAATGTCTCTGCCAAGGACTCCAGCACCGGAAAATCAGAAACAATTACTATCAAGAATGACAAGGGCCGCCTGAGTAAAGAGGAAATCGACAGAATGGTCGCAGACGCTGAGAAATTCAGTCAACAAGATGAAGAACAAAGACAGAAAGTCGCCTCTAGAAATCAACTTGAGGCCTATGTATTTGCCGCTAAACAGGCCGCCGAAAATGCTCCAGCAGACAAACTTGGAGAAAGCGACAAACAAATCGTCATTCAGAAATGTCAAGATGTTCTCAAATGGCTAGATAACAACTCTCTGGCTGACAAAGAGGAGTACGAACAGAAAAGGAAGGATCTCGAAAATGAACTGAAACCCATCATGATGAAAATGCATGGAGCGGATCCTGGAGCCAACTCATCTCCCCAACAGCAACCTGGTTCCTGTGGCCAACAATATCAACAACAATACGGCAACAGTAATCGAACTGGTCCCACAGTCGAAGAAGTCGATTGAGTTTTTAATTAGGTTTTAATATCGGTTACAAGTTACTACTTTTACTTTAAGTTATTAATTAATTAAAATATTTGCACTTGTATATTTTGTATAGTTATAATATAGTTGTTTTGCGACATAACTTGCCATGTAAATGTACTTGGTCTTATTATTGTTTATTATACGCTCTGGCTATTAATTCCTTTATTTCGCTCTTCAATATAGGAATTATTATTATTAGTGTAAGTTTTTACTTGAATGACTGATAAACGTGAATAAACTTTTTTCGTAATCGAGAGAATTTCTTTTTATTGAGTTATTAATATATAGCATTATTTTGTTACACTGCACGCTCACTTCATATTATAGTTGTTGTTGGATTAGTATTAGCATAGAGTGGAGAGCATAATCTAAATATTCTATGGTATTGTAGGCAGTGGAAATGTATTCTTTCACTTGGTTTTACTTATTGCATTTCACATTTAGAGAATTACGAGAGAGAGAGAATAGCACTCAAGCAGTGAACACAGAACGACACAAACACAACTTACACCATACATAAACACAGTTATTTACTGATAGGAAAAATTAACACGTTCTGCATAAAACAGATTATTTTGTCAATATACATTATACAGTAAATATATTATGTGAATATTTTATGAAGAAATAAGTTAGCTATACGGATTTGACATCCCTATCATACAGGTCAAATAAAGATAGGGAAAATAAATGTGTACTTGTAAAATAGTAGTAATCGTTTATGGTAAATGAAAAGCTGGAAAAGAAGTACTCACAGTATTATATGCCCTAAGTCAAGAACCCCTTATTAATTCCAAAAATGACATAGCTTAGCTTCTGTGACAAATTTGTGCACAATATGTACTTATTTACATAGAAATGTTTTACTTACATTGGGAGCGGAGTGTTGTGGAATGACAAATGAGAATGTGGAAAATTGGAAATGAGACGACTGTATGCTTATGAGATTGAGAGTAAAGAACTTCCCGAAGAATGACCATTGAAGGTCTCTTGCAAAGCGTTGTCGAAACACAAACTAAGAGTAACCAGGAAATTTGACTGAGAGGGAGAGAAGAGTATTATTGAAAGCTACTGTGATGAATTTTGAGTAGTTTGTTTTCCATGGATCGAGGACGAAATGAATTTGTCTTCTGAAATATATAAAACCTTGAGTATTCAAAATTCCATTAGAATAATTATGGTCGCCAGATTGCCAGATAATCGCACACTTTAAATAAAGACAGAAAATGCATATGGGTACTTGACAGCGTCCTGGAATATCAGTACAATGCTCTTCATGTAATTGGGCTTACTATTTAAAGGTCGAGAAAAAACTTTTCAATTTCTAGTCTTTGTCTGGCATCGAAGGAAGAATCTCCGAATCCGAAGCGCCCATCTCTTTCAAGCTCACCAGCCAAGTCTTACTCCTATAAGCACTCTCTCGATTTCCGAGTTTTCTGCAATGCCTAAGACGCAGCAGTCCTCTTCGAGAAGAAATCCGCAGCCTGAGAAAACGAAGAAGCATGTGAAATACGAGACCCCTTTAACAGAAACTGAAATTTCGGAATCAGACACCGAAAATTCGATGGAATATTCTACAGCGTCTACGGAGGAAGACACTCCGCCACCTAAGGCTCGTGGGCGAGCAAGGGAAAGAAGTCCGGTCAGCTCCCGAAAACAACAGAGAAGCCGAAGCAGGTCGAGAACCAGAGGAGACCGCAGTCCAGAAGCTAGCAGAAGCAGAGGCTCTCGATCTCAATCCGCTGGGAGAGCTTTGGCCCCTATTAACGGAAAGTCTTCCAAGACCGCCCACAGAGATGGTAGATGTACCCTAGTATTGAAGATCTACAAGAGTAAGACATTTTCATTTATTACCTTTTCCCTAATGACTAATGATGACCCTTAGTATTTCATGACCCATTGACATTATCTATGCTATTAAAATTATTTTATTTGCTTTTCAGTCAAAGGCCTTGATAATATCACCTATAAACGTGATTACATAACAGTGTCCGCCGATCTCAACGGGGAATTCATCAAAAGTGCCCAATTACATCGGGATGATGTTAACAAGAAAGGCTTTGAAAATGAACTCACCTTTGAATGGGCTATTGGCAGCAAGGAAGCGAAAAGGTTCCTGTAAGTTGTTTTTAAAGAGTATTAATTAATATCTGATGTTCATTTTGAGTTGAAAAGGTCAATTATAATATACATAAGGAGTTAAGTCACTAAAATTGAGATATAAAATATTAGAATTATTTATGATATGCTATAAAAATGATTTCAGCGATAATCCTGCCGAAATGAACATCGAGATCGTACTCAAAGTGGAAAAGGACGAAATGGAAGCTGGGAATCGATGGACACATGTTGTAGGAACTGCCGTCTTACCCGCTAGGCAAGAGAAAAATCCGGATTCCCAAGGTCGACGCAAAGTAAGCATTAATATTGTTTTAAAGTACTTACAAAAATGCTATGCAAAGAAGTAAATGCAAAGTAGAAGCGGTCATTTGTATATGCCTCTTTTGTCTTACAATCATTTCTTAAATTCTAGATTGTCCTAGCACCCACCAAACTAGAACACGGGGAACAGAAGGTGGAATATGCGATCGACATTAAAATCGGCAAAGATGCATACAAGGCCTAAATGAATAGAAATCCTGGGATCCGGATTAAGAATACGTATAATATATTATTAGTTTCCTAGTCATTAGTTAATTTGCCTTAAACCGTTAAAAGGCGTTTATTTGAATTTGAATAATAGATGATTTAAATATTTTTAGCAAGAAAACAAATGAATTCAATTAATTTTAAATAGTTATATATATTTATTTACATGGAATGGTGCTGTTTAATTGTATTGCCATTTAACTTTATGTAGTAATGCGCACCGGTAATAAACAAATTTCGTCTTAAGAGTTCAGACGACAAAAATTGAATACTGCATTTACAATTTATTTTTACCATGCAACTACTTTTATTTGCGTATCGTTTCACTAATAAATATTGCTATAAACTCATTGCTGTATACCCATATTATAAAATGTAGCACTATCTTTAAAATATAAATAGGACAAATAAGTGACATCATCTAATCAATTTTCACTTGCTCGCAAAATAGGACTCTAGACTTTGTTCCTGCTTAAGATGAAGGAATAAGGAATCTATTTTGTCTGGGTCGTGTAATTGTACACTAATGTCATCAATCATAAATAAAGGTTTAATTTTCAAAGTCCGTGTAAGGTCCGTTTAGTTGGTCTTGTTCCTCGTAGTAGTGTAACCATTGCGTCTTACTTAATGTCTGAAAATAAACATTTAACTAATTAAATTGTATCAATATGGTATTCCTTAAAACGAGTTAATATTGGATATTACAATATGTATCATAATCAAAAATGTTTCATATTCTGCATTTAGTCCACAATTTAATAGCACATAGAAATCGCAACTTGAAGACAATGACTTTTAGTCCTGAACATGTAACTCAACACTTATGTCCGTCCGTATGTTAGAAACTTCTCAATTGTGTCAATGTCCATGAACAAAACAGTATTTAAAAGCTTCAAAAGAAAGACACTTTAAAACCGTCAAAGAATAGTACGTATTATTGCATTCGTGATGCTCATTGATTCATTTGCTCTAGCAGTTTTTGTCAATATAGGAATTATTAGTGTAAGTTTTTACTTGAATGACTGATACACGTTAATAAACGCAGTGTTGTTTTTTAAATATACGACCATAATCTCATTGTAATCGAAATCTTTTATTTTTATTCATTGATATTACAGCATTTGTGAGGGAAGACCCTGTTGATCGAGGTGTAATTTGAAATTAATTGTCTTCTGGTAATCATATATTCAAAAAAATCATGTCACTTGTATTGTTTCTATAAGGTAGAAACCGTTCTATGTGCTTATTGAGTATACAATATTAGACATAATTTAGTGTTTCAATCATATACCAATAATAAACACTTTCAAAATATGTGCTTTAGTAAACTCAGGAAACTCTGTATTCAAGTAAATATAGTTCAATATGCTCAAACACTAAAAGTAGGCTACCTAAAACAAATTTTTTACGGCAATTATAGCGCAAGACATGCAAAGTAATAGCTAGTATTGCACATCACAACGGTTTGCTGATTTAACGACTCAAATTCAAGTACAGGGTCACACTTGTACCTAACGTTAGGAAATTCTAAAGTTTCCCTGTAAGGTGTAATACAAAATTGCATTTCCAGCGAATTGGCTTTTTAATAGAGCAGCAGGGCCGGCAAATCGGATAGCAGCTTCTTATTCACCGATATCATTAGTATAAATATCAATGTTAGTTTCCCCACTCAAGTATAATATTAAAGTTTCGAAGTACAGGGCCATCAATTATGGTGTACGTACATCTAATCTAAGCACTTTTGAAAATTATGAGAATTTTGCTTGTTGGTTTAAAATATTGTTCAATAGGCATTTTATAATCCGTTTTCCATTGTTTACCTTTTAGTATATGCCTTTAGTTTGTTTTTCGCTATTATATTAATACTAATACACTATACTTTTATATTTATACATTTACCACTATTAAATTGCAATTTACATTTACCACTACGAACCATTTACATTTACGTTAAGATATATCTTATATATTATTTACGTAAATATCCCTTTCAACTCCACAAAAGTATATACCAATACATATGCATTACCCAAGCATTTTCTGACGTCAATCATTTTAGCAAAATTATTAAGAAATTTAGTCAACAGTCAACACAAAAAAGGCTTGAAGTTAGGTTTCACTGCTAATGATAATTCTTATTACAAAATCATATTGCAACAATGAATAAAATCGAGTTCATACAGGTAAAACAATATTTTATTCCTATTGATGTGTGTTTCAATGAACTAACATAAAAAGAGGAAGCATTGAAGATCTATTTAACTTTTAAAACATTCTTAAAATGTCATCCTTTGTCGTAACTGTTGTAGCTATGAAGGACAGTTTCTGTTGTAGCGCAGGGATTCCTGATGGTAGCTATTCGTTTACGTAAAAGTTACCATATAATATAATATTAAAATGTACAACCCAATGTTTTAATTTGACATGTTCCTCCGACTTTAATGTAAATTATTGATATAATATTTGGTTTACTGACTATACTACGCATGAATTTTTCTAGTCTGTCCTTGGCATGAATATAACTTAATTTAATTTCTTTAAAGTAGAATAGTCCATACTATAAGTGGGAGGTTCCTATATTACAACTCATTGCTAAAGACAATGTTAAATCGGAACGAATGTATAATATTATAAAGGAAACGAATAAATGTTCAGTATACGTAGACGCGTAACCCCAACTTGACCATTCTTTTGTA
Organism: Yoshiicerus persimilis; assembly: GCA_020352615.2. Taxonomy (NCBI): domain Eukaryota; kingdom Metazoa; phylum Arthropoda; class Collembola; order Entomobryomorpha; family Tomoceridae; genus Yoshiicerus; species Yoshiicerus persimilis. The sequence goes on from CM036942.2 coordinate 15,364,374, forward strand.
AATTCCCGTAGTTTTGCTTTGCACTTGTAATACATAGCTGTAATTACCCATTTGAAAAATGTTAAGACAAATCACTTTTAACTTTTTGGTAGCAATAATTAGTTGGGGCAACTTTTTAGGATGCAATCCATTCGAGTATAATCACAGCAAGAAAGAAATACAGTTTTGTACAGCAAAATATTTTAATCACAAAAGGGCAATTTCACTATTTTGCCAAGGGTCTATGTTTACATACACTCTGCTTCGGTTAATTTACGAATACAATTACACTCGCAATGCTCAACACATTTTGTATTTAGTTTGCATATTGTTGGCAATTTATTTGGCCCTCATACCCCAAGTTATCACTGCATTATACTACAGAAATATCATTCAAGTGGTGAACAATGGACTTCTTCATTACTTCTATGAATTCAAACGTAAGGGTTTAATTTATTTTAAAACTAGATATACATGAATTGGCAAATATTAATATCTATATCAATACTATACAATGAATTTGCAAAAATCAATACTGTATTTAACTGCATGCCCAATAGGAAAGTACGTGACAAATCCGAAAGCTGCTGAAGAAACTCTCAATTTGGACTATATTATTGCTTTGTTCCATGCGACATCTCTAATTCACCCTATCATGGCTGCTACATTTGCTGCCGTAATACGACCATCAAGGCCATACTTTATAACTTCACTCCTGCCAACAAAATGGCAAAGAAGCATCTTCGTTGTCGTTCCCCATTGGGTTGTAATGGTTTGGGCACAATGGAACTTATGGGGCTTAACTGCATTCTATGTATCCACGCTATTTCCCTATTTGATCATAACAAAGAAAATGGCAATTGCGCTACAGTAAGTTAATTTTTAATCGCTCTAGATAGAGAAACGGATAGGTTATCCAAATATACCCCATATAAAACTTAAAAATGACATCTTAATTATTAACCTTGATGAATAATTTTGTTTTAATTAAGCAAGATATTTTGTAAATAAATTCCGGATTTCATTACCTTTCAGACTCGGAAGAAAGAACTACCGTACAAAACAAATTCTAAGGACACCTGAACACCTGCACTACAATTTCCAAGTTATGAAGCTTTTCAATAAGCTACTAAATGAGGCCTTAAATTTTGCTTTTGCCCAAATGCACTTCCTGTTTACCCGGTTAAATCTAATGTGCAATGTTATATTAATTTGCTACTATGATACAATAGATCATGTAACACTAACTGTAATTGCTTTGTTTTCCTTCACCACAATCGTATTTTGGTTCTGTATGATTAAACACGCTGCAAAGATATCTACAAAAACTCACAAATGTGTCGCATCCTGGAAACGGTACGAGTCTGCAAGTCTCTATGAAAAAAAGCTAATGGCCATGTACAAACGATCGTGTCAACCGTTTGGCTTGGAAATGGGAATATTCTTCACTATAAATAAGAAAATGGTTGTCCATTTCATCATTTCAATTACCAGAGGTACTATAAGGGCTGTTCTTGCCAGCGGAAAATTATTGTAGACAATGTGTAAAAAAATAAAGGATTTAAATATCAATTTGGTTCTGATTGCTATAACATGCAGTAAATTGTATTCATATTTCATATTACAAAGGTACAAAACACAGGTATTTTGTTGCTATTTTGTTCAAATGTAAGAGAAAAGGCTTTACATATATTTCTTATTTGTGCTTTACACATTAATTAAGTATAAACTTTTATTATCAGAATTGATTGTTCGCCTTTTTAACAATAATTATAAACTAGCAACATTAACTTACTGAAATTGATGGACAAATTACCATTTGCATCTATAACTTGGTTGATTGGAGCAAAGTCATCACAGAGGAAAGTTTTGGCCTCTCAAATACATTTTTGCTGTTGAGGGAATAAAGAATTTCTCCTGAAGAGTCGAAAACATAGTCTCCTCCCATCTGAAGAGGTTCGTCTTTAATACCCTCATATGGCTTTCCGGGGATTCCTCCCGACAAAATATACTCTGCTACGAGTGGCCAGGCATGACTTCCAAATATTTTCTTGATTGATCGTTTCAAACCGAAATTCTGGTAAACTTTTTTGGTATCCGAGGTGTCCAGATAGATCTCAAAGGGAGATGGCACGTCATTTTTAAAAAGTTCGCTCCCTTTACGTTCTCCGGGGGCAACTATGATAACTTGGCATTGTAACTGCGCCAATTTTTCCTGAAAATGAATAATTAGTTTTACTGCAACCCCCAAAATGTTAAAAGTTATACATACAGCTGTAAAGACCTTTGAAAAGCCGATTGTACTGCAATAATAGCTCCTTTGGGTAACATTGTCTATAGTAACGTATCCAAAAAACCATTGAAACCGTCACCAAACTTTTGTTACACAGATGAGCATTGCAAAATGCGAACAGCTAATATTACAATGTAAGCTTATTAATATTTGTTTACTTTTGCATCAGCCAATGCTTTAACATGTTTTATACACATGGGGCAAAAATAATTCCGAAGGAAAATAAACCAAGTCAATTTGTTCTTAGAAATCAAGTTTTCCATTGTAACCACTTGGGAAGTCAGAGCATGAGACAGTTCCAACTCGCTTAACTCCATTTTCTTATCAAACTTTTCAAAACTGAGCCGATCATCAATTGTTTGTAAGAAATCATCAAAGTTTTGTTTTGACAAATTGAAATCTTCCAATGCAGTTAGCAAATCATCGTTGTTTCCCTCCTTACATGTAACTTCCTGTAATGTGGTAGTTAATGATTCGGCAGAGTTGCAGCCCATTTTACTTGCAAGAGTCACCACTGTTGCACAAGCCGGAAACAAACTGAAAAATTCATTGTTAACAAAGTTATCAACTCCTTTCTCAGCAATTGATTTTTCTGTCTCGTCCATCATGTTCCTCAAGTTTGACGCGGATTCCTTTAGTGCGTCTATTACAGTTTCGACACTAATTGTCGCTTCTTCATTAGCGCTAGCCATTCTTCAGCAGTTTATTCGAATACTGCAATACAGATAAAACAATAAAACCAAAATTAAAATAACTAACTATGGTATAAGAAATCTTACATTAAATACCGAATTCACATGCTGACATACACAAACATGTGCCTCTTTGATAATAGTTAAAACTGAAGTTTTCTTACACTATAACTGTAAGCGAAAGTAGCTGAAATTGAGAGGGACAGGAAGTTTAATCTTGCAGGTAATCGACTAAAATGGAAAGAAAAATTTGTAGAGACCTTGAACACAGATGCTTTGCTTTACTTGTGGCTTGGGCAACTTTTAGGTTCAACTGTTAAACTTCAACCTAAAAGACAATGCACAACGCAGGTATATCAGCTTTCTTGGGATACTAGATAACACAGATTACAATGTTACAGGACCTTCTAAAATAAACCAACTAGTTATTGTTGGTGTGGGCATTCTGAGTTTGAGATTGACTATATTATAGTATTACTGTCTGGCTTCGGTCTACTCTCTACTCTATATTCTAACTACCCTTGATGTTGAATTCAAATGCAGTTCTATGTATCCTCCCATCTTGTACAACATCTTGAAAAAATAGGTAACAATGAAAAGGTAACGAGAAACATTCTACGTGGTCTTTCCTATATATTTATCGTGGTTCTGTCTGTCTTTGCAGATATATCTATATATGATACTAAAGGAAACGTATCATACCCATGTACTATGTACGGACACACTCAGTGTACAATTTTATTATTTTAGAATAAGGAATTGTTAATAAAAGATGTTGTTGTACTAAGCAAGTAAACAATAATGGTGTCCTTGATTCGTGGGTATAGATTAGGCTGTAGGTTACTTTTTTAGAATCTTAAGTATACCTTCTTGTATTTGCTTGCAATTGTATGCAGTTGAACACAACAATACTAGAACTGAAGACGGCCTTTTTATTATCTTCCTGGGGTTATCAAAAGGTACGAACTACTTAGGTGGCAGAATTGCATTTAGGCTCTAGTTCGTATTTCGTAGGATAGTATTTCCTATCGCTTTAGCTTGGATGCAGAAATGAACACCATCACACACTACCAGTACAATAGTATAACTTGGCCAATGAGTTGCATATAATTATCTAAAGACATTGAAACGCACTGGTGAACATGCATATTCAGTAAATATTTAGATTTTCTATAAGTGGTAAAAGTAAAATCACTCTAAAGTATTCTAGAACAGATTACAATTTAGTATAACATATTTACTATATCTATACTTACGAGAATGTCGGTCGAGGAGATTAGGACAGAATGTAAGATTATTTCAGATATTACAATACTTTGCTCGACAATTTTTAGAATCTTTTACTCTGATGTCTTAATCATCGTTGTAAAATTGGCAATCTTACCAGCAAGCACACAAACACAATTATCAGATTTTTAGAAAAGTATGTACTATGCACGCATACACAATTAATTGCTCACTATAGGAATTCCTAGCATCCAAACATTCTAATGGGGTAAAGTAATACTATTGAAATCAGGAGAAACTTGACAATGTTGAAATATCTTTAAGATGTATTGAGTATTGAGAATGACAACTTAAACTAAAGCATAATATAATGGGTGAGTTTTAATGCAAATCTTACCTATACTTTAAGAGCATTACACATTACACACATGTATTTATAAAATAAGTATGGATGCGTTATTTAAGTAATAGTATATCTTGCGTCTTGAGTGAGTGTATCTATATTCTATATCTGAGGTATGGAAATAAGTTTATTTGATCAAGGACAGCCATATGTTTTTGTTCGGTGTATAGTGTATAGCTTGTATGAGGAAAAAGAAGAAAGTTAAAATATCTTTACATCAAAATATGGTTGCAAAAGGAAAATGAGAACTCTTGGAATTTGGTGTAAACTTGAAAAGTTTGATTTTAGAAGGCGAATGTAAGGTCAGCGGAAAATGGTTTAAAAATCAATAACATGGTGCATATTAGGGTGCTTATTTAGAAGACGCTGTTAACAAACTTGTCAATCTTAGGTTGGGGCTGGGGTTTCGCTAGAAAAATAAAATATTACAATGATAATACTGTAGCACTAATGATAGTTTTCAAAGATTTGTGGAAGATTTATTTATTAAAATGCTTTGCATAGCCCTGATAAAGTACCCCAAGAAATACTTTTTCAGGAGCTAAATGCTACATTTTCATTAACATTGAAATGTCCCTCCCTGATACTAAATGCAAATGAAATGCCAGATTCCGATAGTGGTTTCTTTTCAGGGTTTACATTTCTAAGTAGTAGTTCGTGGTCATTATTCTAAGTTGATATTGCAATCTCCGTTCGCATTGTATGAATTGAAACACAAGTTATAAGGAAAGTCCCTTGAATGTGTAGGTAAGGAAAGAATAAATAACAATACAGTTAATTTTTCCATGTAAAGCAAACAATAACTTTGTTTTGTACTAAAATGTACTACTGTACTTGCTTTTTATTTGTACGAAATGGAATGCATATTTTAAAATATCACAATGCCACAATGCTTATAAATATCTATTCAATACATACCGCTTATTGTTTACCAATCGCTTTTAGGTATCCACATTTCTGTTACAAGATCGTTCTTACCAATACCAACTCATTGCTGTAACACGTACCAAAAAAATGTATCAATTTCTTTTTAATTTAATGAAGTCACGAAGTAAATGAAAGTCAATGCAGCAAAGGCAGTTAATATAAATTAATAGATAATAATACTTAGCCACAACAAGTATTAATAAAACATGCCTACAATACTAATACTGTACAATAGTCTGTATTAATTAAGTACAGAGATGAAGTGCTCGAGGTAACGTACCGTAAGTTTAAATATTTGATTAGTTAGGTTGTAAAAACTTTCATTTTCTACCAGAAAAGCATCACATGAATTAAATGTTTTGTTAATTAAATAATTTAAAAAACCCTATAACGTAAATTGTTTCTAATATTTAAAAAAAAATAATTAAAATTTTGTACTATCTAATTCTGTTATAGGTATTCGCTTAGGTTTAAGTATTTTATCTGGAATTTGGTTATGACCTTTAGGTAATTTTGATCGCTTTTTCTTATTACAAAGTACAATTATTAGTATTAAAATAGGAATAAGAACACCAACTAAAATGAAACACCAGCGCAACTCCTCTGTCAAAATCTCTTCAACGCATACAGTATCCTTTATAAGTCCTTCGTATGAAATAATAGCTAGTGAATCTTTCGGACCGAGTCCCGTAACACAAGTAACATTTTTTATGTCCGAAATTCTGTCATAAAGTTCCCACCATATCTGTTGAAAATGGCAGTCATCGCATCTGAAAGGATTATCAGCTAAAGAAAATCTTGTGAAGTTATTGTAGTCAGCTATTACTTTAACTAAATCCAAAGAGTTCATTTTGTTGTTGCTTAAATTCAATTGTCGCACTTGGTAGGGAAAATCTGAAAGGCAAAAAGTAAAGCATATTTTGAAGAGCAATCATGACATGACCAGACCATGAACCATGCAAGATTTAAATTGTTTAATACAAAGTTAACTATATTAATATAGGAATAGATCAGGTGTAAAATAAATATTACTGAAAACGAAGTCTTCGTCGAGTTCTCTGATATCTCTCGAACTTAGATTTAATTCAAATTCCGAATTTTCATGCATCTCTGTTATATTGACTAAATTAGGGAGAAAAGATGCGGAATTCGAACAATCCATTTTAATTAGATTTTCGGATGGAATCTCAATACATTTACATTCCTTGGGGCAATTATCTTCCAGAACGCAGACAAGATCCTGATCAGAAACTATTACACAAAACAGTAGATTAATTAACTGTAAATGTGAAAATGTGCTTTTTATTGGTTATTTTTATATCATTTTGAGAAATAAGAATTTCTCTTACGATCATTAAATAATCTATTTTTTAAATTTTCTGGACTGTGACATCTCAAATCGTTGTGCTCCAAAATGTAAGTTTTTACAGTAAATTCTTTGAATGACAACGTGTGGCAGTCGCAATTCAACGGGTTCCCGTCAAACTGAACAACAATCCTTTTATTATCATAAGGTTCCAGTAAAAGATCGGCGAAATCCATATCGACGGTTGAAATATCATTGTGACGTAAATCAACACTGACCCTCCTGTAAATCAAATATTTAAATAAATGAAAAGAAACTGCTGATGACAGTGTAAGATATTATTTAATACAGAGCACGAATTATTATTTGAGCAAAATGCCAAACTGGTGATGCTTACTCAGAAACAAAGTAAAGATCTCTTGGATGAATAACTTTTATTTTATTGTGACTGAGATCCAAAGAAGTCAAGGAAGCAGGCATGAAAGTCCAATCATGATACACTTTTGTGATCATGTTATTGCGAAGATTTATCTTTTCAAGCTTTAAACTGAATTTAAGAGGAGACAAATGGTCATCTTCCACTTCCGGTTGCATTGTAGAGCCATCAATGATCCCAAAGGAAGGTATTAAAGGAGAACCGTTCTCAAAAGATAGTTTATTATTCGATAAATCAATTTCTCTTAATTCAGTCAAGCTTTCGAAAGCTCTAGAATCCACGTACTCGATCTGTGGAACAAATTAAAATGCATTTGAAACCTTAACTTAATGACCAATTTATTGTAGTTTAGTATTAACTTAGGTTTAATTGCTTTGTGATAAATATGTAAAGGCCAAATGGGTTATACAATTTGAAATACATGTACCATGTCTGTCCATAAAATATGCCTATACAACTTTCAATCTGTAATGTCAGTTATCATGAATGTATTTTGCATAAAAAATTGGAGAAACAGTATAGAGTCAACACAACTGAAACTTAAAAAGAAAACTTCCTTAGAATATCGTGTTAGGTTTTCTACACGCGATTCACAAACTTATGGCATTTCCTTCATGCATTGCAAAATACATTCACATCCCATAATTCTAAAATGTATCGTTTACTGAATTTCCGGTCTGTGCACACGTACTTTACGCTAAAACATTTACTTTTATATAAGATTGTTATTGTTATACGCTAGTTTATGTTGGACTGCATGAATTTTCGACTGAGTTCTCTGCATAACTAGTTGAAGACTCCTGTTTTATTACTTAAGGTTCTACATAGTTTACATTATATCATCACATACTATATGTTCCCTGGTTAATCCTTTAGAAACCCATAATTGAAATGATAATTATTGATAAGGTTTGGCTGATATTCAAAGTACCTTGTTTCTGGCCAAATTGAGTTTCTCCAATTTTGTCAACTGACGAAAAAGTCGTTTTCCTAAAACACGTAGTCGGTTATTGCTTAGATCTAAATGAGTTAGCAATGGAGCCTTGATTTCTGTCAAATCAGCGATTTCATTTTGATTGAGGTCGACGAATGTAAGATCAGGCAGTTGAGAGAAAAATTCATCAGGAATACTTGCAATGTTATTACGGCTCAAAACAAGAGTTGTCAAATTTGGCATGTAACCTAAAGCTGGTGCAACTTTAAGTTTATCATCTGTTAAGACGAGAATACGTAGAGATGGTAATTCAGCCAGCATTATTTCTTTGTTTTCTTCTTCTGGATCTAAAGATAAGAATTCATTTGTGGAAATAGTCATGTCGGTCGTTTGCTCCATTGAGGATGCTGTTGTTACAGAGTCATCACTTTCTGTATCAAAGTAAACCGTTGTGTAGCCCTCCTTATTTGGAATTGTTGTTTCTGTCGCTGTCTCGTCTGTAACACCATAAACATCGGGCAACTCTCTTTCTACTCGAGAAAAGGTGGAAAATGATATCGATAAATTCTTCAAGTTAGGTAAATTTTTGATCGCCGATATTTTAGATAAGCTTTTAGAGTAATCCAAGTAGAGTTCAACAAGGTTTGTCAATCCGCTAAATGCATCATCATCTAAGTATTGTAGGGGATTTTTACTTAGAAGTAATCTTTGCAAATTGTATAAATTAGCAAAAGATTCATTTCCAATCTTCGAAATTTCATTTCCGATCAAGTCTAAATACGTTACGGACTCCGGAAACATGTATTCGTCGATTTCCTTCATTTTGTTTCCGGATAAACCAATATTTTGTAGGATAACGTTGGTCTCGAAACATCCTTCAGGAATCGTTTTTAAGTTATTGTTCCTAATGTTTAGTCCTTGAAGACGAATGAGACCATCTAGCTCAGGCATTTCGTGCAATTGGTTGCTCTGTAAATTGAGAAACTCCAGGTTTGGCATTGTGATTAGGAAATCATTAGGAAGTGAAGAAATATTTCGCGTTAGCGATTTAAACGTGAAAATTCGAAGTTTTTCCGGGTTTAGCTTCATTTGTTCTATCAGGCTTCGGAAATCCTGTGCACAAAAGTTAAATTCATAAATGATTTCATTCATCATGTTTCTCCTTCGTGCATGCAGTATTCAAAGGAAAAATGCAAAAGGGTTACTTAAAGGTCATGACTGTTAAAAATAATATTTTTATTCGTACCTGTGTGGGAATTACTGGACAGTAGAATATTTCCAAGTGATTAATAGTGAAGCTTATATTCTCATGACCAAAATCCAAACCTTGCACGATTCTCCAGTTGAACGTGTTGATTGTTGGATCACATATTATTCTTACGGATGCCTCGTCATATTTTTCAGTAGAAGAAATTACTTCACATGAAAATCAAAACCATGAAAATTAACTGATATAATGTGTAATGCATGTATGGTCTTCTTACACTTTATACAGCAAACAAACTTGCATTATGTTATACTTCTGTATGTATTATGCATAGCTACTATGCAGTTTTTACTTTGACAAACTAGTTCATGTTCGCATTATAAAACGCAATCGATTTGCAAATCTCTTAAGGTGAAATACTAGAACTACCTGTCAGAACAAAATGACATTTGCTAGATCTCTACATTATCTTCATAGGCATATTTTCTATTGGTGCATGCTGCATTACATTGGATTGTAGAACATACAGTTTTTTCATTTATCATTCAAAAAGGTTATACTAAAGATTGGTAGATTTCATTCATAGTTTTTCAAAAGGCATTTTAAAAATTCTTACGTTTTATAGAGATAGGAAAGGTTTCCAGTCTTTCTTCTGTTCTGGGACATTGAATGTCCCAACCAAAATCATCCCCAGGATGGCAAAAACATTGCTTAACTGAATTTACAGTATCACAGTCGAAATAAACCGCTAAAACTCTGTTAGCATCACTAATTAAGCACAGTAAGATTAAAGACACCGTTATTGCATGTGTAAGTTTTCTTCTTCGAACCATTGAACTATTGTAGCCGCAGCTATACTGTCTAAGTGGCTTCAACAATTGCAGGAATCGGAAACCCATTTTTTATCAGGAGGAAACCTTTAGTTGCACAATCACAATTCACAACTTAACTGAACTGTTTTATGTTAGTTTACTTCTCTTCGATTGATATACTCCTCAATGCATTATGTCATTTGCAGCATCCTAGATGCGATTTGGAGCGGTAGTCAATACTCTCACAGTTTCACAGCAAGCTACGTCATAAATCTCATTAAAGCTCACTCACTGTCGTATTATAAAATTAATAAAATATTCTACACACATCGATGAATCTGCAAAAGGTTATCCAAAAATCTTAATTAGGTCGCGGTCGTTACTTAATTTGCGACGCAGTCCTCAGGATATTTTCTCTTGCTTCCTATTCCTTTGAAAATAAACAAACAAAGATTAAGATTTTTCAGAAAATGACACAAAAGGCAGGAAGACAAATTATATTGCGTAATTGTAAAAATATACTGGCTAATGCACACTAGATATTCTATACCTCTTATTAGTATTTGTGCTTATTTAAGCGTAAAGTAACTCAAATAACAACTTGTGCAAAAACTATCTTTATTGCAACTGGAATTGGTTTATGATTCATAAACCACTTGATGCCTAGTTAATTCTACTTGTTTTAAAATGACATGATTCTTCCAAGCAGAATGAGACCATAAAGTGTATTATCTGTAAGCTCGAATAAAACCTGAACTGAAATATTATAGCGTGCAATAATGACATTGAAATTTAAGGAAATGGGTTAATGCAACATGAAATGTCAAATGTCAACTACATTGAATGCAAAGTGGTCTTAGAAGCGTCTACCGATCAAATGCACATTTATAAGAAATCGTGAATTTCGTATGTAATAAAATTGTATGCTTCATTCTGCAAATTAATTTTTAGTATTGTATTTTACTGCAGCCGAAAGTCTCAATTGTCAAAATGATGGCAAATAACTACAAGAGCACACTCTCATTATTTCGCATGGCTCAAGGTTATTATAGGCACAATATATGCTGCAGGCTTTAGATGGAACGTAGTACTTCTACGCGAATACGAAAATTTTGCAAGAATTGCTTACAGAAAATTATCTTGATAATGGACTGTAGATGCGTAATTCGTGATGTATAATTCGCTCAACTGACAATGGATATTGTGAAAAGACCCTCCTTATCTATTCAAGGTGTTCTCCACCACGTGGTCTACCCTAGCTAGGTATAGGAGGTTTAATATACTTTGAAACAACATTATTGACTTTAATACTTGAAAGGAACATTAAACGGGAAGGATATACTGCTATTACTAGTTATAACAAGGTAAGGTATGGTACAGATATAGACAACACAAGGAAAATTTAACTCAACACCACTGGGAATCGAACCTATGTTCTCTCCCCCCAAGTCTCGTGTACACTTGACTGAAGCCAACTGTGGTGCGGTGAATGGAGCCCTTCTATTTCCTCCATTCATCGCTCTAACTGTCTATTTGTCTCGCAGTGCCCTGGTCTAAGCTTCAGCTTCTCATCCCCTTTAGTCAAATTAAACCCTATACCTACTGGGGATGGGGCATGTGCGGCTCTCGTAAGTTCTCATAGCGGCCTGTAGTTCATATGAGCGTTCGTCTATTAGCGTCTAGCGTACGTCTGCCTAGTCTTGTGCTACAATGTTTCAGTACAGGTTCGAAAGGGCAACGGCAATCTAGGGTCTAGCTAGTGCGGGTAATCCCTTGCATCCACTAACTAGCCCTACTAACTATACAAGACTGGCCTGAGCTATCGACTATTATCGCTTGGCTATGTGAGAGCTAGCTGGGGCTGGAGTAGAGGGTGTACGTTGAAGCACACCTTACTCACTTTTGTACCCCGCATCTTGTGAAAAGACCCTCCTTATCTATTCAAGGTGTTCTCCACCACGTGGTCTACCCTAGCTAGGTATAGGAGGTTTAATATACTTTGAAACAACATTATTGACTTTAATACTTGAAAGGAACATTAAACGGGAAGGATATACTGCTATTACTAGTTATAACAAGGTAAGGTATGGTACAGATATAGACAACACAAGGAAAATTTAACTCAACACCACTGGGAATCGAACCTATGTTCTCTCCCCCCAAGTCTCGTGTACACTTGACTGAAGCCAACTGTGGTGCGGTGAATGGAGCCCTTCTATTTCCTCCATTCATCGCTCTAACTGTCTATTTGTCTCGCAGTGCCCTGGTCTAAGCTTCAGCTTCTCAATATCTAGGTTCCGTCCCTTATTGCTGATTATGGGCACCTGCTTGGTTCAATTGTACATTGTATACAAGAATATTAGAAATGCCATTATCGACGGTATGGAGAAATAAGCAAGTAGTTCTAAGACTTACTAACAACATAGTAATTGCACACACATTTTAGTGTCCTTCCTGTGAAAAACGCTTCCTTTGAATTTTATGCGATACCTTTACATTACATTGTATCCTAAACATCTTGGTAGATAATACCATGCCATTCTTTTCTTTCTAGACCGCAAATTAGTCTATTCTGGAATTATCTATGGTATAATTATATACACCATCAAAACCGAATCAGATGAAAATATCTCGGCTACGCGACCCTGTTGGAGATAGGTATCCTTAAAATATTTTTGCTTTTTGTTGAAAAGTGGAACAACGAACAACTATCTGACTGACTAACTGAGAGTCGGACGCAAACACTAACCTGTTAATTGGCAACTAGAGTCTTTAAAGTATATGTAAGTAAAATAAAATTGAGAAAATAATTTCTTACCATCTCTGATGAGTTCCACGCAAAAATAGAAAAGTAGACTGAGCACAAATACAAAGTTTTATGAAAATGAGACGGTAAGTAAACTGACTTGTATGTGTATGAAAATGTCAGAGCAAAGAAAACACGCTGGATGAACTCGTGATGAGAATAACGAGAAATTTAGATAAAGACGATGCAGCAAAGCCTTGGCCTTGTCCTTTCTCACACAACAACATTACTAAAACGAAACGAGTTAAAATTACAATTGTTATCTCACTGAGTCAGACCATTCTCATGTGCTAGGTATGTATTTTTCATAGGTATCTCCATAAACTTCAATGCAGTGGAGTTAGGCAAGTGTTTAACTTCAATTATCTTACCGTGGCGTGGCAAGGTAGTAAATTGCAGTTTCTTTCAGACTTTCGACGAAGTGAATTCCATCAAACAACTCCTTCAATTGTTTACTTGTCTGATTAAACTCGTAAGGTGGATTGGATATCTCACAATATTATGACTACCTAACTATTTATGTAAAGCTAAATTTAGCTGTGTAACAATGCATTCATTATCCTTTCACAAAAGCAATTCAACTTAGGTAATCAATGATTATTATCCTGGAAATTTCATAGTCCTTTGAAAACTTCAGCCCCATAGGGACTCGTTAGAATAACTTTCAGTAAAATTCTAATAATTTCGAAGTAGTCTAATGCGTCTTCCATCTTATTTCATCTAATGAGCAATTAATTTTATGACACTTTCCTGACAAAACAAGCGAATGCACTTAGGTATTCACATTTTAATTACATTACACAGAAGACAGAGCACAAAGCACAACACAAGTCAAGCGAGAATTGTTTTCCTCCATAAAATACTGTCCACTTGTATAGTTAAAAATACTAATACACAGTTCTGTTGTAGGAATGTATTAAGAATAACAATACCACATTATTAATACTTCCGTATAAAGATGAATTTGTTCTTTCTACAACAACGTCCACTTCCACTCTGACTTCACTTCACATTTCTTTAATAGCTTTTAGGTCGAAATATTTTTGCACATTAGAGTTTACGATTCAGTGCTGAGAGCACAATGCGATAAATTACTCTTTTATACTATCGCTTTACTTCACGAGGAGCTTCTTATAATAGAGAAAACACCTTTTTGAAGCTCCACTGATTTTTGTCGTAAAATTACTAACGTGCATTACTGTTCTGCACGTACGTATATTATTTACTTAAACCTACACTATATACGAACACTTGCTACAGGTAGCAAAACAGTACTGTACTTATGACTTATGCACTGTGATTGTGATGCCCTTTAATATTACCGACGTTCTCTGTATCTCTTCGCATTTCCAAATGCTTGTGCTAAAAGTACTAGAGTTGTGTGTTGTAGATTATACATTCGTCTTGTCTTAATTCTTGCTCTTATAAACTAGTATTTATCAACTTAAAAATATGTATCTTATTTATGGCAAGCTCCATTTTCTGTGGGTTGTGATAAGATGTGATTTCGTGTAGGTACGCAGTGCATTCATTACCTTTGAGTAAGTGTGCAACGTGTATAATACATGTAAACTTGATAATATTATCTGTGCTATTATTTCTCCTTAACTGCACATTCACTCTGAATTTTCATTAAAATTCTCACAATTAGCTACAGATAGAGGTTAGTAACAATGATCTCACTGTAGCACATGATTTAAACAATAAACGAACGCAAGAAGGCACACTATTATTAATACTCTTAATAAGTAACAACAATCCTAGTAACACTGAGGATTATACTTATTATATTAATAACTCCAGTCAGAGATTAATAAACTGTGATTTGATTACCACTTGTACTACAGCAGACAGGTATTTGTAGAATGCTGAGCTAACAAGTTACAATGCTTCCAGTTACCTATTAAATGCAAACAAAACTGTAATTATTTAGTTTTCCTTTCTATCATGATTTTAATAGCTTTTTGATTTACAATACAAAAGCAACTACTGATTTGACTAGAAACTATTGTGTACCTAAGTATATAACTACTCAGGCAAAAAAGTTTAAAAGTATTTGGTAGGTACCTATTGTAATATGTTATGTATTTATGCAGTTGAATAACATTATTTAGGTACCTGATCAAATATCTGTATAATATCTGTATGTAGGTATGTTTGATATTAAAATTCTTTAGTCATGAAACGAAATACCTAGGTAGCCTTATGGTATTGTGTAGTCGTATTACTGCAGATTCGCCAACGTACCTAGATATTACTGATTCTGTTGCTAATACTTAGATTTTGTAGAGATTTGAATGCAAAATGTAACCTTGGTGGTTTGTTTTGGAATGGAATGAAGCTTTAGAAAAAGGTTTGGTCTAGTCAACTTGTGTACCTTGTGAACAACAATCAAGTAAATCTATTGTCTTTTGTTTGTGTAGGTCGTACAGGACAAAGCTCAACTACTCTTACAATTAGAGCTGTCTTTATGTGCATACCAACATGTACTTGTGCAGCAACTAACCTTAAAGTATACTTTGTTGCATAGAGGATTACAAAACATGTTAGAGTACGGCGTAGGCTGAGTTGTTGAGAGCACAGCTGCTGTATTGTAACTCTGATTCCTCTAAAGTGAATGATTCGGCTTGATTGTTTGAGTTGAAGTGAGGCAAGTGAGTGAGAGGCAAGTTGGCAAGGCAAAACAGAAGAGAGAAACTGATTCCTTCATGATTACACGAGAACCAGACTATACCAGACAGACAACCGATCCTAAATTCTAACTAGAGTTAAGTCTAGAGATGAGACTACAAGTGAAACATAACACGAAAGGTATTAGAATGTATTTTTGATTGCATACAACGAAAGGATCGGAGGGTCGGCGTATATAGACTATGCGATGCATCTCTTCAGATATATCTAAGTAGGTACGAAAGGATTGAAAGATTGGAACTGGAGGTACATGCGTGAACACTAATACAAAGGAAAATCAAAGGTAGCTGAGGGTTGTAGGTAGTAGGTGGATTAAGGAATAATAGAATGGATTTGTTATATTATTATAATACCTATCTCTACATAGGATGTGCAAGTTTCCTTTTGTGCTTAAAAAAGATTGTATCAACACAAACAGTACACGATGTGATAGTTTGAGTTGAAGTACTGTTTTTTAGTTATACTTGCATATATTAACCCTTTCTTACACAGCTAACTACTAATACGAACCAACATTGTTATAGTTTATAACTTGTAGATGCGTCAACTTTTTATTATGGTACGTACATTAACTCTGTAGCTTGTCTTCTTCCGTTTGGTCAACCTGTAAATACAGTTTATCAGCATCAGTGTTTACCTATTAATTATAGTTTTTATGATTTCTGAGTGGTAATTTTAATTATGTTTCAGATA
The DNA here is from genome assembly GCA_020352615.2 of Yoshiicerus persimilis. Classification (NCBI taxonomy): domain Eukaryota; kingdom Metazoa; phylum Arthropoda; class Collembola; order Entomobryomorpha; family Tomoceridae; genus Yoshiicerus; species Yoshiicerus persimilis. The sequence continues at coordinate 15,380,780 of CM036942.2, forward strand.
TTTCAGATTCGTGTAATAAATAATGGATCAAGTAGATTCGTTATCCAAATCTGTAAATTCCTCATAGCTCTGGTATGTTACCAACTATTTATATTATGTACAATAAATGAATTAGACATTTACAATGTGAGTAAGTCGAACGAATAGTCTTTTGTTAAGTTAATGAGAACTACCAAACAGAAAATGCATTATTCGTATTCAACCTAATATATAGTATCAGTATTGAATTCTACTTAATAGAAAATTTTAGTTATAGTATATGAACAACATTCTCTAAGTTTTCAAGTATTTACAGGCATTCTATTTTGGTAGCAGCGGTAGATATTACGAATGTTACATGTATTATACTTAGTAAATGCCTATTTACAGGTACGTAGTAGTAGAAATAGGTAGTTGACCATGTACAATTGTCAGTATTGATTTATGCAGGTATGTTTTCTGTATGTAATATGTATTACCATGTATTACCTATGCTGCACACGGTATTGTACGCACATATTTTAACACACATGAAAATAGTACAAGCATAGTACATGCCTAGACGCGATTTATCTAAGCCTAAGGTATTACTTACGGTTAGTTATAATATTTTATGAAATGGAAGCAATTCTGGTTGTGTGCGAAAGTGTTGAAATACTTCTAAGGTTAAAGTCAGATTAAACAGCAAACATCCTTCAGTTGGAATTGTTTTATTGCGTACTACCTACCTCGAACTGCCTACGCTATACCAATATAATGAACCTGCTAATTGCAATAATGTGAGTAGTGAGCTGTCTTAGTGTCTTATCGAGGTGAATCGAAACCTAAGTAAAACCAACCATACTGGGATCTGCTATCACATCACCCACCTTAACCGCAGTAATAAAATTCCTCAAAGAATACCTACCACTACCACCACACCATACCATAACAAACTGAAGACTTATTAACCAGCAATTCATTCAATGTCTTTGATTTTATCATGATTTGCGTAATACATCTTACCTGTAGAATTTACAACAGCAGATCAAATAATAATTTACTGCGGGTTGACCCTAGCTTCCCCAGGTATTGTATGACTATAATATGACATAGTTATTGTTTTTATCGGTATCATTTCATCATTTTATCTCATCGGGTAAGTAAACTGTAGAGCTTTGTGTGTGTAGTAGCAGAAATGGCAGGTACCTTGGTAGTTTTTACTGTATTGCAACATTTCCAATCACGAAGCTCGCATCCTACTCATTGCTTTCTATTTACTATCAGAAAAAGCATATTATACAACTCTAGGTACAGGTACGTACGCTCTAATAACAAAATATAATGAACCCAATTAATTTTCTTTGAGAGCGTAACTAGAGACAATCGTTTTTTAGTTGCGCGTCAATGTTTCATTGACCTTAGTGTCATTTTACTTTAAACAGGCATACATAAATCCTTGTTTTACTGTCATGTCCTTTTAAGAAAACCGAAAGCTGAAAATCTAGTTGCTTCATATTACTTAATGCGGCTAAAGAAACAGACGATGTGATCTGTCATCTGAGACTTGATTGATACACTTTGTGGGAAAGACTCCTAAAAGTCATGTCAATGGAATAGATAGACTATTTAAATAAATGAATAACCATTGCAGTAACCCAAATTTTTTCATTAACCTTTCGTTATATTATGTAATCAAATCAATAATAAATAAATAAAGTGTAAAGACTACGTAGGAAAATGCAATTGCATTTAATGACTTTTATTTGGATTTTTAAATACTAGTTTGTATGTACCTAGCACTATGTAGTGATAGGAAGGTTGTGTTTTGTGGATTTACAGAAGGGTACCTGTCATGCAATTAAGTGCTAGGTTGAAGGTATTTAGGGTACCTAAGTGCTTATTATATAAATAATATTATGTATTGGTTCTCCATCTGTCTACTATTGGCTAATGTATAGAAAAACTAACAGCGAGCCGAAATAGTAGCGAGCCAATAACTTTTGGCTGTTTTGACATTACTTTGAAGCAATTATCGATATTTAACAATCTTAAGTTAAATAATATGTCATAAAAGCGAGAATCCCCCTTTGCGCTTCCTATAACTGGAAACACCCAAAAATTTAGCTTAGCGCTTCCTATAAAGGGAAACACCAAAAAGTTAGCTTAGCACTTCCTATAGTGAGAAACAGCCAAAAAGTTAGCTTAGCGCGCCCTATAATGGAAAACATCAATTTGGAAGGTTATATGGTTATAGAAGCGATGTCCTATATTTCACATTTATTTATATAAATCCCTATTTGACTATCTCATTTAGTATAAAATGGAAGAAAAGTAAAATATTGTTGACAACCCCAGCAGCAAACGACCAGAAGCGGAGCAGACCAAATTGCAATAGGGTTCTAAACTAAGGTTGAGATAAGTTCAAATCCGAGGCTTAATCCAAATCGGTCAAGGTATTCAGGAGTTATAGTGTGTACGTACATACGTGCGGACAGACAACACGGTTCCATTGGTCACCCTCTGGCTAGCTAAAACACCAGGTCTCAGTTCCTTGCCATATTAATCGAGGCAATTTCCATTCAAATCTTGTAATCGGATCTCACTCTAGCCATAGAAATAACTAATACCAACAGCAAAAACCAGTTGATTTTAATTTATACACTAATGTGGTCTACATCTACACACCTGCGTCATTTAATTAGAGTCCAAAACAAGACAGCAACAGCCGGGAGCTTTTGTGGGACGAATTTGCATCTCGGCTAGAACTGACATGACGACTACTTACACATATTAATATTAACCATTCAGTATACTTACCTGTAAAGCGCTATAAAGCAAGTAAGTTGGCATATTTACCTAAAGTCCTAAGCTAAAGGATCTGTCATGGTCTTCTGTCCTGAATTTTCAAGTTGTGATGTAATCAATTCATTGGTATGACGGAAAACACAATAAGTAGCATCTCCTTTAAAGTGTGTACAGTGGTATTCTTATTCTATTGGCTTTTGGCAGTTTATTGTTGCATTTCTGTATAATGAAACAGTGTAGCAAAAATCTCCTACAATACAATAATAATTGAGTTCAGCCTTTTCGCCCTAATGCAGACTCTACAGATAACGATGTTGCTAGTTGCTATTAAAATTGAACAAAACACGCGAAACTAAATCTATCAAAAGGAAACCATATCAAATTTATTGCATTAGCATTGTTGTGTGCCTAAAGTAGTGCCAAATAAATCAGGACATAAGATAGCTATAGCTGCATCTGTATGTAACACATTATAATGTATTATGGTGGTCGGTGTATTCTTTACCTATAACTATATTACAACATTTTTCTGTCAGCGGGAGTACAAGTGGAGAAGGCAAAATTGATTATTTGAGAATTTGACAGCTTAAAATTTTCTGATAGATGAAGCACATGTTATTACGAAAGACGAAAACTCTAATGAGCAACTGTAATGAAATTGTGTAGGCTGGATACAAATAAATAAAGTTTGGTAAACTTGATGATGATTGATTGATTACACGGAAAAATGTAAAAATAGCCTTAAGAAATGTAATTATAAGTTTTGTAACTTTCTGTAGTTATCTAGAGCGTGTGTTATTCAACAAATACCCCGATAACATTACATAAACATAAATAGAAACTACCAGAGAGCAGTAACTGTAGCGAGCAAGAGTGTAAGAGCTGTTTGCATACTTGAATACAAATATACATCATCTTTTGACATTACATTATGTACTTATGTACACGTGTAAGTGAACTTTATGTACACTTATGTAATGACATGAAGGTTGTGTTTTGTGTATTTACAGAAGGGTACCTGTTATGCAATTAAGTGCTAGGTTGAAGGTATTTATTTAGGGTACATAAGTGCTTGTTTTATAAATACTATATATATTTGCTGTCCAATTGCCAATATTGGCTAATATAATATACAGAAAAATTTACAGCGAGCCGTAACAAGCAAAAAATACGCCTTGGCGCATCCTATAATGGGAAACACCCAAAAGTTAGCTTAGCGCTTCCTATAATGTGAAATACCCAAAAATTTAGCTTAGCGCTAAATTATGGTAAGCACCCAAAAATTTACGTGTTAACATACGTGTTAACATACATACCATAACTCTGGAAGGCATTGACCGATTTGAGTAAACCTTGTTTGGACTTATCTCGATAGGGTTAGGAACCCTATCGGAAGTGGTCTTGGTTCGTCTACCCTTTTCTGAGATACCGTGCTCTCATTTTACATCGGATATTATAGAAAAATGGGTTTTGGGTAATAAAATATATCACACCGCTTCTAGTCCTTTGCTAGTAGGATAATATTTTACTGTCTCTACTTTATATTGAATAAGATATTCAATAGTGGTTTTAGATGTCTAATAGTATAGCACACCGCTTTCGTATTTATTTTTTCCCTTATAGGAAGCGCCAAGTTAACATTTTAGTTGTTTCCGCATATAGGAAGCGCTATGTCAACTTTCTAGCTGACTCCACTTGTAGGAAGCACTAAGTTAACTTTTCCAATGTTTCTACTTATAAGAAGCAACTGAATATTTGGGTGCTTCGGCATGTAGGAAAGGCTATTGTAGTGTTTCTACTTCTAGAAAGCACTAAGCTAACTTTTTCAGTGTTTCGACTACTAGAAAGCGCCAAACTAACTATTTTGAGTGTTTCTAACTGTAGAAAGCGCCAAGCTAACCTTTTCGGTGTTTTTATTTGCAGAAAGCGGCAAGCTAACTTTTTGGGTGTTTCTACTTCTACAAAGCTTCAAAGATCTGAAGTAATGTAAAAAGCTAATGCATTTGTCAAGTAAGCATTCTGGTTCGCTACTGTTACGGCTCACTGTTAGCTTTTGGTGATGTTTGAGGGACAGTGAGTACCTATACCTATTGAACAAATTGTGTATTTACCTTAAGAATTTACTTGAATTTACTACATCTGATGTAACTTGATAATACATAAGTGCATTGTGTCAGCATTCGTATGTAATGGCTGAAAAAAGGAATTATTTAGCTGCATGTTCCTCAAAATACCAGAAAAACTTGCACCGCATCCCGCATATCAACATTATTATATTTTATGATAGAATTCACAAAAAGGGATTCATATTGTTATTGTGAGTTGTGCTTTGTGATCTGAATCGGTCTAGTATTAGTAAGCTTAACTATTATAGTAGCTACCTGGTTGGTAATATACATAATATTGTTACAATGCAGGATGTAATATAATGTTATTGGTATATTGTACTTAGCAGAACAAAAAATTCTTTTCAAGTCATACAGATAGGGTGATATAAAAAAGCATGGACAGATAATATAAGAGTGTCTGCGTACTCTACAGTAAGAAATAAGAAGATAAGTAGACAGACAAGAAAAAAGTCACACTCTGTGTATTAGCACAATTGACATGATGAGAGACGGTAAATGGCAATTGTGATTATAGCTTCACAACAAAGCAAAGCGCTTCACATTCTTTAAAGAGCTGCACCTCTCAGTTTTACATGCATTGTTGAATGCTGCTTTGATTTATTGGAAGAATTTCTTAGTCAAACGAAAATTGTTACCACACACGAACTTACAAAATGCGACAGTTTCGTATTTCCAAACTATTATGTTGCTGTTTTTTTCAGGTACTTAAACTCTTCTACAAAGCTACATGGTGTATACAGGTTTTGCAAGGCAGCATTACTTTACCTTAGGAATCAATCACCTTTGCAATACTTTAGCATGCCTTCCTTATGAAAAGCTGGACAGGGCTAACAACCTGCACAAAAAACTGTCAATAACGCATTAGTCATTACTGCAAATAATTTATGAACTACTCTTGAATATAAATGATTTAAATATCTGCAGACTGCAGAATGCTTTTTACGTTTTCGATATTGGTCACATGCAATGCAGATATATAACAAATGATTACAGAGAACAAAGTTAAAGAAGGACTATTAGCTAAGTCTTTATACCATTAAAACATACATTAACTCGACATGTTTTGTTCCACAGTTTGTAAATACAATAATTATAAGAACCACCTTTAAGCATTTATAGAAATATCTATTACCATAATATCATCCAAATATTAGGATTTATATTTAACCCATCATATCACCAAAACATGCATTTTAATTTTTTTTAGTTCTCATCAGTTCTCATTATATTATGTATTTCAAATGCAAAGATACATTATTTCATCAAACACTTTTAGTATAACGCTTAACCTATAGGATAAGTATACTTAATGTGCTATATTATATACATTTAGTTTAGAAGAGGATAGAGAGGGACACAAACCAGGACCTATTGGCAGAAGACATAAATAAGCAAATAATACCAGCAAATTGCTAAACACAATTTGAAAAGAATTGACTGACGAGGCCACTTAGGAAGAGTAGGAAGATTGAGCATCCTTATTAGAGGAAGCCCATATTTATACATATATGTTTTTATGTTAGTGAATTCAAAAGGTGGGTATCTGGAGCATCCACAAAATATTGCGTAAAATCCAAAGTCTCGTGTAAGAACCGCTTTCTGGTGTACGAAAGTATCTAAGCTGTACCGCCAATGGTATGCTCCCATTCCAGAGTCACCAACACCACCGAAAGGTAGACCATCAACTACAATTGAACAGAAACCCAAAATATTCCGCATTTAATTGAAAATCAGCTCAATGTGAAGCAATGTGAATACATCGGCATTATCGGAAATGCTACTTAATGTAAAAATTGGAATAAATAATATTAGTGCTTACACGATGAGTGTACACAGACATCATTGATTATTAAGCCTCCACTAGATGACCTTTCTTTAAAAAGATTCATCACTGCTTTCTTCTTCGTGAACACATATAAGCCCAACGGTTTCGGTCTAAAAAATATATATATAAGTTATGACAATCATCTAAAATATTCCGTGTGCCGACTATAAATAATTGTAATTCAGTAACCTAGAGTTAATGAATCTCAAAGCTTCTTCTGGAGAATTGCACGTTAAAATGGGAAGAATGGGTCCAAATATTTCATCCTGCATGAGAACATCAGTCTCCTTTACATTAACTACAAACAAGCAATTCCATTAACTATTCACTTTGTCCTTTATAATGTGCAATATTGAAAACATGACTTTTTGGTTGGTAATATTGTACTATATCTCTTTATTACCTATAACCGTTGGCGGAACATAAAGATCTTCGGCATCGGCGTCACTTCCGATAGCCAAGTCTCCTTTAGTGTCACTTATCAGATTTTTTAACCTTTCGAAATGACCTTTGTTAATTATTCGACCGTAGTCTCCGTTGGACTGCAATTCTCCAGTTCCATAAAAATGTTGCAGTAACTTTTTAAATCTTACGATGAGAAGTTCTTCAGTTTTCTTTGAGCAAAGAATGTAATCGGGAGCAATACAGGACTGACCTGTATTCAGCAGCTTTCCCCAGAAAATTCTCTTCGCACTTTCAGCTATATCAACACCATCCTCAACGTAACAAGGACTGCAATTGACAGCAAGTGTAAAATATGTAAATTTGCAAAAAATCATATATGCTGTCATGTATTTGAGTTAGTCAATATATGAGTATTTAGAGGTGAAAATCATAATAATAATAATAGTTTTACCTTTTACCCCCGAGCTCCAATGTTACGGGAGTAAGATACTTCGCAGCTGCAGCCATAACAGCTTTTCCAACTTTGGTGGAGCCCGTAGCAAAGATATAGTCAAATCTATTCTGCAAAAGAATAGTAGTTTCTTCTACTCCACCTTCTATTATCTTGTAGCATTCCTAAAGGCAAGAAACATTACACCTCATAAATGAGCAGTCTGTGATAAAGAAATGCACTGTGATCTCCAGATTTGTGTACCCATAGTCATAGGACACAAAATGTCTGTGTGATTTATGTATACTGTCATAGGGTATTAGCAAAGCCCATAACCTAAACTTGGGACTTCCTTTTGATTGTTCAATGAACGAAGACCAAAAGGGGATTGTGTATATAACTAACTAAAAAACATTTTTGCTATGTTTCCGTATGTGACAGTGTAAAGTTTCATACTAATTAAATTTTCAGGTATTTCGTATTCCAATTATATTGTATATAAGTTAGTGGAAGTTACTCAAATCAGTAAATGTGTAGACATTTTCATAAAATGCCTGAAAGAGCTTCCTCACATTAATCTCCATTTAGCATCCTTAAGTGATGAAACTTCGGCCTCTAACAGAAATAGGTTTATAAAAAATAGGTTCATCTATCCTAGATCTGGCAATAAGCATTTAGCATAGTTAATGTCAAGTGAAATTTAGGCATACCTAGGCAATTCCATAAATGCCTCGGCTTCGGCTAAAAAGCGGAAATAGCCGGGCCCTTTTCATTTCAGGCATATGCTTTCCGCTATAACATACATGTCATAAAATTATGTTTTATATATTATTGGTGCAGTGCCGTATTAAGCACTAGCTTTAAAATCATGTAATAGTAATGTGTTTATGTTTATGTATGTTTATGCAAGTTTCGTACCAGTTTAAATTTCTAAAATCAACCAATTCTGAAAAGAAATCGCAAATATAGTAATGCAGAAATATTTTGATGAAAAATCTATCTACTTGGATTTGTAAGCTACAATCTTTCTTACAGTGCAAAAAACGGGAATGGATAATTTTTATCTTTTAAATTATCTTGTAATAAGTTGATGATGCAATAATGATGATGCAATGCATAGCTATAACTACAGGGTGTTGCCAGCAAAAATTTCAAGTACACATTTGTGGTTCACCAGGGATTTTAGGCATATAGTAGAAATTAAATTATATAGCTAGGAATCATGTGAACTTACTGGATCCAAATATTGTGGAATCAACTGAGCAATTTTTGCAGCACAGTGGGAAGCAACTTCAGATGGTTTTACTATAACACAGTTACCTCCAGCGATTGCTCCACAAAGAGGAATCATGGTTAGCATGAAGGGGAAATTCCATGCCCCAATAATTAAAACCACGCCATAAGGGTCTTTGCGAATTTCTGCTCGGTCTGTCATTACAAGTAGGTTAATTGGAACTTTTTTCGGTTTCATCCAATCTTTCAAATCTCTCAGGGCATTTAGGATTTCGACCTTTACAAATTCGATTTCGTAAAAGATTGCTGTTTCCCAAGACAAAATTTTAATTATTATCCATAATCCACCAATTAATCTGATGATTTCTGTACACTAATATTTCTATTTTAATTTAAGTACCAATCGCTATTACTTTATTATATTTAAAGCAGGTATAATACCTTCAATTTTTGGTTTCCGCAAATCTTTGTTTATGGCTTCAAGGATTTCCTCTTGACGTTCAATTAACATTCGTCGTAGACATTTCAGCTGTTTCAATCTGAACTCATAGGAAAGTGTTTTTCCAGTACTGAACGTATTCTTGAAACCTTCTAGGATCTAAAAAAATCGTTTTTGTAAGGCATTGCTGAATAATTTAAAGGTCTATATATTACGTATAATACTTCCGCACTGTAAATAATTTTGCAAAATAATTTTAAGGCGAATCCATGATATATACTTCTAATTGCAGGTCAATAATATCATATGCACTAATGTGCTATTTTTAATAATTATAAAATTATAAATTAACCTATCTATTGTCACTAGCATAAGCATCCATTCATCCAAATCCTATAAGAATGCATTGTAATTCAACATTCAAACAAGAATTACAAGAACGGCAAGGAGAGGACAACAAAGTTCAAATAAGTGTCTTTGGATAAAATATTACATCGTGAAATTTTTTTTAATAAAATGCCCTCAATGAATTCTAGTTATCCAAAAAGCATACGACGCATGATATCGAAAATCATAAAAATGTTTCTTAGGATCCAAAGGATCCATGAAGTTTCATTGGGCATTAGAAATATAAATTTATATTATTACCATTTTATTCTTACATTTTAGACTTAATACTTGAATGGGAATTCAAAGATCACCAATACCACCACAATTATTTCTACTTCGAGTGTCTTTTTCTGTAAAATTGATGTGAACAATTTCCACAATTAAGTAAAAATATCTTTGAAATTTATGAACATTTCTTGTCATGTTCACAAAAAAACTAAATTATATTTAACAATACTTTATGCTAGCTAGTTGCGGTTGAAAATGATGGTGTTAAATTATTATGAAGCGAATGCATTCTCTTTGCATTCATTATAGCTTTAAACTGAAGTAAATAAAACTAATTTCCCACATAGTTTATTTTAGGACTTGCTTTGCTTTGTTGACTTATTTTTCCTTATATCATATCATATATATGATTTATGCTTCAAGAAATACACTATTCAATCAAGAATAACTTCAATCGATTTCCTGTATTTTTAATACAACACTTAGTTTTGCTAGTCGTGAGATCTTGAGTTCATTACTATAATTGATTACAATATAATTGGATATTGAAGATGAAAATTCAATACTCGCACTAATAGAAAAAATCAATGAATGTCTGCTTTAAAGAGGAGAGCTGAACAAAACAATATTTTTAAATTAAATCAAAGAATTTCTGAAATTATATATTACCTTTTCATAATTTTGTTGCGAATGCAAATTTTTGAAGTCTGGTGGAATCATGATGAAAATGTAGACAAGACACCTACAAATAGAATACAGCCCGACGAATATGTGAAGAGCAGGATATATAACTAGCTTTAAAACTCTCAAAGTCGGACTTAATGTGTGCTCGTTAATAAGTGTCAGAGTTAATACACATACATAAATAGTAAGCTGTATTTTGATTGGGTAAAACAGTTTTTGGTTTTTACTGAGATTCACTAGTGAGTGTTTTTCACAATATCGTTGGGAAAAGTAAATGATAATTACCAGCAACTAATATAATACATTCTTTTGAAGACGATGCGTTTTACTAGTTTATTATTCGTTGTATACGCCAATAAGCTATGTACAACCTATGTGTGCATAGTAAATGATGGGAACAACATTTAGCATTTGCTGGAAATCTTGCAAACTGTTTTTTAAGCAAAAAACTGCGAAATAACATTACAATGGGCAAAACATGCTGATGAATTACCATGATGTACGCTAAGTTATATTCATTTATTGTTTATGTGGAATTTTCTCATGATGTGATATTTTCTATTACGTATACGAAAGTGTAGATATCTTAGCACTTACATAAATAAACTAATTCGGAAGATTTTGCAATATTTATTGCACCACTTTTTCATTTTTACCAGGTTTGCTTTAAAATTCTAGGAATTACACCTTTACGATAACATTTGGGGTCCAAATACTATACTATTCACACACATCAAGTTCTGTGAGATTTACTTACCTTATACTACTTATTACAAACATATTACTTTGTTCGCATTCCCCCATGATCCCAGTCCAGATAACTCAGAATATTCACCATTTATTCAGTAACGGAAAGCTACTGTATGCAAAAGCGATGTCCGTCTGTCTATCAGTTAGTGAGTGTTCAATTATCTCACGAACGCATTGAAATTAATGAACTTACAGGACGTCTTCTAGGGCCTAACAGTGTAGGTTCCCTTTCAAATTTGGGGTTATTCGGTTGAACCCTTATTACGTAAACTTGACATTTCTTACATATGTTGTAGAAGTGTTGTCTGTGACTTGTGTAAAGATTTTAAGAAGTACCACCAGACAGAGAGAGAGAGAGACATGGACCTCCATGCTCCAGAAATACAAAAATCACTTATCATTATCAATGGAAACTCTTCGATTGAATTCAGAGTTTTCCGAATAAATTCGAACTTTATCGAATAAATCAGTACTTTTTCGAACAAATGTGAACTCTTTTGAAATTAAAATTTTTTGAAAAATTGAAACCTTTTCGAATTAATTATACCTTTGTGAATAAATTCAAATTTTTTGAATAACGAAATTTTTTGAATAGATTGTTACTTTTTGAATAAATTCAAACTGTTGTACTTAATGGTTTTTATTTCTTTTTTACTTCCGATACTGTATTATATGCCATTTGCGTATCGTTTGTTTATGTTGAATGCAAAAACAAAATAGGCAAAATAGCTTATGAGAATGAGAATATGGTGTTTTGTAATCCAGTAGCAGTAATAAATCCAGTAGTAGTTTTGTAATCCAGAAGGACTGCGGTTTTCATTGGGTAGATCAAAAGCATTTTTCTCACACATCTTACACTTTTTGGACGGCTCCATGAACATCTTCCAGTCTTTCGAACAAAACTATACAAACTTCAGTTGCGGTTTTGCAGTTTACCTGTTCACCTCTTACGTAGGTATTAAGCTGAAAATGCGAATTAATGAATTAATATTCTGGACGTTTACTTACATCAATAATATTGTAACACTGTAGAAATGTCCGCACCGATTTTATTGTATAAAGCCTACCTTGTCCGTACATAGTACATTAATACATATCTAATTCTATGGTACTTCTATTATGAAGATCTGAAATCTGAACTCATCTAGAGGACCAAATCTGTTAGACAATAGCCATATAATGCATGTCATTTCTCACATTTAGCTATTTATGTGTACTTTTACTGTCTTTTTATTACCTCTATAACTGAAAGAGCAAAGAACAAGGTGTAAAGAATTCAGATTTTGAAAGTTGTGCGAAACAAAAAATGATGACCATGATAAAAGTGCGTTTCGAGGTCTATACTTATATGATCAAAAATGCTTTGCAAACTGAAATGCACGGAAAGCTAACAAAAATTTGATTTCCGATGCATCTGGTTTAGGTATTTAAAAAGTAATAGGTTTTGCAAACTGAAATGTACGGAAAGCTAACAAAAATTTGATTTCCGATGCACCTGGTTTAGGTATTTAAAAAGTAATAGTATTATAGGAATTGTTTCAAGCGTTTTTTGCTAACAATATTAATAAAAACATAAAAAGGGTATACTGTCGTTAACACAGAATAAAATCTAAGATAAGATATGCTTAAAGCTAGTTTTAAAGCATACGAGGAGAGAACCGATTCCCTCCCTAATGGTGGCCCGCCTAAAGAGGGTGTATCTCAAGTACCGAGTCTAATGTTTGTGGTACAATGGAATTTCTATCGAAGTTAAGTAAATAGTGATTTTTAGAAAGTTTTTCATTTCATTAAACAAAATTGTAAAATAATAATTGATGTATTGTTGTTGTATGTAAAATAATAATGCCAGTGTGACACAATACAGATTTGTACGCCAAAGTACATCTAAAGAGAATTAAATTACTTGAAAATCACAAACCAAACCTCATTTTTAATCTGAAGTAATCTGTAATGTTATTAGTAACTCAATACTTAAAATTTGTTTATTTAAAAAACCTTGGAATATCATATTTGAAGTCTGGACAGTCTGGAGTGGATGAACTACATACTTAAATCCTTTCATTTACAATACTGTCAATTATTTCCATTTTACTGAAGAAGTTGTATCGATTAGGTTTATGTATTTCACTACTTAATCCACAACTCAGGTAAAATACAGGGTTTCTAAATAATTGATAGTACTTTATTACATTTTTGCGAGTATTGTACGGATTATAAGACAGAGAAAGAAGGTAAAGGCCTTAGACGTTTAACAAGGGGAAACCATGAAATATAAAACTAGAAACATAATAACCATTCCAAATAATACTTTGAATAAATCTGACCAATACAAACTTGGCAAATTAAAAGAGCTAAAATATTGAAAAAAGAAGCGAATTAAAGTCATCCTTCCAGAAATGTTATCGTAAGGGGGATATCTCATGCTGGACAGAGTTTCAGTGATAAACGAGTAATCACGAATTACAACACTTTTCTTGTTGGAAAATACTTCATAAGAGTATTTTCCGTGGTATCTTCCCATGCCACTGCTGCCAACTCCACCAAACGGTAAGCCAAACCAGCTTCCTTGAAATATGACATCATTGAAGCACAGAGATCCACTTGGACATTTCTCTGTAAACAATTCTATGACACTCTTGTCGTTTGAAAAAACATACAACGCTAACGGTTTTCCTTTTCTGCAAAAACAATCAAAACGTGTATCTTAATCCCATTGTCGTCGCAATTAGTATCACCACAACGGATGTAGTAACACTTGCCACCCATGAAACCCATATAAAATTAATGGGCTTCGTGGGTGGCATGCGCTACCAGAACCATTGCGTTTGCAGTAAAGTCCATTTTAAGGTTTGGATGTTTTGCAAATACATAGGTTCTGTACTGAAACGAAATGAAAGATATATTTCTAACCTGGATGTTATCATTTGGTAAGCTTCATTGGGCGTTTCTGCAGTCATAACGGGCAAAAATGGTCCAAATAGTTCCTCTTCCATTAAGCTGTCATTTTCAGTTACATCAACTGAAATTTACAAATACTCGTAAAAAAGCTACGAAAATAATTAATTCTGGAGCAGGATGACACCTACTCCAGGTTCGATTGCAAAAGAAAACTTGTAATATAAACTTAAAAACTGAAACTAACCAATGACAGTAGGAGAGATATACAAATCGGAATCATCCATATCTCCTCCAATAACTACATTTCCATTAGTTCGTGCCAATAAATTTTTAAGTCTGTTGAAATGGTGAATATTGACCATTCTTGCAAGATCCTTATTTGCCTTCCAGTTTTCCCCGTAAAATTCTAGAAGACATTCCTTCATTTCTTCTATAAGTTGTTTTTCTACCTTTTTCGAGCATATGAGATGATCTGGAGATATGCAAATCATCCCAATATTTTGACATTTCCCCCAAATGATGCGTTTTGCTGCAAGTTTCATATTGGCCGTTTCGTCAACGTAAATTGGACTTTAAAGAAAAAAATTGCATTATCTTTCATAAATCCTGTACTACAAGGTTAGCATAGTTTTAGTTATAATTTATTTTTGTGCTGACTAAAATATAAGTAAAACCTTTTCCCTCCTAATTCTAACACAACAGGTGTGAGAGTTTCCGCAGCAGTTTTCATGACACTTAATCCAACTCTCGTTGAGCTGGTGCACAAAATGAAATCGAATTTTTCCTTGAGAAGTTCTATAGACTCTTCAACTCCTCCCTGGACAACTTTATAGCAGTTCTGTTGGAGCAAAACAGGTATTTTAATTCATTTCATGCATGATTAACGTGTTCCATGAGAATTACAAATCTCTATTCATCTGTATTTCTTACAGGATCCAAGTAGTGAAGCAAAAGCTGTTCCAATTTAGCAGATGAGCTTGCAGTTAGTTCTGATAGCTTAATAATGGCACAGTTGCCTGCTGCAATGGCTCCAATGAGGGGAATCATGGCCAAGTAAAACGGATAATTCCATGTACTAATTATTAAAACTACTCCATAGGGTTCGTGTCTTACGAATGCTTCATCGTTAGGAGCAAGAGCATTAAATGGAGTTTTCTCGCGTTTCATCCATGTAGATAGGCAACGAATGGCTTCTAATACTTCGGCTTTAATCAGCATCAATTCATTGAAGGCTATAAACGATACAGGTAATATTTGAGCTATAACATTCTAAATGTAGTACAGTAGTACTTTATTGTGTTGTATTGTATAAATTGATAAACTGTTCACTACATATCTACAATGCACACCTTCAAATTTTGGCTTTCTCAAATCCTTGTTCATAGCCAAATATATTTCTTCTTCATGAGTATCCAGCATAGTAGCTAGCGCTTTTAACTGTTTTATTCGAAAACTGTATGGGAAAGTTTTTCCTGTTAGGAACTCCATTCGGAGACCTCCAACAACCTTCGAGGAAATATTCGTAAGGAATTGGTTAAGAATCATATTACTTAAAGGCTGTAACATCTAAGTACATTGAAATAAATATATTATTACCTTATCAAAGTGAAAATCCGAAATGCTGTCCATTGTGGCAGTGTGAATTTGAACTAATTGCTCTAATTTTAATTAAACTCTTCACTGCGTCCTCAAATTATGTTCTGGCGCTATTTCACTAATTGACAGATGAAAAGAAACTAAATGGTACAAACTACACTTATAGACACAGTAAAGTTGAAGCCGCTATTCCGTTGTCTCTAACATCTTGGCACACGAAAAGCTTCAGTTAAACTAACGGAATATCAAATCTAGGAGTAAAATCTAATATCTGTAAATTGAGGATTAAATTGCCCAACCAAAAAGCTTAATACGTGTGCTATTGAGGTAAGTGTATAAATCTTGTTTCAGAGAGGCCTACTGTGTATTTGTGTTTTGTACGGGCTATTTAGCTCTTTAGCAAAGTACATGATCTGTGTTACGGCCCTGCATGCCTCACGAAGCTTGAATGAATCTGTTGGAGGTGGTATTTTGGTTCTCTTCTTGCAAGCATTTGGAAATACCTTACAAACAATACAATGGGGTATAATACAATAGTAAATAAATACCTTCCTTCGCCCAATAGAATACTTTAGCTATATAGTTCTAAGTTTGCAATATAAGTATCAGTTGATTTTGATAGGTATTAACTCTGTTGTAACGAATACTATTCCACTATTGAAGAGAATGTTAAAAGAGATGATGGTGTATTGTGCAATCCAGCTTATTTGCGTACCTGTTGCATGTTATGGCACAAGATACAGGAGTGCTTGTCTAATGTTCCTTAAGAGATGCATATATGCATATAAATCAGTGAAAGTTTTTGCATGCATTTAATAGTGGTATTAGAGATCATGGAGGTACAAGACAAGCTTATTATACTTCAGTGATGCAAAACTTACTTTCCAGTATAATATAACCTTCAGTTTTTTGAAACAATATCTTATTATTCCAAGCACTTTCAAGTGACGCTTGACGATTGCGTAATACTTAAATGACCATACCGAAAGCAACATGCTCTACAAATCATGGTATGCAAACTCTGTCTTTCTAACCACAGAATCTTGTTACGAAGACAGACTTTAAACACATAAGATTATCTAGCAATGAAAACCAGTTATTCCAGTATCATTAGATAGGATATCAAATATTTAAAGACCAAAAAAACTTTAAAAAATCATGAATTACATATGCTCTTTATGATATTATTGTATCAAGTACTACCTTTGCTGCTGAATCAAACGAAACTTATTAAAATGAACTTGTTATACAGGAAAATATTAAAATACCTAGTAATACATAGAGAACAAAATATTGCTTTGTATTGGACATTGGAATATGCGTTACGCGACAATAATAGAGCATAAAGAATAGATACTTATAAAAGTTGTATATACCTCCTTTATAAAGATATTCTTTTCGTCTTAAAGCGTAGTTTTCCAGTTAGCTGGGAAGGTGCAGTACCAATTACTTGTCTTTAATTAGGTAAATGAGACAAAAATTCTAATACAAGAATTAGTAAAAGGGTTTATCACTCGATAAACATAATTGTGACAAGTACAACATGCATTACTAGTAAATTTTTAATGTAGGTTAGGTTGTGGAAGGGAAAAGTTTTAGTGTTACTACGACCTGGCTAATTATAATATATTTTATATCGACATTAAACAAGAGTGGTAAAGTGATAACAGATCCTATGTAAGCTACGTATAGTACATTATTATGGATATTATCTGCTAAGCATTGTTGTGTGGATACCGACATGCACACGTGAATATAAGCTTGCCTTGAGTTTGTTTACTAGATTCGTTCTAAAAGAAGAATCGCTGAACCTAAGAAAATAGGTTTACTAATTTATTTAAGAATTAGCTAAACAATCACTCAGTTCTGTTCTATTCTACTCTATACAATATGCATCTCATTACAAAGACTTGGCTTTTCTATCTTTAGGTATACGCTGTGAACTAACTTTGCCCCAACATCTCTTTTATAAATGAACTGTTAGGTACAAACTAATACACTATTAAAAATGAATGGAAAAGTTACTAGGTAAACTGTTATTGGAGAGTGTTTATAGCTTCAGGGTATCGTAGTTGGGTTTTAAGCCTTCTTTTGCCAGTATTGTAGTTTATGTTATTAATGCTTAATGCTAGTATGTGGTTTATATACATTGCTCTTTAAATGATTACTATTGAGCTTCAAATAATAACTTATCATTCATTTTCAGTTCACTTGTGTAAACCCGGTCAATTTTGTGTCCAAAATCCTTTTTCTGTATTTTCAAAACTTTTTTGATTGATTGCAGATTTAACAACGCAGGATACTGTAACGTACACAATTAGTTAACACATGATAAATTTCTTGGTAAATTGGTTAAGTGGTCTTCCTTGAGTTTCGTTTATAATACTAGTGCAATACAAATGAAAATCACATAATTCCAAATAAATGAAATTCTCAAATCTAATTGGCATACCTATTGACTCAAATCTAACAGTTGAATCAGTGGGTAAGTAACTACATACACCCATACTATTTATCTACCCTGGTTGCTGAGATCTAGAAATTTGTATGGAATGAAGTAGTTGAAGCGTAACTCATTGAAATCTGCGTTATTTTATAGTAGTGCATTGGATATGAAAATATAATTATCTATCTTTGTTATATAATATTATGTGAATATTCTATGTAGCCACTCCTTTGTTTAGCGTACCTATTGTGCTATGTACTGATAATAACGCGTCAGTATTCACCTTTAGGTTTGTATTTAGGTACTTTAATGTACTTTTGATGAAAAAGGGTCAGCTTTATTACATATAACTGTTCGCAATAACATGCATCGGTATTACAGTATTACCCTCTTTTTATAATTAAGAGAAGTACCTACTCATGAAAATGTATACAATCATCTGAGTAAAAATAGCGTAATACAGAATAACAACAATGTAAATAGAACCTATTAGCATTATTCCTATTTAAATGAAAAACTTGCATATACAGGGTACAATGTAAGTCTACAAAATTTTCCTACATACGCATGCATGTTTATGTCTTTATAAATGTAAGACACACCAACACACGTTAGTAATGTCTATCGCAAACATGTCTTTGGTATATTATAATTTATTTATTACCAACCGAACAATACGTACTACGTTTACATACTTTTTATCAATAAATTTTAATCATCTGAGTATTCACCAAGTTCTATCTAGGCCTTTATTTAGCAGTCGAATCTAATCGTTGTACTATTTAGGGGTACATGTTTAATATTCACTATTCTCAAGCTGTATAGTAGTTAGGGTAGTTTATCAATGGAATATTATTTTTAGCATAATATTTATTACTTGTTTTTCCTTATATTATTAACTATACCTGCATTGATTATGAATGAATCATATCATAATTAAAAAGTATTCGTAATCGATCAACACTAGCTGATGGTGAAACTGATTGTATACATTCCTGTAGTATCAAAGGTAAAATGTCATAGTATCTTTACATTCACCTTTTAAAAACAAAATAGCTCAAAAGCATACCTGACAGAAATATTAAAAGGTGATACAATCTTAAGGATGGAATAGTGAATCTATGGTAGTGTTTAAAAACAAAATACGTAAGCCCTATTTTCATATCCGTGTTGACGTATGGTGGATATCGAAATGAAGTCAATGCTTCTCCAGCGGCTGAAAAATCTCTCACGAGAACAGACTTTTTGTGCGAAAAACAGTCAAAGCTTGCTTTACCGATATATTTACCCATTCCGCTGGCTCCGACTCCCCCAAAACTTAATCCTGGCACTAAAAATTATTAAAAATATTCCAATTAACACCAAAAACAATTTAGGTAATGTTTCTTTCATTAATAAAATTATGCCATTACTTTGGAACAAATGAGACATAAAGTATAGGTATATAAGTATAGGTCTCATTTGTTCCCATTTTCATAAACAAAATGTTTTCTTTTGAATGTAATTAGAGATAAGAAAATGTACCACAGTCAGGGCAGGGCTTTTGATTTGACAAAGATCGTTTAATCATTGAGGTTGCGATTGTGATTTGTTAAGTATTCATTCTGCTCTCATACATACTAAATATTATCTTATGCTGTAATGAATATATCACTTACTTGCAAACTGTACTATAACATCGTTGACACACATACTTCCGCTTGTAGAATTTTCGATGAATAATTTAATAGTGCTCTTCTTTTTGGCAAAGATGTATATTGCTAAAGGTTTTGCAGACCTGAAAAGGTTTATAAATTAAATTCTAAAATTCATGGAACATAATAGAAATATGGCAAAAATTATATCCATAATTGCAATGAAACTGCTGAATTCTACAAAAATAAATGTTTACCTAGATTGGATAAAATCGAAGGCAGCTTCTGGAGACTCGGCGTTTACAATTGGTAAGATTGGGCCAAATAGTTCATCCTGCATGAGAGTATCATCTTCGGTTACGTCGACTGTATATCATTAAAGAAACAATGTAAAACTTTTACTCAATGCCAGTATCAGATGCGTTTATGACATTTGAGTGCAATTCATTATGAAGGCTAACCTACAAATGTAGGCGAAATCCACAAATCCTGTTCGTCACACTCTCCACCAATAACAATATTTCCCTTTGTCCCATTTAAAATATTTTTGAGTCTACGAAAGTGCCTGATGTTGATAATTCTGGATAAATCAGAAGACGATTTAAGATCACTTCCGTAAAATTCTCTCAAGTACTTTTCCACGAATGCAATAAGTTGCTTTTCAGTTTTCTTTGAACAAAGAATATAATCCGGGGCGATGCAAGTCTGTCCAGAGTTAATAAATTTTCCCCATATTGTTCTTTTCACGGCCAGTTGTATATTTGCGCTCTCGTCAATATACAAAGGACTACATGTAAATTTTGTTAATCAGATCCGAAACTTAATTGCATGTTCAAGTATATTACTATTCTTTATTGAAAATTGTGAACTACCTTTTTCCTCCAAGCTCCAAAGTCACAGGCGTCAAATTTTTTGCTGAAGCACTCATGATAATTTTACCTATTTGTGTAGAACAAGTTGCGAATGTGAAATCAAAGCGTTCATTCAAAAGCAGTGTTGTTTCAAGGACACTTCCTTCTATTACTCGATAGCAACTCTGAAAATGATTAAAGAAGAATAAAGCTAACTACGTCAGCAACATGTTTTTACCCTCTATATGATTAACCAAATTATGCCATAAAACCAATATAATTTCTTCTAATGAATCGAGATAGGTACTATACACGTTTTTATAATTGCACAGTGTACAAAATTGTTGAAATCGGAAAAACCTTGATTTTTAAACTTGCCATCAAAAAAATTACCAATTCTCACAATCACTACATTGACCTTTCATAACAGTATATTCACAATTTACTTAAAGATGAACTCCATATTCTTTTCTATAATATTAATAATTTCTGTTATGTAAGCTGTTTTTTCTTTACTTGAGATTTAATTTGCCTGTGATAAATTGATAGGGATAATGGTTATTACCACCGAAAGAAAATTAGGCTATGTAATAGAACTCACTGTATCCAAGTAGCGTGGGATAAGTTCCGAAAGGATGGCAGCAGAGCATGGACACATTTCTGATGGTTTAATGATGGCACAATTTCCTCCAGCAATTGCTCCAACTAAAGGTCGTATTGCTAAAACTATTGGATAATTCCATGGGGCGATAATTAATGCGACTCCGAAAGGTTCACTTTTCATGAATGCAGTGTCAAACGGTAAGAGAGCATTAAAGTCAACTTTCATCGGTTTCATCCATTTATGCAGCTCTCGAATTGCTCCATGAATTTCTATTTTGGCAGACATCGTGTCGTACATTTGTGCTGAAAAAATTCATATCATATTTGCATATTAAACTAACATAAATTATTTATTAATTGTGCTTCAGCTAACAGGTCCTCTAGTAAAGAATATGCTGATTTGGTTTGATTTGATCTGAATGCTATAATGTGTTCTCTATGCAGATATGTCTCTTTATATTGCAAAATTTAGCCTACAATTTGTCAAGTGACGGTCTGACAGGATCTTCAAAAACATAAGGTTTATAAAGTAAAAAAGTTATTTTCATCCAGTGATCAATGCCCCTTTGGGATTCATTCGCTTTCTTTAGAATTAATTACAACTAGGTAGTATTAGTAAGCGTAAGTTTACATTCTGATATTGGTCTTCTCAAGTCTTTCTGCACGGCATTCACAATTTCCTCTTCATGGGTTTCCACCATGAGCATTAAGTTCTTCAGCTGCTTTATTCGGAAAGCGTACGGCAATGTTTTTCCAGTTTTAAACGTCTGCCTCAGGTTTTCTACCACCTTTCAAAGGAATTTTAAATTGTATTTTGCTTTAAAGACAAAGTTTTAAAGAAACTCGGTAGTTCAAATTCAAATATCAATAATATTTCGGTATATTGACTGTACAGGTGTAGCAAGTATTAAAACGGTTTAATCAATCCACTACAATGGATTAACTCATCCAATTTTTCCATGTACAACAACGGTTTCCTAATTGGAAAATTCAGGGCACGGTGCGCGTATATTATGGGACTAAAAATATATAACTCATACTTAAATAGATACTATGTAAGTATGAGCGGAAGCCTTTCTGTTCACAAATAATTGGATTAGAAGTCTCATAAATAAAAGCCTCCACAATCCACAGTCTTACCTCATGGTAGTACTTATTATCTTCACTTTTTGTCATCTCTGGAGCGTCTGGAGCCATTGTTATCTAAAAGTATTCACTGTTAAAAGAAAAGTTCAGAAAAACTAAAACAAAGAAGTTAGGACAACGAATAACTCAATGTGTATCAATAAAATCTTTGCTGTCTACTTAGTCGTATTTTTTGCAACTGAATTTTAATAGTGAAGCACGACTGTTTATAATCTATGGTATCTATTCTTCCTTTGTTGTTAAATACAACGCACTCTCACAATTATGCCATTATAATATATTATGTCAGAAACTATCTATGCGTTGAGCTTTAAGTTAACTCTTTGCATGTTCACCAACAAATAAACACTTCTCAACTTGTTATTTGGTTTAGTGTTTAGGAAAACCAAAAGCTTCCCACGTCACAGAACATCACTTTCAGTCGGAAAAAGTAGTAGTGATAACAGAAGGTTACAAAGCACTGAAAGAACAAAACTTCAATCAACTCAAAAAATTATTTCAATATATCAATAAGATATGCAATACCTTGTATAAGATTATTAGATTTGCTGTCATACAACTTACAGGTTACCAATATACTTTGCATGGATATAGCGAAACCCAGAAAAAACGTCCTTCATATTCATGATAAAGAAATGAAGTAAGGAAAGATTGGTTTTCATTGCAATGCACAGTATACACAGCAATACTATTTGTATAATATGCGACTGATGATTATAAAGAGATGACTATGAAGCACAGTTTAGTTTCCAAAATAAAGGATTAATTGAAAGACATGACAAGAGTAAATGTATAGGTATCACATACCTATAAATCGTAGCACATAACATACCTATACAAATTACCATGTACATCCAATTTTTTAAATCCTCATACAAGACCTAGGAAAATAGTCCATTTAAGTTGTATAAATAGTGCTACACAACATGATGTGTCAATTGATTGAATGTAGTACAAATAAGACTAGCAACTAGTATGTTGTGAACATCGAGAAATATTCACACAAGACAAATAAGTATTAGGTATGTGCTGCGTTTTTAATTTCGTACTCATGTAAGTTAAATTCTTTATCCCAGTACGCAGCTTACATATAGACATTAATGAGGTTTGTAATTCTACTCTCATAAAAAACAAGACAAGATGGAAACAGTCTCGATTGGTTAAGCATAGTTCTACTGTAATCAAAAATTGAAATTGGTAACAGCATAACAATTTGAAACTCTAAGCAAACGATGCTACATAATTATAAGCCTCAAAATCGAAATGTTACTATATCAAATGTCATGTCCTAAGTCAGTATGTTCCTTACCCACATAAAAAATAAATAACAAACTCTGTTAAATGATAAAGATTGATTCTGTAATATAGGACTGGGACAGTAGAGAGCTTACGAGACGATCTAGGTTCAATAATCATTTGCATGATGGGATATTGATAAGAAACGACTTTGACCTACTTGCTTGAGATATTATTTAATATGCCGTGAGAACTTATAGCTAAAGAACATTTAGTACACATATAATTCACAGTATTGAATTGTAATGCGAATGTTTGTTTTGTACTTTAGAGTCAGCAATTATGTGTCTATTAATCTTTCTGTGATAAATGCTTGGCAGTATTCCTAGTACTAGTAATAATCACTTAAATTGTTATGTGATGCATCACTACCTATGTGCTTGTAGTTGAGGCAGGAACCACAATAGCAGTATACTAAATTAAAAAATGGCACATGACACGTACCATGAAAATACTGAAATTGTTCCCATCCACCATCTAATGCTGGGTTGATATTCTGAATCCGTGTTTTAGAAACTTTTCATGCAGTAATTACAAGGAATTGTAATGTTAACCCTTTACAAACCACAATTCGCGTATCAAAATGTATTTGATTATTTTACAGTTCACAATAATAAAGATCGTACACTGCTTAGAGGCATATAATATACAATATGAATTAATATTAAATATAATATTTTTCCTTCTGTGCAAACATTTTCTGGTTTAATCATTAATACCCCTTCTAACCGTTGTTCCAGTTTCCATCTTTACATTTTCATGAAAATGCTTTGCAGTCTCAGGAAACTCTGTTCGATATGCTTGATGGAAATGAGAAATCGCGGCATATTTAACAAGAACAGGTTTCCCCTTCAAGCATGTTCGCTCATTTAACGTAAAAGTCTGAAAGTCTGCAGCTTTAACAAATGTGGTCTAAGTTTAAAGGTAAGTTACAGGAATAAAAAAGCATTGGTATAGTTATTATTTTGTAATGATACGAAATAATTTTATTCTCGAAACTTTATTGACTTTTGTGTTTAGGTGACATGTCCATTGTGTAACCAATACTGTTTACAAGATGCCCAAATATATTCCTCCACCAGCTGCTTTTGATTTAAATAACGCATTAGAAGGCCAGTTTGACGATGTTGATGAAGATGAAAATTCTAATGCAAGGTATGCCCTTAAGGGCCTTAAACTGCTATAAATATATTTTGGTAGTTTAAAGTCTGTTGTGTCACATTTTGATTTTGGTAGTAGATGTATCATAAACATTTTCAGGTATTCCGTTTGCATATTTACATGCATATCTAAGTGTATTACCTTATACCTTGTAATGCATATGCAACTGTTACCGTTTTACAGGGTTTAAGAAAGATATAAAAAGATGCAAGTTTTTCAGTGAAATCTCTTCTTGAAACTTTAAAGAAAATTCTTAGCTTAAGCACTTTAAAAAATTATACAAGTGTATACGTACAAGAAGTTCAATTATGCAATCCTTTTACAGATCTTTAGTTTAGTAGCATGTAATACATAATTCACTATTTTTATTTTTAGAAATCTTAATGCACTCTTCCACCATCAACATGTGATAGGGGATTCAAACATAAAGTCAGGGCATGATTTTGATGAAAATGAAGAGAGTGACGATTCCTGTTCTGACGGAGATGATTATGAGTTTTACGGTGAAAAACGTGGCCCAAATAATCAAGGAAAGTCACAAATTCAACTAAATCAATGTTCAGAAGAACTTTTTAAGAAGTACGCCAACAAAATTAGTGTGGACAAATATGAAGGTATATCCGACTTACCAACAGGAGCGGGGAATAAAATCTTGGTTGCAAACAAAAAAGACTCTGCAAATAGGTAAAGAGCATTAAATTTTTTATAAGTATACTTGTTTAACTCTTTTCGTATTCGTAATTATACTATTTTCCTAACGTTACTAGTAAAATGTATAAAAATCTAGGCAAAAGGTCAAAGATAAGCAAGATAGGGCAACAGTAGAGCAAGTTATGGATCCTCGTACAAGAATGATACTTTACAAACTGCTTAGTAATGGAAAAATGTTAAGTATTGATGGCTGCATATCAACTGGCAAGGAGGCTAATGTTTATCATGCTAGCGGACCAGAGGAAACTTCGTACGCAATTAAGATTTTCAAAACTTCAATCCTGACATTTAAAGCAAGGGATAAGTATGTTTCAGGAGAATTCAGATTCCGTGGTGGCTACTGCAAGAAAAATCCTAGAAAAATGGTTAGATTGTGGGCTGAGAAGGAATACAGAAATTTGCTTCGAATTCATACGACAGGATCTGTATTAGTTCCACAACCTAGACTTTTAAAATCCCACGTGCTTGTTATGGATTTCATCGGCGAAAAGGGTTGGCCATGCCCTTTGCTGAAAGATGTCAAATTTGATAAGATCGATTTTGGGGATGATAGTGCTGAAAATAAGGAAAATGATACAAAATCTGAAGTTCAAGCTTCTCATATTGAAGAATCCGATGACCATGAGCCTTTAAAAAAACTGCTCTCGAAATTGTATCGTGATTGCCTTGTAATTTTGTATCGTCTGTACAAACACTGTAAACTAGTTCACGCAGATTTCTCTGAATTTAATTTGATTCTTAAAGATTACAATGATTTATATGTGATTGATGTGTCCCAGTCGGTTGAACACGATCATCCTAGGAGCTTCGACTTTTTAAAAAGCGATATTAAAAACGTACAAGGTAAGTTTATTTAAGCTGTCTTTGTTATTTTTCTGAAACTTATAATATACCTGTTAATTCAATGTTATTTTCCTCGGTTTTTTTAGAGTTTTTTGGCAAACGGCAAGTTCTCATTGGTGATTACAAAGAAATATTTGACATCATTACTAATCCTGGGATTAACGACGAAAATTATGAAGTAACATTGGATAAAATTCTTACATCTGCTAAAAAGTTTGAAAATGTTGATGCTGTAGACGAAGTTTTTCGCCAATCATTCATACCACGAAAAATGGAGGAGGTAAGGCAAAAAACTATCTATTCTCTGTACTTATACTCCCAAAAGTATCAATGACCCATCACCGAAATATTTATAGGTGGTCCACTATGAACGGGATTTTGAGAAAGCGAAGATAGGTGAAACTGAACTAATTTATGCAAACGTAATGGGAATGAAGCCAGATTTATCTGGTCCCAAGGATTCCCCACAGTTAGGGGAACATGGAATCAGTAACAAGGACGCCTCATCACATCAAAATGCAGAATCTGACAGTTCTGAAACTGGTTCTAGTTCTAGTGATGACGAAGATGAATCAAAATTTAAAGACTCTCACAGACCTAGAGAAGAGACCGCTGAAGAGAAACGGGTATTTCATTTGTAAAAAGTTTTCCCAAAATATTAAAAGCCATGCTTACCATGTTACTAATTGTAATTTATGCATTTCAGGAGCGAAAAAAGGCTGTTAAACAAGATAAGGCAGAAAAGCGTCAAACAAAAATGAAAAAGCATATAAAGAAAAGAAAAGAGAAAATGTCTCATGCTAATTCTAAACATAAATAAAGTAAATTTTGTTGATTATTTTGTACGAAAAGGATTTGAGACTGCCTTATGTTTGTTATTGTAGGATACATTTCGCATGAATAGTTATCTCGCTGTATAGTTTACCTTGATTCATTAGAATTTGCGTGTTTGTAACTTTATAATGATTTTCAACCCATTTAAAGCCCTCCAGAGACTGAAAAACATCTACGCATCTATCGAAAGCAACAATATAGCGTTTTACAACAGAAAACTTATTCGCCGTTTTTAACTGTTCAACGTAAGAATCTTTCAGAGCTTAAAGACAAAGTATTTACCGTTTTATTACAAGTATATTTTAATCAATAATTCCATATTGAACCCAGTGTGACGCAAATACATCTTCGACTCTATTCGTTCCTGGTATAAAATATTTACTATGATCCTCCTTTTCCTTGTTTTCAGAATTTGCTAATATTACCTGGGACTGGGACTTGAGCTAAAGACGGGCATAAATATTTACAGACATCCTTTTCCATGTTCAACGTATTTATTCACATTATTAAAGTTGATTTCGTTTTCTACTGTCATACTGTTATTGCACACAGAAATACTGCCTTAAGTTTACATTTATGTATCTATCTATTTAGAGGTAGCTCTTCTATTGATTTATAATACCTATCACAGTTCTGTAGTTAATGCTTGACTTGTCTGTTTTCTGCCTAAGCAGTAGATGTACAGTCAGTCATGTATTTAATGTAGACATTTTCAATACCTACTAAAGGTTGATACTCGAGTAATAAATCTATATGCTATTTGATAAGTCGAATATTAAATTTTTTAACTCGCTTAAAATACTGCGCACGTCGAGAAGTCGGGGATACCCGGACAGCTCGGAGAAACCCCTCTGTAATTTCATCATTGTTTGAATAACTTCTGGTAACAGGGATGATCAGAATATCTCTTCCTGACTGACTAATCCCCTTTAATAATGAATACACTTTCTGGTCGAAGTCGTCATTGTACTCTTTCGGTAGCTTCAGCCAGTAAATAGAGTGTAGGTCGATGCTCTCTTCCATTGACTGTTGGTCATTTCCGGACAACTGGTTATTGTCATGCTCATTGTAAGCCGTATGAGAAATTGAGGACTGAAAATGTTCATGATTTACATCTTCATTAGTTAAATGCTCACTACTTTTTCCATGTGCTTCATGAACATTTGCCTGATAATTAGAAAAGTCCCCCCTTTGACCGCCAGCATAAGAATTCTCATTCGCGTAACCATTTTCACTTTGGGTTGAAATTTTTTCATAATGTGGGTGCCCAGATTGCTCCTCAGCAGAATTACTTTTCCAGACTACTGTATGACCATTATTAACAGCCTGTACTCCTACTTGAGGCAAATGATTGAAATGATGTGCTGTATGTTCACTTGGAGTATGTGAGGCAACAGGAGCATCAATAAAAATGCATGCACGAGCTGGTTCTGTAAAATAAATATTGGTTTGCCTACTAAATTTCGGAATTTCTTGAGAAAATATAATTTAGCATTTGCAAAGTTTAGAAACGTGACTTTTACCATTCAGGTTTTCTCGTTTGCTACGGGCAAGATATTTAGCAATATCCTCCTTAGTTAAAGACTTCATGACATCGGAAAATGCCTTACTAGCAAGCGCATCTCGACGCTTTCGTTTTACAACCATATCGGTCTCGATGGTTTTCAACGTTCCAATTGATTTTCCTATTGAAGACTTCAAATGCTCCATTTGCTCCATTAGATTCTTTTCTCCTTTGGCCAATAAGTCGAAAACAGTCCCTACCTCCTTGGTCAATTCATTCATGTCGCATTTCGATTTCTCTCCATGTGATGACTTCTTTACTTTTTCATGATTTTTATCATGAGAATTACCTGAGAGCTCTTTCTTTGAATGATTTTCATCAGCGTTTTCTTCCCCATCTTTCTTCCAGTAATCACTTTTAACTTTCTCATTATGTTTATCGGTATATTCCTCATTGTCGGCATTCCCTTTGTCATCACTAGAACCATAGTCATCAACAGCATTGCTTTGTTCACTTTTGTGAACATCCACAGCTTTAGATTGGGATTCCTTATTATCTTCTGCTGTGTTTCCAGCCTCAGAGTCAACATCTTGTCGTACCTCTTCTGATTCAACTGCAGACGCAATAGCATTCGCCTCTGCATACAACGACTTTTGCACTGCTTCTAAATCATCCTTCTCTGCTTCTTCAAGCTCTTCATTTTGCTGTAAACCATTTCAAATTATATGAATCATCATTCTCCCTATTACAATATACGATCAAATACATTACCTCATGCTCATGTCTCCTAAATCTGTTAAAATGACTCAAGTTTGTCCTAGCCAACTTTCTCATTGTGTTGGTATCTATGTATTTGCTTCTCAAAGCGGTGTCAGCAGGTATACTATCGTACTGTACCTTAGTATTCTTATGTAAACCATTTGATTGATGCCTATGTTTATCGACATCAGTGTTTCTAAGAACTAAACGTTTTTTCTTTAATTGAAGAACAGCATACCCTTTTTTGTTCCTGCAAGGTTAAAAAACTGACATTAAGATGTGGTCACTTAAATATTGAAGCAGTATCAAATGTATGTCAGTTTTTCCGTATGTTATTGAACTGTTATTGAACTGAACTACTTCCAATATTTACTTAATGACATTTATCGTACATGATAGCACAACTCATTAATATTGGCAGTTAACAACACATTAGCATAATCATTAATCATATCATGAACGCATACATAGAAGCAATAAATGATGTTTACTCTTACAATTGTTTTTCTAAAGCTGCTTCCACAGATCGGGCCGCCATAGATAAACTCACCTCAAAGACAACCAAGATAATTACCAACCAAATATTAACTCTCATAGTTTATGATGTACGCATTGATACTGTCTTTTAGTATTTATGCAGCATATGTAAGCAACTGTGAAGCAATAGCATTTCTGTTACCGATAGACTTGTCACTTCACCGAAACTATTCTTTCTGTCTTACTCATTCGGAGTCAATCCCCTGCTTTTTAGAATTTTCAACCTAACATTGTTCTCTGTGAAATTACTAAGACAACATACCGAGTACTGATAGGATAATGAATGAATATTTAATCAGATTCGCCTGTACTATTCAACTTGCGAAGTACAAGTCAAAGGTGTTGACTTACCCAAAATAACAAGAAATTGTCACCCAGTTCTTCATGGAGAATTCTGCAATCAACTTGAATTCCCAACTGGGTGACAATTTCTTGTTATTTTGGGTAAGTCAACACCTGGTAGGCAGGCGAGGGGAAGTTGCTGGGGGCAACTTCTCCTTTTTTGAAGCACATTGGTACAAGTCATAAAGTGAAAGTAGGCAAGGACTTTGCACTTAAAGGGTGAAAGTCCTAAATACAACTTTCTTCTATTTTCACTACAAGACTTTTATTTACAATTCGTTTGCTATATTTCATTTGAGTCATTGCCAGTACTTTCCATATTAATACGTACAATACTTTCCTTGAATAATTTTTTGGATTTATTGTAAATATCTTTAAGTGCTGGGTATGTAAATATCTTATACTCTACGGAGGTGCAGAGAATTCAACTGAGGGGAGGGTAGTATTTCCCTAGGAAGTAAAACTGGGTCAAACCAAATAATTTACAATCGAAGTATCAGACATGCCTATAGACATGAACATGTTTGTAAATAATAAAGGATATTGTACTAATAGTGTGGTTAAGTAAAATCATGTTATGTTCCATACTTAGCTTAATACTAGAGCTTCTTGTCTTACTTTCAAATCGAAGTAAAAGTAAATCCGGTTTGGATTGCGCTTGCATATAGTATGGAATGGTATGAAATGTCTGCTTGGTGGAAACTTTAAGAATACGAATAAATACTTAAGTATGGAAGTACTGAAGTACTGAAGTACATTGCAAATGAATTAATGGTTTCATGAACGAGGACAGTAAAGTGCAAGGACCTAGTGAGGAATAAGTATTATGAAAATTCCAGGGTGTAGTTTCTATTTATGACTTGTAAATTTAGTGAGGTGAGGTGACACAAGCACACTGTGTTATGATTTTGTGGTCAATGGCTTTAGTTATCTTTATCTATAGTTTGTACACCTAAATCAAATACTTCCCAAACTAAGCCAAGGGGAGTTCCCTACCGGGACAGAAAAAGACTTGTTCTGTATGCCTTCCACGAATGATTGCCACTTCACCATCCCATAGATAATAACCTATATTTAATAGAATAACCAAAAATCATCAAATAGAATGTGTTGGAACACTTAAATAGCGAATTCATTTCTCCACAACTTATTTCACAACAGTCCCAAAACACAAGTAATTTACGCAAGCATTATAAGCAGAAGAGCAGACCATTAGTGCATATATTTTATCTTAACTGTTAGTTTACTGCTGCAATTTATCTGTTATTGGGAAATCGATTGCATGTGAAACCGGTTATCTTTACCTGTGTATTGTATTTCCATTCTTTGTCCCCACAAACTTCCTTGTATGTATATCTAAGTTTTATCTCTTTTCTTTGGTAAAACTATCATCAATTGTAGACTACCTGACTTATCTACTGGTAAAATATTAAGTATCACATAAATGGCAGACGTACCGTATAATTCTGTATTGGAATATTGCTACCAGTATATTCAAATCAGGAATTAACGAGTACAAAAGTCTTTACCAAAGCCATAAGGATAAAGATAGTCTAAGTAAAAGCGAGGTAAAAAGAGTAACTTTTGCCATTCTCGAAAGGGAAAACATCCTTGCCATGCTTATTAACATTTACAGCACTATTAAAGCGCTTAAAAAGTGTAGGTAAATGTATTAAATCTCAATAACATCCATCACTTCAAAAATAAAATAAGAAATTCTTGCCTGGCTATTTATTACTTTATTTAATGCATATTTACTACTTAACAAACTGTAAACGAGAGTAAAAATCAATAAAGCTTAGCTTAGCAATACTTCGGTCAACGACATACCTACTAACACACTAAATAATAGCCAATTACGTTGTTTCGTTTCAACTGTCCTGCCAGCAATGCTTTCACACACAAACATTACTACACTCAAGTGTTCTTATGCCACATTCAGGTTCTACGTTCGTCTCATACAGTTGTGAATATAAAGTGTATGTAGTTTGACTTTCTGCTATTCCAAGTTCCAGTGTGCAATGTTGATAGGTGTGCTGCATTCATGGGAAAGGTGACTTCTGATGTAATAGAGCGTACCTTCCTTTACTTTCACCATTACCAATCTATAAAATAAACTGTTAGGCTAAACACGCAATTTGGGTCAGTTCAGTTCCCATCCTGTTCTGCCCAGGATGACCAAACGTGTTCACCTTTCATGAGACCTGGGACTGTCTGCATTTTCTCTACTCTTAAAAATGGATAACACATTACAGAAAATTCCAATTATGATGTTTCGATTGACTCATAATTAGTGCATGGTTTGTTCGTTACGACAATGGAATCTCCTTTGCCCCCTGTGACTATTAAAAAACTAACAAAGGAGTCCCTGAAAAAAAGTGAAGAGGATGAGTACAAAATCCCCACTGAGAGACTGAGAGAAGGACGCTACTTGCCAAAAAGCTTGAAAGAGGATAACATTAACAATGTCCCAATTGAGGATTTCGATCCATACTATACAAATCAACAGGTAAGAGTTTACTGCTAATTGGAAGCACTTGCATCAATTTTTCCATGTATAATTCCTGTACTATTGACTTTTTTCATTCCAGACGTTTGTCGTACTCGGATGCAAAGATCTCATTTATAGATTCAACTCATCAAATTCATTATGTATGCTCAGCCCTTTAAACCTTCTCAGACGGTCTGTCATTTTTCTACTCACTCATTGGGTTTTCGCGGCTTTCATTACCACTGTGGTACTTCTCAACTGTCTCCTTCTTCTATGTCCTTTAGAAACATGGGGTCTAGCTTTGGCTGTAGAGTAAGTCTCATCGCATAAACATCACATAAAGAATTCACAACTTCCTTTCTCCAAATGAGTTTTTTAATGTTCTTACTTAAAAACGCAATATTTTTAATTAAAAACAGGATAACGTTTCTCTCCATATATTTGGTGGAGCTCATTTTCATTTTCATTGCCAGAGGAGGTTTTCTAGAACCTTTCACAGCTCTAAGAAGTATATGGACTTGGATTGACATAACCATCATTGTCTTGGGGTAAGTTGAATTTTGCTTTCTCCACATTCTCCATGCTTCCGCTAATATATGCAAACTGTGTATGCGTAGCATAAGCATGTGAAAATTATTTCAAGCGTATGAAATACAAGAATCTTAGTCTTGGACTTGGCATGAGTTTACATAATTACTAACTAAGGAATGTAAGTCAGAAAAGATATTGAGACGAGATAGCAGATAGTCAGGAAATTCAATCACATTTAACAGCTACCCATATACAAATGTACTTGCAATAATAACGTAGCAAAGAAATGTTTTACGTGCCTCTACTAGCACAGTTTACTAGTAATGTAATTTTCATGAAAATATGTGTACATGAATCGTCCATAGTATGCTAATTTTAGAATAATCTTTTATACCTATAGCTATATAATAACATTACGCAAAAACGCATTTTCCTATATAATACGGAATGCATTTTTATTTTTATAGGATTGTAGCATGTGGAACACAATCTGACAAAGTAGCTGGACTCGCTGCATTGAGAATACTTAAAGTTATTCCGTATATTCCAGGTAATACAGTATGAATTTATACTAATAGTTATTGATTTTCATGGTGTAACTGATTTCAAAGTATTTTGGGGTACGATATAAATGTTCTATTCGCTCCATCTACTCGTTAAAGATATAAATTCGGTTCTTTTAGTTTGTGTCTATTAATACGCCCGTATAACAATGTCCTTGTCATTATATTATCAAGGTTTACGAGTGACGGCAGATTTCGTATTTTCGATTTCGTTGCAACTCCTTGAAGTATTCTTCTACAGTATTGTGGCAATATGTGGGTTCGCCATAGCTGGAATGCACCTATTTCCAGGCTCTTTGACTCAGAAGTGCGTTGCAGATTTCTCATTAAAATCTGTAAATGATGTCAATACCCTCGAAACATGGAGCAGAAGTTCCGCTAATTGGCTTGTTGACAATCGTCCTCACTCAGTATTCACGTATAAACTTTGTGGAAATGAAAGCGGAAGCAGGTAAATACATTTAAATTTTTCGATATAATTACGCTTGACCTATGAATTTACACCATTGTCCATTTTCTGTGTGGCACTTTAAAATTAAGTCTTATAATTTATCTAAACTCATTTTAGAAAATGCCCCGATCTGTACACATGCAGTAAAGGCTATGGCCCAAATCCCGGTTTCGGTTACACAACTTTCGATACATTTCCGTGGGCAGTGTTTTCCACCATGAGGATAATTTGCCAAGACTCTTTGGATGTTTTGTATCAACAAGTAAGTTTTGACTTTCTTTTATTGTGGATTGGGAATTTTCTAGAGTAAAATCTAAATATTCTAATCTAAAGATAAAAGTGAAACCTTTTTCCATTGGGTATAAATAGATATTAGAGACAGCCGGACAATTGCCAAGGAATGCCTTATTTTTCGTCATGCTGTTCGCATTGGGAACATTTTCCCTGTTTTGTTTTACAATGGCGATTGTGGGAAAAGCTCTGTTGGAAAGAAAAGAATATCCATCAGAGAAAGAAGAGTCTTTGGAAGAAATGGGAAAAACACCTACAGCAATTGTCCAGATGGATGATGATGGAAATGTTGCTGGAGATGATACTGATGACAAAACGACAACATCCGCTGCTCAAAATGCATATCAAATTCTTTGTGGCTGGAATTGTGATCCTTGTGTTCTGGTTCGAGAAAAGCTCAGTCTGGTTACTACACATCCGATCTACGAATACATCATGATATTCATCATTCTCCTGGATATCTTTTTACTCTCGTGCTACTACTACGGCCTCGAATTGAGAAAAACAAGGGAAAAATTCTTATACATAATGCAGTTGGTATGTTTGTATTTTAAATGTAAATTCTACGTCATTGATAAACGCATCCATAGTGTAATTAATTCATATACTTGTAGGTATTCTTCAGTTTCTACATAATGGATAGTATCCTGAAACTGGTTGCATTGAGCCCAAAAGTCTATTTTCGCAGTTTGTGGAATACGTTTGATTTTTTGATTGGGATCCTTGCAATTGTCAATACAGCATGCTGGACAAGGGCTCTTCACAATATACTTCTGGTACACATGATTAATCCAGATTTACTCATTTCATTGTCTTCCTAATGTTCACCTTATTTAATTGGTGCTAACTCACTTTTAGCTGAGAATATTAAAACTGGTACCCAGATGGGGAGCTGCAGCTTGGATGATCAGAATCATGGGAAATTCTGTGAAAAGATTTTATGCTCTCTTTGTTTTCCTTTTCATGTACATGTTCATGTTTGCTCTGATTGGAAAGCACATGTTCTCTAAAGATTATGAAGGTTCGTTCCTAATTCATTCTTTGTGTTTCATATAGGAGGTATTGATTATCTTTAATAACCATTAATATCACTTTGATGCGATGTAGAAAAGGCAAAAGTGTTTCCAAATCACAAGATTCCTCGCTGGAACTTCTCAGACTTCAGTCATTCGTTCCTGATGGTATTTCGTATTCTTTGTGGAGAATGGATAGATAGTCTTTGGGATTGTATGTTGGTGGCAAGGCAGTCATGTCGCCTCTACTTCTTTTCGGCCGTCTTGTTTGGAAATGTGATCTTGGCAATAGTATTTGCAGCTGTCGTGTTTTCAGCTTTCGATGCCCTTCGATTTGTCGACAGTATTCTGCACCCTAAAATGAGCACATTGGAATGGATGTGCAGCCTCGTGCAAAAAATGAAAGAACAACCTAATTTGCTGAAGATGCAAATCAAAAAGAACAAAACTGCCCAAGAAGTCATATTTGTTGAGATGGGCGATGGTATAAAATACACAATACTACTTTCTACTACTTTCTTTGTCCCATATTTGTGCTTCATTTTTCACATAATATCCTTGTGTTGTTGTATATATAGATTCTGCTGCTCAAGCTGCCGCTGAACCAAAAGTAGAGGCAAGAAATCCTCTGCAAAACTCATGGGAGGAATTTCAAGGGTCAGCAAAAGCCTTAATGGAAAACAAATATTTTAACGGAGCATCAATTCTTGTAATAACAGCGTCATCAATTCCTTTGGTATTAAATTGTATTTCGTCACTCATCAGATTCATCAGTAAAAGTAATATAGGTAAATAAAATGTCATTGTAAATGCATTTTAGGCATTTGATGAAACGAATCGTCAACCTGGAGCGACATGGGGGTTGCACTATGCCGACATAATGTTTACAATTTACTTCTTGATCGAAGTAATGGTTTTGAAGCCTGTATCACTGGGATTCATCAAATGCATTACAAGTATTGCATGGATATTTGACTTCTTCATGATTTTGGTACGAACTTAAGAATAAAAGACCTTACTGCTTTTGATAGTTATATAGTATGATCTATGAGTAATATTCAACTGCAGATACCAAGCCAAATATATTCATATCGTTATATTTATAGGAAATGGTTCTGACCCTTGGATTCTATTTTCCGTATGGAGTACTATTTCCCTCGAGAGGATATTTGTGCATACGTTGCCTTCGGGCAATGATGATGATTTCTAGGGTGGAAAGACTAAAGGTGTGAAATAAAAGAGAAAAATATTAATGCTTATTTAAACATTTAAACTTACGTGCAATTTGGGTCTAATGCAGGTCGTTGCACAAGGAATTTTCAATCAAGTCAAATTTGTTTTTGACTTCATACAATCGGGAATGTTTCTGTGGCTGTTCTTCGCTATTTTGGGCGTCCACTTGTTCAATGGAAAATTCTTAGCGGTAATTACACCTTTATATTATAACTATGCGATTGAATTTGGCTTTTACAGCTAAATAAGTTTTTTCATTTCCACAGTGTTTTGACAACAATGGGAACCTTGTACCTTACGAAGTTATCAGAAGCAAAACTGAGTGCAAAGGGGAAAATGTGAGCTGGAATACGAACGCTGAAAATAATTTTGACAGGATTGACAAAAGTTTTGTCAGTCTGACTCACATAGCCAGTTTTGATAATTGGGTGGACATTGTGGAACATGCAGTGGATGTACGCGGGGTAAGAATAACTTGCCGTTTCCTTTTATTGTCTCAATGTGTTAGCTACACTGTATTATGTACACTCCCTGGAACTGTGTAACATCATCATCACCAAGGAGCGTCAAATGGTTGCCTCGGTTACTCCTCGGCTGCGTTTAATCAGGAGGGTCCACTAGAGTGTTTTGTTCCGAAATTTAGGAATATTTATAAGGGACATTTCATAATTTTACTGCCCAGTACTGCCTCACTTATAATTTAAAAAAAAAAAAAAAACTATCACTTGACATTTCTTCATAACTTAGATGAGGTGAATCACTGACATCGTTATCATGAGAAACAAATTCCTCATTAGTTACGACATCCATTAAAGCATTTGAAGTGTTTGAAGAAACTACAACTACGTGTGAGTTCAACTCACGATTCCTTCTTAGGTCTCTCAAAAGCAATTGTCTTCTTAATTTCTCCTCTTTGACTGCCTTATTAATTGAATCTATTCGAATCTTCGTACGAGTGCGACAGTAAAGTCTTATGATTTTCACTGGAACGGATGGATATAAATCTGCAAGCAATGCAGTAAGATTTGCAACAGCACCAAAATCCTTATTAAAAGTGTATTGACCAATTCCACAGTGATACTTAATAAAGTACTCCTCAAACTTTTTGAATATTGCTATCCACATGTCTGATGGTTCCGTAAGACCTCCGTTAGAAAGGTGTCGCACGTATCCGGCATTATTTTCGTTAATTTCGGAAGTACTTTTCGTATGTTCAGGAAACTCATTGATGACACGTTTCGCAATGTAACCAGCGGTATATTCTATTCCTCCCTCGTAACATTTTTCTGTTTTTGACAATTCTTGACGTTCAGGGATAACAATGGTTTTACTGATTCGTAGCAAATTTTCTTTCATTCGTCATTCAATGTAGACTCATAAGTTACTTTTACAGCTGCTTTCATAGAAGTAATGATTCTTGTACTTAGGAATTCCTGTTCTCTGGATACTACTTCTGATGCAACGGGGGAGTTTTTCGTATATTTTAAATTCCATCCAAATGCCAGCGATTTTGCACGTCTAATCACTTCTACCGGAGTTAGCTTAATGTTAAAACCACCAAGACTTCGCAATATGCTAAACGAGTTTTCCACGTAATCTTGATTAATATTCTTCGTCATGATGTACGATGCATTAATGGGAGCACTTTTTATATACCCATAAAGTCCTTTAAGAGATTTAATGGAAATCAAGGTATATTTTTGCCAGGGTTGGAGAGCCTTCTTGCGCCTTTTTCTTGGTAATTCAGTAGGATCAGGTTTTTTACCTACATATAGAGTTTTAATTGCATTTGTAACGCTATCGAGTAGCAAATTTTGAGCTTCCAGATGTTTGCCATACGCACACTTGTATGGGTTTGCATCGTCATTTCCTCTTCTTGTGTTCATTAAATCCGAAAAGTTATTAATCATTAGGAAAAATTCTGACTGTGCCTCGTATTTTTTATTAATGTAGGTCATCGCTTGTGCGACCGATTGAGAAAAGACTTGAAATGCCTTTGCGACGTTCTGTCGTGCTTTGCCTTTTACGTTTATGTGGTCCTCCGTCAATTTATGGCTTATTCTTAACTCCGATTTGTCATAGTTTAAAATTTCCCTCAGTGCATCTGAACATATAAATTCATCACTTTGTAAAGTAAATCCGTCGTCCAAATAGTGGTCTCTTAATCTTTTTAGCAAGTGGGGATAATCGGCAAAAACAAAAACTGGCTTCCTTGTTATCGGATTTGGGAAGCTAGTGTTATCCACGGATATTTTCAAATCACGCCATAAACCTTGATTCTTGGGACCCGCATCACACCAAATGCCAACGACGTTAATTCCACAATCTTCAACTGCAGAGATGAGGGTGTTTAAAGTAGTGGGTGTTAACGCTTCATTAAAATTGTAATATATAAGTTGTTTCCAGTCATAAAATAAGCCTCTAATGTATACCCCAATTACATGCTTAAAAGGTCCCAATATTCGGTCTTGTTTTTCATAGTAGCAAATTTCATCTGAAATCTCCGCTTCATCGAAAGCCATTATGCATAACTTTTCCCACAAAGTAGCTGAAAAAAATTCAGCCCGCAATACGCTTAACACTGGATTGAGCAAACCTGGATACATTTCAATTGATGACACTTCCCTTTTAATAGTTGTTAATGACGGTAATGGCCAGCCGCAGCATTCTCTGAGATATTGATAAGCACTACTTGAGACAGAGTGGAGTGCAACAGCTCTTGATATATCTTCACTATAATTTATTGCTTATCTTTAGAAAACAGCCCAACCTGATCGAGACGCAAATTTTGCAGCGTACTTCTTTTTCATAATATTCATAATTGTGGGAGTATTTTTCACATTCAGTACCCTTATCGGCGCATCTCGATACTACTTGTATCGTGAAACGGTAAGTGTATATGTTTATTAGAGTTAAGAAATAATAGAATATAATACCAAACAATGCTGCATACCAATATAGGTACTATTTATGGTTCACCTGTTTCCCCAATTTATACAGATGTCCATATTATTTTTCCTTACAGTATCACAAAGTATTTATGACACCAGATCAGTTGAACTCTTATTTGGAAAATGACAAGAAAGAAAGCTCGTACGACAGCTTCATGGCTTTAGTTCCCGAACCAGACCTGATGCCATTTAAAGTCATTTACAATGTAGCCAACAGCGAACTTTTCGATTTTATAGTCATGGGGTTTATACTTCTTGATGTGATCGGAATGGGACTGAACGACTATGGATCTTCACCTGTGAGTAATTTATTGATATGCCGCAAATTACTTAATTAGTTAATGAGTACATAGTAAACACAAGAGTAAGGTAAATAAGTAGTGGACAGAATCTCTGCAAATCGGGACAGTTTGTAATAATGTAAGATTTTTCAACAGACAAGGCAATTGGTTCTCTACTGGGTGTATTTCGCATTCACGATGGTATTCATCCTGGAACTGTTAGTGAAACTGTGTGCTTGGCGTCAATTTTTCCTGATGAGCCCGTGGAACATCATTGACTCAATTATAATAATCTACAGCTTCATTAGTAAATACTTTACATACAATTTAAATGAACTAGGTACCTAATCAAAGCAAAAATTATATAATGATTTTTTGTAGGTCTATTTATATCCGATTTTCTGCACTACTCAATGGTAATCAGAATGATAAGAATACTCAGAATCTTTCAAATGGAAGCAATCAAACGGTTGGCAAAGCGAACACGATGCTTCTTCAGGGCGATGTTCGTTTCCTACTCAGCATTCATAAATTTGATGCTATTTTTCATTGTCTTCTTATTCACATTCGCTGTTTTGGGGATGGCCCTATTCAAAAATGTCAAGCTCAATGTAGGCATCAATGAAGTGTTGAATTTCCAAACATTCTGGAGCGCAATCCTTCTGATGTTCAAAATATGCTCTTTCGCTGGCTGGAGCTTAATTTTCCAGGACGTTACAAACCAATTTGATTGCAATCCTGAGGATGAGGCAACAGCACCAAGTAATTGCGGCAACCAATTTAAAGGAAGAGTCTACATCTACGGATGCCTTATTATAAGCTACATCATAGTAATGAACATGTACTCAGTAATCATTCTCGAAACAGTTTCACAAATGAAAAAACTAGATTCATCTAGTCAAGAAGACACATCAGGAACCACTCCTCAACCAATTCCCTCAATATCAGCTTCAATTCAAGAATTTCCGAAAGAAACTACAATAGAGGAAGAGCCAGCAGAGGAAGAAAATGTCTTTGAAAGATCTGCAGAAAACGGTGACGCACCCGAAGAACCAGCAGAAAGTTAATAACATGGGTGAAGTCAAGCTCAAAATATGGAGCAACTATCAGCAACGTTAAAAGAAGTACTTCCCTTTATCATAAGTCCATAAACACTCGAATGAATTAGAAAACACATTCGATAAAATTTGATGACCACAATAATTTCTTCAGTGTAAAATTAGTAACGTTGAATAACTGGAAGGGTATATATAAGTTATATCTGATACTGCATTGTCTTTAATTTACGTGATTCCTGACATCCTAATATGATAAACAAATGAAAATGGTAAGCAATTTCAAATTATTGCTTACAGTTTGTTTTCTTTAGACAAAATTCCAACAAACTGGAGTAACAACCCAAATATTGTTAAGAGCACATTTCAGAAGCGATTTTTATAGGTAAACTACAAAATAACTTCCCGAATTTCCCAGTATTGCAACCCTAGGTCCTTATTGCTACTGGGGTTTGAATATATTACTATCCTACAGTTAAGATAAGCTAGGTTGGATGCCTATATAGTCCCTAGTCCGTTGAATGACAGCCCTAACCGTAACCGTACAGCAATAATTATACTGTAAATTAGCCATAAACTTTATTATACGTAAATCATAGCCAAATACATAGCAATAGTATTACCTAATCTCACACGCCTGAGGCATTTCAATGTCAAACAAGAATCAAGTCATAAACTGTACCTAATATCAAATTATATCCAATTAGAATTGCAATTTATGAATGATGGTAACATTCAATATAGTATTATAATATATAAATACAAAAAATCTGCCTATATTGTTAACGTTTTCTAGCTAAATCTACGCAAACTAACTGTTAAGAACACAAATAATAAAGGGATCACTCATTTTCAATATTACAGTACTGTTGTGGTAGTATTGTTCACACGCATACAATAGGGCTCTTGGTGAGTGTTACTGCAGTCGCCACAATGCAATTGTAGAACTGAAGAAAAACTTTCCGAGATCACTGCTTTACGAAATGATTTTTACACTTTTACTTTTAACTTTTAACATCATTGTTACCACTTCTAACTCTATAGTTTTGAATTACAGTATTTGGTAATATTGCTAAAAAATTAAATTGTTTTCTATGAAAATAAGAAAAGTATATGAAATAATTTTTTATCATAAAACAACTTTATCCTTTACAACCAACTCACCAATTTACAGCAAATCAGAAATAATTTCCATGAAGCAATTCAAGTTGTCTTTCTACACATAATCATTTCGAAAATAGGTAGTGATATAGGAAAGAAATTATAGAGAATATGAAAGTTGATTGGAAAGGCGATTTGAACTTAATTGTGAGCTAAAAATAAATCACACTACTGCGGTAATTCTAATTTAAAGTGTGTAGCAAAAATTAGGAATTAGAGTATCTAAATTTGTTAACATCTCATATATTTTGTAAATTTTTAGAACTTAGAGTACGAAATAAAGTTCCACATTTCATCATGCCCACTTTAAAACGGTAAACAGTAATTTGTGAATTAAACATAAAACTATCTAACACAAAATAAGAACTTACTAAGCAATTTTTTCAAACTAGCCTGATTTTTTTCTTGAGTATTTCTCCTAAAGGCGTAGCTTTTTTACGCTTGATGACAGTGCTGAGAAGCCGTTTAATTCTCATTGTGTATTGCAATTCCTTGTCACCTTCATCGTTAGACCGTTTTTTGGCAGCGTGAGCAAGAATCATATCCAACCTCTTCAAGTCTTCTTCTGGAGCGTCATCTAAATCCATAGATGCATCTGAATCCTGAAAATAAAATTCAATGCAATTTTAGAACTTAAATATTTATTTCAGTACTCATTTAACTTTATTTTTCGTATAAAAACCTCATTGTTGTTTGCAGAGGGCTGAATTTTGACTTCAGTATTTATTTCGTTTTCATCTTCGTCTGTCTCCTCTTCGTCGGAGGCATTGTCTTCACTTTCTTCCCCGTTTTCATCGTTTCTTTCATCCTCGCCATCACTATCTGAATCATCTTCATCGTCATCATCTGATTGGTCCACGCTTAAATCTATCGCATCTGCTATAGATTTGATTAAATCATCACTCAGCAGATTTTTTGACATAAGTCTGTTGAACAATTGTTGGCAATTGATCATCGGCTGCTGCTCGCGTAAAATTTTGGACAAAACAACTTTAACAATAATTTCAGCAGTTTCTTTTTCATCTTCAGGATTTTTCCTATTCGAGCACAACTCAGCGAGCTCCTGAAAAGTATTGCAAAATCAATTTAATGTGAGCACCCAATAAAATAGCTTTCGTACCAACAATGAATGCTACAAATTACTCACGTCAATAATAGGCAGAGCTGCAGCAGCATCTAAGTAAAGATACAGAGTGTAGGTGCCAATTACATAGTACAAATGTGGATCTTTCTTCCCCATTTTTAAGAGCTTACGAGCCTTTTTCATAGCTTCCTTATACTAAAAAAGCGAACAGTTAATTTTAATTCATCGATTTACTGAAATTTTTGGGTTTATAAGCTACAATTATTAAACCTTCTAAGAAAAATTTGATTATATCTTGTATTCAGGTATAATGTATACTTACTTCGTGGCTTTGTTGTTTTGGTTTTAACTCCTCTACGATTTCTGGATTGTTCAGTATTTTCTCTATAAAATCTGAATTGTAGGTAGAACTAATAATAGATCTGAAGGCAGTTATTCCAGAATTCACTAACACATCGTCAAGTTCATCAACTTCTGATTTAGATTGCTGTTCACTATCCGCGTCATTAGTTCCTTCGTTTTCTTCCGTTTCAGCTATAACCCTACATTTTCCAACAGTGACAATTCTTTTTACGATTTCCGCCCTCGCTTCCGACGACAATTTAATACTCTGTGCAATCTTGGATAAAAAGTTAACAACTGTAACACAGAGTCTAGTTGATACTTTCTCTCCTTCAAGAACTTTTAAACATAGCGCAGTCAATTCAGCCAATTCAGATTCATTTAACTTCATGATCAATTTCTTAAGTGGAATAGAGAGTTCTTTGTACTGCTGCAGGATATGCTGATCTCCAGAAAATAAGCTCTGTATTGCAGTAATTCTTTCCTCTGTACACAACGAATCGTTAAAAGTAATATATTATTTGTATTCCATTTAAAACAGCTAGTAGTGACTAAAAATATTGAAAGCCTGTATAGACAGAAAAGGCTTACTGGTTTACCTGGACATTTCAAGAGATAAGGAGACGAACCAATCCAATTTATTATAGTTGTCACTGTGGACACAGCCTTCGGTTTGTGCTCCCTCA
This sequence comes from Yoshiicerus persimilis, assembly GCA_020352615.2. Classification (NCBI taxonomy): domain Eukaryota; kingdom Metazoa; phylum Arthropoda; class Collembola; order Entomobryomorpha; family Tomoceridae; genus Yoshiicerus; species Yoshiicerus persimilis. The sequence goes on from CM036942.2 coordinate 15,425,353, forward strand.
TTCGAATTGACTTTATTGTGTAGTACAATGAATTAAGAATTTTTTCGTTTAGAACAGCGGTAATTGAATGGTCGCTACATGCTTCAATCAATGCACACAAATGATTAAAGTGTGAAGAACTTAAACTTTCTGTTATACTTTTCCAGAATCCGTCAATCGATACTGGGTCGCTATTGCTGTAGAACTCAAATAATTGTTTCATCTCTTTATCATCCAAAATGTCGTTTTCCTGAAACAATAAAATTAAGGTGTAATATATTTGAAACACCTTAGTGCGAAAGCGATATTATTTGGAGAGTGGCTAATAGTTACCATAATAGTTTTAACGACGGTATCTTGATCTCGTAGAAAATCTTCGAAATCTTCAGCAATGTTAGCTGAATGAAGAGCTAGGGCAATCCTCAGATGAACGAAATTATTTTGAGGCAGTTTCATCTTTTCTATGAAAGGTTCCATAGCGGGCAGAATAATTTCCTTGAACAATCTTTCTTTCTTTTTTCGTTTTAGTTGGCTATGAAGTTTTTCAAATAATTCAATAAAAAAGGGGGCAGCATACTCCATAAATATCTGTTTTGAGATTGCGTTTTGGGATATTCTCCTAATTAAATCCGCAAGGGTTTCTTTCGCGATTTCCTTAACGTCATGACTGTGTAACACTGCTCCACACGTTAAAATTGCGGCTACACGTTTATTTAATTTGTTCTAGAAACGTTTCAAATCATATTGTAATACTAGATTTTCTTTCATTAATATAATTTAGTCCAATCATTCTTACCGATTTAGTGTCCTCTTTTTCAACTACCAGGGTCTTTTCAATAAGGCCGATGACAAATTCATTTTCAATACCTTTACAAACCCTAAGAATTCCTGATAAGGCTGCAAACATATAACCTCTAGTTTGTAAATTAGAGGATGAATGAGCTCGGATCAGTCGGCCCAGAGTATATTCCGCCATTCTTAAAAACGCTTCCTAAATGTCAATGAAAAATATTAATTGATCTAATTAATAATTGCCCAAATGCTTAATGCACAATGCACTCCATCCGTTATACCATATTAACTAAACGAAAAACGTATTAGATATCGTACCAGCCTTACAACCAGTTTTAAATATTTACAATGTATTTGCTAAGATAATAAAATCATAGACTAAACAAACGCAAATCTAATTGATAGGAAGCAACTAAATACAAAAGAAACTTTAGAGAGAATATCTAGGACTCTACAGTTAAGAGGAAAACAGTAAGCTATATATTGGTACCTTGTCTTTTTTGCTGAGATCGCAAAGTTGATTTAATATTAACATTCCAGATTTTTGACGCTGTATTTGATCTGCAGCGCTTAGTCCGTAAAATAAATCCAGCCATTTTTCTTCGCTCTTAGCTTCTTGCATCGGCATCTTTATAATTGCAAGGCAAAATACAAGCCACTTATGTGTGCGAATATTATTGTTTACTGCTTAACAAAAACAAAAATTATTTTATTTACTAGAATCAGATATGAAATAATTCTATTTACACATTCCAAACATAATAAATAAAAGCTAATAAATGAAAATATTGAGTAATAAAAGGAATTATCTTACTTTTTCTAAATATCCACTTGCTTGTATGCTTCTAAGTATACTATTTTATTTTGTCAGTTTTTCAAAATTTGCTTTTTAAATTACAACCAAATATGTTGATTTACAATGAACTGCTGGGAAGAACTCACTCTGGTAGTGCACCGGACAGCGTGTTTCACAGGCAGGCCAAGAAGAGCCCGTCCAACAAGTTTGAAATTCAGCAGGTGAACCATGATATTCAATCAAATGCTCTGTACTATACCGGCAGTTTCGCCAAGGATGAATCTCTAGAAATGCGGCAACATTGAATCAGCACAGTAATTTCATTCGATTTGTCCGGTGTTTCTAAGTAGTGTTTCAATAACATTCAAGTTCAAAACTATTGTTAAGATCTTTATTTCAGTTTTACAAATTGACTTTATCAGTGAATATATTATTTGTGATACAAGATTTTACGGCACTTATTGCACTGTGGCCATAATCCCTCCTTCCCTTATTATTACTGGTAATCAAGATGTCAACTCCGCAGTCTTTGAAGCGGACTGTTTATGTCGGTAATAACGATTTCATTGCAAAAACTTCATAATATTATATTATCCTTCAATGTAGTTGAATGTGAATTTTACTATTGCAGATCGTAAGTATGAAATTTTTTAAACCGTTACAAATGTTTGTTGTAGGGGGTTTAGCCGAAGAAGTCGATGTAGACGTAATAAAAGCGGCATTCATTCCATTTGGGGACATTAACGACGTACAAATGCCACTTGACTATGAGTCACAAAAGCACAGAGGATTTGCATTCGTTGAATTTGAGTTGGCAGAAGATGCTGCTGCTGCTATTGATAATATGGTAAATAAAAAGCCGTAATCGGAATTGACAAGTTTCATAAAAAAAGTATCCAACCGTTTAGGGGCTCCTATGAAACTGGTCAAAGTAAGCTTGCAAGCTACCAAGCTTACATAGTTACATATGTGCACCCTGCGTAATATTAGACTTTACATGGGAAGGCTATTTGGTTTCTAGTTTGGGGGCCGAAAACTTTTGTCTAGGTTGTATTTCTGGTTTCATATGGCTTACTTTTTAAAAATGGTCAATAATTTTATTTGGTAAGGTAATTGTACGCAAATATATCATTTGCATTTTATGTAGAATGATTCGGAGCTATTTGGCAGGACAATACGGGTTAATATGGCGAGACCCATGAAAATAAAAGATTTTTCTACTCGGCCAATTTGGCAAGAAGATTCATGGTTAACGAAACATGCCGGAGAGACTCTTGGAGTTGAAAAAGATAAAGATGAAGATATGCCTGAAAATGGAGAAGGTGGAACGGGAGTTGATATTTCTGCAGGAAAGGTAAATTACCGTAATTACCTTTGGAAATGATTGATTTGAGAAAAATAGAATAACCTACTTATAATATATATAGGAGATCGTTCCTGGACCTAACATCCGTAAGCCGAAAAATCCTCAAGTGTACTTGGACATTAAGATTGGTAAAACCACAGTAGGAAGAATGGCTTTCGTTTTAAGAACAGATATTGTTCCCATTACTGCTGAAAACTTCCGATGTCTCTGTACTCATGAAAAAGGGTTCGGATACCAAGGTTCAATATTCCACAGAATCATACCAGGATTTGTAAGTGTAGAATTCATTTTTTATCACCACAAAATTCAAATATGAAATGAAGATCATGAAGTGATATAATATAATCGTAAATCGCATTATTTGTAGTCTTATATGGAAATTATGTGGTATTTTTAAGATGGCTCAAGCTGGAGATTTTACAAATAATGATGGTACTGGTGGTAAGAGCATTTACGGAGGAAAGTTTGCTGATGAAAATACAATTTTGAGACATTCAGCTCCCGGAACGCTGTCCATGGCTAATTCTGGACCAAACACTAATGGATCGCAATTTTTTATTACCTTTCAGCCAACTAACTGGTAAGTACCCGGACGTCAAATTCAACGAATGCATACGTGCCACATACATACCAATGTAGTTTCACTTTGTTGCAAATGTATTTTTAAATAGCTAAAATAACCAAACATTGTGATAGGTTGGATGGAAAGCACTGTGTATTCGGCCTCATTGTATCTGGTTTGGATATCTTGAAAAAAATTGAGGTAACTGTAGAATAATGAATATAGTTCTTATACCTTGAATTTTACCATCTTACATTATAATTACTTTCTAATTTTCCTTGGCAGTGATATTAATGCCATTTTTGTATGTAATATAATCTATAATTTGCCTTAATTTAGAAATTTGGTTCGAAATCTGGAAAAACATCCGAAAAGATCACAATCACCGCTTGCGGTGAGCTCGTTTAACAAATGGACCACGTAAACAATTTTGTCTGCAACCAATTTCTAATTCCCATTCTTACTAACTTTGGTTTTGGTTTGGCACTTACTTATTGTGGCTCATCTAACTAAACGTTAAAGTGGCTACCAAGGGTAGGTTGAAGATTACGAAGATTCAGTGGCAAACAAAATTAAATATGTGTTGAACAGCAGCACAAGTAATAAATTTGTATTCTTTTGTATTGTACAGAAAATATGACAGAGATTGTTTCATTGAACGACATGTTTTCAGCGTAGTCACTTAAGCAATTCATTTCTTAAATTTAACTGTTTGTAACCCTCCACATTGTGAAAGGCATTTATTAAGTGGATTGAGAAAATTTTTTGTTTGTAAACGATATAGAAGTGGCAAGTGGCCTGTACAACTTGTGTTTTTAAATTGTTATGAGTATTTGGATTGTAGGAATTTGCAAACTATTAGTACAACATACCAGCATGATTGCAATAAATATTTTTGTAAAACATTTTGAAAATCGTGTTTCATTTAGTTTATTTTTCATCCGTTTATTGACTGACAAGTCAAATAAAATGTACACACACTTTGTTTTTAATGGACATTAATCACAAACATGCGGCATGGCATAATAAAACACAACAATTATTAGTATTTGTAATACATTTGAAATAACTTTTACTCATAATTTTTCCGTCGCGTCATACAATTTACGTTAAGTTTAAGTAGGTAATACTTTAATCTTAGACTCAACACTATTTCACATATCATGCCACCGCATTTATAGTAGTCATGTAACATACTTACATATACGCTTAATTAGATAATATTTTTCTGGTTAATTACGGATTACTCAGAAGACGTTTTTTGAAGAATACATATTGCCTTCTGAAAAGTAATTTTTGCAGTTACTTATCTATATTACGTGGATAGTCATTAACCTTGCCCAATTAGTAATAAGTTTTGCATTTCACATGTAAGCTTGCTTACCTACTACCAACAGTGTTTCTGGTGTTGAACAATCCGAAGAAATGTTTGTAATTTATTTTTCATTTTTCTTATGTTTCTTAAGATTATGATATTTATAATTAGCTCGACACGCTCGACAGACAATATCCTACAGAATTAATAAACTAATAAATTGCTGTCACATTGTATACGATAACTCTCCATTTTACATATATGTACAGAACACATTAAGAATAATGCTTTTGGAACTTCGAACTAATATTACATATTTTGCCCTAAAATTTTATTTCCTAAAACCAAAAATATCATTAAATAATCTATATATTATTATCTTACAATAAATTACACTAGCGTACTGTAATTCGTACACTACCTCTTCTAATTAGTATACATTTTCATTCTTCATTACCTACATCCATGTACATACTCTCTTAGCTATCGATTAAATATTAATTTTGTCTTTGTTATTAAAATGCTTCACTTACTAATCGCAATTAAATCATTTTAATTTGCTTTACAACTTTTTCCAGTAACTATGCATGTAAGCATAAGGATTTTGAAAGGGTTAAAGAGCTTTTACCTCTTTTGTTAGCTATTTACACAGACTACACTTTAGCCACCCAACTTCCAATTGAATCGAAGAAAGGTTTCGTGCCCGAACGCTACCGACGAAAGGAGTTGAGTTGGTGTGATATCAGTAAAACCCTGTCAGTGAATTTGGAACCGTTGAATATTCAACCGGCATTTGAATCAGTATCAGCTAGAACTAGTTGTCATTATTATAAAAGATCTACAACTAATAAAGTATATAACTCAAAAGTACTATACTGCAATGCAAATATTACGATAATCAGTATTCACATAAAAGTCTCAGACCTTACTAAGCATATTTACACCTGGGAAAATCTTCATTTTAAATCAAACATTTACAGCTAAGAATACATCAGCTTGATTTCAGGTTCAGTTGTCGCTTGTCGGTAATAGTGCAATTATAATTTATAAGCACTTACTTAAATAGTGCTAGGTATTAACTCGGGTATATCTTTCATTTAATAATAACCACTATAATGATCCGCTATGGATCCCAGACTTTTACTGTTTTGGTATACCCAAGGAGTATAAACTTTCTTATTCGTGCGTTTGTTTTACAGAGGATATGGAACAATCTTTTCAACTAACTCATGATATATACCTTTGTCTTTCAAAACTTTTACCTACATGTATCAGTTTGTGCTACACATAAATATCATGTCTAAATAGATTACTACAATTCATAATTTGGTGCATTTTTAGATATTCATGTTTGTGTGTTAGTATAAGCACGTCTTATTTTCGGTAGCGTTTTACTATCCTCAAAATTATTTTTTCGTCATATTTTTTCAATATTAAACTCTCAGCCTAATATGAGTTTACTTTTTTGCATAATATAACAGGATATCTCCAGCTCCAGGTTATTTATTTATATCTGCAATTACCAAAACTAAAAACAGTAGTATAACTTAAAGAAAATTTATATGTTAAAGTACTTAAGTTATGGCAAAACTACTAATGATGTCAATGTACGTTCAAAGAGCAAAGCACATGAAATGTATATCACTGCAATATATATAATCACTGCAATATAAAACGGGTTATCTCATTTTTTACATTGTTAACCATCAATAGTAATTCAAGAGTGTTGAATCAACGATGTGATTTCTTCATATTTATAGGAATACTGATATACACATTAAACTACAACCATACCATAACATATACTATGGCGTACGTATGCGTATACCGTTATCATGGAAAGTAAAGGTTAAGGGAAAAAGTATGTTTACCCCATTAGTTACATCATACTATTCTGGAGGTTTTTCATTCAGAACCTTTTTCGGAAAATACAATTATAAAAAATTAGATCAACCGTGTCAATTTTCAGCTACAACTTGGAAAACCTGATTATTTCCAATATGGCTTCTCTTTAAAGACAATTGCAGCGTTTCATATGTGATGCTGTGGTTTTGTTAGTGGGATACATAGGTTTATACGTTCTTGACTAAAGAGATGCGTAGTGCACCTAAACTAACATTAAATAGACTTAATTGGATATGAAGTTAGATGTTTTTAAGATCCTTACAATTTTGGATTAAATGGGTTTTTAGGCATTTTGTAGGTAAAATACTTTTTGTATTCGACAGAATTAGTATACTACATAATCATTTCATTCCTTTAAATTTAACTGCATTCATCATACATGCTCTATATGTGATTACCTTATTAATCTTCTCAATACTTAATTATGAAAATTATACAAAAGTTGGTATAATGGCAAAATTAACCCTTTCAACAATGTCACGATCGTACAATATTTCCGTATTGTATGTATAGTTTTGTAGTATGTACATAGACATAAATATGTTATATAAGGGTATATGATATTTACATACATAACAGTGTTATACTAATAAGTTTAGTTTTAATACAACAGTAGTAGTCGAACACATAATCAGATTGACAAGTTAGTTTAATTAACCTGTAACAACATCATAGTTATATTTTTCAGTATAATTTCCTTATTGTTATTGTGTATGTACGCATTACTGTGTATGCAAGTGTCAGTTTGAAAAAGATGTAGTTTAACATCAAGATTTCTCTTTTTATCAATTATTGTGTAGTCTTAAAGCTTTCTCCGAAGATTTCCCCTTTAATCTAATACATACTAATATGGTCTTAAAAGAAAGCATGATGTTAAAATGCGTCTTATCCTTGCTGGACTGAATTTTATTATGTACATATTACGTAATTTCTGAGAATTTGTGAGACGCGTATCGAATTTCCTTACACATAGTCTACTAGATTTTCTATACCTATTTACATTTTCATAAGGTATCATCTTTGTATTAATGCAGCATTTTCAAAGTGTTACTTATAACAAAATTTAGTTTTTAAAGCTGTAAATTCACAGTCAAGAAAAAATTGTTGTAATTATATGATTGTATCACTACATATACCTGTTATTATATATGCATGTACTCTTTGGTAGATTATTAACACTATGCACTAATATGCACCTCTATCATAATATTAACGGCCAAGACTATTGTTATTTCTGTACGTGATCTCTTTTTGTCCCAATAAAGTGATTCATTACTGTTCAAGCCAATTGAAGTCAATAATACTAATTGGTAAACTTATTATAGCTAAATAAATATTAAATTTTACTAATTCTAAGTTACATATTTTAATCCTAGAGTAGAAAGGTACTTTCTAAAATACTCAATCTTCTACAGGTACAAGGGATTTATTTAATCCTGATTTCTCGTCAATGCCCCACAATGCAGTGTTATTCTTGAATCAGATCACATTTTCTTAGCATCACTAAAACTATATTTTAAAGTCCTTTTTGTGTTTGAACCTAGGAAGAGGCAGTCTGACTCTTTAACTGCTTTCACGGAAACATTGTGTAAGTGAAAGCTAAACCTTAACTTTCTGTAAGCTACATAAATATTTAAAGTACAACAAAATTGCAGCTCACAGTAGACGAAGATTGTCCTTCCTACTTTAAGTAAGCTTTAGTAGCAAGGCCAACAGAATTATTGTTGAATCAAAAAAACTGCCATGTATGGAAATCAGGTTTTATAAATGACGAAATAGTATAACATACGCAAAATCAACTTTTAATAATATGTGATGAATATGTGTATCTTCCCTATATATAGGTAATACTATTAAGGTACTAAAACGACTTCACAGCATAGTGACGAGTTAAATGTTGATACTTTAGTAGTCTTTTTACGGTAAGAATGATAATATTATTTATATCCTCACAATATTTTTAGAATGACTGCGCACAATAAAATATGTCGTAGTGTCACTTTTGGAACACAAGCACATTATCATGATGTTGATGCTTTCATGCAAAGTATTGTATTTTGTTAGCACCATTGGAAAATCGAAAGTGGTACATAATATACCATATTTCTCATATAATCTTACATTGATAGATATGTTTTCACAAATACGGTGGCAGAACATAAATGGGGATGTAAATTGGTATTGTCTTATGGAATAGAGACAAAATTTATATCTACTATACATGGATGTCTATACATAATTGACAAAATAAATGACAAAAGATCTGAAATTTTTATAAATATTGAGAAAATCCGCTTTGAGTAATAAACCGAGATGAATTACGACCCGCAGTCATACTACTCTTATAAATTGGCATTGTCTTGAAACTTAAAAATGAGTCTGTTAACTTTCATCAAGTTTCCCATTAAGTTACGAGCCTATAAAACTGACACAATTTCCAGTCGTCGAAAAAAGGCAAGTCGTAAAATAGAAGCGTTCCTTTTGTTCTCCAGCAGCCAGAGAATCTATTTGGTTTTCACGAATCGTTAAGGCTTATACTGATGAGGTTACTCTAGTGTATACTACCTGTGTATTATGAATGTAGATATATGAGGTGGAAAACTGTCTGCACATGTAGAAAGTAGGTATATGCATATTTTCAGTGAGTTCTTCGTGTATTGAACTAATAACTGCATGCAATATCTGCTAAAGTCTATAAATATTGCAAAATTTATATAGCGTAAGCAGGATATGTTGCCTCAGTATTATACAGTTAAAGGAGTAGGTAGGAGTGTTTGCCATTCTGCCGTGTTTCTCTCATTACGTATAAAAAGTAGAGCGTCGACGTAAAGAAAATTATCATGGAAATGATGAGATTAGCATGAAACAGGAGGAGAAAATAAGAAAGCTTAACTTTAGTCAACGAATGCTACTTAACATGTTCCTTCATATCTCTCGCGAGTCAAGTCAAAGGATAACGAGTTCTCTTCTCAATCTGAAGGTGGAGAATTCTCATTTCTTTCCGTCTCGAGTTTATCTATCTGTACCAGAAAACGACAGGAAGGACAAACAAGCTGAATTAAATATCTCCGTACTAAATGAAAGCACCTTCTTTAACACAGAGAAAAACGAAGGGATGTGTATGGCGCATATGGCGTCATCTTTCATAATCGTTATATTCTGACTTACATTGCTACAAGCGAGTATAACAACTTATAAGTTCAATATAAATAATGTGTATTAGAAACTATCTCCGAGAATATGCTCTTGAAATGACGTTCCATTTTATTTACAAAGACATTCATGTGTGCATTGATAAAGGATAAAACTCATTCCCTCAATAAATTATTTGATCTTCTTATGCATGTAATTCGGATTGTGATTTAGGCCTACACCGAATCTGCTTCACTTCTTTCCCTCGTCGGTTGTAATTTTTAAGGACATTTGATTATTTATCCTTTTAGGTAGCATGGTATAAAGAATTTTGAAATATTAAGTTGTCAGCCTACAGTCAATATTAAATTTCTCAAAATCTGCGACGTAATTGCGAAAGAGAATAAGTAAATCCAATAAATGTCATTTACCAGATGAAATGAGTTTCGTAAGATAGTTTTTTCGAACCTCATTAAAGTCGTTGCTAAAAATAAGATTACAATGCGACACCAGCAAAAAACTACAGTTTTACCTAGAAATGACATAAAGCATCAAGAACTGTGCAATTAATATTTGATGAGAAAGTATTTAATAGATGTGCCTATTTAGAAATGGAAAGAGAAAGCGAAAAAGAAAGTCTGCAGACAATAATGCAGAATATACTGCTTCTATCTGCATGTCAACTAAGAGTATACCACAGAATTGTAAAGAGTATAAAGTCAACCCAAGGTTAAGCTTATGTTTTTATGTCCATATATACGTATGTAATATGGAAAGGTATAAAATGTACTTATTTTATGCTGATGTCACAAATTTCAGTAAAAAGGAGCTTTACCAAGCTGATATGAAGTAAGGGGAAAAGTGATGGAGAAAGTTGGAGAAATGTACGGATTCTCTCGCCGAGTTTTTTTACAGAATAGAGTTGATATTACACTTTTAGCTACTGACAATGACACAGATGACTATAGAGATAAGTTAAGGCAGCGACAAGAAACATTATTTTCTACGTACTCGCCACTCTCACAGTAGAGCATAAACCGTATTTTGACGGAAATAGCCTATAAGGCCTATACCTAAGCTCCAGAAGAATATTCTCAAAAGAATTGTACCTTTTTACTGAAATATAGCTGATAATGCCTTGCCAAGACCTTTAGATTCTTTATATAGCTTGAAGTCAGACTTATCTCAAAACACCCTTAGTACACTTAAAGTAAGTATCGCTCTCCCACCATACTACCGCTTTCGACTCCTTGGGGAGATTTTATGCTTTAAGTTCTTACTTAGTTACTCACTTCTCTAATACAGCAGATACTGTAACGATATGAGACTTTTGACTCTAACTTATCTATCTTTTTATTAGACATTTCTCAGGAAACCAGTTTACTTCCCGAATCTCAGTAAACATAGAAAACTAACTTTAATTTTAATCTTTTGTCGATTCGTGTAATAAATGCAGCAAATAAATATTTATGCCTTCATCAAAATTGTATACCTGTATCAAGCGAGGAATTGCATTGAAAAAACTACGGTGACTGATAGAATGTGATAACTAAAAAGTCAGAAATTATTATATACATTTTGATTCAATGCTTTAATTATTGTAATTCTATTTGACGATTTCCATTTGACCTAACGCTTAAAACTTTCAATCCAACTCTGCCTTTACATTTTCATTTTTGTAGTACAGATATCGTGGAGCAAGTAATGGTGCTCGAAGGTTAATTAAAAAACTGAAAATCGGTACATTTAGCTCACTTAATAAAACAATAAAAGTAGACAATAAAAATAGGAAATAAAAAGCTGTGTGAGATTCTTTTGCTTAATAATATGCTTCGCAAATAGAAGCGTTTCCAATTCGGTAAAATCTTAAGAAGTTTATTCTGATGCGGTGAACGCTTTGAAATGTAAAGTTGAAAGCGGAACATATGAGCACTTTATAGGTTTACTAAAGATTTGCAGCATGGGAATTTCATACCTAATTTGGATTAGTAATCTGTAGCTTGATTCATTTCGGAGGCCTTGCTGTATATACCCAGTTTGCCTTGTTTACATTGATTTCTGTGTAAAGATCTGATTTAGTAATTAGTGAAGTTGTTGGCTGTACTGACGTGATCAAGTTGTGATTAAAGTAGACAAACAGAATTAGGTTGCAATAATTTGACTAACTGTCAAAGGAAAGCATCCAAGGAGAAAATAAATGCTAATTTGAAGTATTCACTTGAGCTAATTAAGTAAAAGGAAAAGCTGGAAGATGTGAAATCGTATTGTGTGGGTAACCATCCATACCAAAGATACCTACTCAAGCGCATCTTAATAGGAATAAGTGGTCTATGTGTATTCTACAGAATATACCTAAACATTCCCTCCTTTGTTTCTCCATCTCGTTCAGCTCAGGTTAGTTTATTCTCTTGGCACACATGAGCCACCAAAATCTCTTATTTTATCAGCAAACAGTCGTTTAAGTGAAAGTAAATAAACTAAAATTTCTTAATGAGAAGACAATGGCAAATAACCTGGCTTAGCTGGAGATTTGCATTACCTTTTACATAGACAATTGTTTAACAACACCTATTACGACAGTAGAACAGTGAAGCATATCCTAATTTATTAATTAGTCTCGGTTGACCCTTAGCTAAGCGTAATAATGTATAATATTATAGTTACACTTATGTATAAGTTTTGGAATGTGTAGAGTAGACTGTGCTGTGCTTTAGACAGACAATTTATGTAACTCCTAAATAGTGTTTATATCATTTCAACCATGCACACATTTTACCCTTTCATTAAATGCATTCAAATTTTTATGTACATTTACTTAGACAAATGTCGTTCAAGGATATAGAGTTTCTTACATCATTAATATTGACATTTACGTATTTACAATCCAATAAGTTTGGCATTATGCACTCTAACAACTAAAACAAACCAAAGAGAAACAACTTTCTCCTTGCTTTCTCCATTTGTCTAATGGAGACAATGGAGTGGAACTCTATTGCGTCTGTTATTTAGCAACAGACCTTGACCTAAGTGCATCTTCATTAATAATAACATTACGAACGTACACATTGCTTTCCTAACTCTACCACTGAACAAACATTGACCTGTACAATACACGTAGTAAACGTTATTTACATTTCATTACATCATCGGCATTATTTAAAATGTCTACGAAAAATTTTTGATTGTCGCGCAATGCTGCAAGTATGTACTTCTACATGAGACAGTACTATAACTTGGACCAGGAGTAATTCACTCTATTTAAATTAAACTACTTAGTAACTACTTGCAATTTGCCTTCTAAGAAAAATAGTCCACATTCTATGTCTACTACTGATATGGCTAATTCTTTCAAGCGGTGTAAAAACTTTGTTACGCCATAAAACAGCTAAAGCGCTATGCTAATACTGCAGACGATTCTGACAACGACCAGACGACGACATCGAGAAAATTTATTAACTAAGACAATTACTAACCGATTGTTAGATGTGTAAATTCATGTGTTTTAGATAAATCAAAGTCAATTGCACCTGTTGATTTAATTTGAAATGATATAAGTAACTTGATAAGCTGCAACACGTGGAAAATAAGTGGCTGTACTTTTGCTTAACGCTTATGTAGCATTTGACATTAATAAAGGACATTTACACAGGCATCCATGAAAGAATGTTCTATTAGTTTAAATATAAAAAGATTATCATTAAAATAAAAAATGTTTTCAGTTCGATTATTCTCTCCCTCCTAAAGTGTGTAGTAAAGTTACAATTATATCCCAAAACTTGTTCAAAGTTCAAACTATAATTTCAAATTGTAAATCGTACACATATTAGAAATGCTTGAGTGAGCTAACTAATTTCACACTTGTCTGCCACTTTTACTTTAAATATGCCTAGCTATACCTATATTATTAAGTCCAAAGCTTTAAAATATTCTTCAGTCAATTTCATTCACACCTTTTTACGATATCAATAATTAGTAAGTACAACAGCTTATTTATATCAAACATCAAACATATAATATAATGTTTATATACACATATAGAGATGGTGAAGACGGAACAGCTTATGATATTGAATACCATCGCTTTTCAACCAGCGGATTTTTAGCAGCTTTATAGTTAGCTTCTTTATCAGAAAATTATTACTTTATATACACATTTTTATCCCTATGCTCACATTTACACTTTCTATCTACAACATAAAATTATGTTTTTTTCACGTTATTCATTCATCAATAAGTAGCGTTAAAGCAGTCTTCTAGCACTTTCTGCAGTTCACGTATACCATGTAGTTTGTAAACTAACACCAAATCAGTTTAAAGTAGATCCAAATATACAATGCAACCTACTTCCTCGACAACTTTATTTCCATTATTCATATTGTTTTGAGCTTTGAGACGAGTACAACAACTTAGGATCGATTCATTTTCTCAATAACAACCTCCCACTTTCACATACATAACTTGGAAATCTAATTAAAGTTCAGAAATCTAAGCTTTTTAACTGTTTGCATAATTAGGAAATATTAAATGGAACCGTTTTGTCTGTCCGTACGTACGTATACACCCTAACTCCCGAATTCATTAACCGTTTTGGATGAAACATCGGATTTCCCCTTATCTCGGCATAGTTTAGAACTATATTCCAAGTACGGGGTCGGCCCACCCCTTTCTGAGATATGGCGCGCTCTCGCGCTCACTTTACATTGAATAAGGTAGGAATATGGGGTTTTGGGTATAATATCATATTATGGCGTTTCTAGTAGTTTGTTAGCAGGTTAGTAAAAAATATAAATATTTTACTCTGCTTTTTATAGGATAACGTTGTCAATAAGGGTTTTGGATGTAAAATATAGTACACCGCTTAAATGCCTTTGTAATTGTTGTTTCCAATTAAAGGAAGCAATAGGCTAAGTTTTTCAGTGTTTCCAATTATAAAAAGCAGTAAGCTAACTTTTTGGGTGTTTCCCATTATAGGAAGCGCCAAGCTAACTTTTTGGATGTTTCCCATTATAGGAAGCGCCAAGCTAACTTTTTTGGTGTTTTGACTTTTAGCAAGAGCTAGGTAAACTAATTAAATTTCAATATTAATATAAATTATTAATACATGAAACATGATGAGTGAGGTAAAACAACGATCCATACCGTACAGTATACTATATTTAAACGTTTGAATGCATTTCACAACACAACGGAGAAGACCTAAAATCAACGCTTATTGCTGAACAACCAAATATGGAGTTAAGAGGAACGAAATGAAAGGAAAACTGGCCAAGGCCAGGTAAGCTATGCTATAGGGAAATGGAAAACAGAATAGGAATATCAATTGAGAAGACGAAGAGAATCCTGTCGACAGCCAACAAGCAATTTCACTGGGAAACTCATTCTTATTCAGTGAAAGCACAACTGATGAAAATGAATGATAGAGCTGATGAATCAAAGGAATTCCATATAGAATTACTTCATTTACATCCAAATGCAGTAGAAATCGTTCATGAACTGCAAAATCAAGGACTCCCACAAGAACACTAACAATAAATAAGTCAGTGATATTAGAAAAGACTTGGGTGCACAATACAAGCACGTTGTACGTGTACCAACTTTAATTAACACAACTCGATAGGAAGCAGACAATCTTGTCAAAACCACCGTGTGAGTTTAGTTAGGTACATTTGGTTTTGAATACAGAATACTTTAATCCAAATTGATTTCGGAATCTCAATTTTTAATCTCGGGGTTCAAGTTAACACGTCCATAGATAGAATGGATTTGCCACACTACTATTTTATTACTAGGTTTATACTATTTACAGTAGGAAATCGATCTGAAGTTTTACGTTTTATTTGGCATACATGCGTGCAAACCATAAAACATGAAGGTAGAAATCATCAATTTGTCAAGCAAAGAGATATCACGAGATGCCTGCTGGAAAACGACGAGAGCCAGTGAAAAACGTTTTGTTTGCTTAGCAGAGAACGGAATATTTATTGCCCTTGACATAAAAGTACCACAGAGCAGTGCAACCCACCCACGAAACAAATTCACTACCATGATAAGTAACAAGCGTAAGAATTGAGATGCGAGTACGGTGATACATATAATCGATAGAGTAAATACATACTTAGATATAGGTAGTAAAATCCATACGTATACCTCCATTAGTAGTCTTGGAATAACTTCATTCTGTAATGCAGTGAGTACAGACCTACAAAATTGATGTCGGGTTATGGTATCTGTATTGAAAGTTTCTAAGGGAAGGTTATCGAGCCTGGCAATACTTAACAATATGCAAATGATGATAGACAAAGCTTTCTCTGGCCTACTAAATTATTCATGGCTTGCTCTCAAGTGGTAACTCACATACGAATCATACAATCATACTGTACATAAGTTTACATTAAAATGTGAAATGCAAGTCAACCGATAAGTGTACGTATGTGTAATATAGAAATTCCGTGCATGAATAGACAAATTGACTTTGCTTAGCTTAGCTTGACACTCGGGATAGCAAGAACAAATTTTAAGTATTATTTTCCTAGTGCGGATAAAGTCTAGTAAAGTGAAATTTTGTCAAAATCAAGCTTAACTGAATAGAGAAAACAATAAAATAAAAAACCTGTGCAAATAGAAGTAATACAGACATTTTAATGATGTCATATCGCAAAGCTGAAAAGGAGTACCCTAAATGCACAGAAAATGTTTTCAAGCATATTGAATGTTACAGAGGACTAGACTGTAAGCTCTGTAAGAATTTCTTCCATATTATTTAGAAACAGCCTCTGCAAGAATAAGAATGTCTCTGGCAAAAGCATTTTTCATTCTTTGAAGTAGAAATAGAAATCAGACGGGGCTTTTGTTTTGAAGACAACTGTCGTTGGTTGGTGAACTATTATTATCAGTAGCAACACAAACTAAGACAATGTGTCTTCCTCTTTCTCTCCCCCTTTACATTAAATAAATAAAACAGGATCTTCAACGTCATCATAGTTCCCTCAGGATGAACAACAAACGGAAGATTATTGAGAAAAGAGGATATACTTTCCTTGTTCTCCGTCAAAGCATACATAGCCATTTCCACCCAGATGGGAAGACAACAAATAATATACTTGCAAAGCAAATATATGCAGTTTGACAACTCATGTAATAATGTTTCTCTTCGTATCCTGCTTTATATCAATAATACATCTTCCTAAATATCTTCACATCTTTAAGCACCTACATGGTAAAATCTTACAACCCTCTCGGCTACATCTCTTTCCACATAGTGCCCTGCCAAAGTATATACTTACCTTGGGCTTGTTAAAACTTCTTAAGAACTTGCAGTTGAGAAGGTCAAGCAGTGAATAAATGTAAATAGTTCTAAGCAATTTAAATCTACATCTAACTTGATTTAACTGTTGTTTAAGTAAAATGTTCAAATCAATACAAATAAATTTCTAATAATTTCATAAGCAGATCTTACATACGTAATACGTATACATAATATTAAAATTAAAGTATGCATAGTTTACAATGAAGGAAATGTATTTTAATTTAGTGGACTTCTCTAAGTGTAAGAAAATATCTTGAATTTGATGTTTTCCGCAGTAATACATTTTAAAAGATTTGACATTGAGACAGGAAACGGATACTTCAGGTATAAAATCGTTGGATAGCTTGACTGATATGAAAACTGGAGCACGAGTAGTTTCCTGCTTTTACTTTTGCGCTTGTGGCTGGTTGGGTATGGTGGTTGTAGCTGTCCTATAATACACTATAGTAGAAAACTAGTGTACGTGTGAACTGAAAATAGAACCAAAGCAATGCAATGTGAACAGAAGTCAGCGAAGTGTATGAACATAGAATGATTGAAGTCAACTAGTCAAGCGTGTCCCTACGTGTATCCAAGCTCCGATTCATCCGCCTTGACTTAACAGTAGACTAAAGATACTCTGATTATAACAGTAGTAAAGTTACACATTAAGTTTAAGTATTTTTAGAAGGTGAACACATATGCTGTGTTTTGTGATGAAAGGATATCTGATGTTTACTATATTCGCCATTTGACTATGGCACAACTGGAATTAAAAGTTTAATAGGAGCTCCGTTGACGCAAGTGAAGACAAGGCACAAATAAGTTATTTTCAAATAATAATACTTTTAATGTTCCTTTGCTCTTTGACAACTTGGTCTAGTTGGTTTCTTGGATCTTTTATCATAACCGAGCACTTCACATTTTTCCCTTATTGGCAGTCAGTGAACTGAACGAACTTGTCTGAAGAGCTCGTTCAGATAAGACAAAAAGCTTTTATTTTCACACACAAGCCACCGAAGATTGCCTGAGACACGAATGAACAAATAATTTTCTCCTACTGCTGTGATGACCGACTTCGCGTAATTCCTAAGACTTACTGTATCACTCATTGTCAGCCCAGCATTGAAGTTCATAGAGAAAGTATAGAGGTGCCTTTGAACTTATGTGTGATTAAAATACTAATATGTAATTGGTGTAGTAATAGAGATCGAAATTACTTCCCATTTCTCAATTTTGAGAGGTAAGAAGCTCTCAACTCACCACTCACTCCGGAGTGAGAGGTGAGAGGTGTGAGTAAGAGGTTATTCTTACTGTATTCGCTAGCAGATTTTCATTTTAAAATTATTTTTAAAGAAATATATTTAGAGCATTATTAGTTGTTAATTTTCTTATTTTTCAGAAAATCATGGTATTACTTCAAATAGTACAACAGGAAAATTATAAACCATATCTTTTCAATCTTTTTTGTTGACAAACTAATACTCACTGTAATTCTAAACTGTAAGTCCACGGATGCAGATTCTATATATAAGACCATAAGAGGTTAGAAGTATCCTAAAGCATAAGCATGCACTTTTACTTTTCCTCTCTGATAATAGTAGAGACGTCAAATAACAGAGTTCTCTGTCATTTCATCCTTTGGATAAAGAGAGTTAGAAGCGTGACGCACGAATTACAGGCGCTTTAGGCTTAGAGAACGGCGTATACCTGTTCTTGTGGTTGCAACAGGGAAACGAGTACAATCTAATGCTAGTATTTTATGTGACTACAACTTTCTTCTATTCTCCTTCCTCAATTTGCTTTTACTAAAGCTTTGCGTATTTGCCAAGAGTCAGATCAGAACAAATCGTACAATAGATTTCCGTAAATTCTAAAGTATAGCAAACTCAAAACAGGACCATTCACTCACTCACTCTTTCCCTTGCTCTTAATGTATGATGGGTGCATCATCCTCAATAGCTAACTGCTTAGACTTTTGGCGTGAAGCACTGTACTTATAGTACATATATACACAATGGCGATAGGTACAACAATGCTACACACTAAAATACCTTAAAGGTAATTTTACTTACTATAATGTACAATATATTCCTTGGAATATGTGGAATACCTATATTACCTATGTTACTATGTACAAGATGAAAACAGCGTTTAGAGAAACGCTTAACTTTTAGCTAGAGATTGGTGATCGGATCTCGCTGTACTCTTCTCAACAGGAGTTTCCTGTTGTATATACAAAGACTAAATCAGCAACGTCAGAAGCATAAGCTTCTGAAATCCGTTTGGACTAAAATTGTATGCACGAGTCTAAAACACAATGACGCAAACAGGTCTCTCTTTCACTCCGTTTCTCTATAGCATTTACAGACGGACACAGACACCAAACATTTTTGTACATTCAGGTATTTTGCATTTCTCTTTAAGAGAACTTCCTTCCCATCATTTTAACTCTCAAAACTAATTCTTACGTCTCTTTCTGCAATCTTAATTAGTAGTTCACTAACAGGAATTAAATCTACCTATATTTTATTAAGGTTAATATTTGTAATTTATCCGCGTATTTTGCACTATTCGTGTAATCATCCAATAAGCGCACTAGCACACCCTAAGAATCTAATTACATGTATAGATAGTATACTTGAGTCTATGTATGAGTGCCGAGTGGGAAATGCTTATCAAATTACCATTTACCTTAAGAAAAATTTTTGTATTCGTGACAAGTTTACAAATATGGCATAATCAGTTCCCTTTGTTTGCTAATGTTTGCATACTATTGTTGAGCTTTGTGCGTAGAACACAATAAGCATCTATAGAAATAGGTAGGCATTGTGCTAATGGACAAAAATCATCAGATACACCTATAGATAATTACGTCAGAAAGTCTTCATAGATTTCATATCAAAGTTGGTTTCATATCAAGGTTGAAAGTACCAAACAAAACACAAATCTGAAATGATATTTGACAAAAGCAAATGTGAAATGAGATACATACTAAGAGGAAGATCGACAATGCAATCTTTAGTGAGACTGGATTGTGATTGTACATGTGCTCCGGGGAACCAAACGAAAATCTGCTCACTAACAATAAGAAAACAATACAAGCTACCCAATCCGCACAATAGACAGTATCCGCTTTGTTCTTTTGTTTCCAACTTTGTTACGCCATCACCTACACAAATATTTGCTTGGCTGAATAGAATTGAAAGCAGCTAGTTAGTAATATAAATCTTTGTCCTTCCAGTATTCTTGAGCTCCAGAAAAATCTAGTTATCCATTTTGCACACGTATCTGCCAATACCTCCTACGTGCCTACATAAATATTTCCATGGCACAAATATACTTCAAGACCTTACTTTACCCTATCAGACAGAGGGAACCAATATACGACAATCAGATATCATCCCTCATGGTCATGGTGGAATTTACAATTTTCGCAGTTTTGTACAGGATTTTCCATGGCGGAAGATACAAGGATTTAATGACTCATTCAACAATAATACAATAGCCATTTTCAAAATTCTGCTACTATTTTCCGATGCTAAAAATTCGTAGACGTTAAATAAACGACAAAGAAAGTTTCCTTCGAGTTAAATATAGACCGAATGAGCTTTTTAATGAATCAAAGAAACGTCAATTGTCCGTGTTTATCATTCGTCTTTATATAGTTGATTTTCAATTGAAAAGCCCCATGGTTGAAATTATTAAAAGAAGCTGTCCAACAATACTTGTCATTTGACATACGTAAAAGCCTTCTGTGACCTGTATTTACTATAATCATAATCAAATAATAATATCTCCGTAACAGGTTGGTAGGAATCCAGTATGGTGGTTCTAAGTTTTGCATGCATTTAATTCTTATCAATGTCCGTTGGCAAAGTTTAATTTATTAGTGCAAAAGATGCAATTATGGGATAGAAATAGAAAGAGAAGGTACTAATAACAAAATTTAATCATAGTTCTCTACTTAACAAATCGGAGTTTATTCTGGTGCGGGGCTCGGGCACACAGGATACACTCAGATAACCCTATCAAAGCAAAAATTTTGTAACAGAGTTAAAAGAGTCAAACTGTTATGTCAGTAACCAAAATTCGCCGAAATTTTTTAAGGTATTTTTTCTATAAATGCTGATATTTTTTTTGCTTTTTACATGTTTCCCAAACACAAGCTTAAAGTTTGTCAAGCTAATAATTGAATATTTCCATAGAATATACACAGGAACGAATCTTTGTTCAATGCGATTATTTTTTAGGGTCTCATATTTTAGGGAATCAACAAATGCATTTAGTGTTTAGTAATTGCAACACCTTAAGAGGATGTAGATGAAAAGTTTTCCTAAAATTGTAACTGCTTCATCAGATGTTGACCATCTTAATCCTAAGGAAATGACCTTTCAGGGAGCTTATAAACAGTTTTATACATTCCTTATGATCACGAATGTATTATCTGCTAAATATTAATTAAGTACTTAATATTTAATTGAAATGCACTACACATAATAGGTTTACAGTAATGTTCTTTGCTAGCATTATACAAAATGAATTTCCCAGATATACGAAGAAAAGGGATAGTGCTTGGAGAAAATAACTAGGCATTAACTGGAAGAGTTTACGAGCAATAAGACAGCACTCATCGTCCGTAAGAGAGGAAGAAAAAGACTAATTAAACCCTGAAGTGCTCTTTTGCCACTCGTTCGACGGGAAGCGAAAAGCGGAGCCCAACCAACCAAGTCTCAACTTTCATTTATGCACTAGTTGTCTGTATCTTCATGTGCTGTCTTGTAGCAGTGAAATGAAAGCATTTGTTTAACTCTATCTCTTCATCTAATGAGTCTTAATTTCCGAGACACTTGTCATGTACTAGTAAATGTTATATGATGCGACAGTGGAGTAAAGAGTAGAGGAAAGTGAATTAAAAGTTGTCGTTTCCTATTCTCCATTCCCTGTCACTGTCACCATATCTTCAAAGAAATAAAATTAAATCACGAATTTAAATTACAGTTGAAGAACATGTAGGGCAGAGCAGAACTGAACAACTTTCCATTAGACGACTATTTTTACTATTTTCTCAATGCTATGCCACGCCACGCTTACTCCATATGCACTTTTCCTCCTTCCTTCACTATTACTATGTACATATGAAATTACTTTTAGACAACTCAAAAAGGATGAAAGAAATAATAAATTCTACGTAATTGCCAATGTAAATGAATTCTTATAAACCTGTACAACTCTTCAGCTTTCACTTGAGGATACTAAAAGCGAAATCTTGGAAGTCTCATTAGTTTACAATGCAAGGACAATTTTTACGTATTTTTTCTTCAACAAAGATTTGGAAGGTCTACGAGAGTGAAACTGAGGAAACTCCAATCATTTGGAATTACACATTGCTGTCAAAAAGATTTAAGACGCTTTCCTATGTCTATAATGACATAGAATACAAATTTTCACTACAAACATAAGATTTCACTGCAAACCAATATGCTTGTTGTAAACTTATTTAATGAGAAAAAAATTTGCTGGAAGAATGCACAATTCAATAAAATCGCTTAAATGAATTTTTGTGAGAAAACACTTCCAAATTATTTCTTTCCTTTTCTGTTTTCATGTTAACGTTCTCAGATAGATAATTTAAAGCGCAGGGGTAATGAATTATGGAACTTTAAAGACAACAAAGCTATTCCACCCAAAAATTCGAAACCGATGGCCTGTTTTAATATGCCCTCGCTATGCTCAGATTGATTTTTTTGTGAGCTTATATTAGGAAGCCCATCTCGTTTTCATTCTACAGAATTCAAATTTAGCGTTAAATTTATAACAGTTAAACAACCTAGATTGCATATTATGTTCTCTGTTTTCGTATAGAACTGAAAGAGAAATCTGAATTCCAAATTCCTTTTGCTATTTAATATTCTCTACTTTAACTCAGATTTCCAATTTGCATTTACTTGGGTCTTGGCAAAGCATTCGGTCGAGCTTATCAAAGGAGAACTTTTGAATCTGTTCTAGCTGTGATGTACATGCACACTGTAGCCTATGTATTGATCGAGTAAAACTTTTATTTCAACTGTATTGTTTTACTTTTTCATCACATTGAAGGGTACTCTCAGCTCTAACTGACCTGACTGACGATAAAAGAATTTGGTTCGTTTGATTTTATATAGTACTAGCAGATCCAACTGGAGGCTCCTTAGCACAAATTAAAATACAAAAACATATTTTATAATACTTCTGCCTTGAGAAATTTCTACATACCAGTCACTTGCAATATTCATAGCATTTCAAGTACTCATAATGTGATAAATTATTATTACTGATGTCACCTAAAGACCATTCTTAAATTTTAACTGTTGATTTTCTTATTTTTCATATCGACACACCCGCACACATTGTATTTCAATAATACGCATAATTTATAAAATAGTAGTAACAAACATAATATATTTTATGTGTGTATATATACTCCAATAGGCATTATCTAGCAATTTGTCACAGAAATGAAGCAAAACCTTAAACCTAATCCATTCACTATTATAAAGTTTATACTTAACGTACAGTTGTAAGAATCTATGTATCCGTACAAAGATTTGGGTTACATCTCTGGCAATAATTTACACGAATCACGTCCGTTTTGCAATATAGAACGGCAACCTAGTATTTACTCAAAACATTTATTGGTTTATTTGAGAAATTGCAAATGCCTGACAATTGCAAATTTTAATATTTCCATACGTGTAATAGAAGAGATATTATACCAACATACAAAGAAAAATTTTCAGAACGGGATATTTACATCCCATTCTTACTTGTCTTATGGCTATTTTTCCTGAGCGTGTAACTGTGAGGAATTACTTCGTCCTCAATATCCTAAAGTACCTTTCCTGCTAAATCCTCTTCTTCAATTCAGTTAGCCGTATTTATGTACTGCATACTGCAGCAGTAAGCCTGAATACACACAACCTAGATGCTCATAATACCTCTACTTGAATACACAAAGCCCAAGAATGTGCATAAGTCTAAACAAATGTGACATTCATTCTAGTAATTTAAAATATTTCCCTTGTAGGAGAAAATAAATTCTCAAGCACTAATATTATATTCATTTTTACAATTTCATTCGAACACAGCACGGCCCCAGTGGACTCCAAGTCCAAGGAAAAATTGATCAAAAACATATAACGATACCTCGAGTTTACTTCATACATATAGTAAAATATTATGTATTCAATACTTACACCTATAATAAAATAATCTTTCTTACTTTCTATAAAGAACATTAACATCCTTTTTTTCAATTTCCAATTCATCCAATAGAAAGACGATCACTATAATATACTAATCATAATTTATCATTAACCTAGAAAACAGAACCAGAGTGAGTGCCGTACGTAAATTGTATCGTATTGTATACCTCACAGAAAAATTGGCAAACTCTAAAGTAGCAATATTACTTTTACTGTACAGAATGCTTGTTGTGTTAAAATATGCAACTTCAAAGCAGAAAATTTTTCAAAAATAATATTTGAAATCCTATTATTATTTTAAGTTATGGATTAGCATTGGTTTCATTATTTTATCAACATATATTTTGCTGAAAAGTTTCCACTATTCTGTATTTGTTATACCGTAAACTCTAGAGAAATTAACATCCCAATTACATTGGTATAAGTTTTTTTTGCATACTTTGGTGGCTTTGCCAATTTATGGAGTCTTAACGCTTAAAGAATATTTTGACAGAATTGTGTTGTAACTTATTGCAAGTACGCATCCTACGATTTCAAGTTTGCCAATTTTAAGGTTGAATTCGACAAAGGAATACTTCCTACATAGATACATAATGTACTTCTTAGAAAGAGAAATGCCTACCTTGCATTCCATTCCACACGTGAATAATTCTAGCAATAACGCTCAAGGTGCCACTGTAGGTAGAAGTCAAGCCACCTAAATATTCCATTTGAATTTATAGTCAAAGAAAGTCCTTGACTACTCAGTGCATATTTTACATACCTAAACTGGATTCAGGGTACTCACATTTTTCTCAAGTTTTAGCATACCACTGGAAAAATTACACTTAAATAGGTTAAATGCAATTTTAAAGCAAACCAGTTTAGGAGAAAATCAAGCATGGCCTGCTCGGGGTTAATAACAATACATAAACTAATTTTTGAAGATCATCTTCTAGCCAAAAGGGACCTTCCTACCGCAGTCGCACCTGGAATGTTCCCATTTTGGTCAATTAAATTGGATTCACTTCAGTTTTGATGAGTAACAAATTCGAAATTTTTGAGAACATTTTTACAAATAAAGATATAATCTAAACAATTTTTAGACGTACTGTGAATACTTTTTGATAGAAATTTTATAACCTCACTTAAAAGCCTGATTTTACTTCGTACTTTCAATGTTGGCTTTGATCAAAGCCTAAGTTTGTCGTATTTCGTCATTTTTTGTTCCTCAGGAGAAAATGATCAGTGAGGTCGGGTTCAAAAAGAAAAATTTGACATTTGATAGAAAATGGATGAAAATCAGTCTAAAAAGTACTACCCCATGAACAACTAAATTATTTCAAAAGAAAGCAATTTTAAGAAAATCCAAAACTTCTTGATACAAATATTCTGAAAAATGTCTCCAAAAATTCGTCTTCACACACGTTTTATAAATCAATTGTACTATATACATTCTTCGCCGAAACATTTCTCCACTTCCAGCGCCACTGGAAGTAGGTGAAGTGCTAAGGGATTAAGTACTTTTATTTATACAGCAATTTTGCCATTTCTTCCCAGTTACCATCAATTTCGTGGTAATCCTATTCAACGCTATTTCCCATTTAATACCACTTACCAGTGGTAAGTGATAAATGGTACATACCTTCTACACTGACTGGACGTACCTCCAATGCCGTGAGTAAGATCATATATTTCTTTGTCTAACTATATTATTATTTAAGCCTTATATTTCACATTGCTACCCTTTAATACTTAAATTCATAGCTTATATTTATTAAGACCTGTACATGTGCACGTAGAATGGAAACTAAAAGATACTGCTGAACAATAACGCAGCACAATGCCTTACGGAAAATGTGAATTCGTTCACTTTGTAAGTTAAAGGACTCATGAAATGAGAACCACCGGCACTTCGCCGTGAGTCGAGGGCCGAGGGGAAAGAATGATGAAAGAGAAATACTAATTCTTTATGAAATAGTGAGCAGGAATCATATAATATCCTCACACCACAGCAGACATCGCATCGCTTGAACTTGGAATGTGAATATCCCGCAGTCAGTCAACTACAGAACTGCTTCTTTTCTCTTTCCACTTCTCCAGCTTAACTTAAATTCTTTGTGGTTTCTCTTTTCTCAATAATTTAACACATTCTGCAGACACTTTCTTTTCACACTTTTGAACAGCTCTTTATGTATATTAAGCAGCAGTCAAATGCATTTACGTATGTATGTAGCACTTCCAAGAAAATGAGAATCAAATAGATTAGCATGGATTGTGGTAGTCATTCTACTGCTTCAACACTATATTTAAGACAGGTATCTCAAATTCGCAGCACAGGACCACAACAAATGTAGAAAGGCTGCGGTTGTCTAATTATTTTTGATAATTCAAAGCAATATTTTAAGCAATATAAATTTCATAAATATACTCTGAGACTTCTTGTTGCTATGTTCTGCACTTCTACTGCTTTAGTTTTCTATTCCGCACAGGCATAACGTTGAATAAGAAGTCTATTTATTTGTCATTCTGAATGAATCTTTCTTTTTTCACATGCGGCATGTTTCTGCTTGTTAGGCAATAAGATGTTCATCATTTTGCATGGTTTGTATAGCATAAAGCAAGACGAAAGCTATTATAAATTATAGTAAATTCCATGAACTCATATTGATAAAATGGAACGCAATGGATTTCAATAACAAAAAGTATTGTACGTTGTGTTTTGGTGCGTATTATTAGGAGGACTGCTGTGCTTGTGCTAGTATGCCTTTTAAGCATTGATCTGACGATGTGTTGAGTTAAGTAATTAACGGGAAATGTCAAGGGTGATGTGACTCGATAGAGACGAGGACTACTTTAGCTTTACATTGAAACGAAAGCAATGTTCATTTGAATGTACATATTTATACTTATATATTGTAATATAGTGTATATTGTATAGTACCTATATAATGTATCAAATAGTGGGTTACGTAGGCAGTATGAGTAATAAGGATTTGGTAGCTTAATATCTGTGTACCTATATATACAAGTATTTCTATAATAAACTTGCACAAGGAAAACTTTGCTTTAGTCAACAAACAAAGGGAATTTGATGGAGTTTAAGTGCATTGCGCTGCAATGTGCAAATGACGAAGAGAAGAGGAACACGTAGTCGTCATTATGATGATGATAGTTAGAAGGAAGGATGACATGAGAGGACAAGGAGCTTCGAGCTTTAGTGTATTATCCAGCTTTGAATTAGACATAAAGGACAAAGCAAGCCGTTCCTGCCTTGCCTGCTGATAATGATAATGTTGGGAGAAATAGATGGGAAACGGAGATGATGCCATGTGCCACTACTGTTAATAGCAAAACTACCTACAATGCTGTGCAATGTAAAGCTAGGAGCGAGTCAAATGGAATTAAATTGACTTTACGACTCAAATTGAAAAGAGGGAAGGATAGAAAACAAGACAGCAAAAACGAAGCTTTGCCTTTAGCTATGAAGTAGTTGTGATGTGACATGGCAGTTATATGCACTGTTGTGCATTATACACACGTAGACATGTACATGCTGGATACAGACCAACTCAGCTAATTCAACTCAAGTCAGGGATCATAACGAAAGCCAGCTCGCTGAACATAAATGAACTCGTGTCATAAAACTCACCAAATAAAAGCACTGCTAATAAATATGCTTATTGCAAGTTTATCTTCAGATGGAGATATGAGTCTGATTATACAATCTGCCGGGACAACATGGCTTTCCATGCACATATAATAATATAAAATCCTGTCTTAAGTTAATCTAACCAATTCATTCGAATTTTATACTACGTAGAGATTATCAAAAAGAATATATGTACAGTGCGACAATAATATTAAGAAATGTGCCCTTTTCTCCTCACATCACTTTCTCCAGACATAAATTTTATTTCATTTATTCTACTGTAGCATTTTCTAAAAAAGTGATAACACTACCCGTTTTCGAAAATTACCACATATAGTGAAGGAAAAGAACTTGATGTTCCTAGTGCCATGCTGCTTATTTCATCAATCTAGCATAGTAACATGGCAAATATCAAATTAATTGTTTTCTCAGTATTAACTTTACGCAGCATCGCATAAATAAACCATCACTGTGCATTTTGATTTGAATAGTGAATGCAATCAGTCACCTAACTCAGTCTCTAGAATCTGAATACAATCAACCAGTGGAAGTTTCTCTCTTTATTTCATTTAGGAGAAAGTGGAGCTACACTAACAGTACACCAATAAATGGAATGAGTTTTAGCCGAAGAAACCTAGTAATGGAGATCACAGAAGGCAAATTAGTGCGGGGATGAAATAGAAATGGAAACAGAAATAGAGGAAAATCAATTTGGGTCAAGTGCCATACAAGACAAACTACAGATTCGAATCCTACCCAACCAACTCAACCAAACAGAACTTAACCAAGAAGTCTCTTCGTTTGGTCTTCTTACTTTCTCTGTTTTCTCCAACTTTCTTTTGCATCAACTCTTCCATTCAAACACATTTCATCGCTTCAAGTGGCAACGAAAGACAAGACATCCATTTACTCAGTAAAGTAAACCAAACGTCACATCACAAGGGCCTTGAAACCCTTTATTTTATAATTTCAACCATAGACTGTGATGTATTTCGTGCAACTAGCTGGGACAGACAGATATAGAAAATCTTATTAGGTAGCTGAATTACTTACTCCATTATTTCTTTTTATTTGTTGTTTGTGTACAGTTGCCATTCTTTTGCTCACACTAAGCCTAATAGGGTTGTAATTGTACCTTATCCCTTTCATCTAAATATCTCATTAACTTTTGCAAAGTACAGCTTTACGACACATCATTTATATAAAGATGAGTTCAATTCCTATGCCGTAGACATAGGTTGATATTTACACAATTAAATGTATTAAAGAGTTACTATTTTTGAATTTTAACTTTTTTTAAACCTTGCCAAAACGCAAAGAAAATTTGACAAAATTATAATGGGAAAGGAGTTATGCAATCTTTACCATAGGACATTTGTTAATTGTTTTACACAAGAATTCTTAATCCATGTCTTGAGATATGGACATCACACAGAGAGATAGAGCAAGTCAAAATCTATTTACAGTACACCCCGTATTTTAACGTTTGACATTTCTGCCTACTCTGAAAATAATGAGAATGCACTTAAATGTCATCTGATCATGGGTCGTCTAAGTCGATACTTAAAGTATGTGCTAATCTTAGGTATAACGTCTTCCTTACAACTTCTATCCTTAAATGTAGTAATTTATGTGTGCAAGCTGTTCAGACGTCTCTTCCAATTTGTGCGAAGCCATTTATTTGGTACTATCTAAGTGTATAATCTGACGCATCCTTGCTTGTCCTCTACTTTCACTGTAAATACTCAAGTTGAAGAAGAAGGAACCTTCAACTAGTTTTCATGTATGAATGTTCTTCGGTAGTGGGTTATCTTTGCATGCATTGTCAAACAAGCAATATACTTACAATCTGCTCTCATCCACTCGACTTTCCGCCGTTGACGTAGCCTTAGCCCGATATCTCTCTTTAATATCTCTTAAAAGCAATACGAAAGCGAGTTAGTTTGGCATAGTAAAGTTTACCTACAACATATACACTCAACTTTACAGAAGTACACAAAGGAAGACTTGACAGTTTTGTTGTTATCGTGAGTTGTTGTGTGATCTCGTCTGAAATGAACTGAAACGATCGTATGTTGACAGATCTGTCTAATTCATTCCGCCTTTCTCTCTATGTACTTTAACTGATGCGTTGGTTGGTACCGACTCTGGACTATCTCGTAGATTGCGATCACTTCATCCAAAACACATCACTTTTTGTTTGCTTGAGGTACTTTCCCTATATTATATCTTAGAAATGTGGTATACGTAAAAATGCTTGCATCTAAATTGCAAAGTAAATTCCTTATTGTTAATTCTGCACAGGTATAGAAAAATCGCTGTACAAGCCGATAAGTTATAAGTAATCCTCCCTGTATGCTTTCGCTTTCTACTTTCATCGTTCACTCCTAATAGTAATAACTACAATAACTAGTATAAACAATAAACTATAATGACAATAATGACAAATGGCAAAATATTTTCAATGTTATATTACGTAAAATATTATGACTGCAAAAATGTTTGCAGTGTTTAAATATATATAATGAAAAGTTAATTTTAAGTATGAGCTTATTAAACAGATATTTCTGACATTATGAATGCAAAACTTAGTTGAGTTTATTGATTTTATTTCATCTTATTGTTTGCCACACATAAAGTGAATACTAAACTATAATATAGTAGTTTCTTTTGAACGTGTGTTGGCAAACGAACAATTATCAGTCATACTCATTGAGAAAAATATTGTGCAATAAATTGCATGATATGACGTCTAATTAAGTACCTAGAAAACAGCTATAAATAAACTAGTCTTTTTGTAAGTAAGATCTGTCCTTTTATTCCTTAAAATGATATCCACGAATAGAAGTGAAGGTATACAGTAAAACCCACACATTTCCTTGCACAGTCAACCAAACCACATAACTCAGAGAGACTAAAAAATTAATAAGACCAGATGGGTGAAAAAGCAAACTGCTGCAAACTAATTCTGTCAAGCTAGACAGAACTTACAGACGGCAATTCAACCAGTACAACCATAATAAAATGTCAGACAATTATACAGTAAGCGGCCGAAGTAATCCGACATACCCCTTTTACAAAGGGCAGACAATTACATTGGAAAGACACGGCATACGATTGCATTGCTATAGTACAAGCATCTAGGGTAGCAATATTTTGAACACGAAAAAGAGATGAAATTACCGTAATTCATTTTGAATTTGCTTTGCTACCCTAGATGCTGTATCTAGATATCTGCTAAACACTGTAACCTCATGCCGTGTTTTTCCAATGTAAATTGTCTACGCTATGTGTAAAAGGTGTATGTCGAGTTATTCATCCCACTTACTGTACATATAAGATTTGGTTTCCAGAGACAAAATCAGCGAAATGTAAATACACAGACAAACAAACCCCTATTGCCTACAACATTTACGGTATAGAGCTGTTATAATTGCTACTATTATTAGCACTACAAAACTTGCTCAACTGTATAATGGTATGATTACAGTGACGTATTAGAGAGACTAGAGACAAGAGAGCACAGTGTAGTGTAAGTGTTTTGGTATTAGCCAATGACATTGTTAAACACAAATTAGGTTGTTACAAAGTTCTTTTATAGCTTAATCATTACTCAGGGCTCATCCGGTCATCCTACATCCGTTGTGGCACACACCCACACGTACAATTTATTTATATACGTGGGTTGCTCTATAGAGGTTTTACCACAACCCTTTATCAACCTAGCTTTCCAGATAATCTCACACAAAGAAAATGCTATATTTTATGGAATCAGTAAATGCAATGGGCATGTCCACCTATTTCACGCTTTTCACGTTAAGAATACATTTGATTTAGCTTATTCAAATGAAAGAAAAAGTACTTTATTTTATGACTAACAGCTAGGTAGGATAGATTTGTATCGAACTCAAATTTAGAAATACTTTTGAAGCCTTCTTCAGTTTACCACCGTGCTAAATACAAAGCGAGTGTGCGTATAAGGTGACTTACAAGTGGTTGATATTCTCTAAAAATGACTGAGAACAGCATCCATGTTCACATGCAAAATATAGATCCAGCTTCATTTACTTAAATCCTCGGCAGATTTAAAGATACAGGCGGAATTAGCAATCCTAGCTTTTGTATGTTACTGGAAGGGATAGTAAAGCGTGTAGATTAAAACCTAATTCATCTATATTTTGTATACTTGTATGCATAATGGATGAAATATGGCTACTGTTTCCAACAAAGTCCTAATTTGTCTAAAGTCACGTACTGTATACATAGGACGTGAAAACTGTATTTTACTATCACAGTAAATGAATATAGGAAAACCGAAACACGAAAACACCAAAAACAAAATAATACTTCCGAACTCGGTGGTGTTAGATTACGCTAGGCTACCGCTATATTACTTCGCTTGGCAAAACATTGAAACAAAAAGCAAAATAAAATGCTATATTTCCGAATAAATCTATGAACAATGAAACAATGGAATTAAGTACCAGTAAAATATCATTTTTGAAAGCATAAATAGTTTCATTAAAAATTTAATGGCTACCTGAAGCATAAAAGTCTTTAAGTACTAAATGTGTGTTTTGTTTATCTGTACTGCTTTTAGACCTTCAAATCTTATTATTAATTATGAGTTTAGAAACAAACAAACTTTGACTGCTGTTTACTAAAACTTATTACAGAATCTAAAAGTACAGATGCAATGGCCAACGAACTCAGCACATAAAGGAAAATGTGTCTAATAGATAATTTAAATGGAATGGGCTGACTACTAAATAAGTAGAGAACAGAACTAGCAAAGCTTTTAGGATTAACTTATTTACCTCTTAATATTGTGCAGTCTCCAGGCTGAGTCTTTGTACAGAGCACGTAGGAAGGTAACTTATAAAACAAAGATGAAATTAGTGCGTCTGGTAGATACAACCTCTTCTTAATATGCCACATCCTTTTGCCTTGTCGCTGTCATCTTTCTTTATTTACTGGCCGCTTTCTATAATCCTTAAAACATAATCCTGTTTCGCAGACAAAATTTCAATCAATACTTTTAGTAAACTCAAAACCATGACACAGACACAGCACAGTGTACATATTCAAGTAAATTACACATGTTTTCCTTTTTAGATTGACTCAGTAATGGGAAACTTGATTTGACAAACTAATAATGTACTCTTTTCATCTTTCCTGCTTGCATAGAAAAGAGTATTATTTTTTATATTGAATTATGTTTGTTTCCTGTCACGCAAAAATTCCTTTGCAATAACAAAAGCATTTCACCCTTGTGTAGATATGTAATACAAAGACAATACCAACCCACAACTTAAACTTACTAGTACAAGTCTACAATTTGTTACAAAAGTCGATACACAGATACAAATAAGTTTAGATACGTATTAGTTTTATGAGTATAGGTAAAAAGAATGTTTTACATGTAAGAATTATTAGAAACGTACCTAGAAATACTGTGTATAGGTAATATAACAAAATACAAATAATACATATTCATAATATAACTTAATTAAATGAGTGCA
The DNA here is from genome assembly GCA_020352615.2 of Yoshiicerus persimilis. Lineage (NCBI taxonomy): Eukaryota > Metazoa > Arthropoda > Collembola > Entomobryomorpha > Tomoceridae > Yoshiicerus > Yoshiicerus persimilis. The sequence goes on from CM036942.2 coordinate 15,458,882, forward strand.
TGAAATGAAGTAGACTTCTTTAGTGTATACATATTCATAGACATTGGAAAGTTAGGTACCTTATTTGAGTACCTACCGGTATGGTTCGATCACAGCTTTGAAGTTTACAGTTCAAGTAACTACAGAAGGATATCATTGAATCTTTCGTGTGGGAGAAAATTTATTTTAAGTCTAATTCTAGTATTGTGCGTAGATCAAAGGGTTATTCCACTACGAAATGTCTTCCAATTAAATTTAAAATGATACATATGCCTGCTGTAACCACAATACACAAAGTAATACTAATTATTAGTTTTTGAGCAGCACATAATTTCGAAAGAGAATAACAATTCAATTGAAGTGTAGTCATAAAGTAGAATTTTTGCAAAGATTGACAAGATGTACATGTATATTGTGCTTTGTGCTTTCCATCTTCAGTACTCTTAATAATTTGACCAATGTGATTTAATACAGGTAAACAGGACCACTACTATTTATTAAGTAAAAATAAATTTTATGATTTTTACTGCCCAAAATTTAGTTGCAAAAACATTTACCCTTTGAAATGACATTTAACGGAACTTGCTCGAAAATGTTCTTAGTTGTAAAGAGCACATTACATATAAACATAAAGTGGTATATAAAATATAGACCATTAAGGTCTATTTAAAGAAATAAAATTAAAAATATTCGAAAAGTTGTAGTAGGGTTAGAGATTTTCCCAGGCACTATAAGTTATGCTATTTACGCTTGGAGTAGAGAATGATTAAATATTGAAGACAAATGGTGAATGAGAGAGTTACAATAGAAGAGATGTAGTATTTATCATTAGTTTCCAAAGTAGGATAGAACTTGCATTGTATTGCATTAATTACACATTGTGTGATTACATAACAAGACTAAACAAGAGTTCTCATTTCATGATCTGACTCATTCAATCATTCAGTCACACTCCACGATTGTTTGCATTAAGCACATTAAAATATGCCTAATTAAACGTACTCAACCGTTTACTGAATAAATCCTTAGAGAAATTAAAGTAAACAAGAGAACAAATGTAGTAAATTAGGGAACAAAACTAAAATAGCTTGAATGAACGTTCTGTATTTAGTAGCACTGTGCCCCACGTACGACTGGGTAGCATAATTTCTACAAAATGCAACACAGGGAGAAATAAGGGGAGTTAGGGGAGTATAATACTGCGGAGCATTTTGTGCTTTGCAATAAGTTTGACGTCATGTCTTTGTGAAATCGTATAAATACAAAAATGTTGATCAAAGAGATATTCCATACACAATTGTTCATCTCAATTCGTAATAGGTAAATAGTTTACCTGTCAGAAATAAACTGCAGTTAGCGTTACGTACTACTAAGGATTTACGTTTTCTCCGCCTCGTGTTCTGGTACTTCTTTATTCGTTCAATACTGAAAAATTAAATTTTGGCTTCTCCTCTGATCTACATTTTTCAAATTTCTGAATCACTTAGGATGCTGTACTTTCTCCGATGAAGTAATGCCTACTACTGGAAAATGTATCGTAGACGTTATTTGTTTTGATAGAGTACATACATATTTTATAGACATCTTAAGTATCTGTTAGAATATTATAATATGTAAGTAGGTAGAGCCGGCAGATATAGACTTGGAAAAGTAGAATGATAAACATCTTATATACTTAGCCGAAGAAAATACTCCCTTGTATCCCTTACGGTTAGGTTTTGGTCTGTTCTTCCGAAGATGGACTTTTGCAGCACTCGTTTGGAGGATATAAATCACATGCATGCAGGTGCAAAAGTAAAAGCGAGTGAAAGTAGAAAGTAGGTGAAAGTGGAGTGAAAGTAAATTGAGTTGAATATTGAATAGAAAAGCTACTGAATTGAATACAAATTCTAGTTGACAATATGCCCACTCCTTTTCCTTCGTCTTTCCTTCTGTTTGTTATATCCTTATGAATACTTATATAAAGTTGGTGGGTGAATGGGATAAGGAAAAGTACCGGATGGGGAATGTGCGCTTCATTCTGTGCGAACATTTTATGTTCACAATAAATGCAGTAGTAAAGCTAAAGAAGGTTCTATGAAGAATATACTTATTTAAAATTTCACACACTGGATGTGTATACGTAAGTGTGTACATATGTTACTGATGTGGTACATAGGTAGACAATAGTATCTGTGGTAGAGGCAGGAATATATCAATACCTCGCTCCACAAGTTTTGAACGTATTCAAAAGATATATCGTAGATATGATACAAAATGGAAATATTATTACCGATATGGCAGCTTTTCACATTCAATACTCAAGATCTCTATAGATCTTAGTCAGTGATAGAAGGTAAACACAAATGCACCTACAGAAAAAGTTGCCTTTCAAACTTGAACCGATTATCTCCACTTATAGCATACTGCAAAGTAAATGTAATTGAAAAGTATCGAGGTGTATAACTAGTAAGTACTTACAGTCATCCTTCACTGCCTCATGTCACCTCAGCTGGTTTGATCGAACTTGATTCCTTGTCAGTATATGTCGGAAGTGAAGTCATGAATATTTTATTAGGACAGGGCAGATATGAATCTACTTACAAACATAAACTTCACAATGTGGTATACTGTTAGCTAAAGTAAATACGAATATGTAGCTGTATTATGTTTTAATAAGAACACGGTGTATGATAAATCATTCATTCGCCTGAAGTGTGTTTTTCTGTTTCGTGTATTTGGATAATAGCCATGAATACTCATATGTTTTGTACGTGTACATATATGTACGTTAAGAAGATCACCGATAGCTTGATACTTGTGTAATGTAAGATTCAGTCGAATGTAACTGGAGAAATATACAAGCTCAAATTAGAATAAAAATGACTCACCCTCTGTCGGTATTTACCCTTTCACGCATATCGTATTAAGTAAATACGTTCAATGTAATACGAAGATAGGTGTGGTTCATTTGGTTCGTACTTGCAGTGGCCATATGCTACATAACTAGTTTGATTTTATAATACATTTAGTATTACCACTTAAACTCAAGGAAACATAATAATTTCACAGTAAAAGTAACAAATTGCCGATTAATGGCAACCTTGGTAGGCCTAATACCAATTTTTATAGTTCTAGCATTATATACTAATATTATAATACTCATTTAGTAACGCCCTATATTCGAAGAGGCCCACTTAACAAACGTTCATATATACTTTTGCAGTAATGCACTGTGCATACTTTATGTAGTCGAGGTACATACATAAGTTAAATAATGGTAGTTATGTAATAAGTAACAATATGTATACATAAGTAATATTAGTAGTCCGTTCCACAGTCTAGTTTGGTTCTGGTCGGTTTGGGATACATTACATTTGCATATCTACATAACATTTCTTATTTGTTGTACTCGTACTTACTTGTTAAGTGCTACAAATAGAACTGAAAACGGCTGACATTTAATAACTTTGACCGAAGAGACAGAGTCACGCTTTCCTTCCCTAGTTTACATACAGATAGTTACTCTTCAATTCACTCCGTGTTTTCCGAGTTGTTTTAATTTAGTTGAGACGAAATGGTGTGGTTTGTTTTACTTTGGCGTTTCTCCCCGTCCCTTAACTATAGTTTCTTTGTCATTTCCTTCTACTCTCTCGGAGCCCATTGATTCTGTCTCCAGCTTTCATCCTGTTCCCTGCAAATTCAAAACAAGCACTGTGAAACTTTCCTTAAGCATTTGCAACAAATGACAACCTTTCTGGAACTGTGAGCAGTGTTCACACTGTCCTTATTGCATTTCTTAAGAAACTTTTCTTAGATGAGTACATCAACACAATACACGACACGACTACGCAGAATACACATCAACAGACAAAGCAAAGCATACATAAATTATGTATCAATTTATACACGTATTATTTGCCTCACTTATTACTGAACATAGCCGACAAGTACTCGTACTTAAGCTACTACGCATACCTTCCTGGAAGCAACATAAACTTTTAGTGTAAAAGTATTCTGTTAATGCGTGATAGTTGTAGTTTGGGGAACGCACTTCATTTTGATATAGTGGGCAGCATTACCATTCACTCTGCATCTCAACCGTAAGATACAACAATTCACTGTCAAACGAAATTCTAAAGGACCTCCTCAGCACTTTGGCAGTTTCAAGTTTTCAAAACAAACTTACTCATCGTCTCGTCAGCAGCATACAATGCTAGTGCATAGTGGGGTGAAATGAACTCTTTATCAAACCGAGACCTTATAAAACTATATTACAAATCGTATGCTCGTGTATCTGCAGTCGTGCTGAAGGGTTTTCTTAATTGTAGTTCTGGGCTCTTTGTTTTTAGTAGATTATGAACAAAAGAGAATTAACAAAATACTTATCGTACAATTCTTACTGCTATGCAAAGTATAATTTTCGGAATGCCTGTCTGTTCGTCCCTTCGTCATATTTGTAACCATTGCACCTGTAATTTATAGTATTATAGCAGAGACAGTAGACAGAAGTAATATTAAGAAATGGGAATAATGCATGATATCAAAAAATCATTTTACATTAATTCATATTTTCTCAAAATTAGGATTGATTATGTACGACAATCATGGACGAATCAAGTCCAGAGGAAGATCTTTCGAATAGAAGATCAATCAGTTGGATCATTATTGTTTAAATTTGTTACCTAATAAGTTACCAAATAAGCTGATTTCTAAAAATGATTATTCATTTTATTATTTTACTAAGTGCCACAACTGTTGGTAAAGTAATGATAGAAATGTGAAGAAATATTAATATTGGGAAGGAATTGCGAATACATCTGAGCATATATCGATCACATAGAATAGTTAATATACATCATACGTCGTACCTAAAAAAGGAGAGATTTCGGGCATTATGAATACTGAGGTGTAGCAAGGTATTGTATTTATTCACTAGAGTAAAGTAATCGTGATAGAAGGAATTTGTTGTTTACCAAGAGGGATAAGTATGTAGGAGTGAGAGCAAATAAAATTTTAACACCACAAAACTTGGTCTAGAAAATAGAAGAGAGCCCAGCTGCGCCAATTTCGGCAAAGAAAGAGAAGTTTGCTTTGTATTATAGTTATAATAAAATGCCCATTCCATTCAAAGATCATTGTAGCTCACAGTGCTCATATAAAGCCCAGAATGTTATATTTGTGTCCTTCTCTGTTTATTTCTCGCATTATCTTGTGATCTGCTCTGTCAGTGTCATCATTTCATACTCTCTGCAACGAAAGGTTCAGCCGTGGATGTAAAACGACAAAATACAATTTAATATAGGGCACCAAAAAAGGAAACAATTCAACCAAAACCAGAGATAATGCACAGAGTGAGCAGACACAGAAAATGCTCCTTTTATTTTGTATGCAGTGTTCTTTTAGCCAGTCTCGTCTGTGTGTTTGCTTAACTATGACTGACTGGGTCGTAAATAAAGGAAATAAAGCACCGTAGTGAAAACAGTGTTGTAATGTAATGTAATTCAAGGCAATAAAATTGTTTCTACTCATTTTATCTTTATTACCGTCATGCTGTCATTTAGCCTGTTCTCTTCTTTCTGCGAAATTCACCCGTAGTGAAAATACAAATACAGTATACCTATTGATATCTATCTTGCACTTTCATATATACAATGCATTCGTAACTGCCTACAAAGCCGACGTACGGTTTAGTAATACGAACTGATAGCAAAAGTAACTCGATGTGATGTAATGATTGCACTTCCATTTGCGGTTACTGCAAACAAGCCACAAGTGGCTTTAATTTGCGTCCAAATGTCAAATTCACGATCACAAAATAATTCTTTTTCACTCCCACGACACAACAGATAGCTATAGCTGGCTTAGTAGCTGCATACCATACGACTCTTGCTAGTGTACTGTAGACAATGTATCTGTTTCTTTTCTTTTCTCCTTACATACATTATACATACATTATTTTCTATAACACACACGTACCCGTGGATAGTACATTGTAGTTTGAAATGCTAATCTTTGGTCTATATATTTAGATTCGTTACAATGCTACTCTTTATTTGGCTATTTCTTTAACATGTACGAAAATTTTCATTAACTATTCACGCCGATTCTTTAAGTGGAGAAATCATAAACAAAGTTTGCAGATGTAACTAAAGTCGAAGGGGCACAGTGAGCAGATTAGTACTGCTACTCCCTACAAGAGAAAAAACCTGTGAAAAAATTAAATGCATTCCTCAAAGAGTCCTTCTATTACCACAACAAGTACACTGGTGAAGTTGATTTGTAAAGCTTGGTACGAAGGTTTTCTGGAGTTTAGTATTATTTGGATTCATGTGTGTACTCCACATCCAATCTCAATATATAATCTTACTGTAGAAATTCTATGTTAGGCAACGTAAGGTCGTGAGTTTCGGTCGCATTGCATAAAATCGGTTCGGAGAAAGTCATTAGTATTTGCACGACAGCTTTCTCCATTAATTTTAACTTACTATCGTTAGGCGTACGAATCTCCTTTCTGTTTGACGTAAGTGTCTGCCAACGATTAGTACCAGTTCTTATTCCCAGTAATTTCTCTAGGAATTTAGGTTTATATTCTGAAATACTGTATAATATAGGGAGTCTAATACAGTGCAGTTTGCCATACAGTAGATTTGCCTCTGTATGGCTACAGAAGGTAATAGTATCATTTGCACCAGCTTTTAATATCATTTTGGTGTTTTAATGTCAAGCTGCTACCCACCATTATCTGACTTATGTGCACTATAAATAAGTTACAGTACAACCTACAACCTGCAATTCCAACAGCTATTCATTAGGTATAGCCCAGCACAGTTTCCTGATGCATATGAATTCATTCGCAGAACAGTCAAACGTTACTTTCTGTGGTAATCTAATTAAGTCTCAATGGTGCAGTAATAATCATTTAATATTACACGAGGATATGCTAGCAATTTATCATTGTAAAAACCATTTGATTACTCTTATTACACAGTCGTTTCATAATAGCAACCTAAAGGGACAAATGTGTAGTATAAATTTTACCTAATCAGCGTTATTCATATAGATAGGAAACGTTGTGACCTTTGGGCATTAGGTTTTAATTTTACTAATTAAAGTCTTGTTCCTTTATAATTGTACTTTTAAGATTTACAACAATTTTATTGACACTTTACCATATCTTGTTGTAAAGAATAAAGTAACCAATTAGTCTAAGCTTACCTGTACTACTTTCTAAGCTTAAAGATTAAGATTATTTATCAAAACTTTACTTCCAAAATATAATACAAGTGGAAATAGAAACTTATTGAATGCTTGTCACAAATAGATTATTAGATTTTATGTATTGTATTATCCGAGGAGTAATACCTTTGGTGGGATATGAATTTCATGGAGTTCAATGAACGAGATTCATTTGATTCTTCTCGCTGCAATGTTTTAAATGGACATATACTACAAATTAAATTGGCAACAAATTCCATTATAAGAATTTAATAACGTAGCCCTGAAAGGAAACATAAATTAGAAATGATTTGGTATGGATACAGTTGCTCTGTCTGCAAATTTCATTTAGCTATTGCAAACCTCGTTTTGTGAAGTTTGCATATCATAGAACGTAGAATGTTAGAATCCACTAGACTCACCGTGTGCTGAAAATACAAAGTATGTCACAAATCATTTAGTCGGTTTGTGAACAGTCAAACAGAAAAATTAGAATTCAAGTAAAAATTTGAAATTTTTGATGAGGAAGGATATATTATACATCGGTTCTCTATTTTACATAAATTATGCACGCAAAACCGTCCAGATAATGTATTTTTGTTTGTTGAAAGTCAGGCAATTTACTTGGAAAGTGCCATGGAGGAAATGTCTAAATAGAAAGCCAACAAAAGGTTAGGTAGTCTGTTTGGCTTGCAATCATAAGAAAAGAAGAAAGAATGTACACTAAGTAGAGGTAAAAATAACTAATACAAACTGTTTGCAGAAGAAAGAAATAATGTGTTCCCAGGTATTACCTGCATAGTTTTGTTAACAATCTTTTTACCTGCCGTTCAAAAATGTCTCCAGTATACAGTTTTATGTCCACACATCCCATGAATTGTGCATGCATTTTAAACAGCAATATGCATTCATAAAAAATGTAGAATACTCAAAGAATAGAAAATTTAACATTTTGTCGGCTGAATATTTTCTGCAAAAGTTCGCCGAATTCATCAGTCCATAATGGAATAATCACATGACGGAATTAGTAATTGAGAGCTTAATAATATTAACTAACAAGTTTATCATTACTGTTACGTTACTGCCTTCTTGGTAGGGTACCATTAGGTGTGCCTGTAACAAGTTTTAAAAATTACAAAATCTTCTAATTTTGGTAAGTTGAAAGGAATTAAGGAATTTTTGGGTACAGAGAATCATTAACTAAAAAGTTCCCAACATAATATCATGCAATGTATAGCCCGTGTAAATTTTTAAGTCTTTGAGTATGACGTTGCAATTTATTTATCATTTATTATTCAAATAGAAAATATTGCAAAAAAGATAGACTGTCGAGGTAAAAGTTCCTCATAAAGTATCAAGATTGCCGGAAGCTTAGAATCCTAATTGCAACTTGAAAGAGTTTTGTGTAGCCGTATACTGTGAAACATTGCTCAAGTAAGATATCTCACTTTCATGCATTTTGCATGAATACCTTGTGCATGGGCGCCGCAACCGGGGGGAACGGGGGGAAAATATCCACCCTAGAAATAATCCTGGGGGGAAATGTCCACCCAGAAATTTTTCTACAAATAAACAATTAAGTAATTAAATTTTGTTTACACAATAACTTACAAATTCATTTTTTCATATTTGCGGTTACGATAATATAGTCTGCGCAAATGGAGTACAATAGTACAAATAAGCGAGCTATTATGCCTCCACTTAATAAATTATGCTTGTTGTTGATGGGTTGTACATGGGCATAATTCAAAAACAACGCACTCTAAATTATTTGGTTTAGAACCATACAAATAAACCGGATCAAACTAGCAGCATTTTCTTGGCAATTTACAAATATAAAGTACACCTTTGATTTCATAGTTTTCATATTTTATAAAAATGAGCTTCTCAATAGATAAATGGGTCAATGGGTCATAAAAAGGCCAAAATTGTCATCTGAAAGTGCATCAACGCAATCCTCAAAAGAGAAAGAAACAATTGAGCCAAGGAATGTAACGGAAGAAGTTGCAAGTACATCAACATCAGTGATACAGCTCACACCAGTTGTAGAATCTAATTGCAATGATGAAATTAAAAGTGTACAATTTACTGGAAATGAAAATTTAAGTGCTCCGTTTCAGCCACCTGAGGTTGGCTTTCAAGTGAAAGGAACCAAGAAACATTATTTTAATCAAGAGTGGTACAAAACTCATCCATGGTTAAGTAACAATACCGTAAGAAAAAAAATGATTTGTAAAAACAAATAATTGCTTTACGGTGGATCAAAAAATGCTGTTTCCTCCTAATTATAAAACTGAGCCAACATTTGTCATCGAAGGATTTAATAATTGGAAACACGGTAAAGAAAAACTTTCCGGGCACGCAAATAGCAAGCAACATAGTCTGGCAATGACAATATTAAAAGACCGAAATCAGCAGCCAATTAATGAAAAACTTGGATCACTTTTGGATTCAAACAAAGCGAGTGCCCAAAAAGCTATGAAATGCTTATTTACAACTATTCAGTACTTGTCTAAGCAAGGGTTGGCTCTTAGAAGACCCGAAAATGACAATGGGAACTTTAAAAATCTTTTGATCCTTCGTAGATGAGATCAATTCGAGATTCAGCCAAACCTTTATGAAAATGTTGAAAATCTTCTATTTAACTGGAAAGAACACCGACTAGATACCAAAAGACAAAAACTTGTAGAAGTTTGTGAAATGTACAAAGTACAAATGGAATGCAGATAATCTTCAAAGTCAACTGGATGTTTTTTATAACTCGAGAACTGAGAAATTTAAAACCCTAAACGATGTGGTTAATGTTTATCAAGAATTCAATGTTTACACCAAAAATTTGTTTCCTGATTTACAAAAACTACTTAAAGTTTTATTGGTAGTTCCCTGTAGCTCTGCTTCTGCCGAGAAAAGTTTCTCAATGCTACGGCGAATTAAAACTTATTTAAGGTCAACCATAGGACAAGCCAGGCTAAATCATTGTTGTGTCTTAAATAGCTACCATCATTTAGTAGACAATTTGAATATTAATGAGTGTATGAAAGTCTTTATAGATCAAAAACAGAGAACATCTATTTTTGGCAGTATTTAAAAGCACAATACTTCGTAAAGGTATAGTATAAAAGTTTTCATTCACTATTTTGTTATCTTATGGTTGCCATTTTAGGACATTTTTGAAATAAAAGGACTTTGCTAGGATTTAAGATTTTTGTTGGAGGTTAGAGGCCACGCCCCGGGGCGTGGCCATCAAAAGACGCCATTTTGTTCCCCCCAGGTATAATTACGTTCCGGCGCCCATGACCTTGTGGTATACTAACACACATTCAATAAATGGCACCTTTCTATGTTGGCAGTCGTTACCGTTAGAGAATAACTGCTACTGTATATTGGTATGCATATTGTAACCCATGAAACTCTATCCTTTACGACATGCATATTATCATCAAACTCCTCATTGTTAACTTCAAGGATAAGGAAAATATAAATTAGACAGATATTTGGACTACTACTGCTGCCTAATAGAGCTTCGTCTTTCGGGAAGAGAGACGCATTACATTTAAATATCTCTATTTTTATTTTTTATGACAATTGTGCTGGGGATACTATATAGTCTTTCCTTACAAGTATTACTTAGGTCTACCTTCTAAACCTCATTTACATTACAATAGATGTGTATATGACTACCTTTGGGTGGAAAGCGGAGTGAATATCCAGCCAACCATTTTCTGACAACGTAAACTAATATACTCTACTGAGTCTACTGTAAACGGTCTTTTGAAATAATGCGACAGTACGTAGCTAAGTAGGTAGTAAGTATTTTGACTCAATAAGTGTCTCCGTAGATGGTGACTCAATTAGTCAAGTAGACTTTAAGGGAGCCCATGTGTGTCGTACACATTTGCAAGAGCAACAATTTATGTGAATAATTAATATGGGTAATGCGTTTATATAGTAGAAGTAAACCTAACTAATATCATACAGGTATACATAAATGTTCCACTAATATAGAAGTTCGTCTATATTACAGCAGAAGGTAGTCGACTTTATGAAATATCGTTAAAACTAATAGAAACTACTTATATAGATTGCATTCAGTAAATGTTTGTGCTTAAACTATGGAAGTTTTTATGTACCTTCTTTGCTAAGACTAACCACCATCGAACCACGCAACATTTTATAGCATATTGTATTATACTACAGAGAATTATATGACATAAGGATTCTTTTACTTTACATTACTTGTTGGTGGACAACAACAGTACAATGGCTGGATCTAAATCCTACATCCAAGTGCTAAAATACAATTATTGTCCTACACTACACTAGATTTTACATAAGTTTTTGCTTAGCATGCTTTTTCCCCCTATCTAATTGTATGCGATAACTACTAATAAATATGGTAATGGGGTCATATTTTGCTAGGTTAAACGTAGTGCATAGTCAAAGAAATCAGTTTTCGCATTGAATTGGTTCTAATGGAATTTGACAGTGTACATCAGCATAATAAATTGATTTATAGTTTACAGTAAAGTGCACTGTACGGAGCAATAACCCTTAAACACAAAAACGGATTTCAATGTATTCAAGATAATAAATAAGTAATAGAATTGTTCCGGTCGCGGCAGTGATTTCTTCGCTGGTGCATGTGTGGCATTGTTCAAAAACATAATACCCAATTACATAACAATGAATAACAATGAACTAATATTACAAGAATTATTAAATTGCATCAACATAAACATTAAGAGCCAAATCCCTGTAATTTATTGCTTATTAGGTTAAACAAACTTGCAAACCAACTTTCTATTTATAAGGGTTAACAAACTAATATAAGAGCAAATAACTTACAAAATGAAGCCATAACATATGACAAATATGCAAACATGAATGACGAATAAAAGCTAATACAGTCGAGTTAAGCAAAATGCTTCTAAAAACTTACCCTTTCCGTTGTCTATTGCGAGCTTCGATGGCAAAATCACGAAAATCAGCGGATGTGCCTAAAATACAAAGAAACTTTAAATCTTTGGAAAAAATGGGGATCTGATTTCTCTGGTTTTACCGTAGGATTATGCTTTTGTATCAAACTTATTTGAAAGCTTTATTTAAATTATTTTATCATCTTTCGAACACCTGTTCAATGTTTCTCATTTTTTGAGGTTTGAAATACTTTTATCGGTAGGATGTCCATATAGCTGGGGCTATTTTGCCGAGTTTATAAGGCTGCAGTAAATGTATTTAGTAGGGACTACATCAAATCCCATCAAATCCTTGTATCCATATCCATTGGTTTACAATAACCACATAATTTTATTTCCATATGCGTTTTGGTATACTTTATAGTTTTTACAGACATACTAACAGATAGGAAAATAAAATAAAAAATAAGGCACCAGCAAAAGGGTAAAATCAGGCCGCAACCTCTTTTAAGACTGCCCAAGAAAACGAGAAAAATTAATTTGCCGATATTGGTGAAAAAGTAGCCACATTATTCATAATGGAACGTAGTCTCGACACAGTCTGGTGAAAGTGAATGATATTTTCAGTAAACACAAAACACTAATAACCAAACTAAAAATAGAAGTAATATGGGTGGCAGTAGATAAAAGTTGAAAAGTATTTTATGTGATAACTAAACAGGAAAATGGATTTCTAAATCTAGACTTCTAGACATAAAAGAATATTTTCACACTGCATCAAAACCTTTGTATTCATTCTTTCAAGGAAAACAGGGAAGAAGAATTTTTGCCAAAGTTCGGCTACACGGTAGACTTTTTAGGAACTACTAAACTAAGTAAGTAGTAAAAGTTGCTGGAGAAAGTCAAGAATTGCCACTCATTTGATTTCAATGAAAGGTACAACTTTTGTTCCGGGAAAGCAATGGAAGGATTTCTTTCTGGAGTTGTAAAAAAGCTAATGTACAAAAGTATAAGTATCTGGAAGCAATCTCTGATATACACCTAGCTAAAACATGATCTTTGAACACAAGGGAGGAAGTTGGTATTAATGTGCCGTAACTGCAATGCTTTTGTTATAACACGACCAACAATATTCGTTATTTGAATTCATTCTAGGTGTCTATACCCAACAATGCCATAAATAACTGTATTAAGTGTATTAATAATACTAAGATGTCTTTTCCATGTATTTGTGTCTGCTTAATACATGTATTTGTGTTGTGTACCACATATTAAATAACAGATATAGTTATCGTCTGGTCGGGACTGCTAACTTTTCTCACAAGCAAGTCGTAAGTTTATGAAGTTTATGTATGTATAGCACATAGAATGTATTTCCTTAGAATGAGTGCAAATATTCAATATTCTTTATAGTACACAAACGCATCTAATGCACATACAGATATACTGCAGAGCTGGAGCCAGCCAAATAATGGAGATGAAAAGTCGGAAGTTATGTATACTATCTGTCCTAGGATTCCCTACCTATTTAACTTACGCAATAGCGAAAGAAATCTGTAGTAGTAAAAAAGCAGTGAGATTTTTGGGGAAAGTTGAAGAGAAAGCGAGAGAGACTCAATTCCCATGCTATGCCGAGTAAAACTTGGGAACAGAGCTGACTCTTGGGTTGGTTAGGTGTGTTAAATTCAGCTCACAGCTCATCTCATTTCTAGTTGCAGATTTTCTTTGTGCGCTTAAATGGAATCACTCCTCAAGTACTATTTCTATCATCCTACCCGTTCTATCAAGCATTTATACCGCTCGCTCGTCCAAGTACACATATCCACTGTCAGCAAAGTATTCACACTCTTTTGCTTTCCTTTCCCACTATCTATCAATACTAGTACATATTATATTGCTTATACCTATGTACTTTTACACAGAGATATGTTCGAATTTTACTTTACTCACTCCACTCACTCACTCACGAGTTACAATTTAACATCCAACAGTAGACTCCATATAGCAGAGGCTGAGATGAGATGAGAGTGGAGTGAGAAGAGAATCAGTTTAGTTGAGCAGGTTTTCTAAGATGTTGGCTCCTTTCATATCAGAGTGTGCTAAGAAATGCACCAGCAATAGTATGCCTACGACTACAACTAACCAAACCACTGAAAGTAAACGTAAATGTCTTTTATACTCCTAAATGTCGATTCTCTTCTCCATTGTAATCGCAATAGACTTTTGATGCGACGTTTCTTTTCGTTGTGTGATGAAACGAGTTTTTCCTTTCTAGTGTATTTGCTTTCCTAGTCACTACCTACCTGCTATCTTCCCTTTCTTTCTTCTTGGCTGCCTACTACAAGACCCACTAACGTATTACCTATCACTTCAACAAATACAAAGAAATACTATATTATTTTTGTGATGTGATGTGATGTCGTTTCTTTGAGCGTCTTTGCCCAGCTTGATGCTTCCTTGGTTGGGTGAGTCACATGAAAACGATGTTCTTTAAAAATAAAAAGATTGTCTTCCTTCTAGCAGACGAAAGACAGAAGCGTCAAGTCAAGTAAATTGCGTCAACATTTTATATAAACTTTTGTTTGTTTCTACATACTCGCATCATCCAAAATTTTTCAAATACGGTAATACACATGTCGGCAACACTTCCACAATTATATTTCAACAACATCATCGTGTACGTCATTCATTGCGCAGTTTTCCATTAGTACAGGACCGTACTGCATTTTACCACGGAGAGCCTTACTAAACTATATAAACTATTGTCTCCGTCAGATTTATTCAGCTGATCCATAAAATGAATAATTGTAGTAAATAATTGAATTTACGTCTTTGAGGAGTGGCTATGGCACGAAGGGAATCCGTTCGTTCGAACTGAGAAGCCCGTCTATCGTAATTAACTTCTCTAGGATTCCAAGCGGAATTTCTTCTATTACGAAGCATGGCTGGATCCGGTATCTCAGCCGGGATCTCAGGAAGGAGTCGTCCCAAATTATCCGGGATTCTTTGTTGGTACGCTACAGAGCCTGAAACACATTCATATAAATCAATTGTGCGAAAAAATTGAAAATACGTACCTTGAATCAATACTGGTACGTAGACATGCATTTAATCAGAGTCTATGAAAAGGGATAGCTCTTATAGAAATAGATGGGTTTACTTTGAGAAAACACTAGACATCACCATGTATATTTTGTTCACATTCTACATAGACGAATACATGTAAAAAGTAATAAGTGCTGTAAAATATATATTTATCAAAACTATGGATTAAGCATACTAAGAATGCTTGGTCATTACTAAAGTAGGTCTAATAGGCGTAGGCACTAAATAGTATTTATGTAGAATAAATTGTAAAATACCCATGATTTAACAAATAATTCCCACATAATTGTTTATTTAACTAAATTTGATAAGCTTATTTGTAGCAAATCAATAAAGTTTATCTTCTCTATATAGTACGTAGGTGTGTATAATGCCAAATATACTTATGCCAAAGCGTTATACTAATTTTAACTTGGATTGCAAATCAACAGAGTTCTAAAACATTCATCAAGGCCTAAATAATACCTGAGGGAGGATACAGTAAAGTAAAGGAAAATTACTACGAAGGACTTTATAATTGAATTTTATACGCAAATCATGTTACACTAGAGCAATTAGTAAGCCTCTAGATCTGCAAAGTTACTTACCATGGTAAAGTATGCATTTCTCTTACGATGCATGGTAGGAAATTATAATTCTGCATATGCCTACTTACTACAACTCTGCATTTCCTTTGAGATGTTCCTACTATATACTTATTTCCTACATAGACTATGAATAGCAGAATCCTAGAGCCTAAACAGACCACATTGAAATTCACAGAGATAAGCTGATTATTCAGATGAAAGGGGGAAATGATACAGTGGTTCATAGTTTCCAGCGGATTCCATTTGCTCACAAGGTATTTATGTAGAATTTAGTACAGAGAAAGTCCAAACACAAGGGCTATACCAATTCATTGACTTATTTTTGATTGAGATTTCGTTTGCTAAAAACTTGTTTCTCATCTAGCAGAATTCCAGAAACTTTCTCCCAGTTTCCACTAGTAAATTATATTAATACGCTTTTCACCAGCTCCTAAAAATAACCTTGTAGAATCAACGTACCAGAAACTAAAAAGTAATAGAAATGCATTCTCGTTTTCATTCCACTGCTTTACTGTTTTTCTTAATTGGTTAATGCAGAATACGATTTGCATATAGAATAAAAATGAATTTATAGATACTGCATTATTAATTTCATTCATTACAGATTACAGAATCTGACCTTCATTACCTAATTTAAATTCAAAAATATTTTGTTTCATATCTATTTCTTGAATAAAAATCATTCAAATCGAAAAGTAATCTTCCAAAGAAAACTCAGAATGGAAAATCTATCTGCAGAATATGCAAATTGGTACTTTAGGATGTTCTCCCTTGAGAATGTTTACCATTGTACTTTTTGCCTTTCTTTCCTTTTATTAGCTCCTTGGTAAGTCTATTGATTCTATTTGAGAGGGTATTCTATTCAGACAGCTAGAGTAGCAATCAGTCTTTATTCTTGGAGAGTATGAGTGGCAAGGATAGATATTTTGTTGAAGATATCGTAAAGTAATAGTAATAGGGAATGCAACTAGCCGGAAAGCAGTTTAAAGGAACATTATACATAAGGATAAAGATACAGAGAAAATTTAGTCTAAAGTAATTCTTTTAGTTGGAAAAGCCCAATTGAGTTGGAATAAGTGTCTCTGTAGCATTTAGAATCCCTTCCCGTCGATTTATTTTGGAGATTTGCTTGCTCTACAGTTCAGCTCAGTCAATCCATTTTCTAGTAGTTGGTATCTAGTATGTCAGCTACACATAAACACATATAAGTAAGAGAATGGCATGCGCCCATTCCAATTCAGATGTCTAAGTTATTTGTATTTGAATGGGGGAAACACAGTTTGCAGTTAAATCTGATAGCAGCAGTTGATATGTTTAGAGTACAGGTACAGAGCACCTACTTACCCGGATAGTACCCACTACATACATATAGCCGAACTAGTACACACATTAGGCCTAAAATGAAATTCTCCAGGAGCCTTGGTGTGGTGCTTACGAAATTCAATTGACTGGAATTCAAAGGAGGCGAAGAACTTGAAGTCGACTTGACAGATAGACAGATAGAGAAAGTTTAAGGGAGATAGAGACGTTTAGTTTAGTTTGAGAGAGTGCATAGTAATTGTGAAGTGTTTGCTTACCTCTTCGACTTCGGTTGATAACTTCCTCAACGGCCACGGCGAAAGAGCCTCTTCTGGATGGAGGCAGAGATCTGGGCATGGCAGGTGTACTTGGAGCACTCCCTCGCCCATCTTCAGGCATTCCGTCAATTCCCATCGCTCCGCGGTCCGACTGGGCACTGCCACGTCGAGACGTGGGCGCAGAGCGAGAGGTCAAGTTAGCACTTGGTGGACCAAGAGTTCCAAGAACTTCCCAGGCGACTTCGGGTCTTAGTAATGAAGATGCACATGGACTACTTTGACCGCTGCTGTCGTCTTGTTCTTCTATAGCATTCCCAAAGGTCATATTAAGACACGTAGGGCTCTGCCAGTTAAATAAGCAACTAAGTTCAAAAGAGTTCTCGGGGAACTCACTACCTGCTACCGCTCTACGTACCAAGGAACGTGGACAAAATCAAACCTGATTGAGACTGAGATCCAGCAGTCATTCTCATTCTCAATC
Source organism: Yoshiicerus persimilis (assembly GCA_020352615.2). Taxonomy (NCBI): domain Eukaryota; kingdom Metazoa; phylum Arthropoda; class Collembola; order Entomobryomorpha; family Tomoceridae; genus Yoshiicerus; species Yoshiicerus persimilis. The sequence continues at coordinate 15,476,724 of CM036942.2, forward strand.
TTCTGGCAAGCTCTCGAGCACTGGGAGGCGTGTTGCCCCCAGGAGAAACTATTTGGGAAATCGAGCCTCGGTGACTTGAACTTCCTTTGGCAGAGAAAGGGAACCAAACTGGGCGGTCGTCTAGGGACACGCGACCTGTGTCTACGTGGCACTCGCCGAGGAAATCTGGACCACGAACTAGCTCCAGGATGAGCCACGAGTCAAATAAATCTTCAGGACTCACTTTTGTAAATAAGACGCATTGATTCCAGCGAGTGTTTGCAACCTTGTCGCCTCTGATAAAAAATCCCACAATTCAAACGCTAGGATTTTTTGTCTTTTCTATCGATATGGGCATTTTGGGCATGCAGTTGTAAAAACAGCATGGCGAGGCTTCGCGCTAACAATGCGATACGATACGGTACAGATAAAGAACTATGGTCAACATCATGTCACAAAAGGACATGATTCTACAGGCAAAATCTGCATGCGTGTTCCATAATTAGTAATTACGCATAAGGCAGCAATCAGCAGATATTATGATTAACAGTTGCTTTTGTGTACTGTAAATTTGAGATTTGTATAAGTACGTCGAGGAATAATTCGATGATCTGCAATCGATAAAACTCGGCTATTCAAGCACGTTCTTACCTTTGAGCATGGATAACTATAACTATCAATAAACAACTAAATGTGAATTAGATAGCTAAAACGTATTTGCACCTACAGATAATCTACAGATTGAGTATTTATACCATTTCCCAAGAAATGAATGGAGTATGATAAAGGAAAAGGTGAAATGTCACTACGGAGAGTTTCCACTTACGTACTTCACAATGACACATACTTCATTGCAATCTAATTTCCACTTTTACTCACCTAAACAGGAAAAGAGAATGAACGCGACAGGGAGGGTGAATATTATATACGGTATATTTTGCAGTAAAGGGAAAAGTGTATTGCAATAAGTACTACTATATATAGTTAGTACTTGTGCAAGTATAAAAGGTAAAGAGCAGTAACTAGAACCGATACGAAAATACAAATACATACTAAATTGTAGAGTGAGTGAAGGCAATAGCTAAAGCTTTTAGCGGAAACGGCTGAAGAGAATTTCTTCGCTATTATATATCTATACTGTTGCTTACATCCGTAAAGTGATGACGATATCATTAAGGTCGATAGTAGTACAGTCATCGTTGCCAAAAGCAATGTTGACCACGGCGATTTCCAGTGTATTGTGCACTTCGTCATGAAACAGTCTGAGTTGAATTCGACCTTCTCCCTGCGTACACAAATAAAAATCCATCTATCCAATCAACATCAAAAATAATGTAATTTCCACTTCCTTTACTATTGTAGTTAGTAGTAATGCTTACTACTGCTGCTGTTCAATTTCCAAATATACACTACTAAAACATACTTATGGAGTAGCGGTCTAATTCATTGTGCTAGGAAATACCCAAATGGCAAACTGCTATGCTACGCTATGCTAACTGCCAAAGTTGCTGGAGTATTACCTACACGCTTTAAACTCTAATCAGGTTAGCCCTTCCGGGGGGTAAACAAAATAAAATTCACTTTTTTCACTCTGGTTTCAAATCTAGCGAATTTGAAACCAGTCCATGCCATTTGTGTTGGATCCAAGGCGGTATCTAAGGTTACCTGATGGGGAGACCCCTTGGCTCGCTATGCTGGTTTCAAATTCGCCAGATTTGAAACCAGAGTGAAAAAAGTGAATTTTATTTTGTTTACCCCCCGGAAGGGCTAACCTGACTAGAGTTTAAAGCGTGTAGCCAAGACTACAGCAACTTTGGCTAACTGCTATGGCGAATCTCATCAAACCCAAAGTACTTTTCACTTTTCATGCACCAGAGGAATTTCTAGTACACGAGAATGTACAAAAACAGAGTATACCAATTATTCACTAGTGCCTCTGTATTACATCATTACATGTCTGCATTTATATAGTTGCAATAAGCAAAGCCCCTAATGCAATATTGTCGGCAGTAATCATTTCTGAATGTTTTCGCTTTGGTGAATTTTGTTTTCGTTCTGGCTGAAAGGAGAAGATTGCACGCTTAATTCGGCATCCTTGGAAAAGAAAAGCAAGAATTCCCATGTCAAGTGATAACAAAAATAGTTGTGGTATGTTACTACTTGAATACTATTAGGTAGTAAATAAGTAAATGATTGTAATTTCTCAAGTCCATAAGCATTGTAATTCGCAAACATGTACTAAGCTATCGATATAATATTTTTCATCATGCCATTTTGAAATACATATATATATATATATGGCAAATTAATCCTCTAAAATTAGATAACAACAGTGTGGAAAATGGAATTAATTAGGATTGAATGCGATTTGCTCGAAATACCGTGGCCAGTTCTCATGATGCACCTGATTAGTCATTCATTTAAGTTATTCTTTAATTGCTGAGTACACTAATTGATGTGTTTAATTACAGCAAATCTGGTAATCATATAAAAAGCTGAGTTTACAAACATTCTGTAACTGTGAGCTGTACAAAATAACAGTTAATTCTGCGAATAAATGACGCATAATGCCTTTACGCTAATCAAACTGAAATAACAACATAATGATTACATCACTTACAGGAAGTCGAGGCAACTGTCGTCTGGAAGGCGATGATGGATATCCGTCTCCTCCACCTTAAAAATTCATAAATATTTCTCATTAGCTTTTACTGGGAACGTTTGTACACAGATGTGAAGGATATTGGCGCTCAGCAGGAAATCCTTTGTCTAAGAGTTGAATCATAATTCCGGCTACTGTGTACTTTCCCCACAGGTACGAATAGAAAGGGTATTGTACTTGTATTATGTATCAAAAGAAAAGCCATGTATAATATGGAGGTCTTCAAATGGAGGTAATGCGTATTAGTGTTTCCACCACAGGAAATAGATTTCAGACTAGTGTACTTAATAAACGTAAATAAATCCACCTTTTAGGCAGCGAGTATTATATACAGTATAATCCCTTTTATGTACTGCAAATGGAAACTGGTCCTTTTGTATTACAAGATATAAAATGCAAGTTAGCATCAATAATCTAATTACAGCGTGCAATAGTTTTAATTATACGCATATTGCATTAAAACTTAGACAATCTTTAAGCTTATAAGAATATTTACCAGAGTTGATACCTAATGCATCCGAGTCGTTTGTCTCCTCCCATTCTTGAGCCGGTTCGTCTTCAGGTACAGTGGCGACGGTGATTGTATCGCTGAAATATAAACATATATATTTCAAACACTCTTGAAATAATCTGATTTCTTGACAAAGGAAAACTGGCAGACAACTGTTACGAACAGCATAACCAGTCATATAATATTCGTGAATAAAGGGATACAGGATAAACCCATTGCGCATATAATTCATTATACGTATAACAATAATATTTGGACAGTTTATGCGGCATTGCTCCACAATCTTGGATCTTACACCAAGCAAAAATGGATATTCAAAACAAACTTCCTCCCAATTATTACTAACTACAATAACTACCCAATTTTGTACATGTTTTTGCCAAACCTTCTGTAGAATACATTTCGTTGAACTAAGCCTTCGCTTACACAACTAATTCTTTGATAAATTAAGGTACAAACATGAAAGGTATCTAAAATTAGAAGTCACAAATACATCACAATTACGCCCACTCACTTCAATATAAAGTGATTGTCTTACTGTAAGACTTCTACAAGAATAAATATTAGATTGATATTGATAGTTCAGTGAACTTCAAGGTAATGGGACGCAGAACTGAATATTCTGATTCCATAAATATATGAACTTTTCATTACGTAACCATAATAGTCTACAAAACACATTTGATGACGTAACTTGGTATTTTGGTTGTCTGATTTTGGAAGTAAACAGTATGTGGAATACACTTTTGTAGACGAATCACAATAGGGATGCACTAGATGCATTAGATGTTCGTACTTAAAAAGATTTGCTTTAAATACCACAATGGCTTTAAATAGCGTTGCTCTTATTAACAACGTTTAAACATACATCACCCATTACGTCTTATATCAGAAAATATCATCAAATGTGAAAATGTACAAGTCAATACATCCTTCATGTTACTTTGTGAAAAGGTAAACATGTATTTACTTTTTGAGAATTTGAGAAAGACATAAACAGTACACCGTACATAAACAGTAAACATGTATGTACATATATACTTCTTTAAAACTACTGCAACTGAAGTTAAAGGACCTGTGTTTAGGAAGGATTTAACCAGGTGTCCCTATTTTTGGTTGCGTATTTGGGTAACATGTTTCCAGTGTTCTTTCTCTTCGTATTGAATTAGTTTCACTGGGAAGGAAAATCAATTCTTTCAAAAATAGCAAAGAACAGGGGATATTTTAATTTGACTATAAACTAAAGGAGGCAGTATCATTTAAGCTCGGATAATTTCCTTACAACCAGTATTTCAACCACATCTTCTATAAAACGTATGATGCAGAATAGTACCTATTTGTAGTACTTCATACGGTATGTTGGATTGGTATGTATATAACATTATTAAGAAGCAGAAACTTTTTTATACAAATGCCCTGAACAGTCTGTCCATCCGTCCGTCCCTCTGTCTGTCTGTTGGTTGAATAACTCCTGAACGGATTGAGATAATTACTTCAACTACTCTATTGTGTTCCTGGGGTCCAGAGGGAGATTTGGTTCAAAGAGGTCAATCGGTTGAACCCTTCTGACCTAAATTTGATCCATTAACTCGCTACAGTCATAGGTGATAGTTAGTGTCGTGTGTGTATAATTGAGAACTAACCATGTACAACAATTAAGATTCACTAAATTCTACACAGCAACCTGATACAGTCATGGGCTAGAAGTTGACTTTTGCTGAGTAGCTACACTAAAGATGGGTCACAAATACACTTGTTATTAATAAGAGACTTCTGCTTCTTCTCTATACGCATTGGTTGCAATGGTTTATTTCAGTAGGTATTACATAGAGCAAATGGTTCAATTCAGTCTGCTTAACATCTTGCCTTACCTCACTCCTTTACTTTCCCAGCCAATAATATTACTATTGCTGGGTTAAGTTAACGTTGTAAAACATTATGATGCTATAAATTAAACTATAGAATGAAGAACCCAAAATCAAAACTGTTATGAGTTTAGCTACCTTCTCATTTCGCAGTGCAACTAGCGTTCATACAATATAGAGGTACTTAAGTACGTTATAGCCTACAGGTTACTCAAGAGGGATGATTGAGTGAATTTTACTGCTAAGTATTAGGTACTGCTTTTGTCTTCACTGTGATTGGTCGTAACCATCTAGTGTTCAACTACTGTGTACACATAAAAACCTTAGATAAACATTCAACCAACGATTGTAATGTTGTACACACGCAGTCTATATATTTTTCAATCTTCCTTTTGTTTGTCGGAAGTTCATAAGCCGTGAAATTCTTTTTATATTATAATGGTACCAGAGAGCAGTTCCACGATTCTTACATTATGCTAAATACGCACAACGGACACCAATTAGCGTTTTGCTAGTGATTGCTGTTATCCACCAAAATAAAATATTGGTAGGTAGGTTTATACGACCGCAGTAGTATTGGAAGATTGGAACCATTGAGGGAAAGCTGAACCTCAAGCACCCAGTACTGTATACTTTCACTATCAGGTGGTTCTAAGATATCCACACTAAGAAATAGTATGATCGGCTAAGTTACGTGCCATTTCTCCGTCAAGGTGAGTTAATCAAACAAAGGAAAATGGTGGATTAACTGAATAAAACATTTCTTCACGGTTCATTACTCGATCAGTCTACCATGAAGATTTCTTCCCCACATTTATAAAAATTGAACGCTAGATTCGTTATGTAAATCTCAGATTGGAATCTTTTGGGCATGATTTGAGTGAGCGCCCCATGAGAGTGACCACCTTGTAATTACTGTAATTTAACATTGAATTTATATTCTGAGATATTATATAGAATTATTTTCTGGTTATTCAGAAATTTTTGACAAAGAAAATATGAATACAATGAAAAATACAATAAATTAGCACCAGTCTCTTGTCTGATATATTATCTGGTTCTTCGGGTTTGTAACAATGAGTCGGAAAAGTTTGGAACTTTCACTAATAGGAATGGAGTTTCAGTAAAACAAGAGAAGAAAATTAGCTCATTGCGTTGGCTTACTTATCAAAAGAGGCGACGGTAAGTTCTATTGAGTCTCCAGAGCCATCCATCACTTTACAAACTTCCTCAAAAGTCAAATTAGTTAGCTTAATGCCGTTCCATGTGAGAATAATATCACCACGTCGAATTTGGGCAAAGTCAGCCCCACTGCCAGTCGTAACACGAGCGACCCGCGCCCTTAATTTACATGGATTTCCCGGGGTGCTGCATCCACCGACCACTCGAAGTCCAAATCCCCTGGCTGCATAAAACATTACATAAAATGATAAAATACAGTAACCCAATATCACGGTCCTCCAAAGTTTATGGCAAATAGCATCAGACAGATGAAATACAAACGAAACAATCTTCTATCGACTTGTCACGAAACTCATAAACAATAAAAAGGAAGGTAAAAACAACTTATTCGGGATTATTTCGAATACTATACCCAAACGGACACAAATACATAATAAAAAACATTGAGACCAGTGAGCAAATAAACTACGTCTTTTTATACCAGATTTATCTAAACAGTCTGCTGTATTTCATTCTTCTACTTCTACACAATAGAAGTTGAATCTAAAAAGTACCTCGTCGGCATTGTTTTCCTCAGTATCTAAAATCCTAATATACAGCATGTCCCATATACAGGTATACCAATGCTTTCTTCATGAAAATTTTAGCAACAGAAATTTTCTTCTGTATTTGGCATTATTCGACAATTAAATGAAAACAGGTTAGCACGAAATCAGAAATTCTGAGAAACTAAATTTTCGAGGGAAGCAATATAGGAAATATCCGACGGATTTTTATTATATGTTCTGCATGATTTGTGCTCACGTGTGTATAGTAATCAGTAAAGTGAAGGATAAGTAATCATTAAAAATAGTTATGCATTTCGTAAAACGAAAAGCTTGCCTATTGACTTTAATTAAAATTTAAAAGTATTTTCATGGGTTCATAATATAATGGAAAGGAGAAAGTATTATGTATTTTACATATGGCCCATACTGTACACAGAAAAACAAAACGGAGAAAGGAAGTTTATGAAGATAGACCTAATTTTTCGTGAACATATCAAATGTGATTGAGTCTCCAGCTTTTACTTGTAGTTCCAGCAGCTGTCTTCTTTTATATAATGATTTGATTTTGTTTAGACCGAAACTACGGCAAATACTGGAAAATGTAATGTATGTGAATACATTTGTCTACTACAGAAAACTAAGGGAGCTAAGAGAAAGTAGCTACAAAACCAAACCAAACACAGAACGGAATAACTTTTAGGTAGTCAGAGATTCCCTAGGTGAAAATATTTTATTTTACTTTAGCTGACTTCTGTCCTTCCTTGATCGGTATTAAGTGCAGATGCTCTAGCATTTCACTTCATTCTCTTACTGAGCATATATGCGTTCTAAAGTTAGAGTTAGTTCCGTGCAAACAAACTCTGGTACAATATCTGTCTGCCTGTATACAAAAGTACCTACAATATATTATTATCTTCGAGGAAGTCAAAAAAGCATACTTTGGTAGCCCCGATCTTGTGGATCCCTCCGGAGGCGAACTACTCTCGTTCTCAGTTCGGAAACGTCATTCGATTGTCCTTTATTATTGTCTATTGCAGAGGTGGAGTCCACATCATCGATGACTATTTTTATAGCCTCCCCGTCTGTGGATGATCCTTGACGTTTTATCACTGTCGCCTCTCCATTCTTTTTCCCATCTGGAGATTGTCCATCCGCCGATGTGTCCAGGGAAGCACAAGGTCTAGGAGCTGGCGCTTGTTTGGTCGTAGAATTATATCTGAAACAGTTTACAACCATTAATTATAAATCCCAATAATAATTATTCTAACAAACAAGTTAGCTAGGACACTAGTTTTGCAAGCATATTATAAAGCTAAATATAAACTTAAATTACTTCAAATACTTAATTATCAATAAATGTGATTTGCAGAACGTCCAGAATGTGTAACCAAATTAATACAGGCAATAGAGGTGAATTACAAAGGATTGAGTTCATGGAACATCTAGGTGTATTCACTACTCAGGTAATGATTTTCTCGTATTTAACAAAACATCACCTTTCTGTGGAAAACGACACAAAAGTTTTATTGGAGAAGACATCAACTGTTTTAGCACTGGGAACTCAGCAGCTTTGTCAAAATTAATGACCTATACTATACAGAGGCTAGCGAAACTATTCCAGGATTGAGACAAAAGAGGCTGGGGAGGTGCAGTGGCCGAAAACCAAAAATGGAAATTAAACAGCATCGCCGAAATGTGGGAAATAAGTTTGACTTTTACTTTCACTAAGCAAACAAATGTAAAATTAAGTTGGCAAACGTGTGCCCACGATGCTTTTGCTTTGTAACTTAACTGTCCTATCCAACTGGTGGGTATTTATGGTACAAAATATAATTTGCAATCACGAACAGCCATTAGCAAAGAGATGCAGTATATAAATATATACGAAACTCTTGGTTTAGTTCCCTTTTGGCATAGGCAATTTCGTTTTATTCCGCAGGAAAATGCAAACAAATGAAACCACGAAGTCCAACGGACGTCGGCTCCTTTGTCAATGTCAGAATGCGGTTTATATTCTCTTGCCAAATAACCACTTCTGAATAACAATTTTATATTTTATATTGGATTTTCATTTGAGATATTTCTTTGTTGAGTTTGCTCGGGATACTTTCATTATCATGACAATTTTCATTACCCAATATTTTAGATGTATTTATCGTTGACTAAAAATATCGTAACTTCATGCTTAGTCGATTCCGTCCTCGTTTATATTTTATATACTGTGAAACCACCTTGTTCGTGGGATTAAGTTCAAAGGTATACAGCCTGTAGTCGGGGCAAGGATTATTTAATATAGAAATAATTCGAGTTATTTATATTCTGGTCTGGAAACTTTTTAATTAGGAAATCATTAAAACTACTTCAATTTATGCTTCATTCGCAGACAATTACGGGATTATTAGATTGGCAAGATTGTAAGACATGAAGTAATAGTTTTAAATATCAGAAATCAAACTTTTCAAAAGCGTTTGTTAGATATTCCTTGAATATTGAAGCAGCATAGCATTTGTACTTTCTCTTACAGAAATTCTCCTTACAAACCTTTTAGTAGAAATTGGCATTACGAACTAAATTAATTAATTTACTACATTTATTTGAAAGTCGTAAGCCTCTAGTCCCTTGCTTAATAGGTATCAAGTACGGTGCGAGTTGTTAGTTCATTCAATACGAAAGGTCTTAAAAAATATAAAATGTGAAAAGTTATAAAAGAAATTTTTGAAGGAGACATCGACGTTGTGTAAAAGTATACATGCTGCTGACAAGCCAAGGCTTCTTGGACTTTGTCTTTTCTTGGTGACAAGGACATACGATTTTCACTTCATTCAACTTATTGTTAACATTCAACTGACGACTGTCTTCTACTTTACTATTGTTGTTGATCGTACTTTTGGAAATGGTAGGATGACTTTAGTAGACTACTTACTCCAATCCCAATGGCAAAAGTCTGCAGCTCACAATAAAGTCTTTCCCATTGAAAAGAAGGGAAAAAGAAAGAGAAAGCAACTTCAGCATTCACTAGTACATACAAAACGGATAATACGTTACATTACATACAGATAGTGAATAGACGAACATCAGAAAGGGAGGCGTTGGTGCCTGAAGCAATCACAACGCTAGAAAGACGATGGAGATAGATATCAAGAAGGACTGAGACTGTGAGAAGATCGAAACCATCCGAGTAAGTTGACTGTCAGGACAGACAGATAGGATATCAGCCTCTAACAGGAATTCTTGGATCAGACTTACTTATTGTTGCAACAAATAGAATAAGTAGTAGACCTGTTTTCAGCATTTAAGTATAAATATACTTTCTATAATAGTTCTATTTCTGTAGTCAGCATAGCCGTAAATAGTGTCTAAAGCTATAGTCGCTCACAGGTAAACGTATTATTGCATTACATTTTATAACATTTTCCTGGGAATTTCCCATTCTACTTATACTTGCTCTAAGGTATTTGTAAAATGTGAAAGGATTTATCAAGTTACTGGGCGGATAGGTAATAAAAAAGTAAACACGAAAAGATTTCTGTTGTATTGTACGTATTCAATGAGAAATGGCATTAACATCTTAAGTTGGCAATTACTACTTACGTAAACCGTAACACATTTATATATGTACACGAGAAGTACAAAACGAATTTCGGATACCTTGTGTAGTACGCTGCGTACTAAATGGCATAGCAGACAAACCCTGCTCATTTTTGTTTATTAGGTTAGGTCAGTATGCAATTTTTTCTGCAAGGTATGGAATATGCCGTGTTCTTTCTGTATTATTATTAAATGCAATGTATGCATAAAGTTAATTTAAAAGTTTCTTATACAAAAGTATGCAATATACACGCGCCGTGATATTGTTGATTAGTAAAAATTTAAACTTTCATCGAAATATTTCATTTTAAGTGCTTGGAAAAAACCCTCTGGAAAATTACACTGCATTTATTTGTCACTGATTTCATTTCTTATAAAAATTAGTGAAAAATGAATTAAATGATGCACTTATGTGGATGTACTTTAGGTAGCCCTGAATTGAAACCAATTTACCTATTTCTGGCTCGAAATAAGTGTATTATAGATATCGTAGGTCTTTAGGCTTATATTTTGAAGATGGTTCGATTTGGTAATATTGATAAATTTTAAAGATATTTCTTCCGACTGATACATTTAGGAAATAATTTTACAGTAGATATGTAATTTTTATATTAAGGCGAAGTAGAGAGAAAGACTATGGAGAAAGACCATGGAGAAAGACCACGGAGAAAGTAGAGAGTTTTTCAAAGAAGGAGTTGTCAGAAGGAAAGGATAAGTGCAATTTGCTTACCTACATTAAAAGTACACTTATATTTAGGTTTATATTAGGCACACATTTATACCTTTTCAATCAAATTCATAGTGAAAGTTCACAACTGCTCCATCAACTTTTAAATAGAATTGCCAATATAAAAAAATAAGACAATAAAACTTACATTTGTACTGAACGGCGCCTGGCTGCCGGATCATTCCTAATAGATAAATCAGCGCCTCCCCCACCGGGAGTATTTTTCCCTCCTTGTTGTTGCTGATTGTGTTGATGCGTTTGTATTTTGTCATCAGTGAAGCTTTTGGGAGGTTCCTTCGTGCCTCCTCCTCCTCCCTTATCTACATTACTTGGAATAGTGTTATTATTGAGAATCGAAGATGTGTCAATAGATCGCATATCACAGGAAGCTCTTCTGCCTCGATTACCGGGTAAATTAAGGGTGCCTTCACTTGCGCCACGCTCATAACTTCTCTGTCGCTTCACCTGTTTACCACTCGCTCCTTTGGATTTGTCTTTATTGTTCGTAGTAGACGTATTAGTAAAATCTCCAGCATCAGTCACATTCACACTCACTCCACTTACATTACTATCTTTCTTGATTATATCTGAGCTACTTTTGGCTTTTTCACCAGGCATCGACACAGACAGACCTATATCGTTCTGAGATGTGGCCGAGGAAATCGCTTGGAATTTAGCTATATCTCTCAGAGGAACATCCGAGTGACGACGCACATCTGAGGGCTTTGGAGCTAGCAGAAGGACCTCCGTTTCAGAGTCAGCTCGACCACCTGCGGTTAGTCTACGGGCATCAGGTGATTTCCGAACTGTCGTCTCAAATCCGACTCCTTCTAGAGCTTCACTTTGCTCAATCCCTGGCTGAACACGACGGGCGATGATGGCCACTCCACGTCGTCGACATACACTACATCTCCACGATACCTGTAAAAATAAACACACACACGGCTTACAATTGTAAATATTTGTGAACAACTCAACACATACTCTCATTTTCACTATTACTACACTGTGTCAAATGTAATTTTGTTAAGAGCAAAAATGTAATATTATAAACATTAAATTACATGTAATAAATATTGTTTTTAATGTTTCGGCTGTTCTACGAAATATGGATGCTACTCCCATAAATGTAGTTATCAAGGCCTCTGCCCGATTGGCATTAATACTTGATTAATACAGAATACAAAAGGAGAAAGCGGGAGAAAGTTTGCCGAGGAATCTGACTAAAGTACAACAATGTCAGTTACAAGTACCTACCTATTTCTAAATTGGTAATTATATATTATAGTATCAAAATGATTATTTACTGACCACGGAGTCACGTAAGGCTCTATAAAGATCCACAACGAGTTGTCTTAAAGTATACGGGTACGAAATTACTGTAGAAGACTACCTACGCAAAACTCACAACTTCAAAAACTGTTTTTCCTGTGCTTTTGAAATCATATCTTCTATTCTATACGCCGGAATAGGGTGATCGCATGCAATTAATTACTTGTCTATTTACGTACAGCTATAATGATTTGAAATTATTAGCACAAAGGTTTATTAGTAGGCAAAATACTGCAAATATTAATATGTATGGTAAGTATGTATAAGTATATCTCATGCTGTATAGTGTCTCCTAGTAAAAAGTATGGGATGCTATCGACAAATTGAATACCTAGCAGACTGGAGCAAGGTAGTGATATTTTGGAGAAAGCAAATTAGCTTCATAAGAACCATAACGCTATATAGGAAATATTCATTATAGCTTTCATAAAATATGTCACTTATTATAAATAAGGACCTACTGGAACATGAAGTATGAAAGCGATGATATATCTTTGGTAATTGTACAATACAAGAGAGGAGAGAAAGAGCTGGGAGCAATTTGGATTTACTCAATGAATGAGATGAGCGAGTGAGTGAAATATAAATGACTATTTGAAACATGAGAGAAGCCAGAGAACTGTTCTTGAAGGCATAATCCGCCCTACATTCCATACTAACCGAGCCATTAAAACTATTAATAAGCTAAGCCTGTCCTTTCGCTCCTGCTTGCTTTGCTGACCATCGCATCTCCTCATCCTCTTTGGTTCGCCAGTCCACATTGCATCACATCGCTTGCTCTAGTAATCATATTGCTGCATCAGCAAGAAAAACGCCGACGGCCATGGCCATCGAGAGTTTCATATCTCTCTCCATTATGTGCCCGAGATACCATTCATAATTCACAATGAACAAACGAACTAATACACAAACAAGGATCACTTTGCTGGGTTGGACAAGACTCTACTGCTTTGGCTTACTAAACTTCCCAATTTCCACTCTACAGAGCACTCGAGAACAAAATGACAAGAAATGCTAGGACTTCTTTATCACTGCTTCAGTTTAAGTATTCCAGTCTTGGGCTGCCCAACCGACTCTGTATTGTTTGGTCTGCCTGTGCATACCGATATTTTCATTATAAAATACGTACATGCCAAAGCTAAATAAGTAGAGCAGAAGAATCAGTCTTTCCATGACTTCAAAGCATTATCAAATGCGTACCGACAAAATATTACATACATAATGAAAGGAAACTGCTAAGCAAATGATCTGATTAAACTTGGTTTGCCTAAGTTCCGCCGTGATGCCAAGTGGACATTATAGCAGGCATACACATTATACATCAAAGTTGTGTTAGTTGTGTGACCACATTCAGGTTGCTCAGCTATTTTCATCTATCTATACTTCAGTCAGTTATATTAGTTATATAGGATTTGTAGACTCGGTGTCAATAAAGCCAATGGGAAAATTACCTACTCATTGTAATAGTTACTGAAAGGAGTTATTAATATTTGTAGGTATGTTTAATTCTTTAGAAAAAGCACTTGAAATATCCGTAAGTTTAATTTATTCCAGAGGCCCAACACAGTGTGCAATGAGAATTTTGGGCAGGAAACCTATAGGAAGTATTAAATATTTTAAATACATAACTGCAATGCCAATAGTAAAGAATGCTTGACACTTAGTCATATCTGATGGATCCGATATTCCAACAGAGATTCGGAATGAAGATGTCCATTTTAATTTCATGCAATCGTATAGTTACAGTAATTAATAGGAATGACTTCGGAAGGGGTTAATTCGATTATTTGTAATTTATGCAAATTCTAATCGGGAGAATTAATTAAATATGTCTCTACGTGAGTGAAGTAATAAAATCTTTGTCCTCACTGTCACAATTTCACCGAAAGGGAATTATTAGTCCGTTTTCTTAAATATGGTAACTACAACAAGTGTACTAAAAGTAATCACATGTTGCATTTTATCTATAGGTATTACAAATTCGTTTTACATGAAAAATTTTTCATAATTTATAAAGTTGTAAAATTTTAGTAATGATATTGCATTTTTTTAGTAATGAAATGAAATCTGAGGTTTCTTTGCAAATATATATTTGCAGAAAATAGATTTTCTTTCCCTTCATAATGTAATGGAAACGGTTAAATAACGACCTAACCTAAGGTAGCACTGGATACGCGTGTCATTTATTCATACGTGGGTATTTCAGAACGAATGAAGCTAGTGGGTGGGTTAAAAATAAATGAGATTGCCAGCAGGCACTGGAGTAAAGTGTGCATTCTGCTGGTGACTTAACTAGGTTTATGGTTAAGAACAGATTGCATGAAGCGCATTATAAATATACACTTGTTCTGCTTTATGTGGAACCAACTAAACATAACAAAGTCTATTCTAAAATGTAATGCATTGAGACATTTGTATTTGGCTATCCTATCACTATGTATTATGTATAGTGGGAATACAAAACCCTTATGTAGCGCCTGCAATCGCAATCGGTTGCTCTTTTGTACGCCACGAAGTGAAGTGTGTCTAAGGAAGTCTGGTAAATGCTGGTTGAGTGTGAGTGGGTGGAAATAAAATCGCTACATATATGATGGGTGTATCTGCAGTTCTGTACAGGAAATCTTATATAGAGCGTACAACACAGTGCTTGAGAAGAAAGGAAGCTACCTTTTACTCCAATCTATGTATTCTAAGAGAAGGAAATTGAGTTGGATTTTAAGTGCTACCCAAGTCTTTCAGAAAAGATGTACCCGGGTATTTTAGAGTGAAGGCCTACTTCAAAGTTCACATTCACCTAGGATGCATTTTGCCATCCCAATGTTGCTAAATATGACTCGAGTGGCAATACGTGTACAAAAAGAAATTCGGTGAAAATTACTCAAATGAATTTCCCTTTAGGCACCCACGTAGCAATAAGACAGTTTCATCTACCGGACTTTTACCTATATTCCCCGCAAAGCACTCTTAATTTACAAAACATGAAACACAGAAACACCATTGACATTGACTGTTATTAAATTTTTCAAATGAATCCCCCGAAGACTATTTTGGGAGTTTTAGTTAAAACTACCTCTATTCATGACTGGCTTGAATTCTAGGTTTGACAATCAAAACAGTAAACCAAAACATTGGTAGACAAACATCCCTAAGCCTATTAGTGGATTATTCTTTTATTTTTAAAGTAGTGTTGGTACTCCAGTAAGTATTATGCTAACATCAAGGACAATGCTTTCATGACATCACATTTATAAAAATAAAACCAAACCCAAAGTCAAATGCACAGAAAGCTAAGATTAAAATAACTACATTCCTCGGTGTGGCTTGGAAAGATTGGGTTAAAGTCAAAGTGAAAGCAAAGTATACTCCACGTATCTGAAAGCTAGTTTGAAAACAGGTTAGATTGAGCCCTTAGTTGCCAGTCAGCCCAGTCGCATCTCTCCAAGTAGATTCCAACCAATAAAGTCGAAGTAGAGGATTGTGATTATTATGCTGAACTCGGAGGAACTTATGCCCTATGCGAGAGGCTAAATTTTCATGTCTAGAATGAATTCCAGTCCTCGAACTGAATCATTTGCGTCATCATGTTTCTCCATTCAATTTCACCAAACTATTCTCTTACTAATACATGTAAGTACATATAGAGCTTATGAATACCTAGTACCACTACAAAGTCTTCGAACTATCTGATACAAATGTAAATGAATGTCAAAACAAGGAGAATACCCATAACATCATGTTTAACATTCCTTTATCGTTTCTGGAAAGGGTGTTTATTTAGGGTGTGGGTGTTTATATATTACAATTTGCTTTATGATATTTTCTATGTTAATCCGGTGTGCTATTTATTGTAAAAAGTAAATATAGACAAATGTAAACACTTTTTAAGTATCAGATGAAAATAATGCGTATTTTTAATTAATGTACTTATTTGTGTCGTTACTATATCGGAAGTTTAAGTTCATGTCTATTCTTCAGGCTTCTTATGAAAATACTAAAAACCAAGAAAATATTTCAATCCTTTCAATTGTCTATTCTAATTTTCCAAATTATTTTTTTTGTTATTGTTGTTACATATAAATTGTTACATAATTAAATAACGCCTTTGCTGCTACTTACTAATAGAATGTGACGTTTGACTTTTTAAACATGTTAGTGTTTAAACCCAATTTCGACATCCTATCCAAATAGCCGTTTTCAAAATAGGTTTCTCAGCAGCGCACACTGCACACATAATGTGTGGAACTGGGCAATAAACTACGGTTTTCTGTTAAGACTAAAGCGAGAAAGTTTTCTATAAATTGTAGTGGAGAAAGCAGCAGGACAAGGATAAAGGTGAATTTATTAGGAAATGCTCTTCTTTGGAAAATACCGAAAATAGATGCCATTAAAGAGCAGTGTGGGTGTCATGACTTGTGAAGCTTTTGTTGTTGTTTTGTGATATTCTGGATAAAAGAGCATATTCATTGTGACGTGAAGGGAATAACATATGGAAGAAAACGTACTGGGTTCAATGATAAGACGCAACTTTCATGATGCAAGGGGAGGAAATGCACACCACACTACATAAATTACAGCTGGAACAGGACAGGACTCTTCTGTCTCGTTAGTTCTCGTTTGCTTGCCCTCTTGGCGTGGTTGTCATAAAAGTTTATCAGTCTATTTCTGGTTAAAGTAATTCGAATCAATAGTCAACCTAAGTCAAGTCTGGTGAGACAGTTTTGTCAGGAAAAGAGACGATAGGGAGAAATGACATTTATCTACATCTGTGTGACAAAGCTGACATGAAAGTTCCAAGAGTAGTTCTAAGAACTCATTCAGAAAGCAAACAAACTGTTGCATGTCCAAACACCTGTAAACCTTTAAGCTTTCTGACGTCAATACTTGAGACTAGCAGTTTACTTAAGTAAGTAAGTGAGTAATGTACCCAAAAATATGCTAAGAGTTTCTATTCAAAGAAATGGAAACTGCTTTTGTGCCAAGGATTACGTTTGCCAAGTAGAACATGTCATTTCCTATGAATTATTTCACTAAAAGATTTACAGACTCATGTTATACAAGAAACCATTATACGTACAAGGAACGTGCAAATATAATCTTTAAGCGAAAGACATCATGAAAGCTACGCTTAACACACGTTTATTTACATTTTTATGTTTTCATTAGTAAAAGCGAAAACCATGGTACATTTACATCTTGCATATTTTATTGGCTTCTAACAACAGCTTACCATATAAGCCGTTAAGTGGTTGTAATAGTTGTTATGCAATAACACCTTAAATAGTTCGTTCCTTCCCTTTTTAGGTTTTTAAATTTTTTGCAACAAGCCAAAACGTTGTAATCGATATATTTACTATTTCTGATTATGAAGTGCTGAAGTAGTGCTTGGACACATTCCAACACCAAACTGTCTTTATAGTAGAATGATAAATAGTTCAGTAAATGAGTAGAGTATGTGTGATGTGAGTTAACTACAGCAGTAGTATGATCATGAGTGGAACATGGAACACAAAATGTTAGTAATAAGTAATAAGTAAGAGATAATTAAATCAACGCGCATAATAAAATATTGGGATTAATACATTACCCAATGACACCTCCACATTTAGAATTATTGCTCAATGTAAGTTAAAATCGGAACGTAAGTTAATAATGATTGGTTGTAGACGCCAAAAACATGAATGAGTTCTTTGAATGACTGATGGGTAGTAAAGTTACAGCATCATTATTTATCTAAGTCTACTACAGTAAAAGTGCTTATTAATATCTGTTTCCGGAAAAAATCCTGACGTTTTGCTGGATTATGACTTGATAGAAAGAAATATACATTTGGAAGGCAGTAAACTACTGTCAGAAGTTCTCGCTTTGTTTGTTGGTGCTTCAGTCAGCATTAGTTACAATCTATTCCAGATAATAGTACAAAGATACATTTAATCCTATCTCTGCAGAATGTAGCCTTCCGACCCAATACACCTTTCCAGTATGGATGTTAAATGATTATACTGGTAACTTCTGTTGGTAAACACGGCTTTGCTTTCCCACGGTGTACCGTGTACCCAATGTGTATCGATTCTCCATATAAAGAGAACATTTTGATACTGAAGGTCGATAGAATGTACCTACTTAGGAGACCCATTCAATCCGGTAAAGGATTATGACAGCTGGTGATTATTCATTATTGATACTCACGCTATGTCAGAGTAAGACATAATGTTACTTCCTTCTTTCAACCCAAGGTAGTCATTTTCACATCTATCTTAGAATGTAGTAGGCCCACTTAAGCCTTTGATTGGGCTTATTTCAGGTACATTAGTTTTACGGTCATTTTCTATTAGACATGTGCAGTCAATAAATTATGAAGGTGAAAAACCTAACTTAAAAATAGGTTGTTACTTAACTCCATGAGCTCACAAGAATACGCAAGGTATACTAAATGCTGTAATATTGCTATATAACCATAGATTTCTTATATCTGAATAGATATATAGTAAAGAAGTTTCTTCCAATACACTCCTGTGGTGCAATTACTAAAAATAAGCGTGTACAATTACAATAGCACTAGTATACCCACTGTGCATGTAGTCCTTTAATCACATTTACAACACAATTCATCTCAGAAGTAAGTAATAGGAAGATTCTTCCTACAAAAGTCTAACAATAAAAAGGAAGCAAAACCAGACCAATCATTTTGCCATAAATAGCGTATATAGTACTTAATACCTATGCATATAAGTCTTTATTAGGGCTAGATAGAAACTAGATAGTGATATAAGACGGCATAGGGCTAGCCCTGTGCAGTATGATGGTGAATGTAGTTGTTTAGATAGAACAGAACATGAGGGAAGGAACATAAAGAAAATTCGAACTGCCTCGGCACTCTAGCTATGTATTTATGATAGAAGTGAAGAAAGAAGTATTCACGAGTACATTATTGCCACAAAGGAAGTCTGAATCAAATCAAAGACTCTCTCTCTCTTTCTTTCTCCTTTCTAGAGTTTACTTCCGAGTGGAGTGTTGAATGTAGGACGACTTCATGTGTTCTTTACCTTCCCACTACTTGCTCCACTACATCTTACTTACAGTACATTACCGAAGACGTATTTTGTAGAAATAGAAGCAGCTTTTCTAAAATGACTGGAATTGTATAAAGCAAGGACGTGATGTTTTAGCTTAGCAAGATTTATTCTTTTCGTCTTTTCCTTATGTGTTGCTCTGGGACTTTATCTACATTACGTATTACATTATTGTACATAAGAAACGTCTATCAGCACGTTCCTCTATTTAGATATATTGCGTACTTTAGCGAAAAAAATCTACTTGTAGATGCCTGTTTAGTGATACTCGACAGGTAAGTGCAAGTATCTGTAAAAGTAGTGGTTCAATTTTCTTTATATCAGTACACGGTGTATCCTTTGTAATGATACATGCTTTACGACCTATAACATGCATACAAAAAAGTCTATTACTATTTATGAAACGCACTATATTTTATATTTCAACATTTTCAACATCATAATATACACTAGCACTCGCATATTTATTAGAGTCACACCGTATACCTACAGAAAGCAGAGGCACTCTTTGCTTAGTTAGTGGCTAGTTTGAGGTAGAAAGTAAGGCAATATTGCAGAAAGGATAGGAAGTGCTGAAGTGAAGTGCATGTACATAGGGGCTTCAGTTTATAATCTGAAGATGAGTAGAATTGCTATAACTATACTGGGGAAAGGACGACGGTGAGAATTGCGGCTGAGTTTCTTGGCTTTGCATAGGATGTTTGTGCCAAGTGAAAGAATGAGATGAAGAAGAAACTTGTTGATTTATGACTTCTTCGCATCTTCCATACATAGTATACCTTTCTGAATATTATTTGGCCTCTTCCCCCATTTCTATTCACAAGGGATATGAACAATAGACCTTATTCATAACATCAACCGTTTTTCTCGGTTATAATAAAAACCCACCACATTATATAGATTCACCTCTATTGTCAAGCGATAGTGTGGTGCACAGCTCCGAAAAGGTGAGGTGGTAAAGTGGTGAGATTTTACAATAACCTGAAAAAACGGTTGACGCTGCGAACAATGACTATCATGAACGTATTATTTAATGCTATTACTACAATGAATTATTTATCCTACTCCAAAAATAAACTTACACATTAATGCAAATTCATTGGTACACAGTTTTAGTCTACATTTAAAAAAAATAGAAAATAGATCGTTAGAAGTTTAATCAGATGTATAGTTTGGAATATAAAAGTAAATGAATCCAGTCGGCCATAATTGACAAGCACATAATTCAAAAGTACATTTAGACCGTACAAGTAGTTCTATGCAAATCTTACATTAGAATGCAGACTGACTTTTACCATGGAATACTACTACTAAGTAAATAAACAACAATTAAAGAACTTTCCTCTAAGGGCTGGAACAGCAATTTTCAGAATGGACTTTTATTTTGCTGCTCATGGCGTGGCTTGTTTGTTTCCAACACAATATGCACTGAATGTAGGTTGGAATGTAGAATAATATTCTACGATACTGTGAAACACAGAAGGAAAGCCTAGCTAAATAAAAGCTGGTATAAGAACTTTTATAAGCTTTATTAAAAGTGACTGTTGGTAATTAAATAAGGAAAAGAAGTTATTTCTTAATAAACTGTAGACAACCTATTAGAAGCTCCTTTTTTAGACTTTAATGTTCTAAATAAAAGGATTTGAGGGACTAGATTGCTCTGTTCATTAAATATTTCTTTGTAGAATGCTTCCTTGAAATCGTGGAAAAGTTAGTTTCCTGTGAAAGAAGCAATGAAAGAAAACGGTGAAAAATGAAACAGTTAATAACTCATTCGGTCTAGGAAATTAGTAGAGAGTGCAGATACGCATGACTGCTCTTTTCATCACATAAAATCCCTAATGTATATTTATAGGATTCACTAACAGGGAAGAAAACATATACTATGTATGCAGATTTCTCTCCAAATTAGCATTTCATGAATATCTCCATCATTTCTGACTATTATCGCTACCATTATGCATAGTAAGTGAGCTGTGCCCAAAGGTAAAAGGCATACAACTGAAGGGTACAGCAGCTACTGTAGTATTTTCTGACTACTGTGTAGACGGGGAAACGTGCCGAAAAACGTTTTGTTTCCTCCGGTGTGCACTAAAATTACACAGATTATTCATTGATGCGTTCGTTCATACTATACATGAAATGAGTTGAGCAGTTCCCATGAAGCACTAAGTGAGCATTCCCAATGTTTGATGAGATGAGATTACATTTACTGTGGTTCCTATTGTTTCACTTCATGCATTTCAAGGCTAAATCTTGAAGTGTTAAAATTTGCAATATTTCTTTTCGTATTCATTTACTTTTCTTAAAAAATATTCTTGCTATTTGTGCATTCTTGCTATTTTCCAAGCGAAAATATAAATGTACGGATGTAAATATTTAATTGATTGGAAACAAGATTGCAGACTCACTCTTCATGAACATCAAAATATTGCACGTTATCTTTTACGAAATAGGTGCATAACGAAATGAATATTTAAGTTTGACTTATAATTAATCGTTCGTCTTAACATTTGACATTTTCGTCTTTTTCGGTTGAATATTTCGTCTTTTGAATTTTTCGTGTTATCATTTAAAGGGCCGTCTTACCATTTCATGTGTCGTCTTGTACTTACATGATATTTACATTTACATACATTATTTTTAGTGTATTAGTTGGCATAGATGTTCAGTAAAGTAAAGCTTTTGTGGCCAGCTTAGGTCTTCAAAAGATTCAAGACGAAAAATTCAAAAGACGAAATATTCAACCGAAAAAGACGAAAATGTCAAATGTTAAGACGAACGATTAAATACCACCCTATAAGTTTCCCTTTTCTAAGCTTAATTGCCTTGTGTTCCACAAGTCCAAAATAGGATTATGTAATTCGTCATTCATGGCGTGTTTTCTACAGTGATCGGTGCATCAAAATTATTTTCCGTCAAAATAGTAGGGAATAAGATAAAAGACAATGTGGTGAAGGTAAATGATGTAACAAAATTGCACTATGAATAGTTGTTTAAAATCCAAGGACTTAGGATTTTGTGCTTTCTTAGCTTTTACCCCATTACTCCTTTCACCTTTCCATAATTCCTTACGGCTTGCATTTATCGAGCCACTAAAAAAACTAAATTGTCACTGAAAATCAAAACGGGCCACTAATTCTAAAAGTATAACTAAACTGAAAATCATTTACCATGAAAAAACCTGAAAGTACCAGTGGTGTAACTGCCTATTGTTACTGAAATAACTGCTTTACCAAACTGTTTCATTTATGTTATAGTTATTATGATTTACTACTGTTTCAAGAATAATTTTAAATAGTTTTTTCAGTGATTGAAAAGTTTTCCAGTGGTCACTGGTCAGTTATTTCATTCATGGCGGTTCAGTTTTTTCAGTGGCCCAAGAAAATTAAAGCCATTCTTTAAGTTAAAACACTTAAACCGGAATGCCAGAAATGATCTACTTTCTCTACATAGTTTAACACAGGCACACTTATAATATGTAGAATAGTAATTTGATAGTCAGACTCGCTTTCCAGCACATGCCACAATAAGAAGCTCAATTTATGTTTGGCTAACTTTGAGGTTCTGCACAATTGATTCCTTCATAAGTCACAACGTAAGCCAAGAAGAAAGCAGACTTTCTTCTATAATTATTTAACCTTCTAATGACTTCGGGAAATCTTTCTTTAGTGGTGGTTACTTCGTGATACATTAAATTTGCTTTCTGTTGAAGATCACTGAAATGAAAACTGGGTAATTGCGAAAGGAAAAGCATATTTATTACTCATATATAAACTCATAAATTAAAAGTTAAAACCTAATTCCTATTGGTAAGATTGTGTGAAAAGTACAGTACCAACCAAGAGATGTATTCGTAACATAATTTTCAAATTGTCATGTTTGATATTTTAACCTTTCTTTTTATTGCAGAAAAACTGTAGTTTTTATAAAAACTAAACTGAGCTTTCCCTCAACGTTTTTCTTTGCTTTGTATTTGAATATAGTATCTAAGATAACCCTGATATAGTATTCTACCAGTGAAAAGTTTAGAAATGTTGCGAAGAAAGTAAACTTTTGCCTTATAAGAAGCAGCTGAACCTGCATTTACTCTTTACAACTTACTGTCGTATCATATATATATACTAAAAGCTCCTATAACACTATGATTTGAGTTACTTCTGCAGTGTAAATGTGTATTTTTATTTGTGCTTTTGCCCTTCTCCAAAGGGATAGTAAAAGTAGATGTAGAATGGCAAGCAAATAAAGCATGCCCTACAAACGTGCAGAAGTAAGTATTCAAGGTAGTAAAAGAGAATGGTGCATAAACACCTTTGTTTACTAGGGTTTAGCTGAGCTGTCTGCATTCCAAGAAGACAAACTGAAATCCAAACACCTTGATCGTGTCTTGAATTTCTGCACGGGAATGTGAACAACAACCAGCACATACCTAAGCTTTGTGGCTTATTGTTATTATTCAAAGAAACCCCTTTGTTTTCAAAGTTCTAAGAAAAGTTATTGATAATATTTTCTCTTTGTAAGCTTTCATGACTCAAAATACAAGTAATGCAAAATATCAGTTCCTTGAATTGTGTGTAATTTTCCTATAAAGAAGAATCTGCTTGCATTTCTACGAATGCTTGTGATCTTACAATCAGCTTGTTTTATGTCACCTAAATAAGTAACATAGTCAAAGTCAAATTCTTCTAGTTTTTCAACAAATTCGACAATAAGCAAAGGAGCGCTTATTTTTCCACAATCTCCATTTGCGCAAAAGGAGCACTACCGAAATCTTAGACAAAATTTTATGGTTGATATGCCTGTAATGATAGACCCATTGAAATGTCTGTAACAATTGAAATTATGTTATCGTGTAAAATGTTTTGACATGATAATAGAAACTTATCTATAAACATGTATTCATCCGAGAAGAGTTATCTCTTAAAACCAAATGAGGTCACAATTAAACAATTTCCAAACTAAAAATCCAAATGCACAAATCATTTGTCTTGTGATCTAATAATTTGTATATTTAAAAAATTTGTAACAGAAGGCAGACCATAAGACAGTTATGCAGTTAGACTGGAACAAACCACATTCTCCAAAAATCTCAACTAAGAGGGTTGACTAAAGAGATGCTTCCCTCAACAAAGCAGATTCATTTTCTTTACCTTCTTGTATCTGTAGAACTTGAGTTGAGTTGGTTACCGCATGTATAAAGTATAAACTAATAGATATACGAATATCCGTGTTGTATCTTTATAGGTATAGAGATTGTAGAGAAATACGTAGTAAGTAGATACGTACTACTTGCACGCTGCAGAATTTTGTATGTGTAAGGAGTATCTGTATTGCGATGTGCACTAAGTACATTGACTAGCGATAAGGGAAATAGCAGTGCTTATAAAATACTTCAAGAAAATACCTAGGAAGTTCCCAAAAACCAGAACAGAGTTCCAATTTAGTGGCTATAACTTATTAGGTTCAGGTTGCAGGTACCTACTCTTATTTATCTTAAGACGAAACAAGTGAGACTAGTGCAAGCTCAACTAATGTAAGACAAAGCCAGCGGCTTTGTTGTAAAGTCGCAATTTATGGCTTCCTTGTCTTGTTGTTGTATTATTGTAGTAGTGAGTCAAATAGCGGTAGTACTTTCCCAGCCATTTTAAGTACCTAGCCCAGCACTCAACTAACAATAAGTATTATCCCTATAAGCTGAAGAAAATACAGTACCACCGAAACTACTTAAGACACACAATGGAATTTCTCTTTAGTAAGCAACCTAACCAACAAAAACTATTTCGTGCTGTAGGTAAATGTACATATTACAAACTGGCAAACTTTCATTTACGTATCTGTACTTGGCTTATCTCTAAAGAAACTTATTAGAATATATGTAATATACGATAGAACTGCTCCTTCTCCTTCGGATGAAATACCAATACGTAATATGATTTATCCTAAATACCTTTTACTAAATATATAAAACCGTAGAGAGAGATGCAAGTGTGTGGAGTTATAGCCAATAAGCAATGCATAAATGACAATTCTTATTATATTACACTAACAATAAGCTTTTTTATAATTAGTTGTACACTTACAGCTGAAGAGAGTTTCCTACATCTGTTGATTAACCATTATATTATAATACTCCGCCATTTAAAATGTGTCCTTCGTACACGCACTCTGTCAGAGTTACATTCGAATTTCTTTCATAAAATAAAAATTATACACAAAGTTTCACTCACGATATTTCAATGATACATGATATTTCAATGAAAAATCATGGAAGAATTTCTGTGATTTTTGTGAGATTTCAGAGTATTGCGCGCAGCGCATGCCATGCGCTTACTACAGACTGTAACGGGAATACCATAATGAAGTAGAGGTAACCGTCTAGCCGTCGTATATAGTGTAAATTAGTTTACCTGCAGGCATTTCATCATGACTCACGATATTGTGCAACTGGCAACAATTCATGAATATTAAATTCCATATCCTATGTAACAGGGTTTATTTGTAACTGACAACCAAATGACAGGAGATTCGAAGAAACACTTTTAAATATAATTCGTTTGCTTCCCCAAATATTAATTTTATAGGCTATATACTGTTTCTTTAGGATGTAATATCCAATAAGCCTGATGCATTACAACTCAAACTACTCCACTAGGGCTATGACAATAGAAATGTCACAAGATTGATTCTTGTCATTTGCTGAAACTTCGACCGTAATTACTTGTAGGCTTTAGAGCGTGAGAAGGGACAGAACAATTTGCGCAAACTGACTACGTAATAATTTGGAAAACCTTGTGGTTTTCACGCCAATTTTCTCTGGAAAGGTAGAAAAGCTGGGAGAATGCATTTTATAAGGTAAAGGTAATATACAAATAGTGGAAATATACAGGGACAGGAAAGGTATAGAACAGAAAATTTATTATGAGGCCATGTATGTAGCTTACTCACAGTCAGTAGAGCAGAACATACTTTGACAGCATGTGCTCCATCAGGAGAAACGTCTATGGCAGAAATATTGTGTTCGTGACGGACGATACATTTAACTCACATTTTACTGCATTCGTCGCTACGTTTACGAAATGATAATCAAAGTAATGCCACGGTGATACTGAAGGTGATAGCATTTTGACAGCGGAATGGTCATTTTATCTTGACTGTTTGCAATCCGGTTCACTAGCTTTCAGTTCTATGCTTTTATTTTCTTGTTTTAAGACTCGTATGGCGGAAGACTACAGAAAATTGTATATGTATGTGACTTATACTTACAGCAAGTAGAGATATTCAAGTCAAGAGAAATTGAAAGGTAAAGGTGCCAGAGGGACATCAGAGAAAATGACTAGATTAAGTGCTCATTCGTACGAGCTTTCAAGACAATTCAATAAAGCTTTCTCGTATGAGTCTCTCTGACTCGGTTACATAACTATACATGTGGAGGGCTACGTCATGCCTACAGTAGACGTAAAGCAGTAGAAGACCAATATTAGTGAGAGCAGCGAGCAGGTAGCAGGGGAGAAAGGAATCGAAGTCGATATGTATGTGGATAGGTAGGCAACGCGCAGAAGGAAATAAACGGCAATCCGGCTTGTTACGATGGAAGAAATGAAAGAAGACGGTGAAAGTTCAAACTTTCACATCAACTTTCTCTTAGAAAAACAGTATTTACACAAAGACATACGGGGGAGGGACGTGTAGTTGGCGCTTAATGGTGCCAAGGCCAGGAAAGACACGTTTTTTCTCTTTCTTTCTTGTGCAAATGTATTTCTAGCCTTTTACCAGACACATTATTACACTCTTTAGTGTAGCTTACCTTTGCTTTCTAGTCCCTACCTACTGCTACCCTCTTCTGCCTGCCCTACATGTTTACAGGTAGCATAAGCATAGTCTCAAAACCAAAAAGAAACTTGTAGCCTCAAGAAACGCAATGCTAGCTTTTTCTTTCCATGCGATACGACCCGAATTTTATGACATGCTGTGCTCTATTATCTGTATAGTGTTCAGTACACACTACTGTATTTCTAAAACTTATCTTTGGGATCGAACATCTCTATTCTATTACATCTGTACTTTATAACATCACTGCACTATATGTTTACATATAGTGCAGTGTATTGTATACAGCGCACGTATTGTAAAAAGATAGAATTCTGCGTGCATTTCTTTAACAATTGAAATGAAAAGCTACTACTAAATTCTTAAAATATCCCCAAACTAAAAGGTATATATAACTCATGAAAAACGATGTCTCTCTGTTCTAGCTCTAGTAAATGCAAATACAAAATCCATTCTCACAGAAATACTGTCATATCAGATGATAAAAGAGAATTATACTCATTATCTGCGAAGGAAGGAGGCAGATGCATAGATACTGTACATGTATGCTTAGAGCTTGCATAAAAGTGAAAACTTATGCTTCCTCCAAAAATACAACCCTACGAAGCACGATCTTAGTGATTCTTAAGAATACTTAAGAGTTCATGTGGTACGATGTGACACAGTTACATAGTACAAGTTCCAGTTCGTGTGTTATCTGTCTTCGTATAGGATGATATAACCTTTCCGTACGGAAAAGAAAATAACAACACTTACATAACATTGGATTCAATGTTGTGGCAGAAAAGCAAAAGTCTCATTCGAATGAGATAATCTTTTTCAGTTGCTTGCGCACGGTCTTCCGTTTATCCGCATGCCACATGCAATGTCTACTCTATCTTGTACTTATCTTCCTCACACTACTGAGATGCATACCGTATGCTACGCAAAATGTGAAAGAAGTGCTATACAACCTTTTACATGGGCTTCCTCCTGTATTTCCTAAGTGTGTATCTTTGTACAGTACCGATAATAAGCGGATAACAGAAGTCTTTATGTTAATGAACGGTATAGAGCTGAGGACTTTCTTTGCCAATAAAGGTTTGTGTAAAATTCGAAAAGTAATGAGATTCTATCTATAGTTCCTTCATGATTTTAGTTATTAGGACATTGTTTTAATGCTTTAATGTTTTACGAAACTTGAAACCCATGTTTCAAAAGCGCGGTCTAAAATTCGGAATAGTTAAAATTTGAATATAGCTATTAAAGTTTGTTATGA
Source organism: Yoshiicerus persimilis (assembly GCA_020352615.2). Classification (NCBI taxonomy): domain Eukaryota; kingdom Metazoa; phylum Arthropoda; class Collembola; order Entomobryomorpha; family Tomoceridae; genus Yoshiicerus; species Yoshiicerus persimilis. The sequence goes on from CM036942.2 coordinate 15,505,273, forward strand.
CTTTTGACGGGCACTGTAAATGCACGTATAAAAGAAGTGCATGCTCTGGGAGAAAGTATTTTTATATGGAGAGTAGTGCTGTGGGAGCAGAACGCGATGGATACATTGATATAAAGTTATAGTATGGTTATAGAGTACAAATGCAACACACTGAGTGAGCACAGAATTGAATTAAATAATTTAGCAGTCCAGCTCAATGCTTTCTCCTGAGGTTCTTTTATCCTACACATGTGCATGTATTGGCAAAGGACTTTTTCTACCGTACACTGTTACCAAATACAGTACAGTAGCTAACCTATGGACAACTAAGCACATAAGTGCATATACATTTCTATTTTAGTATTCAATGTGTGAGCATTTGTGCAGTCTACCGTCGGTAGGTAATAAATACCTTTTATCAGAAGAAATCTGTATTCTACTTAACTGTGACAGGAGACCGCGACTCACTTTTCTTAGCGAAAAGATTCGAAAGCAAAATCTACCGTTTTCTCAAAATATATTCAACAAACCACAAAGATTTATCTTCTAATTTTTTCACGTGTAAATTGGTTCACGCCACGTAATGCTCAGTGAAGCAATAGTAAAGTTGCTATGGACTAATATATCGTCCCTCTTCATCAGAAAAGTGCTAAGCCATTTGATCACTAATTCAAACAGATGCTAAACCACATGACATAAATATATTAAATACAACGCAGATGGTACTAACATAACTTATTGATTTAAAGGCCTTTACAAACTGAATGCCAAATTTGATCCTTAACTAATAGGATTACTTCCTTCATTCCTCAACCCTTTTCCGATTGAACTTGAGCAATCCGAATCATTATTCTGTTGTGGTAAATCTCACATGTTCATGGTTTGTAGTCCTTAACTTTCTACCGGGAGCAGCTTAATTGTACTACTCATGCTTTAATAGCTGATTAACCTTAATAAAAAAATATAATAATTATTGCATTTAAAATCTATTACTTTTAGTTCTAGGTATTTTGCTCTTAATAGTAGGAAAATGACACAAATAGGTATACATTTATGCACTCTTATTACAGATAAACACAATTTGCATTATTACTACATTGCCAACTTCATAAGCCTTGAAAGCTGACAAACTTCTTCGGTAATAGCCCCTTTGCAAAGAAAAGGAGTGATATGGCATAATAGTATGTCGATCATGTGATACTATACCAGGCAGATGGGAATTTAACGAGGGTAAGTAGATATCAAAAAATCTGCTAGTAAATATTAGGAGAAAATGAGTTCGAAATCCCAGATTCAGGAAAAGATTTGCGAGCAATCTTCGCATTTTCCGCTTTTCAGAATTGAGTAAATCTTTCCACGGGAGACTAGGAGCACAGCAAGTGTGTGCGGTAATATACGAGTGTATTACTGACACAGTAGGCATAGAAGGGATAGGAAAGGAAGTCAAGTCAACTAAACTAGTAAATGATAAGTAAGACAAGAGAAACTGCACAGTTATTCTTTATAAGAGAATGCGAACTAGGGAATGTTGTACATAGTGCTACTTCAACTACCTAGGTGCAGAAGGAAGAGAGTGAAAATGAAATGCAGATTCATTGTCAGATTTTAGTATAGAGAAGGGAGGATAGGTTGTAAAATAGAATAAAGAAGGAATTGAATGCAGAGGAGTTACCTAGTTGGTTGGAATATCTGTGTGATGTTTTTTCCTTCTCTGGAGATAGTACTAGTGACTGGAGACTGTGAAAGCTCTGTAATGAGAACTCATTCATGTATACCAAAGAGAATGAAGACACATTTCCATTTTCTCACGCAAAATGTGTGAAACTTAGGTGGATTTAGGTTTACTTCAGTTCAGTCATTGTGCCTCGTCTTGTCTACTCTGTCCTTTTGTTCTTGTATTATATTTTACTGGGTTGCTACTACGTACTTTACTTTCACATAGGTAGTTTCATTGACATTAGAGCACACCAGACGGGATTTCCTTCCTTCCTTGCATCCTGTGTTATCAATCCCAATTGTCTTCTGCAACTTCCATGTGTCATATTCTACACTGTGTCCTTTTCTTCCCAACTGCTACACTGCGCATTGTAAACTGCTTTCTTTGCTACATTAATCGTGGAACCCATTTAAATACACTTAAGTATAACCTATGCTAACTTATGTGGTTTGAGAATTTTAATTTTACTTAAAGCTCTCAAAAGTACTTGGTCACCATTTTCCTCCGTTTCATTTTATAAATAACAGACATTCGATTTGCATTTTTTGACCTTTTCAGAAAGCTTCAGACTTCTGATGTATGTGATTTTATTCAAGAGAAAAGCCTCTCAGCTAGTCCACTTTGCATAATTGGAGAAAGCTAACAAAAAGAAAGTCAGAGAAACAACCTTGAATTTCAATTACTTCGAATACATATACACAGTACATTGTATAGAGTAAATGGACGAAACATTATGCTGCTGATATTTATTTATTGCATGAATTAGACATTTGTATCTTTGTGACAGAGCAGATCTGACGGACAATAATATATTGCCTATATTTGCAAATGCATTCATTGTTACCATAAGATTTGGCATTTCTCTTTTCCAGTACTGTAAACATGATTTCAACAAAGGGAAATCAAACTGATAGTTCCCCATTTGGCTTCCTCAAAGAAGTTTCGCGCTGTGATGTTATCATGACACAGCGACCTAGTTTCTATATTCCTTGAGAAATGTTCTTTGCGTACCTAATATAAATATGTACATGCCTACTTTGCAGTGCTTTTTTAGAATCCGGTTGACTTTGATATGACATTCTTTACTTTGCATTGCACTCTTAGAGAAAAGTGTTCAAATATCCCCATGAAAAACTAGGTGAAGTAAAAAATAGATTTTGTGTAAATTTGGCATTGATTTTAATGTTTTCTTATTCTACGATGTGTGTACATAACTATTGGTACTAAAGTCCCGTGTACCATTGCAAACTCTTGAAAATTGAAATATACTTCCGCACTGGGTAGCTTAGTGTATTATTTAGATAGTGCATTGAAAGCAAAGAGGTAACTATTAAGTACATTAGTATACTGCTCTGTACTGCATACATATTTTAGATGTCTTGTCATGATGCATGAATGCATTCATGAGTTCAGATTATACAGACTTGAGGGGATGTGTGTGTACTATTTCCTTCGCATTTCAGCAATTTCAAGTCAAAAGCTAGTAAATACTCTGTTTGCATTTATATATACATTCTATGACTGAGATGAAAAGAATTGTAATGTGAAGTAAGAGAAGGAATAAGAGAAACAAGTATACCTTAGAGTACTCACTAGTGCCTCTGTCTCAGTACTTTTATTACGCGATTCGTCTACCTATATACTAAACACAGAGAGTGGAGAGGAAACCAAAGAGAAATCTGCATTACAAACAATATCCTGCATACGATGACGTTGAAAAGAGTTGAGCTAAGGCAAAGCCGTGTCGCACGCTTATACGCTTATGTCTAAGTATAACAAGAATGTATGTACGTGAATTTTGAATTGGGTGAGTAAGGTGAGTCTTGGCTTCAGCTATTTGAGCTACTACTAATACCATTCCATACCAGACCAGACCACCGGAACGAAAAGGAGAAGGAGACGAAAGGAATACCAAGGCAGATAGTATTTGCAGTGCACAGGAGTAACGAAGAAGAGGAGAGATGTAGAGTAAGGGGCATTTCAGATGAAGTAGGGAGCGTTTCATCCACAAGTCGTGTGATGCGACTCAACCGAAACTAACATGAGCAAATGCAAGAAGTCCTCCGGTCTGGAATGGATGTAGTAATGTAAGGTAAGCTGCTCTGCTCAAAATTGCCTCTTTTATTCACCCCACTTTTCCTTCCATTGCATTATTATTAGAAAAGACTGGAGGATGCTGCCCTTGTAAGAAAAGAGCTCACTCAGACAGAGAACCTTCCTTTTGTAATAACGTTTATCCGCTAATACTCTCCGCTGCCACTCTGTTCTCCAGTCTCCGCAAGGTAAAACCTAGTTTATTCTCTAGCTGGATTGGATTGGATATGTTTTCATTTATTCCCCTGAAAATTCTAATCGATTCCTTAGGAATTATAGTAATATACATTATAGGAGGGTTGTAAGGGAATCCTTTTGTACATACATACCTGGTAAAACTAAGGTCCCCACACAAAATAGACCAAGTAACTAATTCTGATTGTAAAGCAGTGATCTCCCTTACTGCTGTAGCTTTGTTTTATGTACCAATACTATTCTAATTTCTACTCCCTAATTCTACGCAACTTTTTTACAAAGTACTATGCTACAAATGGTATACAAGTACTTACATAAGGGCCAACCAACTATAATTATTTACTTATACCATTTTGTTTCGAATTCCTTACTATAATCATATACCGAACGATACAAGTCTTAGTAAAGAAATTCTAGATTAGGTTCTTAGGTAAATCTAAGCTCTGAAATGCAATATGTATACACTATACACTTGGTTACGGTAGACCGTATTTATTTCCTTGATATTTTCATAAACAGTGCAAAATGTAATAGGGGTTATACGGATATACTATTGACTCGGTTGCTTAACCGTGATGACTGCACAGAGAAAGTTTCCACTTTCTCTTCTAAATCCGTAAGCGAAACTAGACGGGTAGGTAGCAAGTAGGTACTCGTTAGGTGGGTAACGAACAATAACTAAAATCACTTGCATTGAAATTGAGCTCGGCTTAGAAATAGAATCAAGAACCACAACAATAGACTGCTAGTAAGTAACTTATTGATTTTCTTTCTCTTCTCCAAATTTGGATTTAGGATATCGTTACGCCGCTATTATTGTTACGCTGGAGATTTTGGCTTATTCATTGAAACCTTGCACCGTTCTTTTCCTTTTCATATCCAATTAGGCGACAAATCTATCTGGAGGATGTCTAGATGAGCAATTCGGAACGTACTGCTGTCATTTGAATCTGGTTTAATAAGTAATAATACTGGAAATTTAATACTTTTTTCTATTTAGTCATATCTATAAATACGCATACTGTGTGCTACTTATGACACCCAGGAAAATGTGAATCTTTTTACAGGAAGGAAATTGTTTATATAATATGGGTAGTTAATACGGGAAATATTTGCTTAGGGCAGATAGGTTAGAAAGCAAGATAGTCATTTGTTAGTGAAAGCAGGGAGATATAGTTTGTAGGTTCGTATATCATGGCGTGGGACGGTATGTGGCACACTTCAGTTTCTTGCTTCAGCAGCTTAAAAATGACATGTACGGTTTCCAATTCATTCCCATATTTCATCTCAACTTACTTTCCCCCGTCCCAGCGGATTCTCTTATGGCTTCATTTTTAACCTCATGTCTGTATCCAAGCCACCTTAGTCTTAGTTTGCCTTTTCGCCTGCTAGTCTTACCAACTGCCATAACTGTACAGACGGAGAAAGTCTTAAGAGAAAGTAACTGCCTATAAAGTCTTATGCATTATACAGAATTTTCTTTTCATAGACGTAATCATAATACATGCATGACTCCAATCTACTCCAGTTGCACTTGTATGTGCGGTGACTACCTAGGTATATTAATATTATCACCATACCCTACGTTTTAGCTATAAAATTGTTATGCATCTATACACGTGTAGTAATACTCTTTAGCTTAGTTCTAAGCTCCTTTCCTCCGTTCGAATCGTATGCGTGGAATTTGCATTAGGGAGCGTTCATATACTACGAGGACCACTTTGAGGGGGGGTGGGGGTACCCGAAATGTCCTCACCTTATATGTTACAAGATGGCTAAATGCTGCGAAGTGGTCCTCAAGGCGGGGGGTGGGGGTCAAAAATCGGCCAAAAAAAGTCCTCGTAGTATATGAACGCTCCCTTACAGTGCAAGAGAAAACTCTTCTCAAACTCAAAGTGTGGAATGAAAATGTGCTCAGTGGTTTTCCTTAGCCCTTGTGTATTCCTATACATATTGTTATATTTCTCTTGCCATTTATGTCATCCCAAAGTTACGAGTCTAGTCCTCGGCTAACATCCGCAGATTTTACAATTTCTCCCCTTGGAGCAAGACAACTCTTTCTTGGAACATTCCAGAAACAAATTTAGGTCGGGTTATGGTAGAACCAATTTTAAGTTGGTGGAGACTTCCTTCTAACGTTTTCCGGTGCAAGTACTTTGCCTGAGACAAGTAAACTATAGAAACAAGGACATACGTACTGCACTTACCAATAGGTATTTAGTGTTGGGTAAAGAAGGAAGCTAAGCGGTTCCCTTACCTACTCATCTCGCCAGACAATGTAATGTATGTTATGTGTCTGAGGCAGGCAAGAATTGAAACAGAATTTTCTCTTTGGCTAATAGAAAGTCAAGGGAATAACCCACACCATGCCGAATAATGAAAAACATTCCTGTGAGCTGGAAATATGTATCTACGTATCATATAATATTTCCACTCTGGTATGCTACGTAGGCAAACACATAGAGCTGTTCTGTCTCAAAAATAACTTCTTAGACAGAATTTCAGGAGGTACCTATGTCATGTCTATTAGCTCAATTCTCAAATGATGTGAAAGTCTCAGAGCGAAATTTGAACCTTTGACGCTCCATGAAATTTTACACCCATTAACTTCCTTCCTACTGCAAATATTACACAAGTCTTCAGTTGAATTGAGTCCGTAGAGTTTCTGTGCTTCGCGGTACTTCCACTAGATACTTAGCTAAAGTGCAATAGTTCGCAATAATTTTTTCACTACTTAAAACGCTCTGGTTCTGGTTACAAAGTACATACCCGCTAAGCCACATGGCACAGGGTAACCAAATTAAACCTATTTAAGATGCAATATACATTTTGTGGCTGCAACTAGAAACTTAGGAATTTAGGATTAGGAAAGATACGCAAACTAATATTTATGACTTCACTTAGCTAAGTAGATCGACGTAATATGCTAAGGAAAACACAGGAAAATGTTAAGAGCTAATCCGAAATAGAAAAATAGAAAACCTAACTAAAGTAACTCAACCATGAGTTTCTAATCTTGGTTTCGAATTATTTGAATACATGCACCAGACTTTCAATATTTCTTATCTTGCCAAATTGTAGGATGACAGAGAAGTCTCAACGCAATCTGCAGTATATTCTTAAGATTTTAGTATTATCTTTTGACATTTTCATTGATTTTGTCATACTTATACACCATCGTTTCGATTCATGTCTAAAAATATAGAATGCATTACAAACCTTGCTGATTGTTCTTGACAAACAAGTGGGACTTCATAACAGTTTTGTAAGCCCAAAATTTACATAAAACTCTTACTTTGTAATTAAATAATATAATATAATATAATATAAAACCATGTATGACCCCCAGATTTTTATGGAATCATATATGACTCCTAAATTCTTATATAAGACCCTCAAATAATACAGGACTGATATGGGTCCTTAAAAGTAGTCCTCTGCAGAGGGTCATATTATATGAGTCCAGGGACAACCGACTGGCTGGGACTGCTTACTATTCTAATTTACAGCGTATGCAATGTCTTACATCGGATATTTGGTAATATTGGTTTTTTGGATATTAATATTTGACTTACTCCTTTTCTTAGTAGAATGCGATGTATCTAAGTAAATACTGAAAGGTAATTGGCAATAATAACTTTTACATATGTACATATATTATAACAACCGAAGACTTGCTAACCCGTCATTCTTGTGTATGTAATGCCGCCATAAAAAACAATGGCGAATATTGAAAAATACCTCCGTTCTGCTCGGTTTGATCTTGCTCCTTTAGTATTTTCTTTAACAAACAACCTGGAAAACCAGCCAGAAAGAGATTTTCTTTGTGTCAATACAAAGATTTTGAGAGTACATACTATTGGATATTTCCTTAAAAAGGACCTCTCAAAAGTACACTATGTACACATGAATACATTTTTTCGAATATTATTTGACCCAAATGCTTGGTTGTTGTATTGTATATACTTATAGAGTAGAAAGTGAGATATGCAAAAACTCAGCCTCCTAAGTCTGCTAAAGAACAATACTTTCTACCGAGTACAAAATCCGTATTGCTTTTCCGTTTTCTGTAGCATTTCGCAGCACCTAACAGCATATACACTGTCTTTTCTCTGGGTGCCGATGATCGATTGTCGTAATCGAAAACTGTCAGGAAAAGAACTAGGTTTTTATACAGCTCACCTAGACTTGGTGCAAAAGACACAAAAGCCATCTGCAAATACATTCATCTGACAGACAGGGAACACGCTATTCGACAAACACTCATACATACACAGTAGGATGACATATTCAAATAGATATCTGCATGCATCACGTCAGAAAAATTCTTACAAAGTCGGTGCACATTACCCTAGAGTCTCTACATTTATTTCGGGGGAAAGTTTTCAATGAATTCATGTCCACTCATCTCTAGTAGGAACATCGACTTCAGACTAATGTTGTCAGTCTGCACTACACCACACAATACCCCAGTACCATTGAACTGCTACTTAATCATAATAAATAAATGTTGTAATATTTTTAATAAACACACACAAACACAGGTGTGTTGTCCTTGAGAACTTGCTAGTTTTATTGCAGGTTTTAAAAATTTTGCATTTGTCTTGGTACAAAAATCTTTGCAGATAAAATATTTGTATATTGAAAAATTAATAAATCCCAATACAATCTAGGGAATAATAATCTTAAGCAAATCTTTCAATTCTCTAAAGATTAGGAAAGGGAAACCACGTTGTGTTACAGCTATGCGTTAAGAATATTTAAGTTATGCAGCACACCATAGTGGAGATGGGACCAGATAAATGTGAAATGGGCATGAAATACATAATAATCCACAATATAATATTTATTGCCCTGCCCATATGGAGGAGGACAGAGTAAGCTGTACAATAATGGTATTACCATGCATTAGTGAAGATCCTTTCTTGTTGAGTTTCCTTGTAAGCTTGTAAGGTGTAGGTTATCTTGCAACGTGTATACCTGACTGTGAACTCAAATAGAGTACTGGAAAGGCAGTTGGCCATCCGAGTTGAACCCCGAGAGACGGAGGTATAATACTTATCAACTTTTCTTTAGAATATAGTTGAAAGTGCGGAGTTTGGCTGGGCATTACGGGTTCCCTTGTTTGTAGTTAGTATGCCATTATCGTGCTAAGTCAATGTAAGGTTGTGCATACAAATGCACGTTGTTGCACACGGCTTATTACTTTATTCCGCTATAACGTATGTCTTTAACTTTACCTAATATCCTAATGTAGGTAATTCCTTTCTCTGTAGCGTACTATAAATACAGTACGTACGGGCATGCGTTTTTAGTTGGACAAGTGCCTAAACTGAAAATGCCCTGGACAAATAGAATAGAAGGAACGAGGAGGTTCGCTTCAGTTTAAAGTAGATTTGCTTTGTGCGAAGCCTTTCTAGGATGTATGCTTGTGAACAATTGTGCACCTGGTGACATACTCCAGGAAACTACGTTTTGTTTGTGTCCCTTAGCTTTTGCATGGTACTTTCACTAATGGAAGCTACTACAAATATTGTATACTGCATGCCTATCCAGAGTAAACCAGTGCCTCCGACCAAAATCACATCAGACCAGGCGAAACCACCGTCCTTTCCACTTACAATTACTACTTAGGACTTTGTCACTGCACTAAGTCCGTCCATTGCCATCACCAATAGTAATAAGTACCTATTAAGCAAGCTGTATGTACAATTACTTTGTGTGTTATGCACATATGTGCAAACCATGGTCTGTTTATATTAGGAGAAAGTCAGACGAAAGGGTTTCCTTCGCATTGATACATATGCAAGCGGTGTCTACAAACTTAAAGGAGTAGAAAACACAGACTAAAGCAGTAGAACAGAAGCTTTTGAGTCAAGTCACTTACTTGTAGTTAGTTAGTACAGAAGCGACAAAGCTGAGCAGAACCATCCTTAAAGAAGGGAGTCAAAGTGAAAATCGGAGAAAGTCACGATCGCCATCAAAATGCTACTAGAAGTTCCTTTATGAGTCAACTGAGCACTTGTATGTAACGTATGTAAGTGTGTATGTTGCTCCTTCTAAGAAATTTACTTGATTTGGCTTCTCTTTCCCTTCCTTTCTCTCTCACACTTTGGCTTTCCATTATTAGTTTGCATCAGTTAGAGGCTATACCGTAAGAGACATAGTTATAGACGTATAATCGAGGCGCGGGATCCTTTTTTCTAAAGGTAAGGTAAGTATAACCATTGAACTGGTTAAGTCTCCTTAGACTTCAGTTGGCATAGCTTTCATCTCTTCAACTAGCTCACGTCACATTGCATTACATCATACCGAGGCAAGACCAAGCCACGCAAAAGTGCCACAGTGCATAATATATAGCTATACTTAGAGTAATATTGTACACTCATTTATTTTGTGTAGCCAAGAGGACTGTATATACTTAGACGTAGTATGTACATACACAATATGTTCATAATATTTGTAGTGCACGTTTTACTCTACACACCACATACGAATATTATGTCGGAAGAGAAAGAATGAATAGGGGAGTAGTGATCATAAAGTGAAAAGAAGTATTATACGCCTGCAGACTCTGCGGACATAAAACACCATAACGTGACTCTATACTGCTACTTTCTCTCCGGTAATATTGTATTTATAGGAAAACACGACTCTCTCATGGCAAATATAAAATGAAAGACGTCTCTCCTTATAGACGTACGTATACCATGTACTAATATATTGTACACAGTGTAGGTACTCTATTTGTGTTAGTATAGCCATAGGTACAAAATGTCTGGTGTATATGTACATGAATTCTGACGGGTGTCTGTACAGCGCAGTCAGTTACTTGCATCTTATCAAAGTTGCGAAGCAAGTTCACTTCACATCACAAAGTGAAATTCAGTCGGGCATGCAGTCAGTTTTTGTATAGGCACTGTCTTCCTATTTCTCAAGAACCTATTCCACTGCTATGTACTTTGAGGAAGCTAGAGAAGATATGCCGTCGCTTTTCTCTAATATTCCATACATACAATATTGAAGAGAAGATACAGACGACGACGGTCGACGAAGGCCTAATTGACTTGATAGCCTTACTAAAGCAAACTATCAGCATAAATTTGACACGCTTAAGAAAACTTTAAGCTCTGCATGAAATTATATTGCACTCACAACTTAGTCGCTTCAAGTTTAGGCTTGTAGTAACTTATTAGTGGATGGAAAAGGAACATTTCTTACTTTAGTACCTAAATGGCACATTACTCCACGCAAGACTCGCTTTTGTGGACTTGACATTATTGTACTTCATATACAATCTACATTTTACATTGATGCGCATATGTTGATAGACTACTGCTACGATGTTTAAGTAGAAGACCAAGTCAACATGCACATAAAAGTGCTTTGCGCTAATTAACGGATCACAATGTTAATAATGAACTAATTTGTGAAATTTATTTACATTTGCTTATGTGGATTTGAATTCAATATCTTTAAGTATGTTCCATATTAACATAACAATACTACTATTTGCCTCATAATGAATACATAAATTACAGCTTGTGCACGAGTTGAGATATTCTGTATGAAATGAAAATTTCTTTCTGAGAGTTAATTATATCCATTGTAATAGTATCTACATGGGATTAGTAACTAAGTTAATCTTGATATGACCAGAGAAGAGAGATAGTGTGGAGATAAACTTAAGAAAACCGTAGCATTGGATTCTTAAACCAATTCAAGACAGTCAGGCACGACTCGGCACGACTGCTACGATGTTATATAGGTATACTATACATACTTCCATCTCCATCATACCATACCAATCCACGAAGGTTACAGAAGAAAGTTTTCGCAGTGAGGAACTGTTGTGGATATTAAGTTATCATTGGCTAGAGGCATCCGAAAGTTTTCCACTTCCGTTTTATTATCTATGGTAATAGTCACGCTAGCTTATTATGTGTGTTTGCAGTCCAGTTGAGGAAGGCTATGTTAAAGACAAAACATTCATTAGTCGAATAGGATTCTAGAGCAGTGAACCTCAGATAATTATAGGGAGCTACCCAACACCCTAAAGGTCCCTTAACATTTTACTCATTTCTGTCATGGCTGAACAGTACCTTAGACTTCCAAATAGTCTAACTTATCATTAAATTTTTTAATTTTGCCAAAGTGAACTATAAACAGAACTGCTCACAGTACCTCTGGAAAACTGTTAACATAAACTGAACAATGAAGGCCAGAGAGATGTGATGTGGTTATACATTTCGCAAGGTTTGTCATAAGCAAAGGTGCATTACTCTTACTTACTATATTATAAGTCATAATACTCAATGGTGTGGTATATGCTTACACATTATTTGCATAAGGTTATGTAGGTTTAAGAGAAAGCAGGAACTTTGTCTCCTTTATTAATCAAGTGAAGTACACTGGAGACAAGAGCTCCTCTCCTACCACCCACTTGAGGGTTCAACATTGAACCAACCAGGCCAAATGACTTATAAAACAGAATTTCGAGTCGACTCAGCAGTGGTGTTGATATTTATACGAAAGTAGGTACAGGTAGTAGGTATATGAAGTGGTGTGCTTTAGTTCCTAGATATTAGGTATGTACATTCCTATTAACGTATTTTTGCGAAAAATTTATGTAGTTAGAATAACTCGTTTGGTTGGTTTTCGCACGTACCAATATTCGGTTTTGGAATATAATGAACTACTCCCTAAACTAAACATGGAATGGAAAGCAGAGAAAGTCAAAACAATCGAAAGGGCTCTTGGGTAATGCACAAGCGTCCAAAAGTGAGAAAGTTGTGCTCTGTTTCAACTTAACGCTCCTTTCGCTTTCTCTTCAACAAACTTCAATAGTTAAATTGAATCATCCTTCACTCAACTTGATTCTATAGTCCGTTTTGTTATGTTAGAACTCCTTTCTCTTCCGTTTAGCAGAGAAATAGATATAAATGAGAATCAATTCTATTCTATCTTTGCTTTCCTCAAGGCAATTTATGCATAGTTTCTGTATTTACGACTACCCTACGGTGTAATGTGTACAGTGTAGTACCTAAAGGCTATAAATATGTGAGTATGCATGTATGTATTTATCAATTTATCTCCCTACTAAATTCCTAATACATCAAACTCGAGAGTTTTCAAACTTTTCATACACATAGGTATAAATTATTAATATGGTACACTCATGAAATATAGACAAAACCTGGCCTCTATTGTTACCCAAAAGTTCTCGCCATTGGGAGATTCTAAAAGTAGATCAGCTACTTTTTACTGTGTCAAAAAGTTACCATTAAATGCCATTAATGCAATGTATCTGAACATTCATAGTGCAAAACTCCTTGAAAAATCTATTTACACCAACAATCCTAAGGCTCAAGTAGCTATTCCACTAAATATTTCACTCTAAGGCAAAAACTTTTCATCGGGCATTGTAAATCATGACAGAAAACACCCCCACCTACGATATTACCAAAGATAAAAATCGCCCTGGCCACACCACCTACCTTCAGGAACCGATTTCTTTCGACAATGATATAGCTGGCTCAATTTACCTTCTCCCGTTATGCTCTAATTGTAAAATTAGACTGGAAAGGTGTGCCATCACTATTATTATAGCGTGCCAGGTAAACAAACGAGCGAATTCATTTTCCTTTCCATCCATCCATCACTCATGTAGGATAGCGTGATATTTTTAGTCGACACAGCTTTTGTGAAATTAGATATTTAAACACCTGTTGTTAAGAAGCTTATCATATATTATTTACAAAAGTAAAACTTAGACACCCAGGTACTACTCCATAGAAAACTTCTTAAATTCATGCATATGCATGCATATATAGGTATACGTCTTCAATGATATTGATGTGAGAATTATTTGCACGAAGTTTTCAATTGATTGTTAAATGAAAAATTTCGTGATACTATTGTTAATGTGTCCACATTGTGTTCCGAGGTTACTAGTGAAAAAACATTACTTCATTTTGACTGAAAAAATGTTTCCTTTTCCACATAGAACAAATAGTTTTTTATAACTTTCAGAGTACAAACTCATTTGTACAGAAGTGCACTCATTTTCTGTAGGAAAAGTCGTGTCACCTTTTTGCATTGTATGAGATCTGTAATATAAATTAGTACAAAAGTACCGGTTGCCTTGTCCAGCCTAGCATTTTTCTTTTAGTTGGAGACAAACTACAAATGTATAATATGAAGTCATGATTTTTATTGCACTGAATACCAAAGTGCACAAGTGCCACTAAATGCAATAATTGTGTTTTGACATTTCGTTTGCCGCACAAGAGGCTACCGAATATTCCAGAACAGAATTAAAATTAAACTCTTAAGAGATTTGTTATGATTTTATAAGTTTCGTGGTATGACGCACGACGATGTTGCGATTAACTGGCAATATTACACTACACGTCATGTAAGTAAGCGCAATAATAAATGACAATCACTCAGTAGATACTATTTTTTGAATTGTCATTCGTATTGATTGTATCATGAGTGAATACTTGACTACATCTATTACTCATAGCACTTGTTTCTGTTATCTGAATAAAGCATGTATATCGAAAGAGCCTCAGTGAAGATAGGTTTGTCGGTCTTCCATTACAGGAATCACAATGGTACGATGCTCTGTACTCTCTTGTAGCTGACATTTAGGCAAATATCCCGAAATGTCCATATTTGTCCAATTTTGAGGTGTGTGATTATGCAAACAGATATATTGGGGTCAGACTTAGTCACGTGCTACTTATAACTGATGACTGCAAGTTAAGTTGACGCTAAAAAAGTTAAAGTACTTTCAATTTGTATAAAAAGTGCACTGAAGCATGCATCGCTTCTAGCTACGCTGTAAATAAAAGGCAATTAAGCAGTTACGTCATGATGGTAGATGAAATAAAATGAACAGAGGAAACGGTTTGGGTATGGTTTGTATTGACTGGAATTACGAAGAGTCACAAAAAGTGTTTTCATTACATGAAGGGCATTTGATGCATGTTTCAAGGCCACACCTTTGCTTAGTGTGGTACTAGTGGCACATTATCTATGAGTTACAACTTCTACTTTTGTATATGAAATGGAACATTACAAATATATACATACATCATGCATTCATTCATATTATATTCTGCCGAAAAGGTAACTGGTAACAATACTTTATCACGCTAGAAGGCTAGTCAACTCCACGTATACGTATATACGTTTTTATATTTATATCTACTTTGGCTTTTTCTGGAAGCCTCAAATGTGATATAAACATACTACATCCTTCAAATTTGTTCACTATTTGTTCTTCCTCTGTAGCCTAAGCTAGCTAGACTGAGTTGGTAGTATTCTTGACATTTAATTTGAGGAATTCCTCTATCATTTTAATCATGTCACAGTACAAATTTTATTATTTTGATTCTCGGGGTCTCGCTGAACCCATTCGTCAAATATTGACCTATTCAGGCACACCATTTGAAGATATTAGGTTCCCTCTTGGAGGCTTGACACCTGAGAAAAAGGAAGGTGTGTTGGATTCGTTTCATTTCTTTTTGCTAAAATTTTTGGTTTTCATAACATAGCATATCATTTACAACCAGATTAATAATTGCAGTAAGTATTAATAATAGTAATCTGCCCTCACTTGATTAATTAATATGGGTTGGGAAAATAAATGAGATAGAATTGTGAAATTTGGGGTATGAAAACTCTAAAGCAGGAAAGTTTCATTAGGTTAATAATTATGAATAATTTATTTTGTAATTTTATGTTAATTAACAGAGTTGGGATTGGAATGGGGACAAGTGCCTCTTTTGGAAATTGATGGAGTGAAGAAAACTCAGATGTATGCTATTTGCAGATATTTAGCAAAAAAGTTTAACATCGCTGGAAAAACGGAAGCTGAGCAATTCCGCTGTGAAGAAATTGTTGAGGCTGTGAGGGACTACTTCCAAAGTAATTCAAAACTCATTATATAAGTACAACATGTAGTGCCAAAAAGCAATCAATTGTGTGTATTATGTATTCATCATCTAAATGTTATTGTCATTCAATTATTGTGTTTTGCAGAAGCCTACCTATTGTATGCCGGAATTGCCGATCCTACAAAATTAGAGGGACTAAAGAAAACCTTTACCGAAGTTGACAACCCTGTTCATCTTAAGAGATTTAATAATATTCTGGAGAAACATGGAAATACTTGGCTGGTAGGAGACAGCCTTACCTATGCCGATATAATTTTGGTACACGTTATCACCCAATTCATGACAGTATTTGATCTCGAGTCGACAAAAGACTTTCCAGCACTAACAAAACTTATCAATTCAGTCCAGAATCATCCAAATCTTAAAGATTGGTTCGAAAACAGGCCTAAAACAAAATACTAGATGCTGTAAAGTATTAATGTGTTAGTAAATCTCTGTTTCAGTCTTCATAAGCATTAAATAAAATTGTGAATAATTGCAACATACTGCGGTACCTTCATTTGAGAGCATCTTGAAAATCTACAACAAACATTGCATTTTTGCCATTAGCTATTCATACTAAACTTGGACATGATAATTAGATACGACTTGGGAATCGTCCTTTACTGAAACATGAACAGCATTTTTACTACCAGAATGAGATTTTGCATTTCGTAGAGCTTTAAAAATATAAACATTTTTAACCACATTAGCCACAAAATTAAATTTTTCCAAGCATTATATTTATTTATACATCAATCCAAGATAAAGCACCAATCCATAACTTAGATAACGAACTGTGAGCAAACCTTTTTGGTAAGGTTTGGAAATTCACAACAGTAATAATATTACTACTTTGTTAGTGTTTAATGACTACTATTATTACAGTCGTCATTTTCCCACGCTAATTATTTGACTTCCCATGTCATAGTAGGAGAGTAGTACTTTACTGTAGTATGTGTATGTACATCTCATTGTTTTATGTATTTAGTGGGTTGAGAAATTGGTTCAATTTTTAAGTGCTCTCCGAAAGTGCCTCAGTGTTTCTCAACCACAATGCAAAACCAAATTTTCCTGCAGTAATATGTAGAGTAACCTGTAACAAGAATTTGCCTTGTAGTGAGACGTAGTAAGTAGCACATTTCTTAATAGCAAATAGTTGTACGTAGAGTAGTTGTAGTATTCCGTAGTAAGTGGAGTACGTAATACTTTTACTATTAACGAAAGGCCTCAGGGAATTGCTCTTTTCGCGAACCAAGCCACACATTTCTTGTTTTATATTCTATCGTTAGTACTCCACCCGTAGTCAAATGGGTAAGTAAGAACAGGAGAAAACAACAGTTGAATGAAGTGCAGTGGGCGAACGTACCTGTACTGTAGACTTTACACTGCAGGGACTGTCTACCACATTACTTTCCATGAAACTGAATAAGTTTTCAGAAAGAAATTGCTCACTCATGCTATCATTTGACATATTAAGTACATCAGCTCCTTGAGGTCTATATTTTAGAGTATCTTTTACAGGTAAGCCACCGCAAAACTAGAGAGGCCCTGCCATACTTTCACTAGTAAGTAGTTGTAAAGTCTGACATGGGCTATGACGACTTAATTTTACGCTCAATGGATTTTTCAAATTTTCTAAAGTAGCTAGTAAAATTTTGAATGCATACTTTGAAATTGAATATCAAATAAATTCGACTTTCTTCAAGTTGCATACTCCAATTCCCCATACTGATGGATATCTCAAAGAGCTTCAGCAGCATACGTACTGAAAAGTAGCCATTCCCTTTTATCTCTTTAGAATACTATAGTGGATGGGTTGCACTAACCCTATTTTTATTTTATCCTATATTGAAGTGAATGTCTGTTATGCGAATATCCTATAAAAATTGGGATTGGGTTTTCATTTTAAAAATTGCATCAGAAATTCATCACAAAAGTTTTCAATAAACGTAAAGGAGAACCTACAGAGCCTAAAATTATGATGAGTTGCTGGGCTACGGCTACGCACCATGAAGATGGCCTTTAGAACTCATCCTTGTACCTGAATAGAAGTCGGAAGCATACAATCGTAATAGCTTCAGGATAAAATCATTTTTGTCTTGGTTATAAATATAACTGTGGTTAACCTAACCTATTTAAAGCAATTCGCTTTATAATGTAACTACGCCACCCCCTATGACTGACCATATAAATACTACAAATATCCTGGATCTAAGACATATTTAGTGTAGCATTTGCAAAATAGTAGCCAGAGGTAATACGAGTACAAGTAATGGATAAGATTACAGAGCTCTTAAAGAAACCTGTTAAAAGTAAGTATTTTAGATATACTATTTATATAGTATTATGTATCTTAAAGAAGTAAGAAGAACTATAAAGGAAGTTTTGAATGAAAGTCGTCTCTCTGCTTATCTAAACGACAGCGTATTTCCTGAAGTTGGCTAAAGTTATGTACAGCTAACTGTAATGCTGCAAAAGTACAACTCTAAGGGACGAGTGATTCAAAATATATTGGAATGGGAATTGAAAAGCAGAAAGAATGAAGGAAAGCCTGATGTTCTGCCGGATAAGTGAATGAAAAGGAAATAGTAAAGATTGTGATACATACATTCATATACCTATAATATAGGGGACCTTGTTATAACGAGAATTGGATATTCTGACAGGACAAAAAGAAGACTTGGTAGTACTTCCTATTGAACTGATTTGGATGGTTTGCGACTTTCTTCCATCAGAGGAAGTTTAGTGACCTTGGATAATGTTGGGTTTTACAATACTATTTTCATTTTTCTCTCCTGAGTACATGAAAGGAAAAGTCTGGTTATTGTAAATATGTACACTAGGTGCCTATGGTGTACGTATTACCAAAAGCACTTCACTTCAACGCATCTGCGATATTGCAGTTGCAGTTGGGAAAAAGAGTTGGAATGATTTTAAGAAAGATTTGCAATAGGGACTTGCTAGAATCTAAGGAACATCGAGAGCAGGACATATTTGTAGGTAAGGTAGGCATGTGTCTAAAAGACAAGACACTTTGAGATTGAATCAATATTCCAGGTCTAAAGTTAAGTCAAGTGACTTGAGCCCGACTGGATGAAAGTTGGTAGGGCAGGAGGGCGAGCCTGGAGAAGAGAGGACAAGAGGAAGGTAGCGCACGACGGAACTGCGGAACTTTCAACTCGACTGAACAAAAAGTACATAACAATACTTCACTTCACCTGATGGTATCCTGTATTTCCTCGGTGGGAACTGAATGGAAAATCTAAATTGAGATCGAGTGAATTTCTTGTTCCGCACTTTGGAGATGATGACTGATTGTAATTTCGGGGATGTTGTATTCTATTCAGAGAAGTCAGCCTCCTATATAGGTAGCTACTCCGTGCTATTATTGAGTAGAGTGCGAGTGGATTGTTGTAATACCTCAGCTTAGCAGAGTGACTTGACTTGCCTTGTTTTTGCTTTGACATTTTCGGTGTGAGGTATTCGTATTATTATATCCTGACTTGCCTTGCATTTGTATCCTTACACACAGTTGTCGTGGTTGGTTGGGCATGTACCTACCAGAACTAGAACGAGGAGGTTAGTAAAAGAAAGGAAATCAATATGATGAAATGATAAGGGGATGCTTTCTTTGCTATTGAAGGAAAGAAGTCTCAAGTCGTGCCCAAAGAAGAAAACGATTTAAAGATGTGATCTCATCTCATTTTTTCTAACTAAAACTACGTATAGTAAAGTAAGTACTCTACCCGTTGAGATGAGATGTGGATGTGACAAGGACAATGACAAAAGAAAGGAAGTGAACACAGGGATCGAGATGATGTTATGAAATGCGATGCGATCCTATCTCGGAGGATGGAAAAAGATTTTAGCTAGCAAGCTGTGGACCGAATGGCTAGTAGAAGCTACCAGTGTGGTGTGCAGCACCCCCAGTACTCAGTCTACAAGTCATCCTCATCATATATAGGAATATATACACACCAGTGTGTACTTACGCTCACATTACATTCAACATTCAAGCAAAGACTTTAACTAAACTGAAGCAGAGTATCTGCTGTAGAGAACCGAACCGACGAAGAAACCTAACCAGACGACACAAGAATTGCCCAGAATGCAAGAATGGAACTGAAAAGAAACGGAAAAATTGAATGGCAAAAGAAGAAAAGGAATTCTATTTCATATCAAGTCGCATACACGTACACATACAAAGATATGCATGAATGTCTACTATCTCAATGTACTACTTTATATTTACACCGCTTTTATACCACATTCACATAGTACACACAGATGTAATAATAGTGATGTGATATCCTATGGTATTTAGGAATTGAAGTATTAAAAATTTCCCATCGCATAATGTAAGTACATAAGTAGGATAGTACATTCTTATATTTCTCTCGTATCATCTTATAGTCTTCCCCTCTGGAGACACCAATAGTTTAGTGGTTATCAATTCTAGTAGGGGTAGTTACTTATGTATTTGTACGTACATCTAAGAAAATAAATTGAAATAGTAGGAGGCAAGTATATCGACAGCATTTGCAGGCTTTACATATAAACGGATAAAATGTGAATTCGAATGTGATGTGACGTAAGCATGTACTTAGAATATTCACTATGGAAAAGATGTTAGGATTACTTAAGCTTACCTCACAACCTTCCGCGTTATTAGAATAGGAAGCACAGTCATCGCAAACTTTAAGACTGCATTCAGTGCATTCGCGAAAGTACTCGTCCGGTTTCATTGCTTTTACACAAACTCGACATCGTCCAGCACTCCCTGGCCTCCTGAACACAAGAAAATCAAAAGACCGCAATTATTCTTAATGTTATCATGTAGGAGTTAAATTTCCACATTACTACCGTACCCATATAACATTAGAACTTAGAACTTAGCAAGCAATCGGTTTTTCATTGTAGAATGTGGTACTACTAATACAAATATCTGCACACCACAAACATAAAGACTCTCTTCTTCGTATTTTTGATAAGTTAACTTGTACAACTACGTACGCCATTTTTGGCTTTGATTTCCTTTGTCGATTTTCTGGCTTCTCTATCTCAGAAAAGAATAGATAAGTAATGTGCTTCAGTCGACAGAATTTAATTTCATTCCTAACGATTTCCCTTTTCGCCTTTTCAAAAGTAAGAGAAAAACTTTCATTTTTGTCAGAGCCATCGGTAAGATAGATAGATAGACAGTAGGTAATGCTCAGTATGCATAGACGTCGCTTTTTCAAAGAAAATCTCTGCAAAGAGAACAAGGCATTTCATTCCTCTTCTTTTCTGTACTACTAGAATCGAACTAAAAAGACTCGAACTAAAAACTGTACTGGTATTCCATTCCATTCAGTCAAACAATTTGTAAAGCCATTCTCAAAACATAATTCATGGAAAAATAATGCATTGCTCCTCTACAACTATTCCATTAAAGGATTTCTCCACTAGTTCAATCGTCCTCCCTAGAATTCATTCAAATTGCTTTTCCTACTGATAGCAACCTTTTAACAAGAATCAAATATGTAGAGCATTTCTCTTTACCCTGTTTAATTAGTCTTTGGTCACATTCAATTTAAGTTACTTGCTCATGCTTACTTACAGACAGGCGACTCATACCTGATGTATACCAATACCAATACAGGGTGGACACCTTTTCTCTCAACGATAATTTAGGTATGAAGTTTAAAGAATAAATAAATTTGGATAGAATTATCATTATCATTATTTTATCATTATTTTAGCAATCTTTCGTTTTATTTAGGATTTGACACGTACGGTTACAATTTAAGGTTTGCCTTTCGATTTCGCAGACTCTATAAAGCATTATCGCACATTACAACATGCTCGCATACGATATTTACATCTGTGTCTTAGGTCGCTCTTCAAACCATTTCTTTAATTTAGGGTGATTCTCAACAGCATTAATAAGTTTTGCAATTGCTGGAAACTTGTCTTTGAGGTGAAGACCGAATGTCGTTTCGAAATTCCCAATACAGTTTGCCAAATATAAGTCTGGATATGTAAGACTGTCTCCTACGAGCCATGGTTTTCCTTGTCTTTCCAGAATATCATTGAATCTTTTAAGGTGAACAGGGCTTTCAATTTCCTCAAAATTTTTCTTCCCATCCTCCAGTTTTTTAGGGTCACCCCCAAAAAGCAAGCCATATAAGACGTATCCCTCTAAAACAATTAATTACCAATTTCGCTTGAGAAACAAATTTAACAACAGTAATCTTTTAATGCTATCATAAATCCTGTTTTGCGAATGCAATGAGTAAAAGTGTAAAAGCATTGTTTTCGATTACTTGTGAAATAATCTCTCACGGCCTCAGTAATTTCGTCACAACGAAATTCTTCGGCTTCATTTTTCCCAGCAAGATTAAACTGTTTTGCTAAAGATCTGGCAATGGCCCACGATTGTACTCTTTTCTTTCCGTCAATCTCCAAAAGAGGAATTTGTCCCCATTCCAATCCCAATTCTATATTACAATTGCAGTTAAGTAATTTTGAAAATATCATTGCTATTAAGCAATTTTAAAATAAACCAAACATAATATAAAATTGAAAAGCAAGAATTGCTATAACCGACCTTCCTTTTTCTCTGGAGTTAATCCTCCTACAGGAATTCTTACATCTTCGAAAGATGTACCAGAATAAATGAACATCTGACGAATTGGTTCACCAATTCCCCGACCGTCAAAATAGGTAAGTTTATATTGCGGCATGATGACGTATTTAGTTTAACAAAGTAAGTTGAATTTTTTGTTTAAGAATTTATCGTGAGAATAAGAAGCAGACAGGTTTGACTGAGAACTGCATCGAAAAACATCAAGTCATTTTATACAATGTGATTCTCTTGACTCCTGTTGGAGTTTGTTGAAGTATGGTATTTAACCAGTTGCATAATAGATAACAAATAACACACACTATTTACCGTGGCATGATTTATGCTATATATCAGTTATATCACTAGCCAAAGGAATTATCGATACAGCTCATTATAGTGCGCTACTCATTGCACATTAGTACGCTATCAACACTTGGCCTTGATGAAAAGTGTCGAATCTCGCATATAGCATAAAGTCAAGTGATTCCTTTTTCACTATTCAATGACAATGAGTCATTTATTATGCAGCGGAGCTACATTACGGGAGGGAATGGGAATTGAAATGTATGGATGGAGAACAGGTGCAAAAGTAACTAACATAAGCCGAGTATGTGTTCTTGATCTTCGTAAAGACTATATTTTAATCACGCACAGAAAAATGTAAGCGAATAATCTAACTTTAATTACACTAACATTTTTGGGGACATGACCCAAATGAGGGAAAGTAGATAAATCTTGATTAGCGAGCCAAAATACTTATAACTTTCTTGCCTATTATTTTCGTTAAGTTTCTATCCTTTGTGTAATTATGCAGGCGCAATACAATATTTAGGTAAATAATTTCAGTAAATTTTTTTTACATAAATAGTAATTACTAATTCCATGAAATAATACGAAGCAAGGAGTTGAAGAAACAAGAAAGCTAAGAGCGATGCAGATGGGCAAGGCAAGATGTTCCTCAATTGATCAACTGATTGTTCCTCAACTGTAACAATCCAGTTATAGGATCCAGTTTGGATCCTATACCCGAAAAGGAAAAATTACAATTTAATTACAGTACATTTTGTGCTCAATGTATTCCCTATTCCTTTTCTCGTTTCTCTCATTCCTACCTTTTAATTTCTTAGTAGCTCTCCGAGTCTTTCCTTCCTTTAACCCCTTTTGTCCTCATTTGCTATCCTTTTTTCTCCTCTTTGTTCTACAACTCCGCGACATGCTTGAACCAATTCTGAGTTTTTCTTCTGAAAATACTAAAATATCCATGAAAACAACTAGTTTTTAATAGCATTTGTAGTTTCGAGTTCCTACTTCTTACATACTTTACAAATATACATAACTCATTCAGTCTTGAGTACCCCAAAATCACATTTTTGCATAGCGGTCTCAACCAGAATGAACGTACATATTTAATCAGCAAATTGAAATGTCTTCAGAAATGAGTTTTCCAAGGTTCTCTGTCTACTCAGTCAATAAGGAAATAACGATTATTAAAGTAAGGGTATTGGTAGGTTGCTTATAATATGAAAGGTATATCAATAGCAGTATGTCAATTTTGTGTTCCCCTCATATATCTGCTTGAAGAGAAAGCACACTTTCTCCAG
Source organism: Yoshiicerus persimilis (assembly GCA_020352615.2). Lineage (NCBI taxonomy): Eukaryota > Metazoa > Arthropoda > Collembola > Entomobryomorpha > Tomoceridae > Yoshiicerus > Yoshiicerus persimilis. The sequence continues at coordinate 15,529,414 of CM036942.2, forward strand.
CGATCGTTGTGGGACGGATAAACTTGAGTCAATTTCCTCTCTCCAGAAATCTTTATCTATATGTTGCTTTTCAGATATAGTCATTTCCTTTCGGAGCTCTTACACATAGTAAAGTAGAACTCAATAGCTGTCTTAGAATAAAACTCCGCATTAGAACAACTCACACACAATGCGATACAATTTTATGTCCACATTCAAAACTTATCAATACTTTTATAACTCCCAGTGCAGAAAGTAGAGAGGCAATGCAAGTAGTGCACAAAATAAACGAAAATACAAATAGAGCTCCATTGTGTATTGTATTGGACGAATGAAGTATAATCCGGGAAAAAGAAGGGAAAGAATAGAAAGTTTACTAACATGATGTTCAGAATGAGATACTTATTTTCTAGTTAGACGAGTTACCAACCTGCCTACCTTAATAATACAGTCAAATCTTGCTTAAGAGGACTCAATCAAGGGAAAACGTTCAGATGACTGAATGTGTCAAGTTACTCATGATTCATGATATTAAAATGAACAATGAAAAGAACAGAACCAGAAGTCAATGCCCACTGAATTACCCAACGGCTTACAAAAATTGCTGGACAACCCATTAAATTTTATTAAGGTTTTCGGTATCACGTGGACAAAACTTAATATCAAGGCAGAATTAATGATTCTAGCTCTTGTGAATAAAGTTACTTATGTGAGCTAATCATTGTAAAATAAGGTTGTACTGTATTTGAGAGATCCACTTTGAAATTCTATACCAAGGGAATAATAATAACCAAAAAGTGTATTTCATAGGAAATTTTGTTCTTGTGGAGAAAAAATATTATTTTTGTATTGAATGTGTATTGTGCTTTATTCCCCTTATGAAAGATAAATTATACCTTTCTGGGTTTACTTTACTAGAATAAGTAACTAATAACAATGACTAAGGTAACTCTAACGTTTTGCACAAATGGTACGACTAATGTGGTAGGTTGGTAAATAATAGGTAATACAGATAACATTATAAGCATTTTCATAGGGTTAGGACACATAAGAACCTCATCTAATATTCCACTAACAATTTTTATTTCATGTTGGTCACGGAGAGTATTGTATCGTAATAGTAAGTTGTTCTACCCATAGGAAAATAAAGATACTAGCTGAGTGTTGGACATACCACTAGGAAGCCAACAAAAGAAGGCAAGTTAGTGTTTGTTTGTATTCTTTGCTTTATTCCATACATTTATCATGTTTGTAAAACTCCCAGCGTGACATCAGTGAAGGCAGTTTCCCTAAATACACCGTAGAAAGGCATAAAGTGGAAACGCAAGGTGATTTTTGCAAACTTACGCAAACTCGGTGTTTTCCTTTTCCTCCGAACTTGGCAGAGATTGATGTGCATTGTCAGCAGCGGGGGGTGTGTCGACTTGTTGAAATTGTTGCTGTTGAGGGCCGGTTTGTGGCTTACTGGCAGACTGGAGTCGATTTGACACAGACTCTCCTGCCTGCTGTAAAGTCTGTCGTAGTCGTCCGATGGCCCCCGCTCCAGATGAGTTTGAAGGACTCATCGTCATGAATTGATTGGCATTCAGACTCTCCGTGTTCGTATTGGAGACCATCTGAGAAAAACAGAAAATCAACTTACTTTCTGCATATGCATTTTAATATAAACGAAACTGTCACAAAGATGTCGCATGAAAACTGCATTAATGAATCTCAATGTCACATAGTTTTCATATTTATCATGAATCTGAAACACAAAGACTAGTAACTAAACTTTGTTTACTGATAGAAAACAATCTTTAGATGTCATAATTTATACATTAACAAATTGGGACGCAAAGCGCTTTTCCAAATGCATCAAAAAATAATCTGCTTTGTTCAATACAATCAAACAATAAAATGACAAACAAATAAATTGCATTTACGAAGACGCTTGTGATTGGAACTAAATTGATAAAGCCTACATTGCTTTTTCTCTGGTTGTACTTCAAATGTAGGTACTTAAGTGATAATTAAATAATTTGCTGGTATTACGAAAAATTCTCTAACCCTATTCTGCTTTTGTGAATACAGATAGAAAAAATTAAATTCGAAAAAAACTGCATAAATTATTTTCTTATAATACTCGTGTATAAAAGAAACGCATACTTTTCCAAAGCGAGTGAGTATAAGAAGGTATCATAGTATAAGAAGGTAACACAATATTATTAATACTGTAATGAGAACATAACACTGCATAAAATACACAATGTGAATAAATTTTGTAGTAGGATAGGGAATACAGACACATGACACATTTATTCACCAGCCGACAAATTGTCTTTGCCAGTTCCATCATGCATCACATCAAGCTATCAAAATACATCTTACTTTACCAATGCATAATTCTATAAAGTATGAAATACAATATGCTATTACTTTCGTATATTTATAGAAACTGTGAGAATTGCACTCAGGTCTAATACAGGTGTGGCCTACTTTTGCATTAAAACACGTTTATTCAATATTCCGCCAGCAACCGTTCTTGCATTTTCTGTGTGTGGTAATAAAATTATTCTTCTAGCGAGATATGATAGTTAAAATATGGAGAACTTATATTTTCTTCAACTATACCAGCATACATATAAACTCGCCATGCCATTATGAAATTAGTAGGCATAGTATGTAGAAATACGTCGGCCTTATATTGGATTGCCCAAATATGGAAATTTTATTTTCACCCTGCTTGCCTTCATTCCTGTTGCATCCAAACTACACTTCCTGAATGCATATTAGGCATAAATATCTTGAGAATGAGCCGTGGGAAGAGTCCGAGATAGATTTTGTGACCGTCGGGGTAAATCAATAATGTGAAAACACTATAGTAGAGTAGGCAAGTGGGTCAGTGCATCTGCCTCTCTCCATTACGTACTTACGTCTATTGCACTTAAGTAGTTCACGGTATATCACTTTGCGTGTCATCCTATGTCATGCCAGAATGTGTCATGTCACGCCAGCCAGGCTTTCCCTCCAACTCCGCCTATCCGTTTCAGCCTTCCAATGTCTTCTTGTCATTCCGGAAAGACGGGAACAGTTAGCTGACATTCTGACAAACAACTTGCTTATGGAAGTAAAAGTTCATTCTCCACAGCAAGAATTCTCGCATTTATTTATCACTTCATTTGCAGAAACAAAATATTAGGCTGAATTCTTTCAACTGCTTTGAATATTTTATGTGCTATTATGTAATGTAGGTATTTACCTACCTAAGCGCATTAAAGGGATTGCCCTAATCCAGATTATAAAACTCGTTTTTGGTTTAACTTAGTGTTTTACTTACACCGTAAATTTCCGATTTGCGTAAAAGTTTTACTTCTAAAAATGTTCACTTGGCTCTATTCTAGTAGTAGGTATCTATTTATGCTTTTTCAGGACTGATTTTCTGCCTTTATTAAGTTGTGCTAAGTGCTAACTACTTTTTAATAATGAGTCGAGTATAGCGAAACACTGAGATGAAGATCTGAGAAAGAGATCCAAGTACAGCTGCTATTCATATTCCATGCATTGCAAGGTAAAAAAGAGCTTCAACTTTTAATGCATATTCAAACTTGTACCTGAGTAAAAGTCATCTGTGCATTAGTGTTTCGGGAACTTTGATAGCTTTCCCAAAATTAAAAACAACATTTTCACTTAGATAACTGTGTTCCACTACTTTTCATAATGTTGCCATTTTTATTTAACATGTAAATCAAGTATAACGATCAGTGGTGAACTAAATGTTCATTATTGTGATAACAGGAACAATAGTACCTTGATAGTACCTATAAAATGGTTTTGTAACGTAGATGTGGAACACAGTATGTAATAAGATTTCGACTGTAATAGTAGTTACCAAATGTATTTAGCGCATTTCCCACTCTGAAATTATTAGCTTATTTAAATTTACTCATATAGGTATCTAAAGTATTCACTTAATTGTAAATGCTCTGCTGTTTGAACAAAGATAAATATATTCACTGCATACTATATTAAGTGAACAAAAGTAGTCAAAGCACTTTAGATTGTAAGCCATTTACTAAGCCAAGCATACTGAATTGGTAATTTACTATGTACTTGGTAAAGTATCTTACTTTCACTTGTGCCTCAAAATTTTCATTTACGTAATTGTATCTATTTTGTCTAGCAATTTGTGGTAATCTAGTCATCTAAGTCCATACTGAAATGATACTACTTGCAATAATTGACCAAAGTAATAATAATTTAGTGTAGGTGGATGGAAGCGACGTGGGTCGTTCGTAAGTACGTATCTGTATAATTACACCAATGAATGAATAGATGAAAAGGAAGACGGTCTGGAAATGTAGAGTTTGCCGGATAGAGGTTTGTTTAACAAATGTGGATTTCACCTCAATTAAGATTATTTAGGAAAATTCTTAAGAAGTGAATGTCATCGGTACAAAAGAGTGGAGTAGCACAATTAGTTTCCAAAATTTTGAAAATGGTGTTTTTAATTTTGTGAAAACGATCGAAGTTCCCAAAACACTAATGTACATATTATGACTATTGCTCAGCTACAATCTACAAGCATTGTATTGCCTGGGAATACGAATAATAAAGAGGTTGTGTTGGAAGGTCTTTATCTCAATGTTTTGCTTCTGTGTGCTGCTCCCATGATTGCAGATTTCGAATTTTAGGCAAAAAACTTAAAATCGGAGTTCTCATCTTCTAACTTGGCCAACCTATTTCAGTTTCCGATATTTTTCAAAAAATTGAAAGCGATATCTCAATCTGCTGAACAGATATAGCACGATCAAATGCCACGACAGACGATTGAGCAGGGAAAGCTACAAGTTCTTAAATTCATAAGTGTCTGCTACTTTTAATTTTAATATTTAGAAAATAAACGTATGAAACTGAACTCATTGTCCCATAAACCTCACCATAAAGCTAGGAAGTGTAAAGAAATAAAAATATATTCTCCAACTATTATATCTTTAAGGGAGTTTCTCTATTTTTCTTTTAGTGTTTAGGGGAGGAAGTTTCTAATGTATAACCAAAAGTGACAGAGAAGCAGGGATAAAATTAAATGATTTGGGTAGGTATACAGCAATAACTGATCCAAAATGTAGTATGTGAAAACCTTTTTCGAGAGACTTGGACATTGCCGTCTATTATTGGTTCGACAGTTTAAAGGTAGTGGGTAATCGGCTGATTTACAAGTGAAGTGATCCAAAGAGGGTAAATCCGTTGCACACAGTATACTAGATCCAACTTATAAGAAAGTCATATAGGTAAGCCGAATGGAGCGTATTCATGAAATAGAACCTCTTTGTCTTACATTGGTGTCAATTCTGGGTGAAAGCGTAAAAGAACCTGTCTCCAGAACGAAAGACAGGGATACATTATCGTTACAGAAATTGAAAGTGAGAGAAAGACGATGTAGGGTAGAATTGTCGAGAAAAGAACAAAAATTGCACAGCTTGGAGGATAACTGGTTAGAATTTCTGATTTCTCTAAGTACATAAGTATACTGTTCAATGTGAGCTAAGGTAGTAGTGGTACATGTCATGATGTTAGACAGAATAGTTTCCAAGCGGCGAATTCGTTTCTTCTCCCCAACTCTACTCCAGCTAATATGCCGCAAGCGATGTATTTCATTGCATAGTATTGCATTTATCAATAGAATATTACAATAGTTTATGGTTGAAGTGGAAACTTATAGAGCTTTTTCTTTTATCGATACTTTCCATTTTCTAACCAAAATCTTTGGGGCGATATGATGTAGATATTTAGCAATGTTAACTTTAAAAGGCTTATAAATGTACTCTCTCTGTTCTATATACTTTACATGCTAATACAGTAGAGTTATACACAGAAATAGAATAGGTAGGAGGAAAGTCGAAAAGTGAAAAGTCAGACTCACAAAGAAAGTCATGCTGAAGAAGCAACTACGTTACTCTATAGGGAGTATCCTAATAGACCTACTACATGTAGTTGGTACAGCACATGTGATGTGATGCGATGTCACGGTGGTCTAAAAAGATAAGTGTAACGACAACGAGGCGACTATTATGTAGAATGTACTACTACAAGAGTTGGTAGTTATTTTCTCACAGAAAGTAAAACCAGTAGTGTATAACATAGCACGATATTAGTATTCTGAAGAAACACCTATATAGAATTTGTTACAGGGAAATAGACTGTCAATGTTCTTCTACACAACCCAGATAAAAATTGAATTGTAATAGCTTAATGGGAAAATATCACAACAAAACCTAATCCAAAATAATTGCGGGTTTTGACATTTAAAATCCGAAATAATTAATTGACAAAATCTTATAGAGCAGCGAGCATACCAACATTGTGAAGCTAAAAATACAGATATCCTAGTTAATGTCAATTCTGTTAGGAAGGTTTGGATTAAAAAATATAGACTACCTAAGCTGTACTGTATAAGGGAAAGGTGGTTGATGTAAGGCCGGTACGATAATCCGGTAACACATTCACACGTTATAATACACTTGTACACGAAGGAGGCCCAAAAAAGGATGAACACTTGCCATCATAAACATGAAACCTCAGAGAAAAGACTAGGTTGGTCATGTGAAAAGTGAAGCAGTAAAATGTCATGTGCTACTTGTCTTGTCTCCGTTGACTCGCCCTAAGATTTACTTATTGAGAGTGTAATGCAGTAATGCTGGCTCAGTCACTCACTGGCTTTACTGGAGAACTAACAGCCCGCCTTGAAAGAAAGACACGGACACTCTTGTCATGTCGCTCGTGATAACACGGAAAGCAAGGCTATTATATAAACATGTAGGCAAAATAACGCAGGAAAGGAAACTATCATCAAAGCGTAATCCAACACCAGTGTTATGTTAACACCAATAGTCATTAGACAACCGGGCTCTTCCTATGTGCTCACTAGACATCCGTTCAAGAAACGGAGCATTTCAGTACAAAGAAATCCATTACATCCACTCGGACTAACTTTATTGCTGTTGCCTTCCTTAAGTGTTTTTACTTACTTTTCACACAGCTCATGGTGTGAAATAATGTTCTTTGCTGCCCTATCTTCATTTATCACCTCCCCCAATAAACCATCCACATTGTATGACTTTTGTTGGCTTTCAAATATGAGTAGTGCACATTTACGATCAAAAGAACCCTTAAATTCATTGCCTTAAAATCTAGAGCACATAACATTAACCCCAATGAGACCTAAATAACTATATTTCAATCTTCAAGGTGAACTTTCGAAACATAACTGCAAATATTGAATTACATGTTAAATGTTACGCATGCAGTATAATTGCGAATTGTCCGTAAATGCAGAGAATACTTAATCAATAGTAATTGTAAAGACGCAATTTTTAATTCATCTCCGTAAAAATAGTTGATAGATTAAAGATCTGCTAATTTCTTACTTAGGGGTAATTAAGATTTGATTTAAGCACTTTAGGTGGTCAACACATCAAAAAGATAAAATTTTAAGTAATGTACATTCTTGTGTGTCGCATATTAAAAAAAAGCATTCGTATAGTCGTATGTTGCACATGTTCTGCAGCAGTCCAACAATATTCACCTACTTTTTTAAGCTTTCCCTGACGCTAGCTGCATGCTTTCACTTGAATGGCAAAAATGAGAACAACTAAATAAATTACCCTACACACATACTACATACTTGTGAATTACTATGTAGGAGCGAGGCAGAACACTTTTCTGAACACAGTGCTGTACACTGCTGCTGCCGACTGCATGTGAGGAGTCATGGGCTTGGCGAACCTTCACGAAGAAAGTTAGCGGAGTGCGCGGAGAAAGCGTTCAATTTATCTTTTGTAAAATTCTTTACTTTTGAGAAAATCCCGACATCTATCAATTATATTTGGGCATATTGTTTACTATCTCCGATTAGGGAGAGTACACATGCAACGAAGTCGCAAAAGTTGTTTGTAAACACTCCCTATTAAGAGAGCGTAAACAATATGTCCAAATACACTTGATATTATGTCGTGATTTTCTCAAAAGTAAAGAGTTAATCAAAAATTCAAAATCGCTTTCGAGGTGTAGTAATCAATTAAGCTACAATTTAAATAAACATAGGGAAAACTACTTATTTTGGTTATTGCATTGTCAGCATAAATTAGTCAACTACTCAATGGATGAGCCCATTAGGGAGACCTTTGACATTAGACAAAAAAACCTCATATCTTAGCTATCGAAAGGAGGCAACACGAGCAGTCAAAAGCGGATAGTCCCGCCACGTTGTACGTATGTACCAGTCCTTTAGAAAAATGTTCCTGGGTCAGGTGTAACCGAAGTTTGGCAGACGAGTAAAAACGAGGAAAATATATAACAATGTTTGAAAACTTCCCAAAACTATCTGAGAGAGCCACCGCCGGACAGCCAGCATATAAACTTATGTATTGTCACCTTGAAAAGAAAAACCTACTTTGTCCAATAACTGGTCTGGAGAAATTTAATGAAATGCCACATGAGGATGAAAAGCTGTTCATCAAGACACTGGGGGTCGAGATGGGATGGGACAAAGAAATATCTAGTTCAGGCCAAAAACCCCAACTTTGGACGGAGGAGCTGGAGAATACACTGACCTTTGAGATACCGCGTCGCTACTCGTTGATTACATCAATTTCTGATTATGTCCACATGTCCAGTTTCATGTGCTCTGCGATTCGAGCGAACAGGTATTTGGAACCGTAGCCTATTTTGGGTTTAAGAAGGGATACTTAATTGAAACGTCTTTAAAGATGTCAATCGAGTTTTACCACTAGAGCCAATTTGGGTACCTAGGCTGAAATTTCAAGCCGCATTCATGGACGGCAGACTCAACAATTACATCCGTGAATAATTTTATTTGAAAACTGACCAGACTGTATATTATATTGGACAAAAGGTCCAACTGTTTTATGCTGCATACGGGCAGATGGGCAAATTATTCCAACAATTCTTAGCTCACTCTGTTGAAGGTATGCAAAAATTGATGAATGTATTTAAATGGCGATGAGCGATGATTGTGACAGGAAATGTCGCTAGATTAATGCACATATGGGAAATATTGGTCGGATTTGCTGTATTCTTATTAATGTAGACTGTCTAAGTAGGACCTTTCTTTTGAGAAACAAATAGAGTGTGTTCCTCCCCATGCACGTGATCAATGTAGCTATCCCGGCACGTTCCTCCCGAAGCGCGCGTGCGCGCTGACAGCTCAAGTTTGGAGGGCGCAGGTTAATCTAGCTAAGTCTTAAAAAAGGGACGGCTTACGCTAAGCCTTTTCTATTGTCTCGCTGGTGGTTGAAAATAATTTGTACCTTTAATTGGTGCTGCGTTGCCGATGACCAACTCTTCCTGTAAAAAGTAACTATACAACACAATGTGTGTACCTACGTGTACATTGTTTTGTATATAGCATTCATGCATTCAATGATACTGTTGTACAGTATGTCATTACATTTTTACTTATGTTTGTATTATTTACTTACATTACTTAAGCATTTCTGGATTAGAATGTTTCATAGATTTAATTTTGCATATTATTTTACAATGATTGTAAACAGAAAACTATTCTATGCATTTTACATTCCTGCCCCAAACGGGCGAAATTGTTATTGTTGTAAGGTTTGCTGGAGGTAAATAATCAAATTGTGTTGATTAGAAATCAAAGCAACCATCTACATGATCAACAATTTTTAGAAATTTTAGTTTTAGAATTCATGAATTCTCTTCGTAATGCAATATATAAAAATCCATGTGAGCTTCTTGAGAAACTGTACTGGAAATACAAAAATATAAATAAGTACATACTAATTTAACTTCTTTTAAACTTGAATTGACGATTCTGCTGCATTGTTTTCAAGGTATCTGGTATTGCAACTGAATATTAAAACTCATATTTTTCATTACGATTAGCAATATTTTTTGGCAGGAAAATTTGGAACCATTTTGGCATGTGTTTATAGAATTTTTAAAGGAAGAGCAACTGTATCTGTCAATAAAATTGAAACTAGCAATTAATAATCAACTAAATGACACGCGTGAACTAATAAACATTAAGAAAGAGGAAAATATATCTATGCTAAAAGGAATGTATTCTGGCAATGAGATCACATTGGGTGATTACATTCACAAATTAGAAAAATATGCGCCTAAAAAGCACTTAAATAATATAATAAATAAATACTCTCAGATATTTTCATATTGTATTTTCTTAGTTTGAGAAAATGAGTTTTTAAATAGCTTTCAATTTATGTTGGGTATTTCATTATTTTATTTTAAATTTGCAAATGATTTTGAAAATAAAATGCGATATGTGAGACTTGAAACACGTACACTGATTGTAAACAAAACGAGTATTTCAATTCAGTTATACATGCAGTGCACTATAACGTAGCAAACAGGTACGCAAACAAAATAAAATGTAGACAGCACAAGACTAATAAATAAACTTTCAAATAGTCGCTTTTAAGGTAAATCTGGCAACGCAGCAGCGCTGACCGCACGGTGAACGCCGGCCGCCGAGCTCGAGAAAGGGTTATAATCCCAGAACAATAGAGAAAGGATTAGGCAGTTTAACCTACGTCCAGTTTGGATATCTCTCAAAAATTCTTTATCCACGGGATTAATGGACCAAAGTTGCTATTAGCTGAGAAAAGTTCCTCAAGAACAGCAGCGGCAGAAGAGGATGTCCTGGCCAAATATTTTTGGACAATGGAACTAACTTTAGATGTTCAATCAGCAAACTAAAGGCAGCCCTGATGGCCCTGAATGACTTAGAACAAAAGGAATTAGACTCAGTGTGCCGACCTGGAATGGATGGAACATCATTGTACCGATTGTACCCTTATCTCCCTACGTGGGTGACAGTTGAGAAGAATAGTTGAGATTGTCAATATTGCTTTGGCCGCTACTCATAAGCAAAGATATCCGAATGAAGAAATGTTTCACACCCACCTTCTTTATTGAGGTTGAATACACCGTGAGCGCCCATCCATTAACTCACGTGCCCATAAACCCAGATGACGGAGAGGCATTGACCCCCAATCAGTTTTTGATTGGTAGGTCCAGAAGTGTTCAGACCCCAGGGGTTTTCACGGACTCGGACCTCTGAAGAGGAGCGGATAGCCCCGCCACTAGCGCTAACAATTTAACTCACACTGGGATCATAAGATAAAATATATAATTTAGTGCATACCTGCCTTTTGCATGTACAGTACTCCGCATACATTTTAGTGGAGAGCGACATGACGATGAGATTTAGATTTAGTTACATACTACAAAGTCTTACATAAGTACCACTACGAGTATAATATGAATCTCTGCAAGAGCTCAATATACCTATACATATAAAACTTATAGCTAGCAAAAAGCCTCGATTCATGAATGCTTTTCTTGAACATTGAGCATTTACTGTTCCAAGTTGCAACTGGCCAAGTAACTGAGCACAGTTTCATTGTATTTAATCGAAATTTATTCTTCTGACAGTCTGATAATGCGATTTCTGGACAGGAAAATTTATTCATGGTAATTTCACACAGGCCCTCCGGTTGCAATATATTATATCCTCTTCCTTACACCATACATTTTTGTAATGCACTGTTATTCTTCAGTTTCTTATACACATACACAATATTTCTTCGTTCTATTTTATATGTAGGTAGGTGTTGTGCATTGTTGCGTAAATACCAAATGCTTTGACCTAATAAACAAAAGTTATGCATTGCTAACAGATGTATTGTTAAAATAAGCTGTCCAATTTCTATATATCGACATATTCCAAAAAAAAATTTCTTACTCAAGCCACTCAAGCGCATAGAAAAAATAGAAATATGGGATTATATTGTACTCAAAATCTCCCATATATATATATCCACACTGAAGCGGTACAGACCAGTACGGCAGTACGTTAAGATTACAGTGAACCTGCATTCTGCATCAAGTATAAGCTAATTCTAAACTACTACAGATCATTTGCTGCACCAGGTCTATTTTATTTCGTAATAAAAGAGTCCAAAAGAAATTCATTTTAGATTTTCACATTTTTGCATTCTTACTAATATTTATAAGGTATTCATTGAAAATGAAACTTACCTTTTTCATGAACGAAACGACATTAGTCGGCAACATTTTCATGAGCCGTTAAGGTGGCAGGTGTCCGTATCACTCCATCTAAAAACATTTTAATACAAGTCATTTTAAGCACTTTGCACGCATTTCTTCCTTCCAAGGGTATAATTTCTTAGCGTAATATTAGACAACAGTTGGTAGCATCTTCTGACTGAGTGTAAGTAATGTCAAGTGTCTTATCGCAATTAACATTGATAATATTTGCAACAAATGGAAGAATAATTTGCATCGATATCTCTTACAGATTTTTTGTTTAGGTATTCAATGTTCAAGAAATTGTAGACTTATCGAAGTCAATACTCATAATTATCTACAATTTGTTTTCTAATTAAATCTCCATATAATCTATTGTATCATACTACAGTATATTTTCTAGCCAACAAAACATCAATTATTTGCAACCAATTAGTCTACTTCGATAAGAGGTAATTTGCTGTAATAAGGCTCAGAAATCAAACTCCTACGTTGAAAAATGACTGCGACAACATTCACCGTAAAGAAAAGCAAGTTAAGTGGATTTTGAGTTGGTGTTGTAGTTATTACGGTTGGTCGTTGGTCAAATGACACCGTAAATTACCTTCAAAAGAATAACTTTCCAACAAACTAGACTTTGTGTGCGCAGACCGAACTACTCACGACAAAGATAAGTTAGCCCTGCGGCTTATTTTTTTACAAACAGTCTTATAGCACACTGTCAAATTTACTTATTATAGTATTAACTATTCAAGTTATATAGAAACATAACGCTGATTAAGAGTTCTAATACTTAATACTTACTGCTTCAGGCTTTTAAAGCTTTAAGGTCTTGGTCAAACGAAGACCAACTATTGGATGCGCGCGCACCTTATGACGTCACGCACTGCTTTCACCCTATGGTCTTGGTTTAGGTTTTTTACCTAGACCATGTTTTGAACCAAGAATGACTTCATTTATGGTTCAACTTTAGGTAAACGTAGTTTACAAACGATAACTGTGAGGGTGCTATTAAAATACATTTAAACTACTCTGTATGTAAGTTTTTGGTAAATAATCAACTATTACATTCATTTCTACTTGAAAATAGTCAAGTATTTATAATTATGACCACTGAATCCGAACAATTCTGTTTTAAAAGTGACATTAGATTTGACATTGTTTTACTTTCTGTTCTCAAGTGAATGTTGCAATTCTGTGTTTTAGCTTCATGTAAATGGGGATTCTCAGAGAACTCTTCAGCAAATAGATGTCTGCTTGCTTAAAATTGAAATGTTCCAAATATTTATCATAACCAACTCAAAATTAAATGACCTTGAAATGGGAAGTTTCTCTTCTAAATTTTTGATATATGCAGCTGTTGTAAGATCATCGTCATCACGGTCCTCCAATAGGGGAATCAACAATAATTCATTTGACAGTTTTGAAAAGATGTATACTTAAAATTTTTGTGTTTATATTAATTTTAGAAAGTAGTAAAGTTGATATGCAGTGTTTAGTATGAGCAAATTTTAATTTTTGCGCCGTCATTTTTCAAACAATTTTGAACCATGTTGCGGAAAGACAAATTGCACATGTACGTAAACCAAGACCATAAAACTCGGTTTAGGTCTTGGTGCATACCAAGACCTTAATGCTGTAATTCTCTAGGTAATATTGAAAGGCAAGGTCGAGTTTGGCAAAGGTTTGTGCTTAACTCGAGTCCAGTTAGGTCTTAGAATGCCTTATTTAATTCTAAGAGGAAAGAAGCAATAATTCATATTTTCTTGGGACAAACCAAGACTTGTGTAATTTACTTGTAGATGTTGATATCTACTAGGTCATGTTTGAGATATAGCAGCTCATACCCCTTAATTGAATTCGTTGTTGGAACTTTTTCGTCAAAAAACCAACTTTCGTTGCCAACTTGTCCTCACAGTGTAAAAGTCAATGCAAAGAACCAAAGCTCACAAAGTGCAACTTTTAACTTTACTAGAAATAATTTTAGAAGAATTTACTTCCTTTCAACTTCAAGCCACAAATGTAACTTTCAGAAGCATTAAAACAGTATTAGACGTTCAGACACATTAAATCAACAACATTGTTAAATGTGTATCAAATCAAATTCCCTCGCGCTTTAAATAAAATTTTGAAACGGGGAAAGTTTGTACCATACAAAATTATGCAGTATTTGTTAACATAGTTTGTACTTCACTATTGCTTTCTACTCCAATGAACCTGATATTACTTCTTGCTGCAAAGTAGCTTCCGTAGCTACCCACGACTTTTTATACCAGTGAATTATTCTCATAATTACAGTGAATTATTCTCATAAAACACGCTTTCACTTTGGTTGCTGTATCGAATAGGCTGAGCATTGAGATTAGCAAAGTGAAACCACTACCTTATATCTACTATATCTTCATATCTATAGATTCTTAAATTTAAAAGCCAAAGGTCAGTCTTAAATGCCGTAGGTCGTGAGCAAAAACGGATAAACACCCCGAATCTAAACTTTCGCTAAAAATAAAGGAAAGTTAACTACCGGTGCATTTTCTTCAACTTCAACATGAGAAAGTAATTAACGCATCAGCTTCTTGTTCATTTTAGCTGTATTATGTCATACAAAATATTTGCACATGATGGAATTAGACAGCAATAATAGGTGCTAATAGTTACTTCCAGCAATGCGTGTGATTTCCATTTTCACAATTCAGAATCGGGGACAAAGAAATACTGTAAACCAAGTGAAATGACTTTTATTGACAAATGCTTAGCCGCAATACGCATCCATCATCGACAATTTAGAAGAGAAAATAAATATTTTTGAGAAAAGATCGCAAAGTGCTGCATTCAGAGATTTGTATATGTAAAAATAAATTGGCATAATTAGTAGGGTTATTTAATTCTTCACTATTTCAAATAATGATGGCAGGCATTTAGAAAGTGAAGCAACTTTAGTTTTTGGTATAGAGAAACAAAACGGGCAATCAGTAAATTAAAATGAAGCTATTCATTCCACTATGTAATTTTATACCTCAATCCTGATGATGATATATAAATAGGTACACTAAGAGGTTCTTATATAAATATAATTCCTACTGATAGAGAGTCGAGAATACAGTATTACTGATAGTAAACAACCAGTTTCCCCTATTTGAAAATTTTGCAACGTTCACTGTCCCTTATAATAGCATCATAAAATAATTTTATGTTAAAAGATAAAGCAGTCCTTGGAGTACTAAAAGCAGTGAAAGCCGTTAACCGAAGAGCAAGAAGCCATAATTACTTGCAAATTGAATGGAGCTGATTAGAGATAGGAGTAACTCACAGTTTCACACAACTCAAAATAGCACAAAGCAGTACTCACTCAGCGTGAGCGTGCACAATTTAGATTGAACATAGGCAGAACGTCATGTCGTACGTTGTGTGTAATAAATTATATCAATGGGTAACAAATGAAAGCTATCATCTCTTTCACTAGTTAAATCACGATACAAAGACAGCCAGCACTGAAAGCTACGCCTCCCTATATGATCCACAATATCACTAATGCGATACTGCGTTGGTTGAGTAATGTTGTACCGCTCAGAGTGGGAGCAAATCACTAGTGAAAGTATAGAAAGTATGTAAAAATACAGGAGAAATTTGGTCGCGAGTGAAAATTGTTGTAGTTCTGTAATACAGTGAGCTCCACCAATGGGCATGACTACAGAAACAAAGTAGAACAAGTCCGCTTTCTGCTGTTACCCTTCATAAAATGCTGTATATGTACTTCAAGGAGTTTATACTTATCTGTGCACATGGCCAACGACCCATGAATGTGAATAATAGATATAAATGGCTACTTTTATGCTAGAGAATAGTAACTCGTTAGTAAGATAATAAGAAACCACATTTATTAGCAAGTTTCCTGCTAGTATACAAAAACATGCAACCATGCATTTTGTTACGGCTAGACCCACGGGAATTACTTCACTGAACAGTTCAGTATGAATCGGAGTGAACGATTACCTTATAATATTCTCATCAGAAATTTTCCTCTTCCAAAATTTCTAGACGAATTAATTGTGCTATTTTCTCAGCTATCGAGTTCATTTAGTAGAAATAGAATGCAAAAATAATTTTCAATTTTCCTGGAATACACGGCGGTATCTCGCATTCACGTGCATAAATACATGAAACGTCATACACCTGACGTTGCATTAAGCCCGCAGCTTAATTATCTGCCAGAGAAGGAGCTAAAATATTTGCCACGTGGTAGATATATTATATACGAAGCCCGGAATACTTGTGCATTCAACATTATGAGCAACAGAATTCGCCAGTTCGTACTTTCCACAAACAATACTGAAAATACGAGCAAGTGCTAAATTCAATTACGTTCAGGGAGAAAAATTCATCAAAGTATTACGGAGCTACTAGTAGCTGACAATATTAGCTACTCCTTAATACATAACGTTTTGGAAATATTTGTCTGACTGCTTTACACTACGTATGCTTTCATTTGATGCGAAATTTTCTTTTGAAACTTTCATTGAGTTTTCGTGGGACTAAATGGAGTTTCCCTGTCAAAAATGGGCTTTTTCTGACCTATGACTTCTGAATAAGAAAACAAAAACCTTAAGTAAAATACATTAAGCAATACAGGTGACTGATGTTACGATCGATGTTTTAATGTTTTCTATTTCTTTGTTTTGCTTTCTCATCTGCGTTATGCGTTTTGCAATGGTTTATTACGTAATATAATCACAATGAGAATACTGTTGCACTCAGTACAAATGACAGATACTATAATTCATAAATTCCAGCATTGCATACATAGATTGCATAGTGTAATAGAAAAGTATGACAAAGGATTCTACTCTTATTAACACAGTCAGAACGTAATCGTATATATTAGAAATTCTGAAATGTCACAAGTGAGTCAATGAAAAAATATCAAAGCAAATTATAACAACCATTCTCGCTATTAAATTTGCCCCGCTGCATATAAGGTTCTACTTTCTACTGTTTATACTTCCTAACAATAATGGCTGGTTTTGACGAAAGTTACCTTAATCCCAATTGGGTGAATGAATGATGAAAGTGTAATAGACTAATATAAAAGAGAAAGCAAACTGGAGGTTGACATGCTATACTTTGTACAATAATCATTTTGTCGTACGACGTGAAAAGTCAAATTGCACTAGGTTTATCAACTTTAACGAATGGGGAATGCCGAATGGTGGAGCCGTAGAGCTGAGACAAAGGGACGATTTGTTTTGTTCTACTTTAGCAGGGATACCGTAGCGCACACTAATTGTATGATTTGGTTTGTGAAGCTAAAAATTAATACATAGTCTATTAGTACTGCTTGATAATTCGCCTACAAGGTTTCAGTTGAGTAAGTTTGTGATTTAGTGAAAGAAGTGCACAAAATGATTGTATCTACTAAATCCATAAACAAACAAGGGCAAACTAAATGAATAGGAAAACGTAAAACAGCTCTTCACAACAATCATGTACGGAAATTAGGAATCCGGAGCTTTAAAATGTATACATGTCCCACACAATTAGGGTTCAACCTTATGCAAAAAACAATGCATACAAATGAAATAGGTCTAATCCATTTTATATAAAACGAGCACCAAAGTTAGATTATGATTTGGTATTTATACACTACATAATATACCTATAGTGTATGTAGGTTACTTTACCTGAACTAAAATATAAACTTGCATATTGCTTATGTCACGCATGTCGAACATCAAGATCTACCCAAAATCTGATACCCCAGTTATATAAAAATTGTCCCTGGTCTGATACTCAAATACAAAAATACAATGAGGATATTATCAAATAGAAAAACTAACAGCAAGCAAAAACAAGAGCGGGCCACAGTTTAAAAAAAGGCTTCCTACATGTGGAAACACCCAAAGATTCAACTTAGCGCTTCCTACATTTAGAGACAGTATTTGACATTTTGACAAAACCCTATCTGACTATCTTATCCAATATAAAATAAGAGCGCGGTATCATAGAAAGGGGTGGGCCGACCACGCCCATGTGCAATAGGGTCCTAACCCTAGTCATGCGGAGTCCAAAGTCGAGGTTTTATCTAAATTGGTTAATGCCTTCGAGAGTTATGGTGTTAACATAACATACGATCGTCGTACAGACACGACAGACAGACAGTAAGACAACACGACTCCATAAGTGAGCCTCAGGCTCGCTAAAATTTAATAAAATAAGTCCAGATAACTTAGCCAAAGAAAGTGAAAGTTTCATTTTATCAACATGAAAGAGAAGAAAGCGTCCTGCATTTCAAGTTTGTTAGCCAATTATATAATGAAACTTAATATTTCTATAATACAATAATGTATCTGACCGAAGAAAGCAATTATTTCCCATTTCTTTTATATGGTTGGATTAAGGAGAGCTTTTAAAAGCACGTGTATCCACCTCGAGACGAAAGAAAAAGTCGGATGGATTCGAGGTCAATCAATATAAATTATCCGAAACTAAACTTACTGGAAAAGTAACCTGCACCGTAGAGTTCTGTCTGTCTCATCGTCAGACAGAGACACACTACAGAAAATTACGCATTGGATGAGCACAGCAATGAGAACATGAAAAGACAACTTTGAGAAGACTTGTAAAAAGTATACTTATAATGTACCGACACGTATTGCATACATACGTACATCGGAGTCAGTCGGGTATGCTTCTCTGGTAGAGTAGAGATAGGTCCATATTTACCGCTATTTAGTAAACTAAATTGTAAAGCTGAAGAACTTGTTCAGTTTGTCTGACAGACTGACGTCAAGTACATATACAGTAACCAGCAGCCAGCATAAGTTTATTATATGAAAAGGGAAGCAGGTAAGTAGAGCCACGTAGACTTCCAGAAATATACACACGCTAGATAAAAATTTCATGAGAAATCTAGTATATAATGTAATACATATGCGAACTTGTATATATCTCCGTAATGCACAAAACTGTGCGGCAGACATTGAAACTTTTAATCGAACACTTTTTGCAGGAAAACAGGCAGAAATATTACATTCCGTGGTTGTGTTGTAGTTGAAATAGGCTTAAACTGTCTTCTCTTCGAAATAGATTTTCGTACTATACGTCTACCTAGCTTTAAAGTACTGAGATATTCGCTTTCTACCTAGGAAATATAATATACCGTACAGGACTATGTACACTATGTACATAATACAAGATGATATAAGAAACGTATAGCACAATGCGCTTTACTAATTTATATCTCACAAGTGTAGTGCGGTCCTAGGAAGCAACTCTCAGCCGGGATATCTTCTGGGTTGTCTTGTGTGTAGTGTGTACTTGTTGCACACTGAGCTCCTCCGGCTCAATGTAAATGATTTAAAAAAGAAACTTTATCGATTGTGATGTCTTATTAAAACTCTGGCTCGCGTTTCAACTCAGAAACTTCGTAAATTATTAGAGCGGAAATAAAATGCATTGAAGAGCCTGTTTAGTGCTGAGTTTACTAGAATCATTTTAAAAGAGGGGCCAACATTGAATATATAAAATATGTAGTATGCATCTCTGTCCTACATAGCTAGAATAGCTACAGTTTATATTTAAATATGCATTTATATACTCTACTAAAGTATAGGGACCTCTAATCTGTATAATTTACATTATGGAAACATGAATTAGTGCTATTTAATATTACAAGAATAAGGTTCAAGGCAAACTAACTATATACATATTCTGTATTTATATACTCTGTTAAAAACCAGACTCTATAAATTATATACAGTTCCGTCCGTTATTCCGTTGCGGAATAAAGGAACTTTAATACTAAATATATATTTAAGCATGCTGTGCAAAACACAATCTCCTAGCTTGGAAGTAGCTGGAGCCTGAGCTTGAGCTACAGAGTATAGATGTTTTAATTCTCTCGCGTATTTCTATACTTCCAACAAAGAGAATTTGAATCCAGCCAAATGTCAAGTGCTTAGTTCCTTGGATTTTGGGTTTTTTGCTTACTTGAATAAGATATTATAAAAGAATTATACATTGTATTCACTTTGGGACTTATCCATACTTACTGTTACTACAAATACGCCTATAAGGACGAATAATATAAGTACAAGGACGAAGTACAAAAATGTACAGCGTACGTACATGAAATATGAATCGGTACATACACACATTTTTGTGCTATATACGTTTACAATTGTATCAAGAATTTACAGGATTTGCAAAATTCTGCACTTCTATACTTTATTCTAGGAAGGATAGACTTCAGTATGCTTAGATAGATATATACTATTTAATATTTGAAGGTTAGCTCAGAGATAGAACCTATAAAGTGTACAGGGACCATCTATGTCTACATGCATCGCATCGAGTATCGAAAATTCGGACTCACTCTATAAAATAACTAACATTAAACTTCACTGCCGTGTTCTGCAGCTTTCGTGCAAGTCGAGATGAAACCGAGAGTCGACTTAAGTAGTAAGTCGAACGGAAATAAGCTTGGTTGAGCTTAAGCTGGGTCGACTAGGGAGTGGAAAGTGGAAGTAGGAAAAGTGTGTCGAATGGAAATATAAGAAGTAGAAGGAATATTACATTGGTACTCCTATATATTACATTGTCGCAAAGTCGCAACCAGCACAACACATACATTTTTATTAAACGCATTATTATGAACCATATCAATGTAGTATAAATATAACCACCTATAGTAAAAAGAAATAAGTAAAGAAAGGTCTTGCTGGGAAAGCCTATTTTTCCCTGGTAGAAAACAAAGTAAGATTAAGAAAAGAAACGACAAAGGTGCATGTTGTAAGTTTTCCTTACCACGATGAGAGAACAGTTAAAGGAAGTTAGCTATTCTAAAAGTTAGCATCTGCCTCGGCAACTATCTTTTTCGACAATACGTTTTCAAAGAAGCTATGTTAACCACCTAAATGTACTCTTGCTACAATCTTCAAAATTTTGATTCAAAGTATGGTCCCATTTGAGTAACTATCCGTGTTTATTGTCCAGTAAGCGGAGAAACCCTAACAAAACTACAATGTCAGCCAAAAATTAGTTCTGTATTGCAAACATGCTATGTAATTGATAGCTTCTGAAGAAAGCTTCTCGAAGCAAAGATTTAGCCACCAGTTTTTAAAAATGCAAATGAAATATGCGACATAATGACCCATAACGGTTTCACTATTGTAAACCATTACCATTATTTCATATTTCATGGTCCTCCGTAACAGTTATCATTTGCATTTGCAGTGAACTCAAGTGTAATGATATGAGTATCAAAATAAAAAGGCTAATAATAAACGTTGCTTCTTCCATAACAATATTTCAGTAATATTAATAGTGAAAACATTATAGAAGCAATGCAATGTACACTTTGGGAAAGAAAGGTGAAAGTAGGGTATGAAGCTTGTAAATAACTATCATGGTAATAATATAATACGTAATATAATACGGGAGACAGATAGAGATAGAAATAAGACTCTCGGTATAGTGTAATGCAACAGGTCTATCCATCCGCTTTCGAGCTATAAAAGTAGTATAAAGATGTACGTGTGTATAGTAATATGTAGGCAAACAGTAGTGTTTTTCGAAAGATAACCTTTACAAAGACAGTCTTTCTATTTTAACACATTTTGTATTTCTTCTACACGGAAACATTACAAAAACCTGATAAAGTTTATATGATCACTGTTCCTATGTTATATATACGGAAATGTATAGTAGACAAGTTCCTTATTTTTGCAGTAAAGTCATACGGAAATGTCTACAAAACATTACCTTCCTATATGTTGTATGAAAAGGGTTGTATTGATGCTATCAGTATTACGTACATGTTAGTGGAGTAGAATTGTCTTAGATTTACTTGACCAATTTCAGAGGCAGTTTGGAGTGAATGAATCTTGTATTTTTCTCTGTCAGGAGAAAATCGTAAAATAATATTTGGGAGAAAGCATTTGACCATATTATTGGATTGTATAGAATGCTAGTATACTTAGGTTATATAGATAGTTTGTAAAGGTTGTAGAGAGAGAGAGGAAACGAGTGGTCAGTGAAGCCAGATCAGATCACAGAGATAGATGAAAGTGATGCTATAAGTAATATTCGCACACATGTGCTAAATAGTAGAGTGACTGTGTTGTGTAATAAAATAAAGACAGAGCTGAGAAAGAAAACATTAACACTTTGAACATAAGGTTTCACTTCTAGGCTCATCCATTTGATTTTATTCTATTGGTCGGGATTATCACATTCATTGCTACTTCCGCCCGTCTCTCTTTTAGCAAGATACATTGAAGAATGCCTACTGTTAGTATATCTAACGACCGTCTCACATCAAATTCCATTTCATTTGCACTAAACTTCCCATTGCTTACTTTGTGATGTGATGCTGTGAGAGAGCCCATTAAATGTTATGGTTTGTTTCTTATCTGTGTTGTATCTCAATGTGAAACCCGGCGTAAGTGAACTGAAGGAGTGTCTACCTCGGTGATTATTAGTATGTAGTTGGTTTGGCTGTTGCTGAAGGAAAAGCAAACTGTCTTGTCTACCAAGTACATACTCTCACATTGCTATCACTAAATTGTGTTACATTATATTATTACAAGGTGATTCGAATCCAGTCGAGTTTATAAGTAGTAAAAGCTCTCCAGGAGGAACAAATGTATCAGTATCTCTTCTATGTAGATGTATTTAGTATCACTCCACCGTGTAATGCGAGTCTCGGCCCGGTTAGTCTTGTGTAACTGAAATACTATCGTATGGATAGTATTAGTTCCCAGTTCCCATCGGAATTCACTTTGCCATTTCATTTAGCTGTGGCATGGCAAGCGGAGCGATAAGTACTATCTTCTATTTAATAGGTAGACTATAAGCCCTTCTTACCTTCCAAATACAATGTCTGTCTGACTCGTTTCATTCTGTAGGTAGTTACTTTTACTTATTTCGTCTTATTTTTCTTATACGCCATACAATTTACAAGATGAGATTCGTTTGCTCTAACAGAATGAGTTATTTTTGCTCAGTATAAAAGGAAAGACTAATTGCATATTACTTTTTCATAGAAAATCCCGAAAATACTTCCTGATGATATCATTTGCTAAGGGCTTGCTCAAAGAAATGAATACACGTAAGATTATCTTTATGCGCAGCTCTATCCTTTTACTCTTTTTAGAGTAATTATTGTGTAGCCTACTTTTCCCAGCTAAAGTCAAAGTAACTATATAAGTTATATAAGAAATAAATAATAACCTGTTCCATATAATTGTAATACAATTCCTCAAAAAATACTTTCGTCAATGGTCTGTACGGGTTCGTCTACCTCATATAGTAATATTTAGAAATCCATATTTATTTTCAGTATGAAAAATATAATAAACCGGTCGCAACTGGTGTACTGAGTACTGACTGAGTATCGGAGATGCAGCCGATGTGTATACATTTGAATAGTTCTGTCTTGCCGCTCTTTATATCACAGTCTTGCTTTAGCAAAATTGCATTTTTCGAATTTTTGCAAAAACCGAAAGTCCGAGGGTGCTCATTTTCAATAAAGAGCAAGGTATTTCAATGATTGATGTTTTTAAAAAAACTGGAGAATTCGTGTAAATGCGTTCTGAAGTTATACCACCCACAAAATTTTCATCACAGACAGACGGACAGACAGACGGACGGACACTGCATTCCCAGTAGTATCTCCAATACTAATAAACTTTTGCTTTCATTTCTCTAAACGTTAGAAACATACGCATTACTCGGAATTAAAAAATGCAGCACCAAGTAAAAATTAGAGCCTGTAGACTGATGCTCAATGTTTTCCAGCAGTAACTGTTGAAATTCCGCTTTTGTTTACGCATAAAATTTTGAATATAATCAATGGCAATTGAAAGCACAGTACCATTTTAAAAGAAAGCGTAATGTAATTATATAATGTTGTCTTTTCAAACTGATCATCACTAATAATAATATACTTAAAGTACATAAAATATTGCAAACATAACTATCTAAATAAACTACCTAGGCATGTTACATATAGGTGGTTCCATTATTATTAAAATCAATTAATTTCATCAAAATTACATTAACTAACGTCGCCCCTCTTTAAAGCAGGTCTGCTATTGGAAGGAAAAGTAATATTACATATGTATACCAAATTGCTTAAATAATGTGGTGTTAATAAAAATGTCTTAGCTGATTATGATGACAGTGTATCGTTTTACCTGGTATGTAATGTATTGCTTTACATGTTTGCTTTACATGCCCTGGACGCGCATGATTTGTTGTCATAAGAAATTCATATGTCGATGAATATTTTAGAAGTAAATACTACTTGAGGTAGACGAATAGTAAAACCAAAATTAAAATATAGAAGTTAAGCAACAAGGTTACTGTTGAGTTGCACATTTAGAGGAGCACAGTATGGGTTGTACTGTACTACTTGTATTACTTGTCTTCTGTAAAAGTAAATAAAATAAACGTTTGTGTACTGTTAAACAGGCATGTTCAACACAATGAAAACACTTACAGAACATTAAGTGTGACGTTAGGGACATATCCACGTGATCGTGTCGATTATTTTAAATATTTGCCTATCCATTTAATAAGTGCCAACAGGTTCCACCCATTTGCGATTGGTAAATGCATTGCAAAATTATAATATTTGGAAGAAAGTATTTTTAAGAGAATAATGAAGAAACGCAAATATATATATATTTCCAGCTCTAAATAGATCTAAGATGTCTCGGAAATGCAGGTTGCAGGTGGGTATCGATATAATAACTCAAAGTAAACATTGTATTAAGTTTGCGCATTAACTACGGCCCGATGGGTTATGACTTTATGACTTTATTGTGATACAAACTATAGAATACCGCTGCATGGTGTATTACATACCGCAATGTGAGAACTTATGGTTTTTTGTAGATGTTAGCTTTATGGAATAATTATTTAAGGTGGCGATCGGTCCACCATTTTGAAACCGAAAAACGAAGCGGTTAAATCACAAATTTTGAAGTATGTTTATGATATAGAAACCATTCCTGTGTACAAGATCCCGTACGGCATTGAAGGCATCCGACAAGTGTGTTGTGTGTTATGCATAAATGAAAACGCAACAATAATCATAATCGAATAATTATTGGAGAGGTGTCGGAATAGTGAGCGACCGAGTGTGGGTGGGCCTCTCCGATAATTATAGTAATGAGAGCCCACTGGGTTAAATATTCTACGACGTTATTCTGAATATTTAAACCAGTGGGCGCAATGCATTATACGTTTTATTATTACATACGATAAAGCTCGCGACGCTACTCTTTGTCAACTAGATTGACACGTTTACACAGCTAATTAAATCGCAAACCACATATTGCTCTTGACGAGCAATTATCGGAACCGAAAAAGAGTTGACTTATCTTGCAATATTAGACAAAGTTAGGTTCATTAGTCATTAGTAATGGCTAATAATGAGCCTGCCTAACTTTGTCATTACAATAATATTGTTTACCTGCTTTAATAGATAATGACTCATTCTTTATTAAAACAGGTAAACAGGCTATGTTTGTATGGCAGGGTACGTCTGACTTGTCGGATGTCTTACTGTATGAGTTTGGCTGTCGGTATTTTTCAACAACACGGATAGATGTTAGTTAGCTTGTTAATTAGTAAAAAGCTTATAACTTCTAAATTAAAGAAGTAAGTGCAAATGTGAAAATGTAGAGAGAATCTCCACTTCATTAGCAAAATATTTTACTGTTGAATTTTTGATTTATCTCCTGTGCTCTGAGTAAAAAGTAATTGAACAAAAAGACGACAGTTTGAATCGAACGAAGGCTCTGTCGTTTGGTTCGATTCATACTGTTGTCTTTTTTTAAATACTTTTTACTCAAAGCGCAGTCGATAAATTAGAAATTCAACAGTAAAATATTTTACCAATGAAGTTGAGATTCTTTCTACATTTAGACATTTGTATTTACTTATTTGATGTGGATGTTATAAGCTTTTAAAGCAAGGAACTTTTCCCATGTTATTTTGGGCTCTTTTGAGGATCGATCTCTACCTTAATACAGATAATAGATATGTGTATAAATTCCGTTAGTCTTGGTATATAGGTACATATTTACTTATGATGATAGGAGTATAAAGGTTATTATGCTTAACTAAACTTAGATGTGTGTTGTTTTGCGTCGGCACAAAAAAAGTAGAAAATGTAGAGGTAGAGTTTATTCATTTAACATTCTATTCTAGCGTGTTGCTTTTGTGTACTAATATTTAGGAGACGACAACGCAACATAGTACTTACTACTTACGTATTATATTATTATAAAGTATCCAACTATTTTTCAAGTAGGCACCATTAGAGGGTAAAGCGTTGAAGAACGATGTTATTGCATCGTGTCGTTGAAATGATAGGACGAGACAGCGAAAAGCCTGATTAAAATTTGAGCTTGAGAGGTTTTAGGAAAACAAAAATAGTGGTTGAGTACAGCAGAGTTGAACAGTGAAGTTTCTGGTTTCTTTGCAGCACTAAACTAATGAAAATCTACGAGCACATGGCACATGCAGAAAAATCAACCAACTCGACTTTCCCTATATCTATAGTCTACAGCCGTCTACCACAGAGACGTACATACATAAGTAGTCTAGTAGTACATAAATATGTAGGTATCTAACCTAAATGGGTGTATACATGCATTGTACATTATGTACCTATTATGTATGTTACGTATTCCTTTTCCTGACTATCTTCCTTGACTCAAGAATCGATAGCCGTCTTCCTAACGGTTTCCAGACTTTTGTCCGTGGGGCGGGTTTTCTTTCCAGGCGGCTTCTAGTCTACATAATGCAGTTTGCATGGGTTAAGTTATAGGTAACTCTGAAAATTGAACTGGCGAACTAAAACCCTAGATTCCTGGTAACTAGAACATCCTGCATCTTGAAAAGTCAATATAGCAGAATTTTCTTTCCAACTTACATAACATACAGCGATACGACTAGTTTAGTTGGTGAACGGAATGTGCACACAAAAGTACAGAACAAATAAAAACTCGCTCTTCAACATTTTCTCTTTTACATTTTGTTCTGTGCTGTTTACTTTGACTTTTAGCCAATGAATTCATTAAAAATCTATTTTAATTTCGTTCCGGCAATACTTAACTTGAGAAACTTTCGTTAAGGGTATTTGCAACTATACAAAGATACAAGTATTTGGTTGTGCATATAGTGCAATACTTAACTAGTACTCTGATCTGAATGCAAAGAATTTTCCCGGCGCAATGCTAACTTTTCTAATTCGAAAAAAAACTTGTAATGACTGTTTTACTTGGATGTAAATACCCTTGTAAAAGGATTGAGTACTCCCAATGAAAACTTACATGCATACATCACATTATGTTGGGGGTCTACGATTCATTTTATTAGTTAAGTAGAACTAACCCAAGTCTACGATTTTATTGAACAGTTTTTCAAAAGTTCAATACATGCTGTTATGCAAACTAAAAGTAAGTCGACTGGAAATAGAATGTCTTCTCCTTTCGTTCGTTTCAGAAAAGAGTGACAGAAAAGGGCCCCACAAAAAGAAAAGTTCACTTTCTTTACACAAATATACGCGAATTGACTGATTGTATAGAAAAACGCAATAACTTAAGTCATTACTACATACTACATTATTTAAAAGTACATTTGTACACCACGAGAACAAAGGTATACGAAAAATACGAATGGTTGAACTTAAGTATGGCGTCCGTATCTATGCTTGCATGTCCGTATTTCTGAATTTCTATGTTTTTGACTGTAAGTGGCATGAATGAGGAGTTTGCACCCGCCAGCTCCCATTTATGTTCTATATTTCTTTGTTCTAGCACATTTCATAATACACTTTATCTTTGTCTCTCCAGGAGCTCGTTTTTCTTTCTGTTTATCACGTTTGCGTTTATACACTACATTACCCTAGTAGTAGTATTATTATAGTCAGTTAAGGCTTTACTTATTGTTGGTAAACTAGATAATAATTGCTTGTCAGTTTGTGGTAGTAGTTTCACTATATTTACAACCTATACTATTGCTTTTATTCATATTATAACTATTCCTAAGCCACAATAGAAGTTGTTTTGTATACCCCGAGCTAACGGAAACACAAATAATGTGAATTATTTTATTCATTCTAGGACATCGTATTCACTTTATGATATTCCGTTTTGTGGTATATTGGTTCGAATTATTGACAAACATCAATAAAATATTTTAAATATGTTATTACTCTTGCTATGCTGTCAAAATAAGTGACACGCAGTTTGAGCGATTATGATTAATGCGACATAATTTTATTTGTATATTAAATATTGCTTCACGTTTCCATTGCCGATCTGCTCAGGAACATAACATTTCCACCGAAGTTGTGAATCCTCATTTTGTAATGTAGTAGTATCGTGCTCAGTAGACTATGGATTTGGCAAGGTTATCATAGCTAAACTAAAAGTATACCCAATAGTTATTTCTTAATGTTTAGAAGGAAACTCCAGCGATGACAATTTTTTCTATGGTGTATTAGGATTCGACATTCCCAAAATACCTTATTAGTAAGTAGGTCGAGTTCCAAGAAGTAGTTGCCAACATCATGCACATTACGTTTGTCATAAATGTTTAGACTCAAAGGCCTGAACTTGAATGGAGAATGTGTACCTTTCTTTTGTTTCCTTTTATTTTTGAGTCAACCTAAAAACATTCGCAAGCTCCCTCACTCGGTGAAATAGGTGACAGGACTTTTCCCATTGGAAGACAGTTCCCATTGCAGACATTTCCCATTACCGACAGTTCCCATTCCGACTTTTCCAATCCCGACTTTTCCTATCACAGACTTTTCCCATTACGACTTTTCCTATCTAAGACTTATCCCATTGGGACTGTTCCCATTACAAATCGAGGACTTTTCCCATTAACGACTGTTCCCATGTCGATTGTTCAATTCTTGTATTGCAGTATGAGTTTGTATTTACTATTGACCCAATAAGAGTGGGAAAATACAGCAGTACAACAGGAGAGAATGGTAAAACGCTCTACATACAACAATAGCACTATTATTTTATTATCTTCAATTGCAACTTTGCCAAAAGCATCTTAAAGGCATAATTCAGGGTAATGAGCAATTGCACAGGCTAAAGGTACTACATTGTTTAGATTAATAATGATTGTTAGTGCAGTTTATATGTACATAAATTTATGTGCTGTAATAGTAATAATACTCCCATTATTTCGAATTCAGGATTAAACACAAACTCAGAGTATAATGATCTCTACAGTAGTAGTTAGTAGTGATAGGAAAAGTCGGTAATGGGAACAGTCCCAATGGGATAAGTCTTAGATAGGAAAAGTCGTAATGGGAAAAGTCTGCGATAGGAAAAGTCGGGATTGGAAAAGTCGGAATGGGAACTGTCGGTAATGGGAAATGTCTGCAATGGGAACTGTCTTCCAATGGGAAAAATCATGTAATCCCCTCACTCCAGATGTATCATAATAATCAATAGGAGCACAATATAAAAAAACTTGTATGACATTATTTGTCATATGTACACTTTATTTTACTTTGCTTTGCTTTAACTGTCGTCTTTACTGTTATGCCTTTCCTTCCTGCAACTTGTAGTCCTTTGTGCTGGTCCAGGCATATCATATCTAAGTGTGCCGTGGACTACCTTAACCTTGTTACAGATTGTCGGAAACAATACAAAGCAATGCTTTCTCCATAAAATATATACTAAGAGTTAATATAACAGTTGTGCAACGATAAGGAATACTTCCTCTGTCCGAGAGAACCAGAACAACTGACTCATTCCAACCGCTCCACAAGCTTGCATACTTATGTTCCGAACTAATACGCCAAGTTCGGTTCAATCTCAAACACAATGAAGCCTGTACCAAACTGCCCTGTGTCGGAAATCGGTCGAAATACATTTCTTCCAATTAAACGAATCCCCAGAAATTTGAAAGCACGAATGCAACGAAAAGTATTTAGCAATCCTAAATATTTTTTACCTTTAATGAACGTGAGTATTATGAATCCTATTAAAAAGTTTCCCATTAAAAATTTTCAGTAAAAATTATTGTTCATTTTCAAATTAGCAATAAAGTAATCATAATTAGACCCTTTTTATAAAGATACTCAAGATGACCTAATAATCACCCTGCCACCAAACTATAGATATTTCTTTCTTTATACCTAATTCTCGGGAGATCTTGGGTTTAGTACTCGTATTATGCATAAAAAATAGGTGAATTAAGCAGTTGTCGAACAAATCTGCTTTCCATTCGACGAATTTGTCGAACTGATTCGATGAATTTGCAAGAATGGCCCATGAACTACTGACTAGAACATTGATACACTTTAGTAGTTGTTCTGGTTTTCTCCAGCCTGTCTTCTCCATTCCACTTTCCCTTTACATTCTCTATATACAATACAACATGTACAATGCATTACAATACACAACTGTACGATTACATCCTACTGCTCTGTTTGCGGCCGAATGAGAGAAGAACATTATTGATTTTACAGAGTAGTAATAGAGAGCAGTGAGTAGATTACTTGAAACGTATACGACCTCATACATATATCAACAAATATCTTATTGCATTTCAAAGCAATGTACTATCCTGTCATGTCCATTGTATTCTATTCGCTCTAATGTCTACTGCATATTGCTGTATGTATCTGTATTGCCAGAATACACTACATTACTGTATTCTCGTTCTCGTACCCTGGAATTACTTTGTACATCTGTACAAGCTCATAAGTAGACTTTACTATAATGTACTCTATCTTTCCTAGCTGAAGTTGAAACTGAAAGTGAAACTACGGAAAGGGAAAGACTTACAAACTTACATAACATTATCATATACAAAACAGCATTGTCGTACTTCTCCAACGAAAATGTGATAGTCAAATACAAAGAGAACTATAGCATGCATAGGCAGTACTTAAGGAAGCATGTAAGTGCAGATATCTATAGTTTGTGAACACCTAATCATGAATTTAGTCTTATACTATTGGGATATAGTATACTTATGGTTAGCAGTTTGGCAATGAAGGCTGTAATACTACATATATACATGTCTAGTAATTCCTTGGCGGAGAGCAGAATGTGGTACTAATGTATCATTGTATTAGTAAAATGAAAGCGATGAAATTTAAATAAGCTTTGTTAATGCAAATTATGTAGAATAGTTCAGTCTGTCTGTTCCTTCACAACAGACTACAGATACTTCATTACATTACGCTATCAATGCTTCTTCAGTTTTACAATTCAGTAAGGAAAACAAAGAGAAAGATCTATGGTATAAATTTCAAAGTGTGCAGATATTTTGTATAGAAAGGACATGGAAGCAGAGAGCTTTCCCCAGCCTTGGTTCTATACCAAGAAATGACAAAGTGTAATATACTGTGCGAAAACCCCGTTATTCATCAGTGGGAAACTAAATAGCCATTACAAAGGTAAGATATAAGAGGTATATATTCTCTATTTATTCATTATAGTAAAGAATGTATAGCAAATACTCCTATAATGCCAGAACCACTTTTGCTGGGACTCTGCCTTTTCTGTATAATATCTTTCGTAGAATGCTCACTGTGTTATGTAAGTTTTCGTAGTCTCCTTCTCTTGTCTTGCTACTTACCCGTAGGCCAGACAAATGAATTGTGAATAAATATATTAGACATACATGTACAGATACAGATAGGCTGTAGGAATGGTACAACGTACAAGTACTGCATTTCATTTACAGCGTAAAAATTATTTCTAGAATAAATACAGCATTGGAAAGCATTGCGTTAACCTTAACATTAGTACTTCTGTTACTACTTTATTTCCATGTCAGTTCAGCAGCACTTTGTACACTGCACCTATTTGCGCTTCTGTAGTACCTGTCAGGTATGTGCCTAACGCAGTACTATTTACAGCATACGTATGCATACGTATCTACACCGTGACTCTTGCAAATGTTTCTAAAGCTACTAACTGTCGAACTTCTATGCATGTATATATAGATAACAAGTTTCTACGTGTGTTTTTAGCAATACCATGACATGCCAAGTTCAGTCCAGTGTCACCTTTTGCTTGTTAAGCTTTAGCACGCAATCCGGAGTCCAATAATGCAAAACTACGTGCTTTCACTTTACACGTAAGCCAAGAGTAAAACTCTGAAATCTATTCAGTTGCGTTGAAGCAAGAGCAAAGTACATGACAACTAACCGGTCTAGGTGCAATAGCAATAAGAGTTTTATTCTACTCTGCCGAGAGAGCTTGACTCTTTGAATCTGCGCTAAAGTAGAGAGTAGATAGAAAGATACTTTTAGGTACAGATTATACGTTACTGTATCAGGTATGCTTACTTATGCTATGTACACAGTGCAGGAATACAGAGAGATACTGGATACAATGGTGTTGGGTAGTAAAGAGTAGAAAGAGTGAGTGGATTGGATTGCCGCACAGTCAAAACTCAGATCCGAATGTGGAATTCAAATTAGGATTTCGTGCATCCTGTCCTGTCCTGTGAATCAAGTCTAGATTCAAGCTCCCTTGTTGGTGATCATCATTCAGTCGGATTATTACGACCTGCCTGTGGAATGGAATATGTTTACTTTCGACACTTTCGCATTTGCACGAAAAGCACTTTGACAACTGTGTTTGACCTAACTGAGAACATACATATGAAATAAACGTTATGGTACTGCACGGGTTGTAGTTAAAGTTGTCATTTTGCATATGCATTGAATAGTGATTCTTTGCTTACCCTATATTTGCGCTTATAAATATTATATGGATTTGGTAATATGTTAATGCAGAATAAAGTAATAAACCTTACAGAAACACAGCGTGGTATGGTGGTATTAATTTGGTACACTAACCACGGAAAGTGTAAGTTATATGGGGTTTGTGTTAGCGACCAACATATAAATTAATGCAAGGCTAGGAATATAATGTACACTGCAGTTGTCTTTTGCAATAAAGATGAACGAGTTGATACTTAAAGTGCAATAGAGGTGTAGGTGAGAAAACCCAAGGGCTAACTTGATTTTATTTCGTAGGGGTTGTTATATTATTTAGGAGGAGGCTGTCTAGAAACAATAGAAACACTTTGCTTTGAATTTATCCGTAGCAGTCGCACAATAAGTACAAAGAGTGGAGAACATAAGGTTGCGCTGTAAATATAAATAGGACAGAACGTGAGATACTAAAACTTAGAATTAAATGAAATACTCAACTGCTCTACACTACCGGTTTCGTTCGGTTCGGTTTAGTTTGGCTATGGGCTCAACACTGAACTGGACGTAGCAAACTCAATTTGCCTCGTTTCATTTCCTCTGTCTCTTTTGCATTGTATCGGTTTTGTTTGCGTGAGCGAATATTAGATTCTCCGTAAAAGTCGCACTTTCAATTTCAACTTTAGGCTCCGGCACAATCCCTGGCTTTCTATAACTGTCAAAGGAATAGAATGAATTCTGCTAGCTAGTTTATAAATGGAGCAAGTTTGTCGGCAAAACTTTGTTAGGACTAGCGCAGAGCTAGTACATCCTTGAATATACTATTTAGTAAAGTCTTTCTACCTCTTCCAGTATGCATGTATCATACATGCATTATAGGACCTACTTAGTAGCCAGTTTACTCAGTTCACTTCATTTGTAATATCTTACATCTATGCACTCCCTTTACTGGGTATGCATTAGGGATGTCTTATAGGTACATGCATATCGGTGGAGATACGGACAAGCATTCATTCCCTAACTCTGTCTAGTAATAAGTGCGCTATTTAGCACTGCTGAGTCACCCAACTTGGGACACTCGCACCGACATTCATTATCCTGTTTTATGTGGCCAGCTAACTGTTCCCTTCTCCTTACCTTTATCTGAATCTAACCAGTTGGGTTCCAATACTAGTTTTTTAATGGCAAAAATTCACCTAACCTTTCTCCAGTATTACTGCAGTAGCCGGCTATATGTACACAGTCCTCACTAATATGCAGGTTAAAACAAGTATTATTATTACCTCCTCCAAAAACGGGAGTAATAATATCTGGCTGGTTGCATTTTAGGTCTGTATTGCCAAATCGAATAGAAAATGAGTGCAGTAGTAATCTGTACATGGTACTTAGTGCCCTATTAATAACAATTAAAATATTTCACCTCCAGTCGTCCCTACAGTATTCTAATATACATATATTTAAAATAGCATCTAATAGCAGAATAGTACTGGGTGCAAATGTTCTAATAAAGTTTACATTGTCTAGTTTTAGATTGCAATGACAAGTTCTATTTATTCATGAACTCCTATGTCCTATACGTTAAATTGTCAATAGGTATTTGCTTGCTTGTTTATATATAGTATATAATAAACAATGATATACCTTTGGTTATTAATAATAATCAAAGGTATAAGTATTCCGTTTCATTCGTTCCACGCAATGAATGAAGATGAATGTAATGATCTACGAGATCGGATTCATTTTCACTGTCATAATCATTTTCATCAGACAGAGTAGAAAGGATTCATTAGTTGTTAGCGAAACAATCATAATTCTGTTTCCAAAACATGCCTCGGTTGGCTCGGCTAGAATACTAACCAAAGAAAAGCAAGACAATGTTGAAGCTTGACTGAGCGTTATCCAGCGGAGGAAGTAACTTTATAAAACTGACTAAGTCATCTGTCTGTATGAAAATCTGAGTGATACGATAACTCCAGTACTGATGAATAATTAGTTTATGCTTTTTTATTTAATGCCGAGGTCCTAGCGAAAGAAAATTGAACAACGTCGTCAATTTCTAAGACGTAATTACTTAGACTATGTTGTATGAAGAAATACAATAAGACAAAGGCGGATACAATACCGAAGGGTCGTCTAATAACCCTTTATGGGAAAGGAACCGGATCCAAAAACTGTTTTTCCTGGTTTTTCACTAACTTAACATCACTTAATTAACATAAAATTAGAGTAAATCTCCATTTTCATTTTCAGTAAAAAATTGTTTTGCTTACGCTGTTACGCTACTTGATCTAATTCCGTTTTGAAAAGGTTTATTATTATTTTCAGGCATACTTGTATAAACTAATTTTGTGGAAGACTAGAAATATAAGAGTGGCCTTAAAGGGCCTTGTTAAACCTATATCCATCCAGACTATTAAAATAATACAATACTATGCTAGCACGTAATAAATGTTATTTCTTAGGATCTTAGGTAGATATACTAAATAGTTAGTTCAACATTGCATATACTTAGATTACAGATGTAGTTTGGGCACAAAGCGGAGTCGTGTTGCGCATTTAATACAAGAGAGTGTACATGAAATGAAAGCAGAGTAAAAGAAGCAATGCCAACCTCAGGCTCCAAAGCAGTTGTTACACACACATTGCGTACGTCCATGTGAAAGTGAAATATGGTTTAATGTGAATGATGTTCTTGACGAGATATAAGTAGATGTACATCATCGAAAAGATAATATTAATGTTATATACAATACAGCACAGAATGTACAGATACATATACCGTGACAGTAGAAACTCACTAGTTAGGTAACTTATGAAGCAAAATACAGTCGAAATGTGGAAATGACACTGATACCTCCTGCTGCGATCAATACTTACTAAAAGCTGCATCATATACTACGACTACCTGAGCTACTAAAGAATTGCTAAAACAACTCTGCATAGTCTCTGCTCAAAGTTTGGTTGTGAATTCTTTCTAAAGCTTCTGCATTTCATTTGGTTATGTTGGTGACAGTATTTAAGAATTAAGTAAAACTCTGTCAGGTCTTAATTTCAGATCATCAATTCAGAAAATTGAAATACAGCATTAATTAACAAACTAAATATTCAAAGTAGGTTATGATGATTTATTTTAGAAGACTTAGGGAGGCAGAATGACAATAGGTTGAAGGCTCGACTCTCAATCGGCTGCTTGCAACAATTGTGGCTTCAAACCTCACTACCTCCTCCTCAACCAAGCAATATCCATACACATAGATATCTTGGGTGCACAAAGAAAAGCTATATATGAAATGTGGATAGTACAAGGACGGTATAAACTCTTACTATAACTGTCTCTTCGTGAAGAGAAAACTCTTTGGATTGATTTGAAAGTCACCATCAGTACGTATATCTAAAATCGTCGGATGAGAGTGCTTGAAGAGGAGATCGGCACACATAACCCGACAGCAGAGGCAGTACAGAGTGGACGTATGTGGAAGCACGCAATGTGTGTTGTCTTCTCACCTACGATGTTGGGAGGTGCTGTTGCTTGCTCGGGTTCCTGGCTGCTGTACTACTCTACTCTACTCATCTTTGGAAGTTATATTATATTACTAACAAACTGTTGTATACACTATTCGAATTTGCAATTCGCAAATACAATGTTCTGTGCAATGAAAGTAATGTTCGAGAAGTACAATAAAGAACTTTTAACTTATTAGAAGACTTTGTAAAACGTTGCAAACTTATCGTTTCACAAAGCTTCAGAAAAACATCAATTCAAGCGCAATTCTCAAAATATTTGTTTATCTTCTTCTTGGTCAAACGAGGAAAATATTTTTTCAATTAGTCAAATAGCAATCCTTTAATTGAGTTAATGAGTCCTAAATATTTATTTTTACAAATGGTTCAGAAATTGAGGAGACCAAGAAATTGTATTAATATGGATTGGACTAATTTTAAAGTATATCTACTTGTATCATCAGAGGAAGATGTGAGTGAAAAAGAAGTACCTTATGGTTTATTGGTGTTTACAAACCATTCCATAGCTTTCTCCTGATCTTTCACCAGTACACAAATAAATACTTCTTGTACCAATTTCCTTTGTGTTAACGGAGTCCAGTCCAGTATGGGTCGTGATTTAGTTTTTGTTGTTTTTTGGGGCCAAAATCGAATTGTAGAAAGTGAGCATTATAGTAAAACAATGGAGAAAGCTAATGGAGTATTTAGAAAAGTTTCAGCATGCTTTAGATTGTGTCTGGTTAACTTATATAAAACGACGACAGCATGATTTGATGCTTTATTTGCCCCTAGAAGTGCAGTTCGATGATAGAAGTTATATGGTATGCACTACGTTCTAAATTTCACGGTGGTGCTACCACTGCTACGGATATCTCAACTGCCGAACTTAAGTTAGAATTGATTCTCAGAGTAAAGGATCTTAACTTCAATAATTCAATTGTCTTTCGCTCAGGAACTTCTAGTTGGACGAAAGGAAACTGCCTTGACTTGAGTTCCAATTCCAAACTAAACTAACTCTCTTTTCGAGAAAGTGGAGACAAGTAGAGAGAAAACAAGAGTGAAAGTGAGATCTCCGTGAAAGTCTGACGTCCAGATTCGACCTAACTTAGTCATAACCTGTATATATTCGTGGTGGTGAAAGCAAGTTAGTGCACATATCATTTACTTGAGTATACTGTATACTGAATATAAAATTCATTCACGACAAATACACAACTAGTTACAGATGATACTAAAAGTGGAGACTATAATGTGCATAGATGTATAGTTCATGTAATTTATAGCAATTACTTATTAGTATTAGTACTTGGACTTGTGGGTACCTAATTAATTAATAGATAGGATGTATCTTGGGTTTATCGTACTGTGGATTATATTAATACGTACAATATACGCTCTTGGAAGGAATACCACACTACTATTAGCCATATGCATAGGTATTTAATTTGCAATAAAATGTAACACTTAATGTAATTTACTCACCTTATTGTTATCGTTGTTTAGAGATATAATGTGGCTTTTTGAATGAGCCACGATATCCAGCCAAAATAGACAAGGGTTGAGCTGGGAATGTTTCAATGTTAATTATTTAGAGAGACACCCATTCAAATAGTAGTCGGTAGTTATAAATCCGACCGTGAGTTTGATTCACTTATACAGTTGTATACGCACAAACAACAAAAGACACTGTTGCTCACTTGCAGACTTCGCTTGGTTTATTATGCAGGAATCTGATAGTTGTGAGCAGTTAGATTAGCTCACAATGCAGTTAATATTCTCACAACGTTGTATACGATTCTCTTACAAGTAACATTATCAGCCTTTCAAGGAGAAATGCTTTATAGTTAACATAATCAAAAGTTCGGTTAGATGGTTACTTGTAGTGGCTTCTCTTCAGCTAGATTATAATTTATGTATATGTATAGTGAATATGTATTTGTATTGATATTCCGTTTGGGAATGTGATTGTTATTCGGTGAAATGTAAATGTTTACTTCCAACGTAACGAGCTACTGCCAACAGTTATTTTGATTTCATGTAAGTATGACACAAAATTACTTTCTCCATACACGAAATATGTATTTGTAGTTTTAGTCTGTAATACTAATTCTATAGGAAAAGTTTATCTTGCAAGAGTTGCCCCGCTTATGTTTTAGTTGGATGTCTATCTATTTTAGCAAACACGAAACACTTTTTGCAGTGTTGAGTCAGTTTTGCTTTATCTGCAGTCGTGGAAGTTCAATTCTGCGGGTTGCCGAATTAAAAACTATTGCATACATTCTATTGTGTGTATAATGTGTATGCATGCATATGCATGAGTACAGGAAACAATTTACATATTGAATTGATTCTCAAGTGGAACAACAATTGAAGAACAATGTTTGCTATATATTTGTTTTTATCTTGACAGACTACTTATTGTGACAAAGTAGAACAGTCCGTAGAAGTACCTAATGCAATGCTTCGTAAATTGTCTGTTGGTGAGTGAGTAGACTGTTAGCAGCAGTCGAGGAATGACTCGAATTTCAATTTAATTTTCTCTTTATGGTTCATTTTTCCCAATTCTTTGACACTTTTGTCTGTGCCTTTTTCCATGTGACATCTTCACAGTCAAGTTTTTTCGGTTCGTTGATTTCTAAGAATTTTTAAAGGTTATGTAAGACAAGTTTCTTCTAAATTTAATCACATGAAACCTTATGTCTTACTTTCATCAATTACCGTTAGCATCTACATAAAAAGGGAAAATTGGTTTTTACTGAAATTCTAAGTGCACAGTAAAGTTTTTCGCAGAAAGTCAATTTACCTGAATGAAATGAAAAAAATATTCTGCTCAGTTTTATTCACATACCTCACATGCACAGACATATTTGCGTCATGTCTTGCGTCAGCAATTTTCTTAGACAACTTACATGAAATGATTGTGTACGTACATGTCAAAGTTTTACAAAGTAATAACTGAATTTTCTGTTTTAAAGCTTTCAGTATGACTTCCCTCAAATATAGAAATTCTAAATTTTCAATAAACACAGCATTGCTTTAAAAATAACTGATTTCTTGCTTTTTAAGGGCTCCTACACATATTGAGATTAGAATGAAGTAGTTTAACATGTAGCAATCAGAAATGGTACATACCTGAAATAGGTTCCAGCGTCCGATTAGGATTTATGCATGCGAATGATGAGTTGGCCATTACGGTAGAAGTAGCAGGACAGACAAATAATCCATTGAAACAAAGAAGGGATGCCATTTTAAGGGGCAATACAATTTTATGATGTTAATGTAAAGGTAATAAGTAAGAGTAGTCTCCGTTTAACTACTAGTTTGTTCATTAGTATAATCAGTGCAGCAGAAACAGAACAGTAGAGTACATTATTAAAGTTTGATATTTAAAATGAAATTTTAGCTAATGGATATGCATGTAACTTACATGATGTAAGTACCTAAATTCTTGTGGTTATATTTCTAAGTCCGACGATCAGTAGTTGAGAGCATTTAACGAATTAATGGTGTACTTAAAATAGTGGAGTGTGTAGTTGGTAAGTAATTTGGGTAGTAATAAACACATAGAGGAGGCAACGATGCGTAATTAATGTAAATCGAATGGAGTTAGCTTTTAAGTTGGCTTGGAGGAAATCCCTGTCGGTAATTTTGGCGTGAAAATTGAGATGAGAAATTAATTTTTAGGAAGTTATGACAAGAGAGGGGAGAATCGGACAGGACAGGTCGAGTTCTGTGTACGGATATTTCTAAGTGTTATGTCTGATATGGTAGCAATAAAACGTAGGATTGAAACAAGTTCGGTGGTGGTCGGTTCGGCACTGAACGAAACTGGAGACAAGTAACTTGTAGAGTGGCTTTGGCTTTTGCATTGGTTTGGTCGGGTGGTGTGCTTAGCACTAAACTAAAAGTAAGTATATGAAATGAATGCGTATGTGTACCTTTGCTGCTAAGACTGGAGAGACGGAGCTACAGCATTCAAAATGAGACTAGTCTATGTGAGTAGACGAAGACAAAGTGCAACACGGGTTGGTGTGTGGTGTAATACACTTACACTTACCCTTGCACATTACAACAGTCCATATTAGAACTGAGAAGAAGGTATAACTAATAAGCTTGTAAAGAATATAAACTTGTGAAGTAAAGTATAACTACTTTGCAATATGTATTCCTTTTCTGCAGTATTTTAGTTGTGTCTTGTCTTGACTTGTTTTGCCTCCTGGTTTGGTTTCCCCAGTTCCAACAATAAGTAGAAACTAGGATGTGTGTAATCTATAGCAGTTGTAATAGTACTAGAGGCGTTTGAGGACTAGTAGCTCTGTTTCCCTTGTCTGGTTAAGATCGTGCAAAAATTTGCTAGACAGCTCGGCGCTCTTTCCACGGACATGGAAGGATTCGTTGGGAATCCACCTCTTCTCCAGGCACGCAGGCACCTTGGCTGGTTTCGTTCTACGGGTTTCCTTCCAGAACACACAGCTAAAGTCGTCATAGTCCTACTAGTCGGGCTTCATCGCTCTTCTTCTCCCTTTCTCCGACAAAAACTCTATTCTCGCGAAACCAATGCTTGCTTCCGTCCTGCATCTAATATACAGAGATACTTCTATTAGCACATCACCGTCAGTGTATTTTACAAAGAACAGAGACAACTCTTCTTTCTCCATCCATCTGTACAATCTACCTGCTTTTACCTCTACCTTCCTTAGCTATTATTTATTTTCCTTTTTCCTTCCATCATATCTTTTCTGGGAACTCGTAATATATTTTCCCATATACTACGTACTATAACATTTACCAAAATAAAATACCACTACTAATTTTCTGATGATTTGGCATAACATATGGTAAATGACCCTTCAGGGAAAACAAAACCAGCAGCCCAGTACTTCAGTGGTTCAGTGTTCTAAAACCATAGATTTCTTTTTCAGGAATTTAGGATTTCTTTTTCTTGATCAAGAGATATACTCCTCCCCTATATAACTCTAACTCTATGGGCAAATAGTACAGTATACCATCTTTTACTAACGCAAAATACCATACAGAGTAGTGTTTCTTAAGCAATATCGTTAAGATTAGTAGGTGTTACGCTATTTATATAGCCATTTTAGGGGTGATATTGTCATCGAAGTCAAAACAGTCTTTTAGGATGCCTGGCTGGGCTCTTACAATAAGTGATAAGTAGAAACATAATAAGTGGAAGGATCCTAAAAGTATCCTTGGCGCGTCCTATAAGTGGAAACACGCAAAAAGTATTCTTGGCGCTTCCTGTAAGTGGAAGCATCCAAAAAGTATCCTCTGCGCTTCCTATAAGTGGAAACACCCAAAAAGCATTCTTGGCGCTTCCTATAAGTGGAAGCATCCAAAAAGTATCCTCTGCGCTTCCTATAAGTGGAAACACCCAAAAAGTATCCTTGACGCTTCCTTTAAGTGGAAACACCCAAAAAGTATCCTTGACGCTTCCTTTAAGTGGAAACACCCAAAAAGTATCCTTGACGCTTCCTTTAAGTGGAAACACCCAAAAACATGACGTTTCCTTTAAGTGGCCACACCCAACAAACTACCCAAAAAGTTAGCTTGGCGTTTATTATAATTGATGGGAAAACACTCGCTAGATTTAATTTCCAGATAACATCCATTGTATTCATATGAATGTATTACCTTAGTGGTTTCTGGAAGGTCTTAGTACAGTAGGTATATTTACGATATTTAGCTATGGAATATGCAGGCTTGATATTTAGAAACTAATGTCACTTTTGAAACTCGTCTCATTTAAATATGTAAGTTCATTTCATTTAATGTAGCATCCAAGGTATGGTTTGGGTAGAAGGGAGTCTAGAAATAACTCAATGAGCCTCAAGTTCACAGTAACAAGTTTTCTTCTAGAATTTTTCCATTATTAAGACTTAAGTATTGTAGCAGTATAAAAATTTATAATAAAAAGAATGTTTCAAGAAGTCAGCCTCAATAGATGCAAAACATGCATGGCTGAATATTACCTGCAGTCGTCTGTGTTGTGAAAAGTGCTTCATGAATGAAAATTAAATGAGGACGCTGGTCTGCCTGCTCAAGACTCTTTCTTTGCCCTTGTATTACTATCTATTTGATTACTGCTGTATTGAAATTCTTATTTGCTAAATAAAACAAGACATTTTCGGATTTGTGGGAGTGTTCAACCTCAACCTGCTTGGAAAGATGCCCATACTTGCCCGTACTTTAAATGTTAAGTTTGAACTCTGAATGTAAGCACAATGCACATCACATTAATGTTAAAATGCTACTGGAGTATTTGTTCAGGGTACCTGAGGGGTGACACTGCTTTTCCCATCCGGCTTTTCCTCCTCCTACCTTTCCTAGCAAGTAACAACACAAAAACAGAAGTTAAATACTAAATAATAATCTAATACTAGTATAATAATCAGTTAATCAGTTCCATAGCTCACCTTTGACACTCTGCTCAACTTTCAGATTTGTGAATGCATTATTACAAGCCACGCACAAATTGTATTTGCCATTTACTCGACCATACAATACGAGCTACTACAACATTTTCTTTTTGAATGCCATCCCGGAATGTCATCACATGCTGCCATCCCAGAATGTCATCACATGCTGCCATCCCAGAATGTCATCACATGCTGCCATCCCAGAATGTCATCACATGCTGCCATCCCAGAATGTCATCACATGCTGCCATCCCAGAATGTCATCACATGCTGCCATCCCAGAATGTCATCACATGCTGCCATCCCAGAATGTCATCACATGCTGCCATCCCAGAATGTCATCACATGCTGCCATCCCAGAATGTCATCACATGCTGCCATCCCAGAATGTCATCACATGCTGCCATCCCAGAATGTCATCACATGCTGCCATCCCAGAATGTCATCACATGCTGCCATCCCAGAATGTCATCACATGCTGCCATCCCAGAATGTCATCACATGCTGCCATCCCAGAATGTCATCACATGCTGCCATCCCAGAATG
Source organism: Yoshiicerus persimilis (assembly GCA_020352615.2). NCBI lineage: Eukaryota > Metazoa > Arthropoda > Collembola > Entomobryomorpha > Tomoceridae > Yoshiicerus > Yoshiicerus persimilis. The sequence goes on from CM036942.2 coordinate 15,572,689, forward strand.
TCATCACATGCTGCCATCCCAGAATGTCATCACATGCTGCCATCCCAGAATGTCATCACATGCTGCCATCCCAGAATGTCATCACATGCTGCCATCCCAGAATGTCATCTCATGCTGCCATCCCATAATGTCATTTCATGCTGCCATCCCATAATGTCATCTCATGCTGCCATCCCAGAATGTCATCACATGCTGCCATCCCAGAATGTCATCACATGCTGCCATCCCAGAATGTCATCACATGCTGCCATCCCATAATGTCATCTCATGCTGCCATCCCATAATGTCATTTCATGCTGCCATCCCATAATGTCATCTCATGCTGCCATCCCATAATGTCATTTCATGCTGCCATCCCATAATGTCATCTCATGCTGCCATCCCATAATGTCATCTCATGCTGCCATCCCATAATGTCATCTCATGCTGCCATCCCATAATGTCATCTCATGCTGCCATCCCATAATGTCATCTCATGCTGCCATCCCATAATGTCATCACATGCTGCCATCCCATAATGTCATCTCATGCTGCCATCCCATAATGTCATCTCATGCTGCCATCCCATAATGTCATCTCATGCTGCCATCCCATAATGTCATCTCATGCTGCCATCCCATAATGTCATCTCATGCTGCCATCCCATAATGTCATCTCATGCTGCCATCCCATAATGTCATCTCATGCTGCCATCCCATAATGTCATCTCATGCTGCCATCCCATAATGTCATCTCATGCTGCCATCCCATAATGTCATCTCATGCTGCCATCCCATAATGTCATCTCATGCTGCCATCCCATAATGTCATCTCATGCTGCCATCCCATAATGTCATCTCATGCTGCCATCCCATAATGTCATCTCATGCTGCCATCCCATAATGTCATCTCATGCTGCCATCCCATAATGTCATCTCATGCTGCCATCCCATAATGTCATCTCATGCTGCCATCCCATAATGTCATCTCATGCTGCCATCCCATAATGTCATTTCATGCTGCCATCCCATAATGTCATCTCATGCTGCCATCCCATAATGTCATTTCATGCTGCCATCCCATAATGTCATCTCATGCTGCCATCCCATAATGTCATCTCATGCTGCCATCCCATAATGTCATCACATGCTGCCATCCCAGAATGTCATCACATGCTGCCATCCCAGAATGTCATCACATGCTGCCATCCCAGAATGTCATCACATGCTGCCATCCCATAATGTCATCTCATGCTGCCATCCCATAATGTCATCTCATGCTGCCATCCCATAATGTCATCTCATGCTGCCATCCCATAATGTCATCTCATGCTGCCATCCCATAATGTCATCTCATGCTGCCATCCCATAATGTCATCTCATGCTGCCATCCCATAATGTCATCTCATGCTGCCATCCCATAATGTCATCTCATGCTGCCATCCCATAATGTCATCTCATGCTGCCATCCCATAATGTCATCACATGCTGCCATCCCAGAATGTCATCACATGCTGCCATCCCAGAATGTCATCACATGCTGCCATCCCAGAATGTCATCACATGCTGCCATCCCAGAATGTCATCACATGCTGCCATCCCAGAATGTCATCACATGCTGCCATCCCAGAATGTCATCACATGCTGCCATCCCATAATGTCATCTCATGCTGCCATCCCATAATGTCATTTCATGCTGCCATCCCATAATGTCATCTCATGCTGCCATCCCATAATGTCATCTCATGCTGCCATCCCATAATGTCATCTCATGCTGCCATCCCATAATGTCATCTCATGCTGCCATCCCATAATGTCATCTCATGCTGCCATCCCATAATGTCATCTCATGCTGCCATCCCATAATGTCATCTCATGCTGCCATCCCATAATGTCATCTCATGCTGCCATCCCATAATGTCATCTCATGCTGCCATCCCATAATGTCATCTCATGCTGCCATCCCATAATGTCATCTCATGCTGCCATCCCATAATGTCATCTCATGCTGCCATCCCATAATGTCATCTCATGCTGCCATCCCATAATGTCATCTCATGCTGCCATCCCATAATGTCATCTCATGCTGCCATCCCATAATGTCATCTCATGCTGCCATCCCATAATTACATGCAGTATGTACGATTTATATTAGCAATACTATTGTATGAAACGTATGCAAAATTAAATATATCTGTATAACGAATAAACCGTTGCAAAACGGGCGTAAACAAATATCGGCATGTGTGTTTATAAATGTAAATCATCATGATTTGATTATCAGAGCATCATGGTTTGATTATCAGATCACCATGGTTTGATTATCAGATCACCATGGTTTGATTATCAGATCATCATGGTTTGATTATCAGATCACCATGGTTTGATTATCAGATCATCATGGTTTGATTATCAGATCATCATGGTTTGATTATCAGATCATCATGGTTTGATTATCAGATCATCATGGTTTGATTATCAGATCATCATGGTTTGATTATCAGATCATCATGGTTTGATTATCAGATCATCATGGTTTGATTATCAGATCATCATGGTTTGATTATCAGATCATCATGGTTTGATTATCAGATCACCATGGTTTGATTATCAGATCATCATGGTTTGATTATCAGATCATCATGGTTTGATTATCAGATCATCATGGTTTGATTATCAGATCATCATGGTTTGATTATCAGATCATCATGGTTTGATTATCAGATCATCATGGTTTGATTATCAGATCATCATGGTTTGATTATCAGATCATCATGGTTTGATTATCAGATCATCATGGTTTGATTATCAGATCATCATGGTTTGATTATCAGATCATCATAAGTAGCTTCCTGCGAACACATATACAAACAGACAGATCAGGTATATCAATAAAGCAGCTTCCCGAGAACACACAGACGGACAGACAGACCAGGTATATCGATAAAGTAGCTTCCCGAGAACACACAGACAGATAGATCATGCTCTAGTAGTTAGCAGAGCAAGGTAAGGTGGCGCTCTGTGGGACTTTGTATTTCTGTGACTTGTGTCATATATGCATTGCTATGTGACTTTGCAAATTTTCGAATTCTGCAGAAACTAAAAGTCCGAGGGGGCTGATTTTCAATATGGAGCAAGATATATTAATAAGTGATGTTTTAAAAAAAGATTGATCAATTTATGTGAATGCGTTCTAAAGTTATACGACCGACTCACAGACAGACAGACGGACGGACGGACAGACAGACAGCGTGACAGAGCATTCCCAGTAAATATCGTGCCGATATTTAATAATAATGTCTCTAACAGTACAGAAGGTACTGTAAATTAATGCCCAATTCTGATTCTGTTGTAAAGGACAGGAGCTGTATTCAGGATAAGGATCCTCCTGTAAGTCCTGTGTAGCGCAATTACCTGTTCCTTTCAGGGTACAAACACTTTTTACCACGAAATCTCTTGCGAGTTAACCTACCATGTGGGCAGAATGAATTGGGAAAATACTAAGGTTAAAGGTCACTCAGGATATACAAAATATGCATAAACTCAGAAATAAATATACGTTTACTGGTTTAGTAACCCCTAATCAGTACCAAGAAACATCCGCAAATAATTTTGTACACGGAGAGTTGAATGTAGCTTGGAACTTGTGGAATCAAGTACGAAGACTATTTCTATTAAGTAGATAGTCTCTCGTCTCTGTTAATCTCTTTCTAATTAGTCTACTGAGACTAGGACGGAAACCATGTCAAGCCCAATCCAATTCAGTAGCTGGGCTCTCTTGTTTATAAATAAATGTTTTTATATATGTATTTATCTCTTAGTAGTAGTTAGATGGTTTCTCTCTTTGACTTTCTGATACAAATAGTATGGTTGGCGGAGCAGGAGTAAGTTAAGCGAGTCAGTTTATTTTGTGCCTCTTCTCTGTAGAATATTGTGTTTTTGAATCCTAGTCATGATTGCTTTAACTGCGGTAAAGACTTGCATTATCCATATTTAGTGGTAACTGGTTCTTGGATTACTTTTTGTCGCAATTATTGCGCTGCAAGTACACATAGATAAGTTTAGGTAAATAAAAATGCTTTGTAACGTACATATTCATGTAAGTAGATTGTCCTCAGCTATGGCTTTCCATGATAAAAAGTACATTTGCATCTATAAATACGTCGCTAGCGTGAGGCGTGAGGAAATCCCTTTACTTCAATTTCTCTCAATATATACTCGTTTTCTTGGCAGCATCCGATCTACTTAGTTCATGGTATGCCAAATTCAGACGAACTAAATTAGATGGCAGCATGATGATTTTTATTCCAATGTCCCTTGAATAGGGGAAACAAATTAACGCTTCAATGATATTATTATTTTTTTGACAAAAAACTGACTTCCTTTTATCAACCGTTTGTTACTTCATCCAGAAATAAAACAAAAACGGTATGATTGAACGCTGTACTTGCGTTGGCTTCAGAAAAACGAAGAATTGAAAACCACTATCTTACAAGTTATACTTGAAGATGACAACCAGATTTATACCTTAACATAATGGTTTAATTGCCATAAATCGCCATAAATTGCCATAATGTATACCTATAGATAAAGTTGATAAAGTACAATTAAAGTGATTGCAAGAATTATTAAGTAGGTACAATTCAAACAGTCCAGTCCAGTCCCAAGGACGATTAATACTTCCTGAGAAGCTTTTTGAAAGAAACCCTGGATATTACTGAGGAACCTTTCAGAGTTCTACTTCTACACATCACATCAGGAGTTCTTAAATTAATCCCATTTCAATATTATCGTGAGAGGAAAATTTCAGATGTCTCCTCGGACTACACGCTCCAAAAACTAGGGCTACTCTTTTCTGTCCGAAGAACAAAAGCCTAAATACAACATGATAATGATGCTAGTACTATTACTACTCTATTCAGTTTTCCTATTTAAAGCTATTTTTCGTAGAAGACAGCTACGAAATAGTAATCAGTAATTAAAAAATTCTCTTATCTAGTTTATTCGAACTGCTGTATTTCATCCGTTATGTTATGAATGATGCAGAGTGGAAGATATTTCATAAAGAATGTGTTGTATCAAATTAAAAAGTGATTGTTATGATAGAAACTACTTGTGCTAAAAGTATATTTCCGAGACTTTTCTCTGTATATATAAAGGGATATTATCTCTAAGGATAAATACTAAAAGTTTGGGTTGAATGTTTTCTAAGTAGGCATGGCATAGTCACAATGTAGAGACCAGAAGCAGATGTGGAGAAAAGTTGGATAATGAACAATATAATATGAGGGCAAGGAAAATTGATTTTCTTCTTTGCTATTGCCTTCTTCTAGACGAATATAATTATCTTTCGACAGTAAACGATGAAATTACGATGGAACAGACAGAGTAGATTTGTTTAGGAGTATCATAGAAATACTACGAGTTTGCCTTCTCTTTTATATTTTACGGTTTGGACCTGACTGACGACTGACTGCCTTGATAGGCAGTTGCGTTTAAAAAACTTATTTTGTATAGAGCATCGTGGTAGTTGTATGTAATTTAAATGGCAAAATAGAAAGCAAACAAGTTATGCCTTCTGGCTAACACTACATGGATGTGAATGTAGATTTCCTACCGTTTGTTATTTCAAGACGCGATATACATTGAAAACTCTGGCCAGAAATTGGAAACGCAGTCAGCAGCGCTTCAAGTCAAGCTCATTTTGCAAACGCTAGTTTACTACCATTTAAACAAACATCGAACAAAAGTAAAAGAATGATACATTTCCTTAATAATACCCTAAATGCTTACCATTCGTGTTGCGTTAAAGTAACTTAACTTTCCCTAACTTGCAACTCCATGTCCATCCATGTATGCCAGTATGCCACTTCATATTCCACATGGGGTTCTGTTACTTCTTACGTAACTACTCTATTCATTCCAGTACAATGACGAAAAATGTGTTCTGCGTTGCCCCAGATTTCTTAAATGATTTTGGCTAAATTAACTGAAATCGGAAAATGATGAGACAAACTTATTGATTAACTTTACACCGACTTGCCTTTGTGTATGACAAATGTTTATTCTTGAATATATTAAAGTATTCAATTCTTGTAAATACCAACAATGCCAAGACCAAGAAATATCCTCTATTTTCTCTATTAGCCTATTGCGAGTTTTATGCTAATATGGTATAGGTATACTATAATATATTATGCATAAACATCTGAAGAAAGATTCAGAAAAAACGTCAAAAAATTTTAATACCGAAAATAGTAGATGTAAAGTATTATTTTGGGAGAAAGCTACAACCACGACAAAACGTTAATTGTCTTCCAAAACTTTTAGTTGAGTGCATTATCAAATATTTTGCGGTTCAAAATTCAGATTTTTCTCAGGATCTCATGGCCATGGCTGCACTGGTAAAGTTTATTTCGCTTTAACTGTATTGCAGGGTGGATAAGAAAATATGGTGGCCACTTGGCTACTCTGGCCACCAGTAAAGTAAGGTACCAGCAGACTGCAGTCGACTGGTACTCCGTACTCGACTGGTATTACTCGACCAGTACTGGACTTTTTCTTCGGAGACGATGCTGTTGTTTCAAGAAATACATATCCTTTATAGTTTATACTTCAATTTATAAAGGTAATCCTTCCATTCCATACATGGTGTTACATGTTACAGAAAAATCCTAGGACAAACTCACGGAGGAAAAGAGAAGCTTTTTATGTATCCTACCTATCCTACTTAGCTAACTACTTTTCGACGAAAGTGTTGCTAAATATCTTTTTCAGGGCTATTTCACATTAAAGGAATGGAAAAAGAAAGTAGTCTTCTAAGTCTAGTCTAGTAAGTCTAGTCAGTAGTATTCAGTTGTTAGTTCCGCAAAATCGTCTTTGGGATTTGGTGCTCTACCTAGCAGTCCGACTTCTTACAACATGATGTATTCATGAATCTGGGAAAAACTAGTGGGGAAATTCGAATCTGGTGATGATATCGACAATTTTGTTTACAAACTTCCTGTCACTACTGTCACTGTCCCTGAATAATGTTATACGTGACAAGTGGTTATACTTATCCTTATTTCGTTATAACTGTGCTAAAATTCGACCTAAAATTTTTGTCTATATTTCTCTGAATGTTTTTGTCAACTGAGATCTAATGATTGTTGACTGGTTGAATTTTTCACTATAAGAGCGGTGGCTAAAAAGACTTTAAAAGACTGAGATGTATTCTCTTTTCTCCGGATTGTATCGTCATTTAACACAAAGAGATGAATATTGTGTGGTGATTCTTGGCCTGGACAACGCTGGAAAAACGGTATCTTACTAAAATTGTTACTATCTTAAATGAAAGATGCGCAATTTAATAGGAAGCCAATTTGACGTAATAGTAATAGTAATAATAGTGAAATGAATTATCCAGTGAATTTATTTTTAGACGTATTTGGAAGCTACCAAGGCCTCATTAGTAAAAAATTATAAGCGACCGGACCCATCTAGGGTGACTTCCACAGTCGGACTAAATATTGGCAAAATAGACACAACGGGTATATCAATTCAGTTTTGGGACCTCGGAGGTCAGACAGAATTACAATCACTGTGGGACAAAGTAAGTGTAGATAGCGTCCTGTTGATAGCTGTAATGAATTTCTGATTTCCTTGCTTGCATTAAGGTCACGAGAAATCCCCAATTTAACATTGACAAAGTCCCCAATTTATATCTTTAATAACTTCAAAATTAGATAAATAAATGCAAATGTAATAATAATGTAGGGAGAGTCTCCGGTTGATAGGCTAGGAATTTGCGTGTTGAATTTTTAATTTATCAATAAAATTGTGGTTTGAGTAAAAAGTAATTTAAAAAAGACAGCCGTATGAATCGAACCAAAACACCCCAACCCTGGTTCAATTCCCACTCATGGACTCATGTCTTTTTAATTACTTTTTACCCAAAGCCCAATTGATAAATTAAAATTGAACACTCGAATTCCTAGCCAATGAAACGGAGAATCTGCCTACATTATTACATTTGCATTTATTTATCCAATTTTGAAGCTATTGAAGATATAAATCGGGAACTTTTTCAATGTAAAGGGATTTCTCATGTCATGTCCTTAGTACTATAAATACATTTTCAAATTGCAGTACTATTCCGAGTGTCACGCTGTAATATATGTGATTGATTCACATGACCGGGAAAGAATAGAAGAATCCAAAGCAGCTTTCGGTTGGTTTCCATCTTCTTCGTTTCTAATTTATATGTTCACTTTAGAAGTGTAAAATTTGATTCCATATAATTCGTTACAGATAAAATGATCAGAAACGAATACCTAAGTGGAGTACCGCTATTAGTTTTGGCAAATAAGCAAGACCTTCCTGACTGTATGGGGGTCCGTGATGTAAAACCTATTTTCAACCAGAGTGCCCATTTAATAGGTTCCAGAGATTGTATGGTTATGCCAGTTTCAGCACTTACTGGGTAAAATTATGTTACGCTTTCCTGACCTGCCACCCTCCATGATTTCTATAATGCTGCAAACGGATGCAGACATTAGTAAATAGTAAATACAAATAATATCTCATTTTTCTTTAGAGAAGGAATCGCTGAAGGAATAAATTGGATTATAGACTGTCTGAAAAGAAATTCAGATGTTCGTCCCCCTAACTCCAGTGATAAGTATAGCTGATAGTGTCCGCAAAAATATATAAAATATATAATTACATTCTTGGTTACTTGCACCGCATGCACGTTACCTGTTGTGAACTGCACCTTTTATGAATGTCAATGAGTTATTTAAAATTGCGAGAAGTAAATCGAACAAATGCGTTACGTGCAAAATGCCATACAGCAAGATATTTTATTTATTAAAACTGTTATCAACATTGATAATTGCCAACTTAGACACAGTAATTAAATGTAATTAAGACGACCTATATAGTCATACCATGGATCTTGGATATAAAATACATTAAATTTTAAGATCATTATTTTATCTTCGTAGTTATGTGTTGAAACTGGGACATCTGATAAAATAATTTTGCTAGATTCATTAAGTTATTCATGTTTGAAATATTAAAACCTGGATAAAACCTACAGTTGTCCTCACCACGAGTGGCAAAACAAGTGGCGAACGGTGCAATGGAAGCACTCTCTGATTGGTCGTGTTTCGTCATTTTGGGGCCTTCCCATAGGCAGATTGGCATTTAAAAAAATAATTAATGAAAAAAAGCTAATTAGCCTATGGGAAGGCCCCAAAATGACGAAACACGACCAATAAGAAAGTGCTTCCATAGCACCGTTCGCCACTTGTTTTGCCACTCGTGGTGAGGGCAACTGTATATATATAAATAGAAGGGTTGTCAAGGAAGATAAATCGTGTATCCTGATCATGTTTAATAATTTTGTTAAAGAAACAATTGTATTGCCCCGTTTCTAAAACGCTATTTCACTTCTCTGTGCTCACTGTGCTGAGTGTGCTGTGCACGAGTACTCGAGTTGCTGTATCTCTTTCTCATTTTTTTACTTTCGGCTTTTGAATATAATACAGATTTTCCGTTTCTCTGAGATATCTGAAAACTTCCTATGTGGTGATAGTGACTGTAAAAGGGAACTTTAGGAACAAAAAGAACTCGATAGAACGATAGAAATATCCCCTACAGAAGTGACATGAATCGCTTCATTTTACTGGCTGTATTATTTGCTCTGATAGCTGTTGTATCTTCTTTAAATGCCGAGAAGAATGATGCTAATCATAAAGAGCTGTGAGTGAGATTTCCTAATTTCATTGCCAAACTTTAGTCTTTTAGACCTTGTCCTCGAAATATTGCTCATTTAAAAATTAAACTGTTACACTACAGTGCAATAAACGTATGTAAGTTAAAGTAGGTAAGTTGGTTGCCGACTTGCCGGTGAAAACATAATGTGCTTTAAAGGTCCATTCTAATTTCTGCTATGAAAGATTACGAATTCCCATAAAATGTTTTTACGCACTTTAAGTTTTGTTTCCGCTAAGAGTCTTTCGGAAAAGGTCTAAAAAATTATAGTGTCCATATCTCCATATATTACAATTTCATTGAGAAATCCTCCTGTTTTTAGCAGCGTTGATACGAAGGTAGCGAGAGTCAAGCGTAATATGCACCGTAATTTACATAAGAAGACTCGCCTTGATGCTGCAAATTTAGCGGCTCGAAAGAAACGAAATAAGGTAATAGTGGTAATACGTATGTAAATCTTTCTTTACTCTCAAGATAAATGGTAAGTAAATTTAATTTGAAGCACCTATACACTACACTCATAAAATTAGTTGGATGATCATGCCCTGAGAGCAGAAGCTGACTCTTTGGCAGCAGCAGCAGAATCAGTTGCTGCAGGAGATAATGCTGCGGAAGCAGCAATTGAGATTGAAGAAGAGAGGGAGACCTTAGATCATGATCATAACCAAAGTGATAATAAAGAAGGATATGAAGGATCTTATGGAGACAATGAACTTAGTGAAGGGAATCAGCAGGATAACGAAAATGACGATGTCGTACTAAAAGAAGAAAGCATTCACGAGAAAACTAAAAGTACCCATAAACACACAGGGTCTTCCGAGTCTGAAGAAGACTCGAATTCAGAGGGGGTTTCTAGTGAGGAGGGTGAAGATACTTCAATATCTGGATCAAATGACAATGAGAATGAGGCAACGTTGAACAAACTTATGACTCAATCATCAGAGCTAGCTAAACAAATACGAATGGTTTTTGATATCATGGCAAAACGGGAAACCTTTCTTGTCGAGGAAATGAAGAAATTGCAAACTTCTCTTACAGACGCTATTAATGTTTTGAAAGCTGACGGGTCTATGTCAAATGATGGTACAGTACTAAGAAAACGAAGGGAATATAGTGCAGAAGGTATTTCAAAATGTACTACGTATAGTAGGAGATAGATACTTTGAGATACTGAAATTCATGAATTTTCTTTTTAACATTTAGAACCTTACCGTGCATGCGTCTACATTGAATCAGCGAGTGAAAATACCGGCCACGGACACGGTCATCATAGGGTAAAAAGAAATATTGACGAAACCTACCCTGTACAAGAAAACATCAAATATCACTCTGAAGCTCTAGTAAAACATAATGCGGATCAAGAACACGCTCAACATCTATCTTCTGATAGTGGAATAAGTGAAAATAAAATGAACAATGGAATTGACTTGAGTTCAGTCTACTGGTTTAAGTTACCTGATGAACATAACTTGGAGCAAGTGCATGAAAAGATTCATAAGATTTTGACAGGAATCCGTGCTTCCGATAGAGATATCTTAATCATACCTGTTACAAAATCATTTTCTTCGAAACAACAAGTTACGGATACATTTTTAAACATATTTCGCACTAAACGAGCAGCTAAACAGTAATGTGTAGTTTCACCTAAGCATTTGCAATAATTTACTATCGTCTACCAGCTTCACTATTATAATTGGTGTAGTATAACAGTATAAGTATAAAAGTATAATGATAAGCATCCATATTACAAAACATACTATTATATAAGTAAACGTGCTATTTATTATCACTGCGGGACGGGATGAGATTCATTGAGGATTGGGGATCTTTGTGGAAAGATAAGCCCTCAATTTTCGATTTTGAAAATAAACAATTTTAATTCAAAGATATTTAAAATTAACTTATCCTTTAATGCATTGTTCACCTGTCTCACATTTGTATGATGTATTGCGGATGATGGGTCACATTATTCTCATCATCTTCACCAAGAAGATAACACAAATAAAATATTGTCTACTGCCCCATCTACAGGTTTTGACACGTGTGTATGCTAGTCTATGCACTAGGCACGTTTTGAGTAACAGGTGAAAGGAGTTAGAGTGAAAGCTGTTTTCTTTAAATTGACCTTTCTGCAGATGCTGCATAGCTTTCATTTTTCTATTTCTTATTTTATGGCACGGTACAGTACAGTACAGGCTGTTGAAATTGATAGTGTTTCGCCAGGTATAGCATCATCATCTTGGGTTGGGCGAAAGTTCCACATGTCCAAAGAAAGCCGCTTCCCTCCTTCCGTTCAAACAGAATTATCTTATTCAGATATCATACACATCCAGAGTATCCTCATCGTACTTATCGTACCTTACTTAAGAGCAATTCTGTTCCCAAATCTAGGATAAAGGTCACTTACGTCTATTCGGGACTTATTGTATAGAAGTATTAGTATTACTTTAGGCCAGTTAATTCCTGAGATTGAACAGGATACATAGAACTTACTGATAATTTATTATTTTAGGAATTTACACTTGTTTTTGTAATGTAATGTCATTGAATTTAAATGTTTAAATACATAAGGTATTTACTTACTGTGTACACTGTGTAGTGATTGCGTGCATAATATAGTTAGTAGTAAGTGAACCAATGAACCATTTTGTGTTGAGCAGTTATTTTCGGTTGGAAACAAGCATCGTTATTATTGCCCGTTGTTCCAAATTAAGCGTGCAAACTACATTAACAGCTTGCGATAATTTTGATCTTGTAAGTGAGCACAGTGTGCCGTAACAAATTTAAATATTATATACGTTTTCATTTAAAATGGTATGATCTGCAATCTGCAGTCTACGTTTAAGAACTTGTGTAGTTAAGCTTAATTACGGTTCTGTAAGTATTTTTATTGGTTTTTATAGCTTTGAAAGGACAACTTAAAGCAACGACAAAAATAAAGGAAAGTCGTTTTGTATAAACTATTTGCATACCACTTATTATGTAAACAGATTGCTCGCTGGACGTTTGGATGTTGTATACCGATTCACCGACTTGATTGATGGTATGGATAAATTGAAACATAACATGATATAATTATATTATTGGTCGTATAAATTTCAATTACATTAGATACTTTTGTCCCTGTTTTATAAAAAAAATAAGTAATTTATTGAGTCCATGTCTGTAATTCATTAATGTGTCAAAAGATTTACTTTATTTTATTTTTTGAATTTCATGGAACTTCTTTTGACAACTGGTCACGCTAATATTGTGTTTAATTGCCATTTAGAAGATTTATTAAGAACCAGCCACGTAAAACTCATTGGTGACTAGTGACTTGGTAAGGATACCCTAAATCGTTGTTTCTTTTAATTTAATTTAATGCAATTGCTGCATTTATTCAGTAACAAGTAACAACTGTCACGTAAGATGATGGTTTATATATTGTGTCACTAAATGGATGTACAACTTTAACTACTATAGCTAAGCTATACTCACCCTGTCAGTTTTGGGGAGATTCCACAGATCAGCTGACAATTCTTAGTGTATGGTTCAATGCATCCTAATTAATGTATGGAGATAATGCAGTTCGTATATTATACTTAAAGTATTCACTTTAGCATTCAATAATTTAGAATTGTTTGTTTTGTTTCTGCTAATAGCACTTAATAACACTGGCACTATATAATTGTCAACTTGTTATGTTACAACTTTGTTCTCACTTCTCGTACTTATATATAATTAAGCGCTTTTTGTGTTTATTAAGGCATAATTATTATAATATACTTTAGAGAAGACGGTTAGAGTAACAGAGACTTACTTTTGTGAGAAAATTACCAGTTTAACATTTGAAGTGTTGATTATATTCATTTGTTCTTTACTTTACTTTACTAATAACTTTGTTCTAAGACTAATTTTTGACATGTTAAGAAATGACATGGGCGCTAACGTTAAGTAAGTAGTATTGTGATTTAACATGTTTAATGATTTTTATTTAAAACTAGTATTGAGCAAAGTCACGGCTAAGTGTACTTGATTTTAAGCAATCATTGAAAAGCCAAACGTTTGCCTTATTGATCATCATGGAAGTGGCTAACACAATCAAGCAGGTCATCAATGACGCTGTTGAGAGAGGTATGAATTTCACTATGCAAATTGTAAAAAATGCTTAAATAGTTTTCCATTATTTGTTGAAAATGATGTTTTATTGTGGTTATTACTATTGGTGTTTTTGTAAGGCTGCGGTATTTAGAAGCAATTTAAGGGAACTATTATCATTTCATTTACATTTATTGTTAATTATAATGGCTTATTAAGCAAAGCACGTAGATGTTATTTGGGTTTGACTAAGACTCACGAGCTAACAAGGTGGCATGTAAATATTATAAGGTGAAAAGTGTGTCCCGTTCTTAAAGTTTATTTTCTTCATAATGCACCTCGCGTTTAATTAAAACTAAGTTTGCATGCACTAAGCTAATTGCTTCGCTTAATGGGTCAATAGCTTATTTGTTATTACTAGTTTCGTTAAATAATCACTTTGTAACTCACATGCAGTGTCCTCTTGGTTCGCTTCTGCTAACAATCTTATTCATTAGTGTCTGTATCTTGTAATTGGCGTACTTTATAAAATAGGTACAGCCTGGGCTTTAAATATGAAATTAAAGTATGTAAAATATTTTTTGAATTTAGTCAAAATGCCTGCTCCACTTCGTCTTAGAGATCTGATCCGTATGATTCGTGCTGCTAGAACTGCTGCCGAAGAAAGAGAAGTTGTTAACAAAGAGTGTGCCAATATTCGAAATACATTTCGGGATGAAGATTCCGTTTGGCGATGTCGCTCAGTGGCCAAACTACTGTATATTCACATGCTAGGATATCCTGCACACTTTGGCCAGTTAGAATGCCTCAAATTAATAGCTAGCCCCAGGTTCACAGACAAACGTATTGGTTATCTAGGAGCAATGTTACTACTGGATGAACGTCAAGACACCCATCTTTTAATTACAAACGTTTTGAAAAAGTAAAGTTCAATAATTATTTGTTTTGATCATTATGATGAGTTTATGATGAGTTTTTGTCACATGAAACTGATGCATTTATTCTTGAAACTAGTGATTTAAACTCGAACGCACAATTTGTTGTCGGATTGGCGTTGTGTACATTGGGAACGATCGCTTCAGTGGAAATGTCTAGAGATTTGGCCCCTGAGATAGAAAGATTGCTTAAATCAAATAATGCTTACTTAAGAAAAAAGGCTGCATTATGTGCTTTCCGAATCGTCAGAAAAGTGCCAGAATTAATGGAAATGTTCCTTCCTGCATGTCGGACTCTTATTGCCGAGAAGAATCATGCAGTTCTTATAACAGCTGTCACTCTTGTTACAGAGATGTGTGAAAGATCCCCTGACACTTTTAACTACTTTAAGAAGGTATGTTGACCACATTCTCCTACATGAAATTATTACGTAATATTGTATATTTAATAGTTTATGTATGGTTTATTTATCACTTCGCAAATTGCTGACGCTGACACCATAATTAACTGCATTTAAATAAACTTCAAGTTATTATACATAATCGAATGTTTAATTCTTCTATTTAACAAGTGAAAGTTAAATAGCTAAAACTTGGCCTCTTGATATTTTCGTATGTGCACATTTTCAATTTTGAATTTTTAGATATTCATTATTTATTTATTTATTTAGTATATCTAGATGTTGGAATAAATAACTTTCTGGTATAAATTAAGAATGCACATTACTAGCTGAATAGTATGATTTTTAAATTAGCTTACTTTACTAACTCATTCACATTTAAAGAGTATGATTGTGTTCATTGTGTTTAGTGTAACTTGTCTAGTAATTTCACTGCAATGTAATGATCGTAATGTGATAAATAGTATTTTGATTTTGTGTGCAATTTTCACATTCAAAAGGATCCTGATAATTGGGAGGTAAGAATGCCCTTATGCGCTAGCTGTGTGATTAGATTGATTGCCTTTCTGTTATTACGCCTTTATTAGTGAGGTAGTTCTCTATCCATTGACTCTGAATTTGTTTATTGGAAAATAACTATGAAATGATGATTGATTCAAGAGCTTCCTTCATTTTCTCGCTAACTTTTGCCATTTTTAAAGTAGAAATCTGTACTTACTTACATTGATTATTTTTTCTGTTTTAGATGATACCTACTTTGGTGCGTACAATGAAAACTTTAATATTGTCCGGGTATTCTCCCGAACATGACGTATCTGGTGTAAGCGATCCATTCCTACAAGTAAAGCTTCTTAGATTGTTGCGAGTTTTGGGCCGTGGAGACCACGAAGCGGCAGAAGCTATGAATGATCTTTTAGCTCAGGTAAAATTTATGGTGCTACTAATGTTGGTAGATCTGAGAATATTTAATAAACATTTAAACTATTTTATTATGTTTTTGCTCATAGTAATAATTATGAATTTCATCATAATCGTTTCAATTTCAAAAACTATGTATACTAAAGCCTTAAATGTTTTACTATTGCTATTATTTATACTTTAAATACTAGGGATGCATTTGATGGAGTGGTTAACATTCGTTTTATGATATGTTTATCGGATATGAAGTGACATTCAAAAAAGTAATATCATTTTCTTTTAATGTTTAAGGTTGCAACGAACACAGAAACTAGTAAAAATGTCGGAAACGCCATATTGTATGAAACAGTTCACGCCATCATGGATGTTCAATCAGAGTCCGGGTTAAGAGTTCTTGCTGTTAATATTTTAGGACGATTTCTTCTTAATTCTGATAAAAATATAAGATATGTTGCTCTTACTACCTTACAAAAGACAGTAACACTGGACCAAAACGCTGTTCAAAGACACAGATCTACTGTTCTCGATTGCTTAAAGGTAACAGAATCCATTCAAAAGCTTTGTGCACTGTTCTCCTTTTTTAAATTATGTTGTACAACTAAAAAAGAGCCTAACTTGTTAAAACACTAATTCTCTTGCAGGATCCAGATGTTAGCATAAGGAGAAGAGCTATGGAGCTTAGTTTCCAATTAGTTACAGATTCAAATCTGGACACAATGACCAGAGAATTATTACAGTTTATGAGTAGAAGTGAACCTGAGGTGAAATCTGTGTGTGCGTCTAATCTTGTGTCAATAGCAGAAAGATATGCTCCGAATCCATCTTGGCATTTCCATACTTTGTTTGATATTTTGCAAGCTGTAAGTTTTTAAAGTTTATTAGCTAAAAAGCTAAATAATTACTATCATAATATTTAAATATTTTTATTTGCAATAAAATGGAAAATTATTATTTCAGACTGGAAACAGTGTTCGAGAGGATGTTGTTTCTTCAATATTGCAACTTATATCTGACAGTCCTAACATTCAAGGAGATGCAGTCGGGTGTTTATGGGAAGCAACAAAAGGACTGAAAAGTATGGAAGACTATCAACCACTCGTCCAGGTAAAATTAATCACACAATAAAATAATCGTGCACTGTTACAAATATTTATTTTATGCTTAGGTGTGTTGTTGGTGTGTTGGTGAATACGGTGATCTTCTTTTAAATGGAAGCAATGACGCTACGGCAGATGAAATTCTGGAATGTTTTCAGCAAATGTTATGGTCACCGCATGTTAATATTATTACAAGGCAGTATTGTATTTTGGCACTAGAAAAACTGTCAGCTAGATGTCCAGAAAGCTGTGACCGTGTTAGGTAAGCTAAGCATCTTTTTCGGAAATTAGTATTGAGGTTTAATAAAAACTGTCTCGTATTTTATAATTAGGGCGATTGTCGCAGCGTTTGGATCGCATTTAAATGTCGATCTTCAACAGCGTGCTGTAGAATTCGGAGCTCTTTGTAGAACGCATGATCACCTCAGAGCCCCTATTTTAGAAAAAATGCCACCCATTCCATGTGACAGAGAGAAAAAAACAATGGCAAACGGAACAGATGAAACTAATCAGGATGACGTTGCTGACCTGCTGTTAGGAGACGGAATAGGTAGTTCTGACACATTCGCTGACACACAGGGTAATGATTCGGTAAGTGAATTTACTTGTATTTGCATAACGTTTCATTTTACGTTTTATGTTTAGTTAAAAAATGCTGTGAATAATTTTTATTTTATTATCTTATAGAATGCTTTACTGGACTTACTTGGAGGTATGGATCCGGGAGAGCATGATGTTGTACATGATGTTCCAAGTTCATCTACCAATCATTCTGTATTTGGGGTTAGTAATAGTGGAGGTGGAGCTCTTGCAAGTGATTTATTAGATTTATTAGGCGGGGGAATGAGTGAGAATGTGTCAAGTCCAGCAAATAGTTTGCCACAAGTAGGTGCATCTCTGTCGTCGATGAACCTATTTGCCACTGTTTCACCTAGTTCTGTGAACGGAACATCATCATCTCAACAAATGGAGTTGATTCCTGGTCAGTTTTTTTCGCCTGCATTTTTTTCTTTGAGCAAATCCGAACAACAAACACAACTTTGGCAAAGGGCTGAACATGACAGTATTATGTCGGGTACGTAAATCATTTTGTTTTGGCCCACATTTTAATATGTTAATTTCAAACAAGTTAAAATTGCGTTTATTTTTAATAGAATATGGAAAAGCTATGATGGCCTACAGTGATGAAGCAATTTGGATAGTTTTTGTGCCAATTTTGGCATATTCTAATCCTACAAACGTAGTAATGCAAGTTCGGGCCGGAGGAAGGTCATCTCAAAATTCAGTCACAGAGTTTATTTTTCAAGCAGCCGTCCCCAAAGTAAGTTTTTTCGATAGGCCGATTGATGAGTATGACGTGTGTGTCGATGCATGTACTATATTTTTAAATGTGCTTATATTTAGACTTTCCAATTAACGCTTGACCCTCCGTCGGGTACTAATTTAAACCAAGGAGCAGTTGTCACCCAGAAAATTACTATAGCTAATCCGTCTAAGGTACTATGATTTATACAATAAAAAGACTTCGAAAAGAATAATGTCAAATATTAGTTTGCTAACTATGCATGGTGTTTTTAAATACAGGCTGTACTAAAGATGAGGCTTAAGGTTAGCTACAGTTTAAATGGAGTACCTCAAGAAAAAATTCAAGAAATACACAATTTTCCTTCTGATTTCGTATCATCTTAATTAAGAATTTGATACTTCACCGTCCGTCCTTGAAACCAAAAATGCTAAAAATTTTAAATAGACTATCTCGTCGGAATGTATCGTTAGTGAAGTATTCATATTGTACATTGGCCTCCTGAGGCTGAAGTATTCATGATTGTTTGCAAACGCTAACTTAGAATAAGAATCCAGCCTTATTGTTGATGAATGTAACTGGTGAGTTTTTTGGGCTATTCCACCGAACGGCAAAGCTCAATTTTGTACATAAGAAGTGAACAAACACTAGACGCCATTAGTTCGAGGGAAATTGTTATAGTTAGTTAATTGCATATCCTGTGTAATTTACATCTTAAAGCAATTAATTTTAAAATATTTTATTTAATCATGTTTCGTCTTTAAAGTCATTGCCTTGAATTGTTAGCGATAATGAAAGCAGGTCGTACAGTGATCTTATATTAATATAATGTTCATCACAATAATACTAAATAGATGTATTACAGTCCCCTTACTACATTCCTCAGGTATCTGGGAAATACTAGTTAACCGAGTGTATGATAAATTACTGATTTATTTCTTGTAAGAACGTTGGATGTGTAAGTTTCCTGGCATTGTGTTTTTAACAAACACCTTTCTTAATAAATTCTTCAAAGCTCAGTCAATTTCGGGATAAAATTTTGGAATTCATCACTCGTTATTTGCTTCATTAAATGGCATAGTTTTAAACTTTATATTATCATTTATTTAAACAATTTTTAATGACACGTGGTAATATTGAGGCAACTAATTTAGGTGGACATCTTGGCATCTTGTTGAGGATTGAGAAAAATGCAAGTACAAGTGAAACGAATAGGTCAAACGATGAAATACAAAGAATGCCCTTTATTCGTGTTAAAATATGACACGACATTGCAATGTGTGAGTGATGTATTATACAGAACCATACTAGTGAACTTGTACATGTAGGGTAGGTATCTAATATTATTAAACAATGAAACTGCTAAGTAAGATTATTGATAAGTCACCAACATATATTAGCAGAGTTGAGTTCATTTATTTATTAAATACATCTCGTAAATGTATATGGCATTATTTTATCCTAAAGTACTAATCCGTAAACAAAGGTACACTGAACTAAATAGCATTAAGTAGTATCTACATTTTATACCGTACAACCAGACAGCTTATCACTAAGAAAAGAACCACAAAAAAGTTCGGAATTATTTGGGGAAAGATATTCCAAACAGAACATACGACTTCTACTATACATTATCATAGTAATACACTGTCATTTGTCAGCATTGTGCTATCCGATATCCTCTCAAAAATTGTCACTACACTTATTCTGCATATAATTTACCAAATTCATCTAGATCTAACAAAGCAATTCATATTAAATTTTGCATATAGTGACACAGTAGATAGTACTTCTGTCTTTTGTCTGCTTAAATAAATACATTTTATAACGCACAAGGGATTCTTCATATTTGTGGAATTGGAATAGTACCAATGCGTAGGGTTGCGTAGACTAAGTGCTACATAGTCCACAAATTGTTGTTTTGTTTGGATTTTAAAATCCAAATCGAAAACATCTCTGGTTTTTTACATATTCAGAGTTTTTGACAACTGCTGCATATAATGTATACTTAGTATTAGTTCATTACATTTCAAAGGCAATAATATATATCTGCTATCAGTCCATTACAAACAAGAAACAAAGAATTATAGTATTACATTATAAGCTTTATAAAACTCTAAAAATGTACATTCTCCACAACATTAGTTTTAATACATCATATTGAATACCTTTGTATTTGTGTACCTACTTAAGCCTCAACGTACTCTTAAGATAAATGTAAAATAACTACAAGGAGTAAACCTACATATTACGTAGGTAATCAACAAAATAACCTAAAATTATTAACTGATATTTTTACGACCATACAAGGTCAGCAAGTACCTCAGATACAACAGGCCTGTTCCACATAGTAGATCCTTTTAGTCTATCATTAGCTAACTCTGCCTCGAATGACGTTTGAAATGCAACTCTTGCATTTCCGGTGGACTTTCCCATATCATTCAGATTGCGGACGATGCGTTCATACGGGATTTGTATCTTGAGCACTCCTTCCAGGAACTTAGCAATATCTTCTATTTCAGCTTTAAAGGGGACGTTTGTGAGGGCAACAATACATCCTAAAATTATACAGGTAATTTAATGCTTACAAAATTGTCGTTATTTGGTAAAAGGTTGAATAATTTGCATTTGTACCCCAACCGAAATACCTGGTTTAAATAATAGAAGTTTTTCTGGTGTCATTCCCATATCATGTGCCCTTCCTCTAGTTGTTGAGCTAACACGGTCATCTCTATCCACCCCATTTCTGTTCCCGTTTCCACCTTCTCGGAAATCCTCATAGTCCATATTATTTGCTCTTGAGTCAAAGCGACTCATTCGATTGCTAGGATTTCTCATTCCTCCTCTGGTTGGTCCACTTGGTCTCATTATTCCCGGCCCAGGAGCCATAGGATTAGGAACCATGGATTGCTGCATTGCTTGAACAAATGGATTTGGATTGGGATTATGAAATCTTGGATTTTGACTAGTGTTGCCTGGACCATTAGGACGAACACCTAATAGTGAAGGCCGAGAAATGCCTCCGTGTGGATTCCTAAAATTTGGTTTGTCTACAACGCTTCCGTTGGAAGGTATTAATGTCACTGAAATAGAGTTGCGGCCATACATCATTCCATCTTTTGTAGTTGCCCTAAGAGCTTTGTGATTATCTTGAAATTCGCAAATGACCTGTCCGTTTGGTGAACCGTGCGAATCAAAAAGTTTCCTTACATTAGTAGGTTTTAAACCAATGTCAGAGAAAAAATCGAAGACATCACGGTCAGTGATGTTTGGTGGAACTCCTTGCATCATTACTGAACTACTTTCAATGTCCTATAAAAAATAATTTAAATTTATTGAGAGGGGGTTTTAAAAAGTAGATTGCTTTGCTGATTAAATGAGCTCTACCCACCATTCCTACATCCAAGTCAAAAAGTGATTTGGCTCCCGATCCAGACTGCCTGTTGTCCCGATCCCGAGATTGTCCTCCTGGGGCGTTGCGTTTAGCAAGATTCATGTCCTCTAACTCACATAATTCTACAATCAGAGAAGCTCCTTCCTGGGATCTAACTATGCTATCAACTGCACGTTGAGCTGCAGCCGGATTTTCTAAGCTGACAAAAGCTGTCACAGAAGGTCGCCCATTTGTACCTTGAGCAGGGACAACCAACAAATCGTTGACAGGAGCGTCTCTTAGAAGCCGTGATGAAACGTCTTTGCCTGTTATTGCTGGAGGAAGGCCTCGAATTGCTATACAACTTGATTGCGCAGAGTTTGCATTATTGTTAAATCCTTGAAAATAAATAACATTACCTGTTAAGTGATATATAAAAATATGCTTCTTTTCTTTCAATAGCTAAATCGATTGTTTCTTATTGCAATATGGCCAATTCCTGTTTTCAGTTTATTATCGTTTACAACATCTAATAACTGAAGGAACCCAATCATTTAGCTTGTTTCATGAAAACGTTAACGGGAATAATGAAAACCGATTTAAAAATCATGACGTGACCCACATTTCACTACGGTATTATAGGTATGGCATTATTATAGGTACGACACCCTGTCACCCTGGTCCAATATGCAATTTGAAACAATCGATTCCAAGGCATAAGTACTTAAGTATAACTAACATTACAACGAGTTTTAAATAATCACACACTACCAATAAGGTAAAGATTACTCATGTTCCTACTCGAACTGCTTTCTCTTTGTACAAAGCATCACCCTACGTCACGAATCCGATTCTCTCGCCTTATACAAACAGGTCATTATTGCTTGTGTGGGTAATTTGCATACATATTTCCAAAGAATCTTGTATTTTACACTGATTAGTGTACTGAATCTAATACTTTTGGTAAAATACAACATACATCTCATCCATCATTCCTAATGAATTGTACTTTCTCATATTTCATACTTTCTTATACTTTCTCAAAACCGTTGTTTCGACACCATAGGACTAGTGATTCTCAATAACATCGTATACTAAGTGTAAATGGCACATTATACACTTGTTTTACTCATCTTCACCTTCACAGGAGCTCGTAATTATAATTATATTATAGGCATCGTGAAATTCGAGATGCTTTTACCCAGTTTCACTCTGCTCCCGTATGCACTACATTCAACTGACATTATCGAAATACATTTGAAGAGATGAAACGACAATAGTTGTCTTCAACAGCCACACATGATGAAAATCCAGAAAATCATGTAGGTGTACCAAAAGCCTGTTAGTTTAGTGAAATATTACTTTCACCATAATATTAACATCAAATTAAAAACGAAGAAAAACTAAATTTAAGCTTTTAGCTCACAAGGGAAACTCTTTACATATAAATCGTGCCCAGGAATCTTTTTTCGGCCAATTTGGCCATGCTGATTTCAGAAATGAAGGAGTTCGTCTGCAGAAATCATGTTTTTTATGTAGGCGCCGAAAAATCCGATGTTACCCAGGTGGGTGGGATTGCTTTTCTTTCTACTCTTAATATTTGATACATTTCGGTGGTAATTTGCCTGACTGTTTTAAAAGGTATTTTTGAAAAGTAATGAAGTAAGGGAGTTTTAAGCAAATTTTGAACTGACAACACTCCAGTTTTACGTGCAAAACGATATAGGGCATGACCTTAGAAAATCAAAAGTTTTTGAAAAAATGACCTGCCCATACCTACGAAATACCTAGGTAGGTTTTGCTTTTGACCAACAATTTTAATTCAGAATATTTATAGATATACGTATTTGTACAAAATTGGTTCGCATATCACACACATTTGGTTTCTGTTACACTGTAGATAGATATCGTTCTGTAAACATGTTGATTCTTCTTCGCCTGTGTGCTTTGTCCAGCTCAATAATATGTACAATGAAAAGTACAATAATATCCTTCTTTGTGGACATTTATTTTCAAAATGAAGGGAAAGTGGAACATTATTTTAATAGCAGCTTTTGTTACACTAGAAAACCTGCATAAAATGAGTAATCCGCATTTATTGTATTTACAAATCGTCAAGTAAATTGTAAAATCTCATCCTTTACTTACGTATCTGCTGTGACAAGATAGAAACCAGTATCTGAATGTGAAAATCGAATATTTTGTACGTGTAAAGTGTAAAAGCATAATTTGTGTACTACATGAAGGTACAAATTTGAGCCTTTGGGATATACAAAGTTCATATATATTTGAATAGTGCCTTCATTTGTTATACTATTTATTTCTCTAAACTTTTCATTTCGAATGATCATTCCAATTTTATTGGTCTCAAATATCGCATACCCTACCAGCTCAATGATTTCCTATGTAGATAATAATATTATTAAAACCAGTGCAAAAAAAAATGTACGAGGGGCATTCAGAAAGTCTTCAGCCTATAGCCGATCCACTCATTTTGGTTGCCGTTTTCTTTATAAACGAGAGACACTAAAACACATTTTTCATTGCTTTACGTTTATTAATTAATTGACCAAAAATTAATTGGTCACGATGGATTGAGTTTCAGGGAAATATTGACATAGGAGGATACTTTATTTGTACCCTTTTGAACTACAATAAATCATTCTTGCCAGTCCATCAAGAATGGTCTTTCAAAAACCGTTGCTGTCACGTTGAGGACTTATTGAGAGCCCCTCGTATACTTTCACTGTGATACGCGAAAAACCTGTGGGAAACCCCTAACCAAATTGAAGAGTCGAGTTTAAGGAAAATATTTAAAAAATTCCATTTTACCCATTCATTCAAAATTATACTATTAAATTACAGTATAAATTATAGTTTTACTTTAATAGTTTTACCAATAACTATGTACCTCAAATAAGTGTTTTTCGATCTATTTTAGACCTATTTTGTGTTTTATCTGTTTTCATGAGGTTAGCATTTCTACATGTTTGATGATTTTATATTATTGGGCACCATTAGAATCATAAGGAAATTTTCTATTTATGATTGATGAACTTATCTGGTGGAATCATAAGCATAAACATCATATCTTTCTAGATGTAAATCGGGGCGAAAGAGATTGCGATTTGATCGAATGAACTTAGGGTACCTATGTAATTGTGACTGCCACTCAATTGCTTATCTAAATATAAACACATCTATAGATATACATTATTTATTTCTAGCAGGATGTTTTGTTCACCAATGTGCGTGCACAAAAAGATCGCATGAAGGGATGGAAGTTCGATTTATAGTTAATTAAGCCTTAGTACTTTTAATCTTAGTTGATTAAGCTTAAGTTGATTAATTTCGTTCATTTTCTCTCCCGATTTCAAAAAGTCTGGAACAATTTCTCCCTCTCTCTCTTGTGTGGCTTATAGATGCAATTTTATTTCGTTTTAAAATATTCCTATTTAATTTTCCCTATAATACTTCAAACTGTCGTTTCCAGCAAAGATAAAAGGCATTCGATAGCTTTACAGCTACTGTATGCAAAACGGGATGTCTGTCTGTCTGCTAGTTCGTTAATTAGTGAGAGTTAGAATACCTCACGACGAACGCATTGAAATATTTTGATGAAACTTTTAGTGTACTTTCCAGGGACGAAGTGTAGGTTCCCTTCTGAAGCATGACGAAAAAAAATAGAATATAAAAATAGAAATAGAAAATAAAAAACCTCAAATAACAAAATATTTTGCAAATTATTTGTGACTAGTGTCAAGATGTTTCTCATGTTTGCTATTTCTTTTGTTTTACTTTCCGCTACTGTCTTATATGCTTTTTTTAAATGGTTTATTAAGTTTGTAGTGAGAATTGAGATTAATTCGCTCGGAGTTGCTAATACGAATACACACCAAATGTTTGTAATTACATTACAATCAAAAAATCGTAATCATTCATGATGATGAGGGGAATTTCCGAAAGTGTCCTTTTGGAGTTTAATGGATTGGGAATCAAACTAGTTTGATCAATAAGACGTGAGTATATGTGGTGGATAAAGAAGCAAACCCAATCCAATGTCATATTTAGATTGTTTAAAACAATACGGACCCATTAATTGTCCTACTCCAGTTCATAAGTAAGCATTATTTATAGTGTGTGATTATTCTGATTATGTAAATGGATCATTTGAACATAAGTTAAAACTCGTCGCTGTCGATGGCTTATTAGATATATAAATGAACACTTACTACTTGTTCTCTGGTTAGAGTTCTTATCCCGATCGTTATTATGGCGATCCCGATCTCTGAATTCTCTTTCGCGATCTCTCTCCCTATCTGTATCTCTGTCACGATCCCTAGACCCTTCCTTTTTAGAATTCTTATATTCTTGTGTCCATTTATCGAAAGATATGCCTTCGATGTTAATAACACTGTTTCTTAGTTTGCGTCCGTTGGATCGATACACTTTGGGGAAATCGGATGCTCTTTCGAGTTTTAGAAATGCAAGTCCTTCGTCAAAATGTCTTACGACACCTTCACCTCCACTTTGTAAATCAACTCGTACGAATTCGCGGATCTATGAAATTGACCATTTGTAGAATATATTATTTAAGGCTCCATGTACTTATTTGAAGGGAAGTTTACATGGTGTCCGGAAAGTAAAATGGCCGGAAGCCAAAGGTAGAAATATTTAGTAGAGTAGGTTGGCTGATACAAACATAGTGAGCACTACGGAATTAAACCTAGAAATTAATGTTATTGGGGAAAGAGCATGTCAAAATATAAGTTATTTTGTGCATATATAATAATTTAGTACAGAAGAGCAATTATTTTGGCATCCTTTGAAATTTGCACCCAGTTTGCTATTTCAATCTTCAACAATTATTTCTTGCTTAAAGTGTGAAATTGTGAATACGTAATATGAAACTAAATATTCTAATTTTTAATGACGTGCTCAAAACTTAAAATTTGACTGGAGAAAATCTTGCAAAATAGGATCTTAAAGGGATGCATTGGCAAGATTATTCTGACATTTTCCTTTTATGTAGGATTTTTTTAACAATAAAGAATCAATCTTCCTGAATTTTAAGCTAGAAGAAAAGTCACAGTTTAGATGGAAGAAAATGAAAACAAGAACAAGAATGTTGGCTTATTATTATGATTTTCACCTTTCAAAGAAAATTGTATCATAATTATGTATTATTGCATAATACTGCGTTTGGTAGATACCTACATTGGGGATATAAAAATAAAGTCTAGAAAAATTCCCATTTTGCATCATTGCACAGTAAACAAAATATAACTTTCAAAGCTAACCGTCTATCTACTAAAGGCCCCTTTTTATCATGCAAGTTACAATCAAAATACTACTAGCCGTTTTATGAATATATGTAAGTGCTTTAAGTTTAATAAATTGAAGTCTAGTAATACCTCGCGGAAAGAAGCATCTTTGGGCAAGCCAATTAACTTAATACATGGATGCTCCTCGACTGTAAGATTGTTGCTATTTGAAGCAGGATCGGAGTCTCGTCTACCACGCTTCTCATTTTCTTGACCTCGCTTAGCAGAGCCTGACTTGTCTGTATTTTTCTCCGGACTAGACTCACTTTTTCTTCTTTCGTCTCTAGCTCCCTTCTCGCGATCTCTGGAATTTCTGCGTCCAGTTCTTCCTCCACGATCTCGACTGCGACTACGGCTCTTGCTTCTAGATCTTCGTCGTCTTCTATCTCTTTCCTTGTCCCTATTCCGGTCGTTCCTTACTTCGGAATCTCGATCTCGACTTCTACTGCGACTTCGGCGACGTCTATGGTCAAGCATAATGGCCAATGATGATTAAAATAAATTACGCCATTAAGAATGCATTAACCAACTGAAACACATATCAATCACTAACCTAGCAGCAGTATTTTCGCGTTCACGTCGTTCTCTAGACCGAGACCGACTACGTCTTCCACCTTTATTAGTTTCTCTGGAATCTCTGTTTTCCCTATGTTGATTAAGATTTCCAATTTCATTTTCTCTGTTGTGGCCTGACATACCTCCTCCTGCACTTAAGCCTATGTTTCTCTCTCTAGGACTATTATTATGAGTATGAGGCATATTATTACTCATAGGGCCAGTGGGACGATGCTGATGCTGTTGATTATGGGGATTGAAATTTGGGCGAGGCGGTCTGTTGCCAAGACCCATTCCCCCTGTAGGAACACCAGGACTGTTATTATTTGCACCACTACCAGCCATAAATGGAGAAAAACTGTTAGGGCCCATGCCCATAAAACTGTTTCCAGAAGCTCCAGGACCACTCATTGCACTGTTATTCATTCCCATCGGATTGTTCATTGCTCCCATTCTGGGTCCTCCTGAATTGAAAGCTCCAGGTATTCCTGCAGCAGCAGGGCCTTGTTGATTCATCATACCTGGCATTCCTAATATACCGTTGTTACTATTCATGCCTGCTTGACTTCCAACACTGCTGCCAATGTTTCCTGGAGAATTACTGCTCCCACTATTCATATTATTTGGCATCATTCCAGGGAATCCCATCGGATTTCCCATTGATGGCATATTTGGAGGAATGATAAAAGGATTAATAGAAGGATTGGGTCCTCGATTATTAAACATCCCTTGTGGGTTCGGCAGGTTAGGAAATTGTGGTTGCTGCTGTGAATTCGGAGGTGGCCCACTTGGAATTCCAGGAAAATTTGTCATTAATCCAGGGGGCATGAAATGATTTGGAGTTCCACCAGATGGAAGATTCATGCCTGGAGATGGGAAATTGGACATATTTCCAACTGACTGGCCAGTTGGGACTGAAAGGGCACTGTTACCTCCACTATTCATTATCATAGGATTTGTCTGACTGGAATTTGTCGGATCCGGGGAACGCAATGGTGGCAAACCGAGACCACTGTTGGCATTGTTCTGATGGGCATTTGAAGAAGCAGATGAGGATTGGCTAGACGTTGAATCTCCTCCCTGCAACGATGATGGAGATCCTTGAGGATGAAGGCCCAATGCTTGGAGGCGAGCTTGTTCTATCACCTATGATAAACCATGAAAATCTCGTTCTGAAGTAATTAAGAAGTACTGCTAACCTTTTTGGATAATTATTTAGAAGAGGTATTTTTTCATTTCACTTTAAAATCATGCAACTTTCATTTCATACGATTTAATAATCAACGTAATTAGCAAAAGTTCTCTGTTCTGTTAAATGATTCATAGATATAAATGAAAATTCAAAATAAAAGACAGTTAAGTACCCATAAATAACAAGACGATAGTGTAATACGAATGTAAATTGCATAAAGAGGTTTAAATGGTAAAGTTAGTACTACGTAAAGTAGCAATGGGTGGGGTGACTGGGACGGGGGGTTCTGGTATTACCCATAGTAAATTCTTAAACGTAAACCACGTTTTATGTAAAAATCGGGTTATGGTTATTGTTTCATAACCATAAGCAATCAATGTATCGCGTTTGCATAAGCATGCAATTTAAAAATCCAATGATGTAAACATAGCAGGTCTAATAGTCTAATCAAATACCATAATGTTTTAAATTTTTATTTTACTCCGCAAATCTATTAAGGAAAAACAAAAAAACATAGATATTTCTAATGTTAGTGTGGGGGACTGGAATTATTGGTTGGTTCAATTCTCTCTCATTGTGCAGTTGAATGAAAGCTACACATTTCAATGTTTTATTCTCAATAAAAACACTACTACTACCTATGTCTGTGTTGGAAGTAAAGAAGACTCCACAGTGTCCACAGCACGATATGTTATTGTTATGGACCATTAATAGATACCCAAGATGAAACATCGCCATTCTCTTTAAAAATGCTATGATGGGCTGCTAGAGTCCGATTGTCCGACCGAAGTCCAAATGGATAAATGGACGGGAAGATGAAGTAGACCAAGACAATATCAGTCAACTGAATGAAAGTATTATGCTCAATATGAATATCAATTTGAAAAAAACAACATACTTCGTATGCTAAGTATCAGTATGTTTGCGTCAGATGCATTCTAATCAATTCTTGAACTCTTTTCAGAATTTGAAGGTATGCATTAAAAGGCTATAAAGAACGGGAATGTATCAATGTATGAATGTACAGAAACGGGAAGTCCTGAGAAGAGTTTCTGAAAATTATCAACGAATAATGAATAGTAATATTAGTAATTCAATACAAATTGGGAAACTACCTTTAGCCCTTTAACTAGTCATGAATGAAATTCATTTGTGTTTGAAATAATTTGGAAATGAGGTGAAATAGTAACAATGGAACCACGGATGCAGGAGTGCAACAACCTACGAATTCTGGTAAGTTCTGATAGTGAGTAAATTCATTCAAAAATATTGGAAATATTAATATTGAAACTGGAATATACAACAACAGTATTGAAACTAGAGTAAACTAGTATATAGCTACACACATGCATGATAATTCTGTATCGAACAGAACAACTCCATTTTCAGATATGTAACTTAATTAATAAATATCATCATCCTTACCAATGAAATAAAATTAATTGTTTGTGTGGATAGATGCAGTAGCGACGTATAATCGCTTAAAGGGTAATGAGGGGCACCAATATTATAAAGCATAATTTTAGTTTGTGTCGAGTCGATCTTCGGAAATAAAATTATGATTGGTGATTTTTGAGACACAGACGAAACACGTGCCAAAAAGATGAATATTATGCATCATGAATAACTTATTGCTCAATTTGGAAATCAACTTTTCAATAATATAATATTGTATGCTTTCATTGTGTTTCCTATTTCAAAAATTGCTTGCTTAAATGGGTGACAAAGTGACAACTGAAAACACAACAGTAAAAAAGAAGGGACACCGTAATTCCTTTAATTGATCAAAAGGACTAATAAATATTGCACAGACGGGAATGCCCCTACAACTCTCGTACAACATGCTTTTCGTTCGCTAAAGTATTCCAAAATTCCTAATCAACTTTTGGAAATCTAGGCATCTTATTAGATTCAGATATCTACTAAAAATGAGTCTTCATTTATATGAAATTAATTACCAAAGGTGAGGTAACTGAGGTGAGAAATAATTGTTGAGTAACTGTCGGAAGTACCGCCTGGAACCATATTTTTTTAGCTTGATAGTTACATTTCGCTCTCACAACTAAATATGTCTGTGTATATACAAACTGTTATAAACAAGAATTCTACGTATATTAAAAGACGCGGAGGAAGTTCTTCGGGCGATATTTAAAATCTAATTAGGTTGCATAATTTTCTGTTGTTGCTCAATAGAAATTCCAATATGCGAATCGCGGAATTAAATATTAATGCACATTACAAACCCCATTTAAAAATATTTAATGTGACGGTTTAATTCACCCTTTCAATTTTACACACAATAGGAATCTTTAGACGGAATGCGGCTTCTTAACTTATTGTGGGGGTACGGGGTCGGGGTTGAGGTAAGAATTAACGCTGGAGTTGCAGTTATAGTAGTAAATGGCATGAACTAGAAAAATAGGTAAGATATAATATATTTAATATTACGAATGGAGTTGGCACCTTAAACATTTCGTTGCGAGAGCTGAGCAGGAGCTTGACCGAACAATCTTTAAGTTTCTGTCCTGTAAGTTGCATTGCTTGTCTGGCATCTTCATCCGTGCTAAAAGCGATGAATGCATCCCCTTCAGATCCTCCGACGATATGCACACCTCCATCGGGAATGGATAAACCCCGAAAGAAATTACGAATATCAATAGAATTGGCCGTCAATGGCAGGTTTTGCAGTCTAATTATCACGCTCATGATGACAGATGACAGTTGATCAAAAATGGCAGATGTAGTTCACTAAATTGTAATTTAATCTTTTCCACCGGCCTTCAAAATGAATCCACTTAACAATGTTAACGAGGATAAAATCTCTGATCTCTAGTCAGATTCTATGACATGGGAACTAACAATATTCGAAATTATCAATTTATAAATCATGTATATATGTACTGCTTTCTAGAACTAGGTAGGTTTATACTTTTAAATACCATTTCCTAAAAGCTCTAAAACGTTGGGTTTTGAATCTTGATCCTTAACTTTCGACTAAGACTAAATTGAGTTTATTTCGGCTGTGTATTGTTGAAAAACTCAACAACCTAACAGTTGATTGAGTGGCTAATTTAAAGCAACACACATAATAATCAAATTATTATATTTTATTCATTAAAAATTGTTAGAAATTAAAGAAAAAATTCTTGTTATGTTTAGCGTTGTGTGATGTTGAGAAGGGAAGAGAAATGAAATGAGTTTGTTGTTTCAGAACGAGAACGAGAATATGGCGCAGGGACAAATTCAAAGGTGAGCATTCAATTCGAACTCGGGCTGCCTGAGGCCAACCCGGGCCATTCATTAGTTGTTCTCTAATCTAATCACCTTTGATTTCTTTCATAACAACCAAGAAAGAGTATCAAAAATTTAAATCAGCCAATAAAATTGGCACTATTAATGAGATTCGTTAATTAGTTATACTTCAAAATGCTTAATAAACATGACCAATAGCCAATAGCACACATAGAGACAGTGCAATATACTGCGAGTACTGAAATTCAATTTCTTACATTTTTTAAATTTTAGATTACAATTAGAACAGTTTTAATTAATTGACATTGATAGCTACATCAGAATCAAATCCTGCAAATTTATTAAGGTGAGACTATTTGGAAAACACGAATTTGTGCAATATTATTCTTTGCGGACAACTTAAAAAAGCCTTTTACAATAATAATATAAGTTTACTTAACTTGGCCGATGAAAAGGCCCACCTCTAAAAAATCATCCAATAAAAAGTACATTACGGTCTTACGGTAGAGCAGTGTTTTTGACTAGGAACTTTACTGCGGGCCATAATATAACTCTATACGGCGGAAGAGGACAAAAAATAGTCAACTGCCGGAATAATAAGATCTGATTAATTACTACAATTTTACTTCAAAATTTTCACATTTTTTCGGTGGCTTAATAATATACACCACATAATAGATTTAATTACTGTAATACATTGGGGGGAATCCATATTTTTTCTTAAGTCCGTAACTTTGGAAACTCTTAACTCCGGAACTTTAAAAAACATAAATATGGAGACCCCTTTTTCTTTGCAAATTCGTAACTGCATAAAACTGTACAATTGTGGCGTCAAGGCACCATGGTTGGCATGGTTGTTATCGTTTCAAGCTGCCTTGTGTGGCTTGTAAGATTTTACGAACCTACCGCTACGATTTCGATGCGCAACTTCGTAAGTGACTTCGTAACTTATTCTCCGATCTCTTTCCATAGCAACTTTTACGGATTTTACGAGATTGTCCGCAAAGTGCGCAAAGTTACGGAGTTTCCGGAGTTTCCACGGTTCCGGACTTAAAACTTAACAAAAAGGAGGACCCCCATTATATTTCATCATAAATGTATTAAATATTATATTATTGCCGACGCCGACTAATAAAAATTGTGGGGCCGCCGGAGCTGTCGGTTCCCACCTTTATGAAGCTTTCTCGTCTCATTCCTCTGTATAGTATACATGCTCCACTATGGCAGTGTTATTGGTTAATAGGAGTAATGACCAACTTCCTCCTTAATTTGTTTCTTAACCATTGAATGCTCAGCCCGCGAAATGTCGCAGGTGTTAAAATTTCAAGCATATCATGTGGGGTTTTGGAACAATAACAAATAACGAATTTCATAATAACATTGTATGATTATTACATTACACCTGAAAATCCTGAAAATGACAAAATAAAAACACATCGTATTCAATAAAAGCTATGCGACATCCACTGCCATTCCTTACTTCTGTATATAGGATTAATGGTGTATTTAATTTTAATTTGATACGTACACAGTGCTTTTATAAGTGTACTCCCGGCGTCAAATTTTCTACCGAAAGCAGGGATACAGTTTCAGTACAAGGAAAGGAAACAAATAGTGATGTGAAGAAAAGACAAAACGTTATAAATGCTCCAGAATTTTTCTCAAGAAACTCAAGCTCGAAGAACAAAACGTGGCAAACAGGCAGTAGTAGCAGTTCCAAGTTAAACGAAAAGAAAATGGAATCCTTGAAAAAAACTGATGACAAAATAATCTGGGTTGACTGTGAGGTAAAAATTAAAACTAAAATAAAATGTCAATTTAGTGATCATGCTCAGATCTGTTAGAACAAGCTAGCTCTGGGGCTGTGGCTTCTGCTCTTCCTCTTCTGTATCTTAATGTAAAAATGTTTTTGGAAAGACATCGTCTTATTTTTATCTTCATTAAGTTACACACTGGCTAAGCAATCATTAGTGGATATCTTTATATTGAAAATAAACTGATAATAACATGAATTTTAAATCTCAGATGACAGGATTGGATATTGACAAAGACAAATTGATGGAAATAGCATGTATCATCACAGACGGAAATTTGAAAGAAATCGCAAGGCATCCTGCAGTAATTGTTCAAGTTTCGGAAGATATTCTGAATAATATGAATGAATGGTGCACAAAACATCATGGCGAGGTAATGCTTCTTCTAATTTCGAAGATTTTTACACATTGAATTATGGGTATTTTTATTGATATGAATGAGGGCTAAGTTTATTGTCACCTGTATGCCGGCTGTGCCATCGCTCCCTTTGCCGCCACTGTTGCCACCATTCGGCCATGCTTCACCTTTTACCGTAAGCTTCTACGCTACTGCCACCGTCATTTACTCCAACCCGACAGTGGTGGCAACCAAGATACGTCGTTGTAGCAACGGTTTACAGACCGTGTGGAGGTAGTCGCGTAGTGAAAATTAAAAACTAAAATTTTACTTTTTTTCATTTTGGCTCTTATTCTGCGATTTGAGAGCCAATCTACCATGAGAACCAAATATTGCTTTGCTACAACGACGTATCTTGGGTGGCAACGGGAGGGGAGCGGTGGCTATTTTGGCCGTATTCCCGCTGTCTAAATTCAGCGGATATGAGATCAGAAATTAGTTCTCTGGTTTCCAATTAGGGTTCCAATCTATTGCATTCTTATGCATTATTTTTACATAACACAAAGATGGTTATGTTATAAGATAACAAGAAAAGAGATTTTACGATGGCAAGTCAATAAAATAAATGAGGCAAAATACTTCATCATTCATGTAGTGGAAAAGAATCATAAAGCACTACAATTTCAGTAATTTTTATTTTTAAATTGCACGTATTAAATGTTTAATAAATAAACACCTTTTCAGTAAGGTAGAAAAAGTTTAATAAGCAAGAGAATATGCTAGGTAAGATAAGATATTTTCCTAGTATTCCCTTTGACTTTGTTGTGCATAGGGCTTGCTAAAGCTAAACTAAAACAACAGGATGAGTGCATTATTTTGGCATAGGTACTTATATTTTAGGTTTGGATAGGTCGACATTTTACTTTTATTTAATATTGCTCATGGGTGAATTGTTTTGGTGATTCTATGGTATATGCATTTTAAGTTAAAATTTTATTGTTTGTATTGCAGAGTGGCTTAACTTACGCTTGCAAGAATAGTAACGTGACACTGGAAAATGCTGATGAAATGCTGGTGAACTTCTTAAAAAAATATTCTTACCCAGGTTGGTTACCCCCGTTAGGGTTTTTCTTAAATAAGTTTGCTATTTATGGGTCACGTTACCCGTTACATGATTCATCATGATTGTCTTTTTTAAGGAGTGTGCCCTTTGGCTGGGAATTCAAATCACATGGATAGGTTGTTTTTATCGAGACAAATGCCTAAATTTCATAATCATTTACATTATCGAAATATTGATGTAAGTACTATTAAAGAATTGGTAATGCGTTGGTTTCCGGAAGAATACAGCAAGACACCTCCTAAAACGTATACCCATAGAGTAATAAATGACATCGAAGAAAGCATTGCGGAGCTCAAATATTACAGATCTGCTGTTTTTCAAAACCGGGACGACATGGCTAATACTAATACTACTGAAGGCATTAAATTATAGGTTTGAAGATAGGCACTTATACATATTGTTGCTTTAATAAATTCTAAATAAATTGTTTTAGTTTTGTGTATTGTACAGCTTATTAGCTGTATGTAGCCTTTGCATTGTTAACTACCTGTTACGTAGCCATTAATAATTTACCATTTACAGTTTTCCGAATAAGACGACTGTGTATGCAATTTACAGTGTTACGTTGTATCTTCATTTTTGTATACCTAAGTTACATTATTGAATAAAGATACTTTTAATGCCCCGAAAAGTTGGACTTAAATTTATCTTTTCCAATTTAAAGAAAGTAAAACCACTTTTACCATCATGGTAAAGATGCATAGATCTGGATAGTGAAAGTAAATTTTCTAAAATATACCACCGGCAAACTTATTTTTAAATAGCACTATTGTAACACATTAACAATACCGTAATTTGGCGTACGTGATAAACGTTTAACTATTATAACTGCTGTCTCCCTATTGTCCCTATAAAGCATTAACTTCCCCTGATGTAATAATTATGTGTGCATGAATGACTGACTAGCTTTACGGTAAAAGAATAATCCATTTAAGCCTTTTAGCGTAAACCTACGGGTAAACATAGTAGATATAGTAGATAATAAATATTACAACGCGTTGCAACAAAACTTAATTAGTTTAATAGTTTAATTAAATGGTAGACAGGTACACAAAACCTACTTTTACATACAGCTTATTAGCGAAGTGGTAAGACTTGATCCCACTTTTTGTGGTTCACTGTACAGAGTAAAGTCTGTATAACATAGTGCACCTGCAATACTTTAGTAGAGAAGTAACAAAACAATAAGCAAAAATATGTATATAATAAGGAAGATCCTGTAAAGTGTAAATTAGTACGTGTTTACGAAGTACTGCTACAAGACAATGTCAATGGAAATGAGACTGAAAAATGATTACAAATTATTAGCTAAGCAAATTGTTGTAATGTATTATAACATAACAATAGGTAAATCTTCTATCAGTTACATTAGGCAGACATAAATTAATTACTTTAATTATCAGTACCTACACGCAAGACGCAACTAAATCACAGGTTTTTTAACAACTTTAATATTACAATAGATAACTGAGTCGATTGATTCTAACTGAAAATTATTTGTTAAGAAATCATAATTATTATTTTCTTGGTAAGTAAAGTCAATGTTGTGCATTGAGCGTTAATTAGTACAATATAGGTATTCTTTACCTAAGTCAAAGTATAATAAAAACCAAAAAGGTGAAACTGACTGAATCACATCAATTGGCTTAAGAATTATAGTAGTGTAAATAAGTGTACTAGATGTATCATTGTATCAATCAGGTTTAAGAGCATATCTGAGTGCGTGTACATTATTGACATCTTTACATTTTTAGGAAGCATATTCTATCTGCAATAAGAATGTATACTTATCACTTATCCAATAGCAATCTGTTTCTTATTGCTAGTTCATTTATTTCATTATTTCAAAAGCACTAAAACTATGTATTTAATTTACTAATCATTAATACATGACTTGTCTTACCAGTATTTTCTGACTATTAGGCTTTCAAATTGGAAATACAATACATTGCCTTGAATTGACTTTTCCCCGGTAGTAACATGGTAAAATAACAATGCTTATTTTGCATAACACTACCATCTACCATCTTTTACTGTATAACTATTCTCCAATGGCTTCGTTATTTTTACTTATTATAGTTTATTGAATAGCATTGTTGCAAGAACTAATAATACAAATACAATTCGCTACGTGAGCAAAGGGTACAATAATTTCATTTTTAGAGCATTATTAGTTGTTAAAACTAAATAGGATGTATATTCTAATTTCTAGTGCGTTTGGGTAAAGATAACTTTCGTTATACATTGTTTGCATTTCATTCCTGTCTGGGATTGATTAAATTATCTAGTTATTACATATAATGTACTACTTACTATTTTGATTGTAGTATTTGTGCTTTTACGTTGTGACAAATATTTATTATTTTAGTCTTCGATGCATTAGACGATCGTGAATTATGGGTCTTTTAAAGCAGTTTGTTTGTACATTAATTCATTTTAGTTGTACGATTGAAAAATGAATTTGAAAGGCAGTATGTGGAAAACTTTTATCAACAACTTGAAAATCCAAAGAATAGCAAGAAATCGGGTCAGCCTTAAAATAATTTTTAAAGTTTGGATAATCTCTTCATAAGTGTTCATAAGTAATATTATGAGAATGTAGAAGTGTTTTAGTTAGGTTAAGATACGCCTAAATAAATTGTAAATCGAAAATCAAATCATCATCAAATCAAATCCTCAATGATGACGGTGTAAAGTGTAAGAGCAGTAATTAGTAAAAACAGTAAAAAGCCTTCTAACAAGGGCCATCTAGATAATTCTTTAAAGTAAACAATTGCAATAATACCAAATACCAGCTTATGCTAAATGTAACGCTGCTATTCACTGTTCGGCTTCAAGTCATAATATAATATTTGCAAGCAATAATATTTCCTTTGCACTATAAGTAAGAAAATTAATCCATTACAGATACACAATACTATAAGTTACCTAAGCACTGAGAAATTGGAACCGGCCTTCCAGTACAAAAATTCATAATTATGTACAATATAACTATGGTTAATTACAAATTTGTGTCATTTTGAGTTGTTTCACAGTAATAAGAGTAGAAACGGAACACGGCAGAAAGCTCAGGCAGCCAGCAATGCCTTGATTTGTTTAGGCGTTGAGTCATCGTTGAGATGTTTTGTCGTATACCTGAAAATAATAATTAGTATGTTCAATTAATTAGTCATTACATTACGTAAATACAAATAGGAAAGTAATATCAAAATACCTAAGTGCATTCAATAAACTTTCTGATCTCGAGGTCGGCTGATCCTTCAAAACACGGATGACACCCTTCACCTATAGAAAGAATGCAATGAATCCCAGTTCAATACCAATATTTCAATCCCATGCTAATAACATTTAAAGCACTCCATTTCCAGAACACTAGGAATGCCAATTAGTATTTAGCTATTTTCATTGTCTTTACGACTTGAAAGTTGCCTCCATTCCTGCTACCGCTCAGTATTAATATCATTTTTCAAATTTTTCTTTTAAAACTCGAGGTTTTATGAAATACGAACTTTAGAAACTGGTCAAATTTAGCCTTTATTCCTGACAAACGAAAACTTACATCAACATCTGAACATTTCACAAACGCTCCAACAGGATGAACATGATCATAGAGAATTACAAGACCCACCATTACTCTGAGGACAAAAGATTGCGTCTCTTCCCGGCGATAACGAGATATCAAACCTGTGTAATTTAAGGAAGTCAACAGTAAGAGGAATTTAATGGTATTCTTGTAATAAATATGCAACAAACAATTTTAAAATCTATTTACCAGGAGTTTCGAGCATTTTTTGGCAAACTTGAGCCATTGTTCCAAGAGTTTCTGTAGTTTGTTGGACTTCAACTTCTTTATGTTCAGATACGAAACGCGAAGTTGCTTCACTTAAAACACGTAGCATGGGCGTCGCTTGAGCATAAAAAAGTGACATGCAGTTGGCCAACTCAGATGTAACTGGCATATCTTCTGAGGAAATAAGAGGATCTATTGGACCAGGGCTGGTAGGAGAGTCATCTAATCTATGGCGTGACAATGCTCTCCTATAATAACTCAGATCGTTTTGAATTGCAGGTGTTGTCATCTGAACAAAAAGCCATTGGATTATTGTATAGCAGTATAAGAGCAAAGGTAGAAAAATAAGGCTAAGGTTCAAAGAAAGAAACTTGCACTACAATTATCTAAAATTAGTACTTTAATTCTTCACAATTTCCTCCTCAATACACGACTAACTAAATCTTACCTTATATTCATCAAATTTTAGGGTGAATTCTAAAATTTCAGCAAATTGTTTCACTAAAGCTTGCTGGCTCTCCAAATGTTGAGTTGGGGTCATAGGGCCCGCGCACAGCTCCATAAGAATCTTCGGTACTAATTTTTCTGAAATATACAAAAGCACAGATTGTTTTCCTCGATTTAATATGTAGCCAAATAGTTTAAGAGACCTTGCCGTGAGTAGGAAATAAGAATCTCTGAAAAATAACTAAATATGGGGCATGGGGGATGCAAGGGAAATACGTTGTTGCGACATATTTACATGTTCAGAGCGTTTCAACTAAACGGCCTCATTTAAATTGCCCACTTTTGGGGCCCACGCAGGAAATCAAAGCCAACGTACACATATATTATAATGATATTTCCTTATTCACTGGGTGCACTATGACAACTTTTAGCTGAAACGCTCTGTATAAATCGATCATTTTTAAAGGGCGTGCATTGAGGAAGGGTCAAAATGGGGGGAAAGGCCAAAAAAAGAGCGGCCCGAAAATGAGGGAAGATGGGGGCGACTGGTGAGGGAGGGAGGCTCCGGCTCTTGGATGCTAAGGGATTTTGAAAGGTCTATATTTAATGAAATTCTCCAAATCATTTACTGAGTGTTCTTTTTAAAATTCAAACATCCTAAAGAACTACGTGCAATAAATTCTTTGAAATCACCACAACTTAGGCAACATTCTGAAAGGATGCCTATTAAGTGGTCATACTGCTATACCTAATTTTAGGCATCGTTACCAGGTCAGTGGTACCTAAAATACTTTTTTATAATTTACAATGACAATGTCCCTCAGTAATTCTTTAATGGGTCAATTATTGTAATAAATGACCTTAGGAATTATTTACTTGTTCCCTAAAAATTATTACAAGTATCTGAAAAAGTCACTGTTTGAATAACAAGGATAACAACATAATATCACAATGGCAGATGAGATGGGCTAACAATTATTTACCCAATTCTTTGGAAAACGAGTAGAAATCCTTCAATTTGGATACCAAAGGAAGCACTGCTTCCCAGGCTTGCTTTTCTGTATCTACATCAGGTGTGCCAATGGCTTTACGAATTTCCACGGACGCTCCCTTATAAGCTTGAAGCTCTTGAAGTATTCTATGTGCTCTTTCGAGAACCACCTGAGCTTCGTCATACACCTCTTTCTCAGCTTCAGTAGGTTGGGCATCTATTCGAAAAGCCATCAATTTAGTAAAGTGTTAACATGTCATCAAAGCATTTATAATAATGACTTCAGACTTAATCTAACTTTCAAAGTCCAAAAAAACGTCGTATTTTTGTGGAGAACAGCAATCATCTCGTGACAGCAGACGCAATAAATTTCCCATTGCAAAAAGTTAAATGCAGCGTTCACTGTTGACTGGATTCTCCTAATGTTGGGCAGCTTAATTCACACTTAAAGAAAGGCCATCCAAAGAGAAATCCCAAAAACTGTTCTGTAAAAGATGTAACAAATCATAAATCAGAGTTAATTTAATACAATGAATTAAATTAAAATTTCCTTAAGACAAATTAAGCACACTAAACAATAATTTTGGTGTTTGGGTCACTAATCTAAACTAATCATTAAAAGTGTTGCAGATACCCCTGATGCTCGTTCTTCTTTGATAAAGGCATAAAGGTTTTCAAATTTACGAAATGAAGTTAACAAGTTAGAGCTGCACAAATAGCAAAAAATAGTTACATTTAAATACAATCCAATCATGCTAACTGCTAACTACATCTTAGCCGAATTAAGATGTCTTAATTACGTTTGTGGTATTACTAATTCGTTTAGTATTTAGGTTCAAAACATGCAGCAAATCATAGTAGCGTGGCAGTAACTTCAGTAACTTGCATGGTCTATTCCAGTTTATAATAATAAACCAAATCAGCCCAATTATCATCGTACGAGCGAATTAGCTTATAATAATACTTCAATGTATCAACTAAACAAGTGATGATAGTGGTAAAGAATGGTATGTTTAGCTATATAATTATACAAAATATTAATCACGCTGGCTAAATGGTACAGGACACATAAGTATATTATGTATTGCCTATACTATATTTTTAACTTCCATTTTTAGTTCCTTGTTATGGCCTTATTGCTTTAATTTAATCTCAAGAACAAAGAGCTCTAAATAGTAAAACACTAAACACGTCCAAAATAAAAGCAACGACAACAGCAAGCAAAGAGAGTTCTATTATTACAGTCAGCAAGTGATGAGACGTGACGCTTTAGCGGTTTACGGTCACTATTATAATGGTTTTTATTTCCTCCCAATTTAACTTGGAGAACAGCCACAGTCTATTATAACGAACGACAAAAGAATTAATAACAATTAAATTAGGTTGTTACGAAGGCATCTATCTCATACTTATTACATAACTACATACTACATAACCGTTAGTATTAGTTTGTGTTATTTATTAGCGAAGTATATATTATCTGATAAAGCTTTAGAAAACGCCCTTCACTTCAGTGTACATACGACTAATAGACAGCACAGAAAATACTTACACGAACACGACTCACGAACTGTTAAGACTGTTATTCTAACTCTACTGACAGTGATCAGCAATGTGATTGTAGTTGTAGCTATAAAAAGCTAACACAATTAACAATTATGCAGTACTCATTTCTCACTAGCATGGTAAAGTAAGACAGCAGATTAGGGCAGCACTAACACTAATTCCAGATGATTTGGGCCGAATGGTTAAAGGATGGAAACCCAAAAAATAGGAATATATAGAGCCGATGCACCCTACCATAACCCTAATAGTCCTTCTTCCATTAAAAATGAAAAATGATTTCTAATTTTTTATAGTTGCCTACAAGTGGAAAGTTTTGGTAATTATTAGCCACGGACAAAATTTTCAAAAGTGGCACAAAGGGAAAAGCGCAACTTGGGGTAGTTGCGCCCATTTTTCCGCGTGATGATATTTTCAAAACATGCACGCTTCCGAGGCAAATCTTCACGTGGGTGAGCAGTAAACTTGGTACTAAATTGGTATTTACGAAATACCGTACAAATGAAGTTCCAACTACCAACCACGACTACTGCACTACGGCCAGGGGTATAATGTAAGATGGGGGTGTAACTTTGCCACGACTCTGCAACTTGTTTGAAAATAGCAATTTTTGATCGGGTGCAGTATTGGTGCAAATTGAAGGAGCAAGTCTTGCACCGAGTGCAAAGTTGCATCTGTTTTAAAAAGGTTGTCCCAAGAAGAATAATAACGTAGCTTGCAAAAACTAATGCCTAATGTAACAAACATAATTACTAATAATTACAGCACTGCTCTTCATGTTTTCTTATTATATAAGATTTTTAAACCACTAAAAGTGCTAATTAAAATGCTTTACATCAACGTATCTCCTGACAGAGGTACCTAAGTACCTCTGTCAGAGGTAGAAAGAATAATACCTAATAGCAATTATTTGTACAGAGACCCCACTTTTAAAGGCGTATGTAGTATTTAGTGTATGTATACTATTTACCCTTATAAAACAGCAAATAGAATTTCATGGAACAATTAAGGTAGATAAATAATAATAGCATATGCTATCTGCTATGTAGCATTTTATCATTTTAATCAGTTAATCTAGATAAAACACGTACCTGGTAAAGGTGATCAGCTGGCTTACAAAGAGACTTCAAAGTTTTCGTTCTGTTTCCATAAAATCTATAAGGTCTTCACCTTCACTCACGTCACTTGCACTTACACTCGTTATATTTTTAACTGACGATTTGTTGAGATTGAGAGCCTGACGGTTTTCCGAATACACCTATAAGTAACATGCAATTAAAAAGGGGTAAAATTATTGTGAACCGAATGCAGAAACTTGATTCAATGCTATTATTTACAGTATAAAACAAACAAAAAAGTATTTTATTATTGTTAACCTACTTTCTTCTTGGTGTTCAATCCTGCCTGACCTGCTACTGTCGACTTATTCGTGTAACAAATTTTATTGTTTAGAAAGAATATAAAAATTAACAATGAAACTTTTTTCTGCTATGTTGGCTTTAGCTCTGCTATGGCTTGTAGTTCTACATTTACAGTTAACGCAATTACAATTTTAGTGTGTATGTGTATGTATAACCCAAAAATCTAAGAGCCTAGTGAAATGGTAAGATAAAGGAAACCTGGAGTTATTTTTGGAATTTTTAATGTTGACAGCTTTGTATTTGTTCACTGTAGACTACTGATGCCACAGATGACAGTTGACTGACAGTATAGCGCAGTGTAATGACAAGAGGTGTACAAAAGTTATGTGCAACGTAACCGCCGCCCTTAAAGTGAATCGACAGTAGAGGACATCTATTGAAACTGTTTTATGTAGAAATGATAAAGTACACTTCCTGTATGGGAAATACAAAATAAAAAACAAACTAGGAAGAAAATATAAACAAACCAAAACAAAGTATTCAGTTTTTCGTT
Organism: Yoshiicerus persimilis; assembly: GCA_020352615.2. Classification (NCBI taxonomy): domain Eukaryota; kingdom Metazoa; phylum Arthropoda; class Collembola; order Entomobryomorpha; family Tomoceridae; genus Yoshiicerus; species Yoshiicerus persimilis. Next base: position 15,616,835 of record CM036942.2, read on the forward strand.
TTGAGCAATTTCAAAGGGTACAAGGGTAGGTCATTGTCGTTGCGAACATTTTGACGTAGTTTGTTGAAATAGATTGACTTTTATTCAATATTCAACCTCTAAATCACTTTACGTTTTTAGTTTTAATGTCCGTATCTATTTAACTCATTTTACTCCCGAAACAGTTATAGTCATTACAGTGTTATCCGATAAAGTGGTGGACGTCGTAGTTTCTTTCTTGGTTGTTTTAAATCGCAAAGTAAGGCAACTTTTGCTTATTTCCTATACCAAAGTAAAGTTAGTTTGAATGGGGTTGTGAGTTTGTGAATGATTTAAATAGCGTTCGTTTGTTCAATGAAATATGAAATGTTTTCTGTAAAAATTTCTTTTATGTGCATTCGATGTTCTAACTATTATATTTAATTGTTCAGAATTCGATGAAAACAAGAAATCGCTTAAAGCAGGGAACTACACGGTGGTAATGAAGAAGCCGCACTTGCAGCTTGCATAGTGTGTAAGGAGTACAGTGGAAGTGAGTTACTAGGATCTGAAAATGTCTTCCAGTCCAGTCCAGTACAATCAGAAATTCATTATGCGGTAATATATATTCAACTATTCAAAAATTTCATTAGTCATTAACGTCAGTAACGTTATAAAATATACGCGGAAGCTTTCTCTTTCTTAATGTATGGAAACTAACTTTCCATACAAGGAGTATGACTTTCTCCAAACTTATTCTATTTTAAAGGGCAGATTATTTGCCCATTGAAAGGTAATATGGATGAGTATTTTAAATCCACCTTTGTAATAGAGCTGTTCGTACTAGTTCGTAATATCTTTTGAATAATAACTGTTTTTATCATTATTATGCCATGTCTGATGAATGAATGTCAATAGAGTTTTAGAGGTGTGCTATTTGAATACCCTATACACATAATATTATATGTACCGTTTAGATAAGTTAAGATATTACACCAAGCTATAGCCAGTGAGCAGAATTCATAATCATTATACGCGATTATACTTTTACTTGACATTTTAATAATAATTGTTTCGCGTAAAAATGTTGTTAAATTACTAATTTACGTCTGCTAATGTCTAACCATGTTCATATATTATTTCATTTATTAACCAAACCTTTTTCTACAGGCACTCCATTCTATATTTCATGTAAAACTAATACTATCATGACGTTTTGATTTACGTACACAAGCATTTCATGTAAATGGGTAATGTAAGGAGGACGTTTATGTTGGGAATTGCCTGATTGAATTGCGACTTTACGACCACGAGCTAGCAAAGAAATGGCGGAATGAAAATTGAAACTATCAATTTCGCATAGGTTTTAGCAGTTGTACTGGTTGTTGTAATGTAAAGCTTACTAATTCAAGAAAACCGTTTTGTGTTTTGTCTATGACACATTTATGTATTTGCCATTTTTAATTTCATCATTGTTTTAAACCCTTCTTCTCTGTATAGTGTAGATATGTCTTCCATTTAAGACCTAAAAATGTGCAGACTGCAGAACCAATAGCTTCTTGAACGCCACGATCTTAATTGCTGTAACCTATGCATGCCTATGTCAATGACTAATGAAGTTTAGACAAAGTAGTTCGTAATGGTGCATACTCTCTTCTCGTAAATGAGGGGACATCGTGATACTCATAACTAGTTTAGGGAGGCACAGGCAGTATTCTGGTACCAGGTATGGTAATAATAAGTTAGTGAAATATTAATCTCCCTTTTCGACCATCTGCGAGCAGATGTCAATGTCATTTGCACAGCATGAATCATGAAGACATATAATATTATTACCCTTAATGAATCACATATGGTTATTTTGGATTACGATTCTGTTCGTTTCCCTTGACTTAATTCTTTTGTCTGAACATGGACATGATATTAATTGCGTCATTCTTGATCATATGGATTTTGGTATATAGGTATATTCTATCTGGACATTTAGATCAATGATTAATATTAACATAGTAATGGGAAGGATAATAATGTCACAAGTTGTTTATCACAATAGTATATTGTACATTGTAACGAGAAATATTTTTTGTTAAATAATTACTAATTACAGAGTGTAAAATTTTATCCTTATCTACCAATACTGCATGTATGTATGTATAGTAGTGTGTAGGCTTAGACAAATACTTTTCATAGTGTCAAGTTTTCATATATGGGAGTAGTATTTATATTGTTAAGTCTTAAGTATCATCTCCTGATTGTGTGCCATGGTGTGGTTTACGAATTAAAAGGGCACATGTTCAAGCTAAATCTAAATCCTTAGTAGATTCAAGATTGTAAACTGTGCAAACTAGTTACGCTAAGGAGCTTACCTGTTAACCTGCAGAGAGATATTATACTTAAAATAGTGTTATTGCTGATGTCCACTTTTGTTGTGCTTAGCTATAGGAAGGGCAAACTCAAACAGACAATGACAAAAGAACAAACAGGCATGACGAGACATGTAATAGTTCAGTTTGTTATTTGGGTTTGGTGTGTAGATAAGGTTGTTGATATTGTTTGTTCAAATTTCATTTTTTTCAAATGTTTAAAAGACTCACTTCATAGAGTTTTGTGTTTATGCGTAGTAGAAATTGTCAACATTTATATCGATGACATAATCGCAAAATAACAGGTATACTTCTTAAATAGGTAGTTTTCAACAATACTGTTTTGAGCCATTCGATCGCCTATAGATCCAAATCAAAACACAAACTTTTTACGATTTCGCAGTCCTTCGGGTATAGATCTTAAATCTTAGATCTTAAATCTTAGAGCATTGAATTTATGGTTACATGATGATCAGTTCGTAATAATTTATCTTTTGTTATTATTTTTCTTTTTTCAGGATATAAGAAACCAGCATGAGCATGATGGATAGCTACGATGAAGATCTAAGTCAAAACCCATTTTTCCAAATTTTTCTACAGTCGTATCCAGATTTATTTAGTAAATGCGTATGTAATCATTGGCTCATATGTGTTCCTAGAAAAGATTCTCTCCCCAAATATGCATTTACACTTGAAGACATTACTCACCATATATTGAAACCACTTAAAGACGATGACAACGAAACTGAGAGAAATTTGAGTGAAGGAAGTTTCGATGAAAGCGACGTTTGGAAAAGAAATGGCCAAATTGATTCAAAGTGGAATTATAGAACATTGGCTCATGTCAATATACAATACTCGGGAACAAATCTGATATCAGATATTGAGACTCAACTACCTCAAAACGACAATAATAATAGCCTACAGTGTTCCCAAACACAGTCGTCAATTCCACACTCTATATGCCAATACCGAAGGGAAGTTCTTTTCGAGGAAACATTTTATACTAATGAGAAACAAAAGTACAAAGTATTGTGTATAGCTTCGCCCCTTAACTCAATAGTTGCCGAAGATGATTTAAGTTGTGGAAACTCCGGAATTGCTCCATGGAATTTAACGTCATTAAGGGATTGCATAGACTTTCTTTGGATTAAAGGGAAAGTTAAGGTTTTAGAAACATACGACGCATATATCAAATTATTTTTACATAACCATCGTGGACTTGAAAATTTTCCATTGACGGTGCAGAAGGATGTAGTAAACACATTGTACCTGAAGTGCTTAAACTACGCCACTTTAAGCCAAACTGATGACAGCCCTGCCGAAGACCCTGAATATTTTATATCTGACTTTTTATTGCAAAAGTTTAAACTTGCTACGGAGACCTATGTCTTGAATGGAATCTACCGTTCAATAATCAGTGCATTAACTTCATGTGTATCTTTCCAAGATGCACAACTCAATAAAATTATGAGGAATCTGGCAGAGTTACATCCTCAAGATTTAGAAATAGATGCCTTACACTGGAATAATCTGGGACGGGCAAGACAAGAATTAGGACGTTTGAGTTCGTATTCTTCTCCTTTAGGAAAGCTAACGTGCATGAAAAAAACATTGAGATATCTCAGATCGGATGCAATTTCCGAGTAAGGGAATATTTTTATATATTATTACGAATTTTAATTTATTTAGACAATTAATGAATGAACATGTAGCTAAGTTAAGTCATTGTCGTTCCATATTTTTTCTTCAGAGAGGCTGGAATATTATCAACCGATGAGCTCCTACCAATATGGGTGTATCTTTTAATAAAAAATCCATTGGGAAACTGGATGGCTCAACTTGAATTTCTACGTCATTTTAGATTTTCTTCCTCTGAACAGAACGACAACGAAAATGCATTTTTTATTGTTACTCTTGAGGCTTCTCTGGAACATCTCAGATCAGGAAAGGTTATCGGAGTGGAAGAAGCTGAAAGAGACATCGGACTTCCATGTGACCTGGGAGAGATATGGCTTCATACAGTACATCAAATTGCTTTGGAAGATACTGATTCGCCATTAGGCGAAATGTTCGACGTGATTCGTTTAGGAAATAATCTTAGATTGGAAGAGCTGATTGATGAATATGAGTTGGAGAGGAAGAATCAAGTCATAGAACGGCAGGTCAGAGTTGTCGACCAGAATTTACTTTGTCATCCGCTGTGCCAATGTGAGAAGTGTTCATACCTTACACGATCAATTAAACAGGAAGATCCTATGGAATCCGCCGTGTGCCTTAAAAGCGACGAAAAGTTAACTATGTTGCACGTTGCGTGTATTTATGGAAGACCAAAAATGGTTGACTACCTTATTGGCATCGGAGCCCCTCTTGAAGTGCAAGACAACCAGGTATAGACATTTTTCTTCCCATGATTGACATGTTTCGTTTCACACCTGTATACTAAATTGTGTCAAAATTTGTTTAGGGAATGAGTGCCATGCATTACGCCGCTTTACGAGGACATCAAAATGCATTGCTATTGTTACTCCACGCTGAAGCTCAAATTGAACCTGTAAATGGGAATGGAAATACACCTTTACATCTTAGTGCACAAAATGGCCATGAAGGTTGTGTAAAAGCTATCATATACTATGCCGAGCACTCCAGACAAATCTTGGACATGAGTGCCAGAAACGACAATGGTGACACCCCATTACACTTCGGTAATTATTCAAATCTTTTTAACCGTAACCTTATTGCTATTTATATCGTAACATGAGACATGGCATGCATTCATAAGTTGTATGATGTGCTAAATGTATGAAGCACGTCTTAAATAAAAATGAGGTATTAAAGACATATGGAAGTTCATTTTAATATGCAATGTTAGACTCTAAAATCAGTTTAAAAGTTTTACCAATTGTCGGCAAAAAGCAAATGTCCTAATCCGCCTATCAAAGTATTATTGTCTTACTTAATAAATATACATTTCTTTATTTTTAAATTGCAGCATCTCGATGGGGGTTTCAAGGGATAGTTCAAATTCTTGTTGAACATGGAGCAGCAATTAATGTTCCTAACGTCAGACATACTACTCCTCTTGACTGTGCACATGATATTCACATTTTGCGCATTCTGCAAAAGTCTTTGAGTAGAAGAGCTCTCATGCACAGCAATCATGGGGATTTTATTAACATAGAAATGGTTAGCAAGCAAGAAGGAGAGGGAGGTATTATAATGTTAATATCAGAACCTAAGGAAAAAAGGATAGATGATGAAACCGAAATGGAATCTCCTCAAAAAAATGGGAGTGATGCTGGGAGTCGTAGTATCAGTAGAAAAAGTAGCGTGAGCAGCAATACAGGGGCAACACCTTCTGCCATTGTATCTACACCAAGATCCAGAAGAGTATCTGCATATATATCTCCAAGAATTGATTCCTCTGCTCCAGAAGGAAAAATTAGAAGAAGTAGCACATCTGTACTACCTACGTCACATCTTCTTACTGTCACTACTCCAAGAAGTCGACGACAGTCTTCAGTCAAAATCCCTACTGAAGTAGAGAATAGTAGTATTTCAGAAGAGAAAGCTTGTGTATTTAATTCAAGCGATATTGGCAATCCCAATTTTGTTCAGAACAATTATCTCACAGTGGATTCTGCTGAACCGGAGCACTTAAGAAAAATATCCGTTGAAAGTTTGGAAAAGGCTCATGAAATTTCTCTTCAAGCCACCTTCACTGGAATCAAGAATGATGATAGTAAAGGCAGAGGTTAGAAGAACAATGATTCTATCTTATAAATAATATGGGATTTTGTTTAATAAGTAAATTGGTTTTTTCAGATAAGGATGTTAGAAAATTATTCACTGCTATTGCTATTGGGGATGTACCACTGGCACTTTACTACTTAGGAATCCCAGCTGAAGAACTTGACAATGCTAATGAAGGCCCTGAAATCAAACGTATATCACCATGTCATCCATTATGTCCGTGTACTAAATGCGTGGCTAAGAATGCAGGCCTAAATTTAAGCTTAGATGTTAAGAATCCGGAAGGTTTTACTCCCCTCATGTTAGCTGTTCAGTATCACTTAACTGTTCTGGTCAAAATTCTTATAAGGTATAACGCTGATATCAATTCCCAATCCACTTACGAGAAAAAAACGGCTCTGGATATTGCAAGGGAGTTGGATGTGCATGACATAATCGAAGTTTTAGAATCCTCAGGTGCTTGTTCTTCAACAAGTTTTACACCAATGTTAAATTAATTTTTTTGATACTGCTACTGATGACATTTAAATTCGACATTGATAAGTCCATTTGCATGGATGTCTGAAAGTGCTAACGGAACCTGAGATATCATGTCTATCTTTAAAATCCTTGCTATTTTTACATCCTAAATCCTAGACATGTTTTAAGTTGTCGAAACACAAAGGCTTTCGAACCTACGCAAAATATTATCATTTTGGTCCATAAGATGGGCAAAGAATAAAACTTTTAAACTAAGCTAATTGTAAAGCTAAAGTTTGGTTTATCAAGAATGACAACGCAATAAAGATAATAAATATTTTTCATCGTCTAAGGTGAGGAGCGTACTCTGCTCGTGATAGTAATACCTGCAATTGCATGGCAATATAATATATTAAACAGATATGTATTTTCATTTTTACTCGACAATCTGTAAAAGATTTTCTTCCGGCTTCATAAATAGAGCGTCTCATGTGAATAATTGCTTTGTTGAGTCGTACAAGACTATAATCAAATGAGCTTTTGAATAATAATTAATCAATAGGGCAGCTGTAGTAGACTGTTTGCAGTCATAGTCATTTAAAGGTGGTATAACATTCCTGTTATCGGAAATGAGAGGGAGGAGCGGTAACTTACCCATCGCAGTAGGCTATGCGTAGATTAATAATTTCTCATTTTGCTATATACCTATACATTATACACAGGACATGGCATCCCTGGAACATTAAAGTAGTAAATCTAATTTACATAAGTTTGTGGCATATAATAATTTAGATAAACGGTAAATAAACTTCGCGATTTAGTTAATGTACGAGTACCGGACCACCGCCGCTATGCTGATTTACTCTTACATATAACTTGTAACTACTAATAAGTTTTAAGTTATGCGCTATAAATCGAATTGTATACGAATATTATAAGTCGCTTACGTTGAAATTATGCATGCTTAGTTTTGGCTTTACACGGTTGTAGAATTTTGTGCTGAATGTATCTCAATTACATAATTTGTTGATAAATAAAAGCATTTTTCAATGAGACCGTAACGATTTGCTTTACAAACTGTAAATTGCAAAACAAGTTTATTTGTCAAGAATAAAAACTTTAACGATTCATCTAAATGGTAATATTATTCGTAATAGTATTATTTATAGGTAATGCAAGGTAAGTAGCACTAATGACTATATGTAAATTATTGTATGTAAAGGCAGTAGCTACTACCTACTACGGTAGAAGTAATTATGTTTGTGTATAGGTATTTCTGGCGTATAAAGCTATATATATGTACGATACGCTACAAAGAAAGTGAATAAGTAATTGATCTACATTATTAATTGGTAATTGTAAGGAACTCATATTGTGTAACAAAATATAGATGTGTTCACTTTACGTGACTTAGGGCTTATAAAATGTACGGCAGGACTAGTTGGTCATTTCCGCTCTTCTGTTCTTGTTTGGTATAGTATTCTTGTCTGGTTTTAAAAACCTTATAATATAGCAACAGTAAAGTAGTAATTTTATAGCTTATGCGATTTGTAAGGCTATGTGAGTACAAATGCGAACAAATGCAAGTAGGCATGTAAGTCCACGACTTTTTATCAGATTTTTGTAGAGCTAATGATGAAGCAATTTAGGCTGTGAGCCATTGTTTTGTTTCAACATACTAAATAGTGATTTCTAGGCTATAAAATAACAAAATTGACTGTTTTATATATTATATGATGGTAGTAGCGTACTATGGTAGAATTCGAGCCGGATTTCACCGGCGACGGAAATCGGAAAACCGCATGGCCTTTGTGGCAGTTGCCTGGATAAAGTTTGGACTTTGCACTTGAGACTCCATCAAAGTTTCATAAGCTGGTGTCGACATTCCGTAAACATTGGGTTCTTCTGCCGCTGATACGGGAGCCACATTTTGAGATGATACCGAGGAGTCACGGTGAAAATCAGAAAACGTCATGCCGGTTGGAGGTGCATGATTTTCGCTGACAGAATATGACAATCTGTACTCAGGCTCTAGTTTCGGGGCTCCAGAGACGAGCAGACCAAAGGGTAGCGCATATAATATTATCTGTACGTATAAAAATCATGTAATTATTCTAACACAGCAAATTGCAATTAACTCATGTACATAATGATGCTCAATCTAAATACAAGGAACAGTTGCTTTACTTTTTATGATGTAAAACACAATTACATTGAGCCTAAATTACAAACTTTGTGTTTGCAAATTGTTATTTGCCAAGTTGCCAGCTTAGTGTATTAGGTATAAGGCATAGATAAAAGTTAGGTTGGTAAAAGTTAAAATGCTTAGCATACTTTATAATTAAATCTACAAGTTAAAAGCTGAGAATAGAACGGTAGTGGTCTGGATTCGCTAAGTAGTGTAATTTATCACGGTTAATTTAGTCGGATTTTCGCAGAGAAAGTGAAAAACACAATTTGCTACTATATAACTTGTAATTTTTTAACCCACAAAACTTGTACAGATTGGTACTCGACACTAAACTGTGCTGTAAACTTGTAAGGTGAACAGAGAACACGGATGATTGCACTAAAGCATACTACTTGTGCAGACAGCTTATATTTATAAATAGCAGTCTAATTTTATGTGCATTGTCCTTACATTCTAATCTAGTATGTACAGTACGTAGTACTCCCAGTTACTTGAAAATGAAATGAGACGTGCTTTTTTACAGTATATGAGCATTTTACTATAAATACTATTTGCACTTATAAAGCCAACAAGAAGATCATCTAAGGAAAAAGAACTGAAAAGAAGACTCCCCTGGTAAAACATGAATTTACCCATAAAAGACATCCATAAAAGATACCAAGCCCTATATACATGATACAAGTTTAACACTTACCACAAAAGCTGCTGCTGTCATTATGATTATCCTTAGGCACGTAAATTGCGCTGGTGCTTTATAGTGGGTGTGGAAAAATGTATATTAAAATGATTTTATCGTCGCCCTTGTCGTTTTATTTGATAATGTTGAGAATTTGAAGAGTAAAGGCAGCGAAGCAAACTAAAGTGTATTGGTTTTGAGTGTAAAAAGCGTACGCGGCTAATTTGTCAATTCAAGTAGAGATGTAAGGAAACAGGAAGGTAAATTGCGGAGGTAGAGGTAGAGTAGAACAAGAGAAACGAGTTTTGCCTAAAGTTGAGGTGAGGATACAATAAAGTGAATCAAAACCTAATATTGAATGCACCAAAATTTGAAAGATGAGACGAGAAATAATTAATGAGTCTAGTAAGGTTGAGGTTGATTTAATGCAGAGATGAGTTAGCACGTTTCACACTGCACAGTTATAGAAAACGCGTGACACTGTCTCAATGCACTTTCAAACTTGGAAAAAAGACAAGTTAAACAACTCTCTTTGTTGGTTTTCGAGCTTCTTCTCTTCTATCTTGGGTTTGTGCAAAGTTATGATTTTTTTAACTTTAGGTTAGTAAATTGTGCACCGCCATTCAAATTGAGACGTTTTCATTTCTCTTTTGCTCGTCATCAAAAGTTAGCTGAACTCAGGTGAACATTCAATCAGAAAATGAGCAAAGATTTGGTGAGGAAGTGTGCAAGTTAGTATTCGTTGTTTTATTACAGAAGGAGATTGACAGTGAGGATTTTCTTCTCATTGTCAGCATATCTCTCTCAATCACTCAAGTCTCTGTTTTGTTTTGTTTACGTTTATATTTATCTTTAAGGTAATACGACAGAAGAACAGAAGAAGCAAATTGTTAACGACCTATGCATGGCATGGCACAAGCTTATCACTCTTAAGTAGTCGGACGGATGTACCTTATGGATCCTTGAATACGTTTTACTATTTAGGTATTCTCTAATGTTTTTCCTTTCCTGGCTTGGCCTGGGTCTTCTCCCACTACTCTTCGTAAATCAGTCAATAATAGCAATCTCCAGTTTTATTTACATTTCAGACAGAAGAGAACAAAAGACACACAACTCACAACGCAACACTCACTACTAACGTACTAACCAAGTGAAACACTGTCTACTAATAATAAGCAGTCCTTGTCTTGTCTACCAGCATGCACAGTAAATGGTACCTATGCATTTACATTAGTATTAGTACCTACAACTCAAACTACGTTAACACAAAACGTCAATTTAGCTTAATCCTCCCCCTTCTTACTTTTGCTTACTGCTTACCTTTGCATATCTTGCTATCTTTCGTATTCCTTTATCAATTCACATCGCCCATAACATAAAAACTCTATAAAACTATCAAAACAATATAGTAATAGCACACAGTTAAAATTTTTACTAGAAAACACTAGCACAGCACAATTTTCCTTATCTGCATTCTATCACTATTGTATTAGGTATACCTATATTGTAAACATTAGAATAAGAGTACTAAATGTACATACTTAAGGCAGGAGATATAAAATGAAGTATGTATCTATAAGACAACAACTCAGCTAACTAAACATAAAATCCTCATCCGGTGTTCGCTTTCATTTGATTGACGAAAGAAGTTATTTCGTTTCACTCACTCAATGAATGAAATCACTTTATAAACGGGGGGTAAGAAATTCTCAAGTAAATGTAGCATATGTAATGTCCCTACTAGTACAATATAATGCAGTACAGCCAGAAGTCATTTCAGTTGCTGTAATTACATGTAGGGAACATGACTGATGCAGAAACACGGTAATGTAAATATTTAAAAGTTTACTGCTTACCTACAAGAAGTTGTATTGAAATTGCGGTTGTATTATAAACGATGTGGTGTAAAAAATATTTTTTATAATTGCTTTTTTACTTGACTTATTGTTGAATTTGCATTAAACTCTTTGCTAATACGGAATAGTAACAATTCACACTTTATGTACAGACATGACATGTAGTTAGTAGTTTAGTAACTACAATAGTACAATAATATTTCCACATTCATGCTAAAGCATTGTATTGTTTCCCCACGTTTGTTATACTTACTTAGCTAGGATAGCGCAAAAATGCAATGCAATACAATTAGCAGAGAGCAGAACAGTGGGAAATAACGTATGTATGTATGTTTGCTTACAATCAGATGTAGTAGATAGCTCTTCTGAGTATAAAATTTGTTTGCTACCTTTTTTGCATGTATATAGGTGTAGTATGTCAGTGTTATTGTAGTTAGTGGGCTAGTAGTGTAAGGAATATAAAAGTATGCAAATACTACATACCTAGATAGTAATAAAGAGTGTAAGTATGTACGATTAGAAGTTGTCTAGTATATCTTAGGTAGAAATACTAATAGGAGCATTAAACTCGTAGAGTGTAACGCTGCAGTGAGAAGAAGGAGGATGTGAATGTGAACTGTGCAAAATACACGGTAATGCAAAACGGAGACAAGATAATAAATTGAAACTGTTTCTGTCAGAGTCTTTCCCTCGTATCTCTAAGTGAACTTTAGGTGGACGTGCACTGTGCACTACAGAAACATTTCAGTGGACACTTCTATTAGTACATAGAGTACATTAGCACACAGCGTATCTGCACTACGTAGATTCACTGGCGATCAGATGAGATTGAAATATATTTGTAAATAATTTTACATGGAGAAGACTTTCCTTATGTAGCGTAATAGCATGACTTTGAAACAATGTACTTCTTAGGAAGGCAGGGAACCAACTGACTAAAACAACATTCACAGCAGTAGTAAAGCAATATTAAGTTTAAGTACAGAACTTCTAATGCATTAGTACTTTACTTAACTTATTGTTGGGTAGTTGGGTAAACTATCACCATTTTGTCATTTTGTTAGTGGATAAACACTAAACACCTATAGTATTAAGATATAAAAGGACTAGCATGGTATCGCATGGTGCTGACAGAGAGAGATAACAAAGGATGTGCAGAATTACTTGATTGCTAAAGTAAAGTCCCAACCAAGTCCCATAATTGTCTTGACTTGACTTGACTGCAGCAAGAAAGCTTAATCTAAACGAATTCCGCTTTATTACACTACAAACTGAAGTATAACAAGGGAGGAAAGTACTGGGAGCAATAATGTAAATTGTATTTTACACAGATTATTAGTTACTACTATATCTGTATATAAATGCTCCATATCTGTATTGAATATAGAGCAGTAGTAAAAACAGTACACTCGAAGCAAAGAAAAGTGCAAGCAAAGCAGTTTGTTGTTTTTATATCATTATTGTAGAAAAGAAAAGTTTCTGACTTTATGGGTTGTGTTGTTTGTATTTGTCTTGCAAAGTAATTTAATATCTCGGAAAGTTAAGCATAATATTGCGCTTATTAGATTCACAAAGTCTGAAGTGTATCTGCAGTACCTATTGTATTTATTGTTAGGAAATACGTGTATACACAGGTATCAATCACATCACCAACGATAAGCCACATAGAGCACAGTAAAATATGGTTATTACAAAAAGTAATGACAAGAAAGTGTATACACATAAAATAATTTACTTTATACAACACACAGTTCACTGTTGTATAGAGACTACTTATTATTACTTAGGTAAGATATCAATTCTAATCTCTCTGAGCAATCATTTTCCCACAGGGTTAACAAAGGTAGAAGTGTGTTGGGTTCATTAATGTACTTTCCTATTAAATTGTTTAGTCTCCTGTAGAATGCACAATCCCTCTTTAAGCTAAAATGCAATAGTGTTTTATATATTATGTACGTAGTACCCTTCTATACAGACAGTCGCATATACAGAGTAAACTTCATTTTATGTTTATGGTAATGGATTGAAAATTGCATTACACACTTTCTGTACTTAAACTGGAAAGAATTAGTTGCATTTTGTTTCATTTCATTCTGTTTGCACTGTTGGGCTATATGGACTGTAGACCATGATTTGCATTTACTTTTTAGCTACAGAAAGTCTTTCTATGCGTGTACGTATTGTGCGCTTGGACAAGATGCGTTTTCTTATGGTTTAACAAAAGAATTTAAGACGGATCATGGATGATCATAACAATAACATCAAATCGTGCCATGTCCATTTCTATTAAATTGCCTGAGTTCATTTATTATCATATTTATATTTCTAGTTCGTGTATAATATAAATTAGAAAAGTCATAGAAAAAGGTCTACAAAGCAGGTACGTTATAACAAGAGATCACATATCAGATCAGCAGTCAGTCACAGCCAGATCAGATGAAATGAGACGATGAGGGGGTGAACTGAGTTGACTGAGTTAGTGTTCTGTTGACGTTGTTTTGCTGTCCTCTTGCTTTGCCTCGACTTCCCTTTTCTGCAAATACATCAAGAAGTACCAGATGAGAAGCAAGATAATTGATTTCCTGCCTCCCATGCCATGTTCCTCTCTTCCTTTCCATACTGCAATATTTATTTACATTTTACAACCAAGCCATAGTGCAGCTACACGTAAATCTATTGACAATAGGAGAGTGAGTGACTTGACTCGACTTGAGCCGTTGGCATTTTACGTTTTTGCATTGGCAGCGAAAAGGATGCACTCTCACTTATTTTTTGTGGCGTGTCTTTCCTTATCTCTGACTTGAATTGACTTGACTTTTCAGTCAGCTTTAGTTCACAACATTATTACAACCATACTACAATACAACTGTTTTCTTTTCTTTTTCATTGAATCATTGAATGTCTTGCCTTTGCGGCTTCTTGAGCGTCTCATTGTCTTTTTATATATTACATACACTTACACATGCAACTCCAACACTACACACAAAGACAATCATTGAATTCAATTGCAATGTTTCCACACCTCGCTTTTACTTGACTGACAACCATTTCAACCGTAACAAAATTAGAAGCAGAGCATGCAATATATTTATAAGTAACAGAAACATGGAATACAATACCTTGTATATAGCAGTTGTTATTATTGTTATGTTCAAGTGTTCGTGTAGATTGTATACAGTATTGTATAAACTGCACAAAGTATTAGAATGCTATTTAGGTATGCCCCAACCTACAAGTTTAGCAAAACAGCTTTTGCTTTAACAATAAATAACTTAACAATTTCTGATGCCCTTACAATTTGCATTACCATTTAACTCGTGCAATATTAGAACGTAAAATGCTGTAGAACTCGTTTGTACGAGAAAACAATTAATCTCTAATAAATCCTCTGTATTTTAAGATAGTTATCTTTTATTAATTGCTAAATATAAGCATAATCAAACGATGTATTATTATTGTGCTTAAAATCGCTTACTCATTAGTGTCACTTCATTGCAACTCTGTGACAAACAAAAGCTGATATTTAGTAACGATAAGCATTACTATTCATATTATCTTTGATTCTGCCCATACTGCATGTTATTTATTAATGCATTGTTTTAATTATAATTGAGTTAAAATTGCATTGCAAACTAAAGAGTAAATAGTCATTTAGGATGAATGAAAAAGAATTAAACGTCAAAGTACAATTCACTGTGTAAAAGTGCAGTGACTCGACTTGATTTATTTAATACTTGTATTTATGAGTTAGCTATCAAATAAACTTTACACGAGAGCTACCTTGCCAAAGTCATTTCAGTATGAAATGAAAACGAAAGTGTGCTATCTGTACAATTGCATTGTATGGTATGTTACAGACGAATAATGCAATAGCGGCATGTCTTAGTTTCGTCTGTCTTGTCTTAGCCTTCGTTATGTAGAAATGTAATACCTATTTCATTATTGTATGGTGTGCAGTTTCTGTTCGCTCGCATACAGGTTTCGTACACTTATCCTATGTATTTAGCAAATAGTTGTGTTATGTTTGCTTGCGTCGCAGTCACAGAGGGACTACTTACAATTATGCCATAACTTTAACTCGCATTAAATTTCAGCATCATGCTATCACTGTGCAATGCTACTAGTACAGGATTGGTCGTAAGTAACTCTCCATAGGACAAACAACTAAAGTTCGACTAAAGTTTTCAACAAAGCAAAGTTTGTAAATAATCAGCTCCAATGATTACCCGCTCAATTAAGTTTGTATTGGGGCTGCTTATTTATATTGGCGCACACTTTAATCTGTTTGTCCTATAGAACCTTCGGTCAACCCTGTAGGGAAAATTTTTTATGCATACGTATTTGAATTTATGTAAAAAGTCTGAACGAGAACGGGTAACAGCGACTAAGTACGACCAAGTACTAATCCAGTTCTCCGAATGCTAATTGATTTTGATTGATTCACTAATTACAATAAATCAGTACTTTATCTATTAGCATAATCAATTCATTTATTGGATATATTAGATCTACTTTTAAAGTACGTCCACAAATTGGTATTGCATATACATACATTCGGTGACATTTAGTCAGAAAAAGCAAACCCCCCCGCCCACGGTCAACTCCAGAATAGATCACTCCTCTTAGTAATCTCAAATCTCTCATTAGTAGGTAGGTAGTTTATCATATTACACACAGTTAAGTTTACAACCAAGTTTTCCGTTGTGTACAAGTATCTAAAGTAAAGCCACAGGCTGTTGCTAGTTTTCTGTATTACAAAGCACACAAAAGAGCAAGAGTGAAGCATAGCATCGAACATGTAGAGATAATAAGGAATACTTACTCCACAGAACTTTAGATCGCAATTCTGACAATCAACAAAACTAACTGAACTGAACTAGATAATTGTAAGACAAGTATAATAGGTGTAGAATAGGTAACGTAGAGTAACATGATATTAAATGGAATGATGGTGAGCTATGGTATGGGGGGCATGAAGTAATCAATTCAAATAGCATAGCCAATGCTCCTCTGGTAAGTTAATGTAAATCTACATAAATCCAACAATAAGGTACATAGTCACAAGTACCCACTCCAATCTATTGTAACTAAACCAAGCAAAGAGAATTTCCAAAAGTTACGTAAGCTCTTGCCGTGTACTTATAATGAATTTTGCAAGGTACCTACCTATTGATATATTATACATAGGTACATACTAACTATTATTATACTAATTCAGAGCTACTGCTATTGTTATTCGTAAGCTAAGCGTAGGTTTTGTGTTCTTGTAAATCCTAGACCCTATGTAATTTTACGCTGTTTTGGTTTGATACGCAAATACAACTATTATGTAGTTGTATACATATGCAGTACACTGTACACTTGGTAATTGTAATTTAGCATTGTTTGCCATGATTTTACAATACAAAGGACATAGAAATAATAGAAACCTGTATTATGCATAGTGCATCGTCTTTGTTCCGTATTTGACCCAGTTGACATGGAAGATAATATGTCCAAATCAAAAAATGAGAGTTTTACAATTTTATTTTCCTTCGCTCTATCTTCACATTATACACGCATGACTTCCTTAACAAGTTTCTCAACTATGACAAGCAAAGATAAGTATAAGGCAACAAATTCGCCGTTTTTCTTTGTCGGGTTGCATGACGACAACACGAAGCTCGTTTTGCATCTAATAAAACCAAAAGTCAACACACTATTTATAGAATGCTATGATAGACATGGTAATTAAGCCACCTTTACTCATTTGCCTTTCTCATTACATTATCTCTTGAAATACTGCTTAAATTGCGTGTAAATTACAAACGTGTGTCTAGGTTGTTCTGGCAGTTGCAAGTTGCAGGTTACAACAAGCAAAATATTACAAACTGCTCTACATCTACTACACTTGATCGTAATCAAAAGGCTATATCTGCGTAGTTAGTGTAAAGTAATAAATAATTATCTCACAATTGTGAATTTCTAAACTTTCAATGCATCCCTCTGTCGTTTAATCGTTTAGTCTTTCATGTAAATGGCAGTTTTACATTTATGTTATGACATCCAAACGATCCAAGTCAAAATGCAGGAGAATTTGCAGACGTATATTTTTGACTATTATTGGATTTCTTATTGGAATCGTGTGTTCTTTTCTTATATACTCGCTTCTACTCCTGGAGCTTGAAATTGACATGAGCATCAAGTTAATTATTCTTACTGGGCTTTGTACATTTCTTTCATTTGGATTTGCCTTTTCTAGACAGGTTAGTTAACAAGTTCAATGAAATACTTTTTTATCTGTAGCCTAAATGTTTATTTTTTAATGTTGGTTTTTGTAATGTCACCGAGAGTAGCTCAATGAATAGAAAACCACAAAATATAATGCAATCTTATTCACCCATAACAAGCTCAACCATTTAAACAAACTCAGCCAACCAAAATACAGATTGCTACATAAAGTGCAGTAGAATATGCTATACCTAAATCATATTATTTTTATAGGCACTACCTGTAAAATAAAGTCACTAATGCTGTAGTCGGCAACAATTCGTCCTCATATGGGATTGCGTTATTCCTTTTCAGTGATCTTGTACCTTTGTGATTATTTGAAGGGTAGATGCATTCACGCTACCTCACACAAGTATAGTGTAATACGTATTATCTGATACTCAGACTGCTACATAATTTATTTTGTACCTAAGCACGCCAGTTTCAAAAGAGACTAATCTAGCCATCATACAGTTTAGTTACATATTAAGTTTCTGAAACGTAATTGATTATTATCAGAAAATTGGCTAATGTGGTCAAAAATATATCAAAGAATACCTGAGCTAAGTAGCAATAAAGAGTTATGTTATGAAATAAAAACAAGAATCTCAACCAGGTTGGCTGTTGTGAAGAAATTGCTTAGTATGTAATCATAATCAATAATTAATGGATGAATATTACTTTTCACTTTTATATAATAAAGATACGATGCTTGGCATGTCTCATGTTTCCGGAATTTGGAAGCCAAGGGGGGAAAAGAGCAATCCAAGCTTCGCTTTTCATACTTGTACTATCAGGACCGTTGGAAAATATTGGGAATAATGCTGAAGAAGTCTTGAGATTTGTGTCGTGCTCTAAAGATATGCTACTCGATATTTTAGTTAAAGGAAAAGAGCTTCTCCTTGCGCCCATCGAGCATATCATTGGAGACATTATGGTACAGATAACTTACCTGGGTTTGCCTAGTACTTAATATACTTAAAATAATAATAGCTCTCCATAAATAAGCAGCATTATATCCTACAGGAAATGTTGTGGTTGTAGAAGAGCATTTATAATTACTGCTGATCGTGAGAAATGCATTCAGAACAACCTACTATGCCAAATTTACTATTTCATTAATTAGTCCTTTAGCAGCTAAAGTTTCATAATTGACTTACCAGGAACAAGAGGGAACAGAATCAGGTATTAATATCACAATCGGAGCACTTTCTCAAGTGGTAGCACCAATTGAAGAGGAAGTGGAAGATAAAGCAGAGATTGCTAATATAAAATTAGAAAGCGACCAAGTGGATGCAGAGATGGTAAGTGATGAATACAAATGGTACCAAGACCACTGAACATGACATCAGAGCTAATTGATATGGTGATACCTTACGTACATACAATAAAGGAGAAGCTTTTGATCTGTAACATGAACACGAGCCATTCCAATTTTAATCAGAATATATCTGTGCTATACAGTTCTACATCCAGTTATTATGTCTCCTAATTATGTATGTAAGGTCTCTGATTTCTTAGTAGATCAAATCTATTATTTCATTCACTGTTCAGTTACATTATATCGATTGAAAGAGTTGCTTATATTATAGTCAGTGTTTCATTGATTATCAAAGTTATATAATAAAACTGTAGTCGTGCGCCACCAGTGTACATACAGATACAGCTGAAAACGTTATCTAAGGCCTCTTATCGCTAATAGGTAGAATTCTTATAATTATTGAAAGTATAATACAAAATTGGGCAATTGCAGGTAATTGTATTACAAATAAATACAGACACTTGTGTCCCAATTAAAATATCGCTTACACATCCAATAACTGCTAGAAACCCATTTCAAAGAAATGTTTGGCTACGCGAGTGCAAGTGTTATGAATGCAGATAAGTTTCATTTCATATCTGCAGAATTACTTAGAAACATAGTATAATATCAATGAAATGCATTTTAGTTGAAGACTATGGACAATTTTCAATTCGTTTTTCCCTGAAATTCATTGTACCGTATACCGCGATTAGAAATAGTTCATTTAATTCAACAGTGTCGATGAAAATGTGCCACATGAATAGTTAACAACAACGGAGGCTTTAAGGTGCACAAAATTACAAAATGCACCTATCTAGATTTCCTGTTGCCTTGCATTGCTTAAAACAATAATAGGAAACTAAACAAAACCAGGGAACTGGCTATTGGACACAATAGATGCTGCACCACAATGACATAAGCATTACTTGGCTTACTTACTAGAACATTGTGTTGCAATTATATGTAAGTACAGTAAGTAGTCAGTATGGGTTTAGCTGCTGGGAACATACAGCATTACTTGCCCAACTTGTGTACTTAACCTAATACATTTGCGAAAATGTACAAACTGAAGCTTTAATGTACATTAAAACATTAATGAGGGCTTATGTAACTTTTCATGGGACTAATAACTGTACATGAAACAGCAAAGAGAGCTTTGAAGTAAAAGACATATAAAAAGTTTTCATATGCCATTAGGCTCTAGATTTGCTTCTTACAGTAAGCATATGCCTAAATGCCTACATTACGACTAAAGCCTTATTAAAGGTATAAGTTGCACGAATAAAATGCAATATGCATGCTCTTTGCAAAATTGCTTTTGTAGTCTCATCCAAACTATTTTCTAAAACTATATGGATGATAGAAGGGGAATATACGCGGCTGAAGCTGAACAGCATCATAAAAATATTCAAATGAAAAGCAGCATTTCTTTAATGAAATCATCTGCCGACGAATGTACATTAGTTTATTCATTTAATGTTTACTTACCTCAAAAATTAAGGAATTTATATAAGACCAACATTAATGAACATTCTTAGTACTACAAAAGAACGTTTTAGAAATTACTGTGAAGCATTACCGCATAGGCAAATATTAAGCTCTGTAGTACGCAAGTAGGGAAATATTAAATGGTAGAAAGATATCTATAATTTTCTTATCTCGCAGATGCATAGTAAATATCATTTATACTTCCTTTCGTAAATGAAAGCTTGTGGTGACTTACTACCACGATATTACAGAAACATTAGAAACACAATCATCTTCAATCTTCATTAGTCTGACTCTGGCTGTGCTTTTCATGTTACTTACATGAAAGCGTGCGAAATAAAGTTTGTTCTTGTTTCCTTACTACCGACTGAACAGAATAACTTTCCTTACCCTGCGTTTAATAGCTTGCTATTCTTCTAATTTACTCATTATTCAAAATGCTTTGCATTCACTTAATTAAGTAAATGTACTCTGTTATAGGTATACATATTCACTTTGGACTCGTATTTATAGTTCTAGTTCGCCTATTTTATGCAGCTTTATAGAATGACTATTGTATACTAGGGCATTGCCAAAAGATCTCAAGAGCTAGAAGAGGCCTACCGTCCTTTGCCGGGTGATTCTCGAGCTGAGAAAGTAGAATTAATGTACCAAAAGAAGTTAGCTTACCGATGCGAAGGTAAAGTAAATACTGGATGTTCTCGGGAGACTTTTGGAACCTTGTGTTACCATTTAAAAATGCTAATTTACAGAAGTTCATTCGTTAATGCTAATTTCGATGTTTCTAAATGTAGAGATTTTTACCAAAGGCACGGACAAATGCAAAGAAGTCTTTCACGATAAATACGACGCTTGTTACGATGCAGTGACATGGATCCTGGGATGGCTTCTTTGTTGGCCAATGAAATTAACTTTTATTTGTGACATCCTTGGAGGTATGCAATCTTATTGGCAAAAGAAACGATTTATAGGTTCTGTAAAAATCGGTATAATAAATGTGTGTGAGAAAATTAAAACTTGACTAACATTTTCAGCGTTTTCACAAGATAAGGTTTGTAACGCTGCGAAAGTAGTTGAAGAAGGATTCGGTGAAAATTATGTTGCTGCAAAGAAAGGAGTTGTCGACTTGGCAAATTCAATGGATGTCAAAATATCCTACCCGATTTTACAAGAATTCGTAATACAGTAATTATGTTACTCTGTATAACTTAATACTGCCTTCTTAATGCTTTGTCGTTTAAAATGCGTTTTCCTTTGTAACACCAAAGTCAACACTTGACGAAAAGATGAAGAAACATCAGGAGGATCTCTACTCTGCATTCATTAGAAACCGTCAACGCGTGCATTTTGTATTTGAACTGCTAAAACGCAGCCTAGCACCGTCATTTCTCTTTATTGTTCTGAGGTTAAAATTTGATTCATTAATTCATTACTGTTAATATATCATTGTGCAGGGTCTCGTAATATTGTAGCCGTAGCAGAGTAGCCAAATTTTCAACCAACCAATAGAAATTGCGTTTAATCGCTAATCTAAATTCTGAATTGTTTTTCAGAGCTTTGAAATATCAAAACAAGTACTTTCAAACCCTTTATTTCGACAACATGTATATCACAGGTTATTTTCGAAAAATCGACAACCGGAGAAAACAGCAAGGAAAAACATATTTGCTTCCTTTAAAATCGTACGAAGAAAATGATTTCACCAGTGTCATTAGATTTCGGCTTACCGAAGCTGAAGCCAAGAAATTCCTTGTCCAGTTAATTATTATCTCAGTAGGAGCCGGAGTGACAGCCACTATATTTCTGTTTGACTACCTCTTAGTTAGTGTTTTGGAATCTCTGAAAACTCACGGTAACATTGAAATAGAGCAAACAGGGAGGCACTCCTTGGAAATCAGGATAGAAGGAGAAGGATTTATAGCTAAACTGTTAAGAAAGGTCATTAAAGATTTCAGTTATGCCAAAGAACTTAGTTTCGTCCACACTACTAGCCGTGAGCACATTTCTTTTATTTCCTTCGCAAGTAATTTACAACTTTAGAAGTACTTTACACTATGATTTGTGGCTTTTACCGTAATTTTTAAATTATAGCCTGTTTACCGAATGCAAGTCGACTTTTGCCGTCCTATTATTATCGTACAGTCTTCCTTTTTGTGGTTTTACTTTCCATTAGCTACATGGAAGCTCATTGTTTGAGGACAAGGAATTGTATTGCGAACTTCTTTTTTCCTAAGGTAATTATCCTACAGTAGATATATCTGACAATTTTAAAAGTAACTTTTTACAGCTAGATATTAAAAAACAGTTTTATAAATGTGGTATGATGACACTTAAAGAGATGTAAGAAACGAATTTTGTGGCGCTACAACGAAAGCTTAAAAAAGAGAAAACGAAAAACGAGGGAAATGAAGCGAAGAATAGAAGATAATGTCGAAGAAAAAAAAATTCATGTAAGTCACGTAAAATTAGAATTAATGCACTAGTGCAATGTGACGCTTACAACTGATGAAACAGTTTTCCTATAAAAGGTTGATTTCAATCCTATTTGGGCTTTCGCTGAAATGTTTCCGCGATGTTGCGGATGGCTTAGATTTTTCAAACTTGGGAGAAGAAAATGCATTCTATGCAAAAAGTATGGAGCGATTTATCGTTGCCCTACATGCAACTATTCGTTCTGTAAGGAATGCTTTCAGGATATGGATTCACAATGTCTATTCTGTGTTGCCCAAACTGAAAATCAATCTCTGGAGTATGATACGTATGATGCTTATAGTTACGCAGTTTAACATGCCACAATGTCAAATGAATTTGGTACTTTCATGTCTGCTTTTACTTTGTCATAATATATGTTATCTGTTTTGTATTTTAATTACAAATAAAACTTTTTTGTCCATCGTAAAATAAAAGTACATGATACTACTTGACTATTTTGAGTAAAATCTGCAATTAGTGAGGTAATTTGTCATATTGTTACATCAATTTAAGCTGTTATCTTCACAGTTCTCAATATTTTCATTAGTAGTAGTGAAGATTTACACTTCCAGGATAAGATTGGAATGCATTCATGAAAATTAGTTTGGGATTGTTATTGTCATTATTAAATAGAGGCTAGATATTTACTGGGAACGCTTTGTCACTCCGTCCGTTAGTCCGGGCATTCGTGTAAAATAATTTTGTCGGTTCAATAACTCGAGAACCCATTGAGATAATTCGTTCAACCCTTTTGGAATGCATTGGCCATTGAAATACCTTTATGTCATTGAAAGATGAGCACTTTCTAACTTTTGGTTTTTTGCAGAAAATTCGAAAACTGCCAAATCACATTGCCATGCATAATATAACTAAAGCAAGGCACTCCAACACAATTCCACACTGTCCACACAGTCCACCAAGACAAGACCCCAAAGCAAAATACAATACATGGTCAAAATTTGATGATCTGGTGATCAAATCATCTGAACTAAAGATTATGAGCTGATCTAAGCCGATATTTGAGTTCACCCGGTTTGCTACGGTTTATTTGTAAAGTATCCAACTTTCTGTGAAGAAGATTAATGAACACGTTTGTTTGGATATACTTACATACAACCACGCAGCTCAATTCATTCAATCATGTATTCTGTTTGTTCTATTCTATCTGTACCTAGTTCTCCCTTCCCTTCCCTTACTTGTTTTCCCGTTTCATTTTAGTTCTGCGGAGAACGTTGGCTAATTAATCACGGACACTTGATATATGTAGTTGCCTCCTATGACATTATAATCCACCTTTTGAAATCAATGGGATTTGGATAATGTCAACTTTACTTTAATTTTAGAACGAGATACGGTGCAAAACATATTTACAAGTATTCACAAAGGTTTCCATGTTATACTCATGTTAGCCGTAAGGTATTTGAACATAATTGGTCCAAAATAAATGGTACGCTTAATTTCGTATGGCTTCCCCATGCAAATATGTGTGGCACAGAACTTCATATTTCCCGTTTTAGAGAGCCAGAGGCTCACTTATGGAACCGCGTTGTCAGTCCGTATGCACGTACGTGAACAAGATAACTCCTGAACACTGGCCGATTTGGATGAAAGCTCGGATTTGAACCTATCTCGAACTAGTTTAAGCACGCCTCTACAATTGGAAACGTCAAATTGAAAAGTAGTCGAAATATTTTGTAGATATTTAAATCACATTTAAAAAAGCAAGTTTTGTCAAATCTAAATCTTTGCCTGCTTTGCTTTATCGACTCTGGCTCCTTTCTGTTACGGCTTACTGTTAGTTTTTGTAGATAAATTCTGCTATTTTATTTCAAGTTGCAAAGCTCATTTGTTGATTCTTAACGACTTTTACAGTACCCTTTAAGCTATAGGTGCACTAAAGTTTATTCTATATTATTTGTATTTCATATACTGTACATTTCGCGAATCTACTATACTAATTTGTTTTCCATTTTTAGTGATTTCCTTACTAAAAATATACACTTTCTCTAAATGGGTTATGTGAGGATTTAAACAATTTACGAACCATTGATTTGTTAATACATTTTCTATGATTTAGCAAATCTTGTCTTCATGCTATCTTAAACAGAAACAATATATACGATGATCAATCTGTTGTAACAATATGGATATGGATAAGGTAATAAGACCATATTATCGAAAAACCCTAGTTCTAGGTCCGTGTTGTTGCGCTATAAATAATAAAACTATACACCCCTCACCGTGCCAGTTTACATAATGGATTATGTTCTACATAAAAACAAAATATTGCTATCCAACTTTCCAGGCTCTGTTATCTTAAGGACTAGTCTTTATATACTTTGTCGTATGTTTCGAAGTATGGATATATTAAATAGATAGGTCTACTTCCGTACTTCCTCAAAGGTTTTAGCATTCATAGGAAATAATATGTTTTACATGAATATAAATTCCTGCCCTTTCAGTTTGGTTATATATAAAATGAATGTCTGTAAATTTATGCTGCAATAAATTATCTCAAGGTACCTAAAACCTAAGTACGCTTTGAATAGAATTCAATAGGTTTTACAACAATACCGTTAGGACGTGATGAGTAGAGGTAGAGTGTTCAGGAAGATACGGCGGACTACGCAGTAAAGAACAGACGCTATTCACAATCATCCAAAAAGCAAATGAGACGAAATGGAACTGGAAATACGAGACGGGTTGTTCACTTCAGTTAACGAAGCTAGCATAAGTGCTGTTAATGGAATTGAACTGAAATTCATCATTGATGAACTGAAAAGTGAAGATCTCTCTACCCGTTTCATTCCATCCTTTTACACCATCACCTCATTTGAGAAATTTCGTTTTACCAACGGCAGACCCGTCGAAATAAATTTATTTCAGTTACACGTTCGCTTGATCTAGTTAACAGAATTAATATTTTATTCCTCATATACATAGGTAAGTGAAATACGTCATTAGTCATTTTGTTACTTTTAGAGAAAACAACCTGAATTATGCACATAGCAATCAGATTAGAATTTGCATAAATGGTAATAATATAGCGTAACCAGCATACTTTACTGCTATGCTGCTTGGTAATAGCACTCGTATTAACATGAAGCAGTAGTAGTCTGCACTATAATAATCAGCGTTTAAAACTTCAATGATATTTCAAAGATTTAAGTTTTCAGTGCTCCTACAGAAATCTAATGTAGGAGGATAGCCGCAGGCTAGAATGCAGCACGGGCCTCAGCAGCAAAGCTTGTGCGACGGCGACGAGAGTGCCGATGAGGAATGGTGCTTGCAGTAAATCTGTGCGAAGAAGGTGTTCATTTGTATATCAAATCGCAATTAACAAATTCAATTAAATGTTGTAAGTTGTATCTTTCCTTGATACCTCACCAAACTGACAAAATAAATGTCTCTGGAACAAAGAATCTCGTCACAGTTTAGTAAGCACTTTTGTGGAAATATAGTTCAAAAACTTCAATAATCTACTTCAAACACCAAATTTTCTAGAACTATCTGGTACAGTGTCCATTCTAGAAGGCCAGAAATTTGTATATATAGATAAATTATGAAATGCCAACTTATTTCAGATCCATTCCATAACAGAAAGTCACCATGAACTGGTAATCACCTTATGCAATAGAAATTTATTAGTAGGGGAACATACTATAGGGAATTCTGTTTCTATGCCCGTCCGTCCCAAAATGTCAAAACTCTTTACAGATTTGAGATAAATATTATGCCATACCTTTTCTAAAGTGCTCATATATGTATGATCCAAAGGCAATCGCTTTCGAAAATGGTGTCAATTGGTTCCCCTAATTTTTCAAACCACAGACTTATTTAACAATGCATTCATAATGCTACTACGGATCCATGTGTACATTTAATGCAGTATATCATCCGACAGGATTGTTAAGAGTTCTCTACAAAGAGTTATCAATTCATATGTTGCGTTGGAAGGAAAATCTAAAATACTTCCATGAATTTAGCCCGATTGGAATATTCATTTTTCTTGAAATCTTAATTTGTATAGGTATCTCTGATTATAATCATCTCCATTACAGCTGCGGATAAAAGCAATGGAAATTAAATGTACCCTTTAGGCTAGCAATCCTTTATATTGACTTCGTGCAAACAAGCAGACTGATTTCATGACATAAAGGAGCAATTGAGTATAGGTAGTCTAGTCTACGCTATGCACGTGTAACACGTGCGACATGTTGCATAAGGACACATATGTGTAAATGTAGGTAAAATGAGTAGGGATAGATGTATCATGCTGGATTTTATGTAATCGCAATTACCTGTTCAAAATTGAGTTGAGTCGGCGAGACAAAAAAGTCAGATACATTATACATAATAATACGGATATTACGTTTCTACCTACTACATATACCTACCTACATAGGGGATTGCTCAGGAAGAAAATAAGGATACTATCGGCACAAGTGAGTAGAGTGGGAACTTTACATTTTGTTAAATCTTATTTCACTACTGTCTCAAGGGTAATACATATGAAGTTCGTTAGAAAAGATTACTTTTGTACATTTCTAGATTGGATGCGACTCTTTCCTTTGAAGGCTTATTACTGTACCCACCGTACCTAAATTTGCACAAAATCTTTGGTTCATTCTCTGATTCGTTCTCTAAGTACTTGTAGCATTGCAGACACACATCTGAGGTTTATTACTGAGGCAAACCTAAATAATAATGATATCTGGGTATGTAGGTGTATGTGTATTATTACAGTAAATTCCATGGTGGGCCTGCTGGGCTATACTTACTAATAAGTAAAAGCCCTTGAAAAGAAAATCTCTTTCCCAAAGAGAACATTTTCTTTTAAGGTGCCAGTTTTGCTCTCTTTGCTTGCAATCACTTTAATAGAATGAAAGTCTCAAAGGGTTCTCAACATATGAAGAGATAGCTTTACGTGTCTAGTTTAGGACTTCACAAAAACTGAACAAAGGTAAAAGCCTTCCTGTTACACAATGAATTATAATATACCTTTTCAATTTCAATGGAACTGTTACATAGATATTTAATTTGGACGAATCGTAACACTTATTGGTGCATGGAACAAGAACTTCTTGGTTGTTCTTTTATGTGTGTTATGTAGCTTTACATCTTGGTTTGGTGATTGTCCCTAAAATCCAGCCTACTGCAGTTCGTTCGCACAATTCCTTCTAACAAGATATTCACTCCTGCTGATTCATTTAATTAAAATAATGTTACTCTTGCTGGATTCACAAAATACTCATATGAACAAAAGCACTCTACACGCAGCTAAAAGTGATGCACTTAATCATATGAAAGACATGTAAATTGCAAAGTCACTTCAATGGAAGGAAACTAATTATAATTAGCATTTCTAGTTTCGCACTGCAATGGATATTTTAACATGACTTGCAAACTTTTAATAAACGTGAAACATAATGTGAAAGGGTGCCGCACCATGTATTGTATATTGTTGAAGGAATTGAAGAGAGGAAACAACTGACCTTTCAGAAAATAATTACATTGCAAATGCATTGTTGTTTGCCAAAATTACTTTCTATGACTAGGACCACACTTAAATACCAAAAGTTCTACATACTTACCTATGTCACTTGTAAGGATCTCTTTTAAAAGTAAACTTAAGATAAGCAAAACAATTTTAGTGCTTGAAAACTACATACACATGTAAAAATGTAAAGTTTTAATTTAGCACTCTTTTCTGCAAAGATAAATTAAAATAATTGTAATCTAAAGTTGCAAATGGTTTACCTAAATCCACATTATAAATAATAAATGATCACAATATTTTCTGATTACTACCTATCAGCATGTAAACGGAACGATCGATTTAATTCACTTAAAACTTTGTTACTTCATCGTACATAATTGAGTAAACGGGTAAGTAGTTTTGTGGAGTTACAGCAATAGCAAGCACAAGTGAAAATTCTGATTTTAATTCACTGGCTTCACCCCTTAATTGCATAGTGTATAGAAATTTTACTTGACACTGCTTTGCAGTAGAAATTATAGACACTGGAAACACAATTACGGCCATTTGAGTAGAGATAAGTAATTTCGTCGTTTTCATTGTTTTGAGAGCAACGGAAATACAAAATAGGAAAGCCAAAAAGAAGGTTCCCATACTTTAATTGCAAATGTGATAGCAGTAGATAGAGCATAGCTCATTGAATACAGATTGTTGTAGTTCTCTTTCAATTAAAATCAGTTTACGTACAATGACCAACATTCTCTGAAACACTGAACGAAGGCTTAGCATTTCAATTTTCCGAAATGTGTGCAATGAAAAAGGAAAGTGGAGCAAAATCTATTAATTACAATTTAGAGACTTATGCAAATGAGAGATTTTTAATTAAAGTATAATCTTCCAACTGCATCATTCGTTTTGTGCAGTTGAATGGTTCTTTCTCAGTGCGAATTCCTTTATATTCAGCTCGATTTGCATTATACATTCTATACAACTATATACAGTTCTGAAGGTACTGCAGAGTATACTTAAATAAAACGTAAATCGCTGCTCGCTGCAAGAATAATATTCTGGAATATTATTCTTGAAAGGTAAAACTTATACCAGAATTTAACTGAAGAGTCTGCTTTCGCTCTTCATAAAGTTATAAATCCGTAAGGTGGACAAAGTCGGGAGTTTCACACTTATAGGCCCATATAACGTAGTAGCCCATACAAGGATACAAGTACTGTCGATGTATGCAAAATTCAAATAGGTACGTGTAGTTGCCTGCGTTTGCCTGTTTCAAGTTTACATTTCCGTTCCACTTTGTATGCAGAATTTGTTAAATTCAGCACCGTCCTTTCTCATGTATTATTCAAATATCTCAACACAGCTCTCAGTGTAAAGTTCGATTAGAAAGAATAGGAGAAGAAAATCTAATAAGCCGATAAAAAATCAGCCCTTTTGAGGAAAGAACATTTTTAAACTAAGTAAAAATCTCTAACTAGTGCTCTAAATCCAGTTTTTAGCCTGCTATTTAGGTCACACAGATGTTTAGCATTAACATAAAGTAATATAAGTTCAGCTGTTTTCAGCAGTTAAAAAATGCGAAGCAAGAAACTTTTTCTAAAGTTTTTAGAAAACTTTTATTCATAAGACAATAAAACGGTCAATTACAATAATATCGTAATAATCGTAGAATTATGTGAACATGAACAAAGCAGACATAGTCGCTGAGGTAGGTGTGGTTTACAAACTATTGAATAATTATAATTAAGTCTCCACAATTCAAAATGGTAAGGTCGTCAGGCCGGGAGAAGCATCCTAAATTTTATACAAATACAGGGTGGTCGTTAACGATAAAGCCCCCCCCTGGGGCCAAACCTGGAATAGTTACACCATAGTTATATACATCGTTCGAAAGGGTATTTCAAGGAGAATCTATGACACTTTGTCTCATCAAAATCGGTTGATATTTACTAGGTCAAAAGTTAGGTGAAATGAGAAAAGTCAGAAAATTCATTTTAAAAAAATGAGAAATTATTATCTCTGCCTTTCATTAGATATGAAATTGCGCTATGACCTGCGAAGTGCTTTGTTTCATCGGCACTCACTACCGCGTAATTTGTTTTCACTTTTAATCAGTCATTGATAAATATCAGGAAATCATGACAGGTTATTACGGTGATAACGATGAGAAAAGGGTAATTGATTGCATTCGGTGCATAGCTTACAGAGAAGCTATGGATGACGGAGTTTTGTTTTGGTTTTGCGCTATCGAAAAAGAATAGGAGTAAGACCATTTCATGAGATAAGAAAACCATTGAAAACAAGGCTCAATTACGAAGATCGGGTATGGTTCATTGATTTTTTGCGATTATGGGACCCAGACATTTTGAATGTTATCTCCTTTTTAAAAAAACATGGAAAACACAATGGATCCAGATCAAGTTTGTTTTTTGCACGACAAAGCTCCATGCATGAAAGCATTGGCCACACAGGGACTTCTTAAAGACCACGGAGTAGACTTTTTCAGCAATGCTGAATGGCCCGGAAATTCACCGGATTTGAATCCTTGTGAAAACCTTGGAGTAATTTTGAAGGACAAAGTTGAGAAAAAAATGACTCAAAAGTTTCCAAAGAATAATGGCAACATTTCTGATTTACGAGTAACCCTATTGGAAGCATTGAACGAACTTAAAGAAAACACAGATTTATTCAAGAAGCTGTTTACATCATTTCCTAACCGTTTAAAAGCAGTAAAGGAGGCACACGGGGGTCATACCCGCTACTAAATAATAAAGTAAGAATAATTTCTCACTTTTCTTAAATGAAATTTCTGACTTTTCTCACTTCACCTAACTTTTGACCTAGTAAATATCAACCGATTTTGATGAGACAAAGTGTCATAGATTCTCCTTGAAATACCCTTTCGAATGATGTATATAACTATGGTGTTACTATGCCAGGTTTGGCCCCAGGGGGGCGCTTTATCGTTAACGACCACCCTGTACATAGATGGAAATTGCAATGAGATTTTTTTAAAGAGAGAGTTGCAGTTGCTAAATTCTTAGAAATATCTTTGAGATTGTGCGATGTATATTTCATTCTGATAGATCAAATCAGTTCCCAGAATAGGTTTCTTTCAAAGAGGATATATGGTACTATTATTTTATATTATGATCTTTGAGAAATCTATCTTTATCCTGTCCTGGGGTTTGAACTGATAGTGTAATGCAATTTTACAGTATACTTATCTTAAATCTTATAAATTTGAAAATCTTAAACGCAAAGTTTTCTAGTAAGCACATAAAGTAGTATAACTCATTGCGTAAAAATTACTTATTCTTACCAACACATGAAATAAGAAACTTTCTTTTTCAGGTGAAAATAAGTATTAGATGTATTAGGTTCATGGGGTACACCCAAAATTTTCGCTACTCTTAAACTGCTGATTAATTTGTAACTACCATACAGGAATGTCATTACTTTCATTATCATTATTTTAAAATCTAGCACATTGTCTGGATAAGGGTTGTATTAACGTACCTAGGTTGCAAAAGTTCCCAAAAGTATAAAGGACGCAATTTAAAGTCGGTACACAAATGAGTGAGTTCGGGAACAGGAAACTTTTCTGTGGACTGGATGAAAAGCGGACTGGCCAAATGAAATTAGGTACGGTTCCCTGGCGACGGAGAAGTTGCTAAATGAAATTGGGGACTACTATATTAATAATGAATTAATACGGGTACGGATTTTCATTGCATATGCACGGGACGTCCACTTTTCCTCTATTGAAATATGGAAATTTTGGAACACATTATGTATATTGGTAGCTGTGGTCAAGCTCGGAATAGTAACAGAAAATGCTTTTAAAGGGTCTAGTGTTAGGTTGTTGCACTAAGGAATACAAATTGACTCTTTCTCAATGTCAATGTACATGTCCACATTTCTTAAAATGTTTTATCTGTAAACATACCATTGGAGTGGCAGCAATGAAAGGCGACTACGAAATTCCAAACTATTCCTGTAGGTCAGAAGAGGAAAAGGGGACGTTCAAAGAAAACAAAGAAAAGTCTTTCGATACAGTAATACCCAAGGCTACTGTATCCTTAGGGACACGCATTAGAGCGTAGAAGGTTAGCCCACCTGGGGGTAAACAGAATAAAAAATCACTTTTTTCGTATTGGGGTCAATTTTGCGAATTTGACCCCAGCCAATGTGGGATCCCTGTCTCCATATCCCGTAACCTTAGATACTGTACAATTTGGCTGATCATTTATTCGCATTGGATCTAAATTCTCAAATTTAGATCCACTCCGAAAAAAAGTGAATTTTTTATTTCGTTTACCCCCAGGTGGGCTAACCTGGTACTCCCTGAGACTTCACACTAGAAATCAAATAGCCTTGAGTAATACCAATGCGACTTCCTTATCATATGCCCTGATACGTCTATCGTATATTAAATTCTTTCCTTACACTATTTTCTACTAATTCATTCTGACTAATTCTTTGTATTTTGTAAGTTGTTTTAACTTATCGTTGGCTTATCCATATCATGCAAATTATAAAGATAATTATACCTTTATACCTACTACTACACTACTTGACATGTACAGAGAAATTCTTTGTAATCTAATTTGTATTCCTAAGTGTATTAACCTTAACAATAGACTCACTAAAAAGACTTTTTTATTGCTATTCTGAGCTTGGACACCTGTCTTATAATATGCACCTAAACACCCTCATACATTCTAGTTACAAGCATACAGCAATCTTGCCATATGCCTTAGAAAATCCGTACTCGTATTAACTCGCATTAATGTAGTAGTACCCAATTTCATTTAGTAACTTCGCTGTCGCCGGAAAATAGTCCGCTTTTCATCCGGTCCACAGAAAAAATTACCGTACCAGCATTCACTCATTTGTGTACCCGCTTTAAATTTAATCCAAGTATAAATAACATTAACTATGGGTTATTATGGAAGAATTTTCCCGAAGAATACAGAACCTCTTACCGTGCGTAGAGATTGCACTCTGTGATTGTGATCATTCTGAGTTCGTCATTGTATTCGGATTCTGCTCCTAGGTAAAATGAAAGTAGGTAGGACGGTAGTAGTAGTGGCGAGGCTATTCCCAATGAAGAGAATTTACAGCTCATCTTACCTTCAGGTGAAATATATTCCGAAAGCTCAGGCAAATACAAAATTGTGATTTCTGATTTCATCTTATTCGTATATTTACATGCTTCTTTTCTTTGAAAGAATTTGACTCGTGTTCTGTAGAAGCACTGAATCGCTGTTGGTGACAATCTTATAAATATTTACAAATGTCAAAGCAGTTGCCGTAAGGCAAAAACGAGATAACAATCCAAGCGTTAGGAATGCTTAACATGTAACCTTTGCTATTTTCCCGTTTTGACAGCTTAGAAACTGCAAGATAGAAAATAATTACGATAAGATAGCTAAATAAGATTTTTCTTATTTAGCTTACGTACCCAAGTAGAAGATTCTTTCCCTGACACGTTCTTACTTCTTACTCTACTCTGACTTTTTTAAACATATGCACGAATACGGAGATAAATGTATTTGTATTCAAGGCTTTTTGCAATGTTTACAGTTCTGGATTGTACTAAAGTACATAGATTCCTTGTATGGTTCCTACCATATAAATAAAAATTGAAATATCATTTAACGTATTATACTTATATCAGGTTAGCCATACAAAAATCACATTCTCCCTTAAAAAATGTATCGGATTTGCTATTCATTCCAGAGTAACAATTATTAATGGATTTATGTCAAATGTTGGTCAAAATTTGTTCATTTTAAAACAGTTTACGTTGAGATTATATAGGTATGCTGGTATGCATAGTTCTACATTAAACATTACTGTTCATACAGTACAGCAGGTTTTTTCTTATTCTTTTTTCTAACTATGTAGTATGTAGTGGCTAATACAAAAAGTGCGTATTGTGTACATACATGACGCATTGTTTCGTTCACTGACGATGACAGTGGGGAATTCACTTTTAAGAAATTGGCTTATTATTGAAAGCTGTTTGTTTCGACTGACACTCCGTATTAGGTCTCAATTACTCACAAGTTCTGGAAAACAAAGCAGATATTTAATTCATTTCTAGGAAAGCAGATAAGATAAAAGAAAGAGAATAAAAGTAATTCACTAGAGAGGGCTTATTCTCTTGTCCTTGCAACGTAGCGCTGGTATACTAACTATAAAAACGCAACCCTAACGTATATGCATGTACAGGTAATAATATATATTTCACTACTACCTTTTATGTTATAGCACTGTGTCAACAAAGCAATGTATAATACATAGTGACATCAAATGCCTCTCGAATCGGATCAGTGAATTTAGTGTTAGAGACATGCGGTTCAAGGCAAAATTATGTTCTTTTAATAGTTACATAAGTTACATCTACTGTAACATTATAACTATAAAAGCTGCAGACATTATTACGAATTGAAGAACTAGACTTTTATATGGTAAGACAGAGTTACTGAGCGGACAATAGAACTTTATTAACTTAGCACTTTGGGCACTAAATAAAAAATCTTGTAGAATAATACGGTCGCTTCTGATAAAAAGCCGTTTTTGGAAAAACGGAGACTAATGGGCCTTAACTTTGGGAAATTTTATGACGTTACTATTCATTAGCATGGAAGGATTAAATCACGGCCAGGCTAAATAATCCTTCCATGCCATTGAATGGTATCCGCAGGGAAGAGAAAGTCTACGAGTGAAAGTCGCAGGCTGGAATTATGTAGACAAATGAAAATAGCAGTAAAATTAATTTGCATTAGCAAGAATGCATACGTTTAATCAGAAGCAGTCGTTATATATATAATGACAGTTTTATTTCTGTCCAACTGACCTTACAATTAAGGTTTGCCATAAATGACACAGTAATAAGTTATCACAAAAACACATTAAAATCAAAACACGATGTAGATTACAAATAAATATGATTGATTTGGTATTATAACATACAATATCAATTGAAATTTATGAGGTAGAAAATAAATGATTATTTAGTATTGAAGTAGAATTACGAATAACTGATATTACAATTTCTCGAACAATATCTTTAGATAAAGAAAATCGTTGTCGAAAATTTTCAAATGTATTAGGTATTGTACCTCTTGATCCAACCAATAATCCTATTACCTCAACTTTTTTAATGGGGTAATTTTTAATAAAATAGTTTATACATGGCTCATAAATCTTTTTCTTTTCAATATCAACTTCTTCTGGCTGAGAAATACTCGTTTCAATTCTAATTGTAGGGTCAATAATGTATGCTTTATCACCATTAATTGCTAAGATATCCACTCTTCGATTTGATCCTTCATCTGAAAGGCAATGCACTTCCTCGTACACTTGGAAATTCTTTTTTCGTAATGCATCAGCTAAAATGGATCTTATTTTATGATGTCTGTTATTACGCAGTAATTCTGTTTTCTGACAAAATCCCAATACATGTCCTAAAGTTTCTATCTCGTTGCACGTAGGATAACGACAACGGTTTGTATTGAAATTTCGACCAGGAACACTATTCACTGCTGCAACGGATCCTGTCATTTTTATTGCTGATGTCCATTCAGAAGACGATAATCCTTTCCGATTACTAATCCAAAAATTAGCATAAGGATTTTCTTTAAACATTATATTAATTTAATTTTTATATTATATATTTGAATTATAAAATGAATAAAAAAGCAAAATTATTATAGTCAATTTAGGAAATACGGAAATGAGTAATGAGTAAGCAGTTGTGAAGCATTGTAGCTGTTTCGAAAGACTTCTCTGTGCGCTTAGAACGTCCCTTCTTTCTTTTCTCGTCAGAGTACCGCTATAGTCTATAAGGTCCTTCCACCATTCTTATCAACTTCATCATATTACCATAATGCTTGACAATTACCAGTTCCTTACTAAGTACACACAGAAAAGTCAGCAATGCACTTGCATTATTTATGCTGCCCAACAATTCAATGACTGATTCTGATTTTCTGATCAAGCATATGTATTACACATTCCTGCTATTTTCATTTTTTTTCATTTTACCACATTTTCCCAGCCTGCGACTTTTAGTCCGTAAAAGGACTTAACCTTTCTAGTAGTTTAGTATAATATACAATTTAATTATTAGTAGTATATGAGCCTAATCATTGCAAACGTTTGCTCTCTTTTCGGTCTGGTACAGTACAAACCACATATTTCCTGTTTAAAAATGGTATTTATTACCCATTGTTCACGAGCTCCTGGAAATACTATACATAGGTAAATAGCAATCCTTGGTAATATGTAAAAACTGCTGATAGTACATACTCATTTCCATATCTCATTTCTCTGGTATCGTATTTCCATGAATAACAGAGAGGGCTTCATTTTTTTCATGAAAGTGAAACCTTGCTAAACGCAGTGAAACGTAATGAAGGTTGAAATATCTTTTGATTTCTCGGTTATATATGTGCGTTTGTTTCCTTAGATACCTAATAAAGCGTACGTAGACGGGGACAACGACATTAGCACGACTGTACTAATTTAATTTCAACACCTTTACAAAAGTACACCATTTAGAAGTCACTGTCATCACCATCTATTCCTTCAAAAATTAGTACCAACATCCTTTTGTTAATATTTCTTAAGAACATGGACCTACACCATAATGTAAACCAAGGCTGGAGAAAAATTATAAATTTTTAGTCAAGGAACATCACTCATTTACATACAAAGAGGTAGGCACAATTTAGTGTTTTTATTGTCCGCATTTGCTGTAACTATTTCTGGTGTATTTATTTTTACTATTCTCTTTTCCAGGAAAACTTGAACTATATTCAACACCCAGATAGCAAATATTATTATACATATTATCCTTGAGATGAATTAAAAACGAAGCTATTGTAACTACAATCTATTATCTTTTACAATATTGCAACGGCAATAATCAATACAAAGTAAGACAAATGAAGTTTTTATTTTTGTTAAAATGTATTCACAGCTACAGTTACATAGTTTTGTTTGAGAAACTACAAGAAATCCTTTCTTGACTTCTCCTTGTATTGTTTTCTTTAATGTTCTCCCGATAGTCTGCCGAAGTTATGAATAAGCCTACTTATTCCTGCTGTTGTATACTTTTGGTAAACAATACATGGAGATAGAGTTCAATTTTTCAAGCAAAACTATTTACAAACACTCTCAAGCTAGGTCTTTTGTTATTAATTATTTTAATACGATGTATAAATAAATGCAGTACTTGAAATGATAGAAAATGAAACGTGGGGTTCAAGTTGCTAGGAAAATAACGGAAGATCAAAAAGGAAGGGCTGGACCTGGATATAAAATACTTTCTAAGTATCTAAAGGATAACAATGAAAATTTAAGGGACAATGTGGCTTCAGCCGATATTGACACGGATTATTACGAAGCAATTACAAAACAAAAGTCTACTAAAATTAAGCGTAACAGTGGTAGAAAGCCAAAATATGATGCAAGTTGCAGCGTATCTCCTAACTGTCCTAACCCTAACTCAATGTATTATCCTGGAAACAACAGAGGAGACCTTTCTGAAAAAGTAAGGAAATCGAATAGTTCGACGAGTTTAAGTGGTATAAAGTGTATTAGAAATAAAATGAAAGTAGTTGTTCGCATCCGGGCGAAGCACAAGAAAGAAAAGGGAGAAAGGTTTAAAACTATAGTGAGGAGATTAGACAGCCGAAGATTATTATTTGATCCACCGGAAGAAAGTCCTGAATTTTACTTTCACGGTGTAAAGCAAACTATTCGTCCCGACATCGGTTCGAAGCGTCCAAATAAGAATCTCGATTTTATTTTTGATGCTGTTTTTGATAATCAGCATTCAAACGAAGAGATATTCGAAATAAGTTTAAAACCTCTAATTAATCACATAGTGGAAGGATTTAATTGTTCCATATTTGCGTATGGAGCAACTGGTTCTGGCAAGACGTATACTATGCTGGGTTCACATTCAAATCCCGGGTTGACTGTTTTGATGGCTGAAGAACTGTACAGGAGAATCGGAATGATGTCAAATGATTACGAAGCCGAAATTCTCGTGTCTTATTTAGAAGTTTACAATGAAACGCTAAAAGACTTAATAGAACCTACTTCCAGTTTACAAATTGTGGAAGATCCTATTGCAGGTGTTCAGATAGTTAATTTGTCCCAACATAAACCATCAGGGCCTTCTGCTCTACTTTCATTACTAACTTCAGGAAATAACGCTCGAACACAACACTCCACCGACCTAAACAAAGAGTCTTCACGGTCGCACGCTGTTTTCCAAATTACCGTGTCAATGAAAGAAAAGTTTCCACCGCTTCATCAAAAGGTGAAAAAAGCTACGGCAAAGTTAGTAATGGTTGATTTAGCAGGATCTGAAAGAGGAGGAGTGGCTGGGTTTGCTGGAATGAGACAAAGAGAAGGTGCCAACATAAATAAATCTTTATTAGCATTGGCTAACTGTATTAAAGCCCTAGCAGATGGAAATAGTCATATCCCTTACAGAGATTCAAAACTAACAAGGCTACTTAAGGACTCCCTTAGTGGGAATTGCCTGACAGTAATGGTAGCCAATGTATCACCGACAAAAGCCAGTTTTGTTGACACGTACAATACTCTTAACTATGCCCATCGTGCAAAGAACATTAGTGTTACCTGTAAAAGGAATTTGGTGACGGAAGATTTTTCTACAAAAGGCTACGAGGAACAAATAACGGATCTGAAAACACGCTGCCAAAATAACGAAAAGCGCTACGAGGAATTAAAAAAGAAATACGAAGAGCTTGAGTCGCAATTTAACCTGAACCACGAAGGAAAAGGAGATGGAGAGTTTGTGGATTCTCTAGAGAAGAATTGTGGCTCTGCCTCCTATTCAAGATTAGTGTACTCACCGCATGGAAAAATTAGAATTGTGACTCCCGGAAGAGTCATAAGCAATAAAGAAGCATTGAACACTTTAATTGAACTGCTGCAACTGGAGAGAGAAGGGAAAGAAGAACTTATCGACGTCAGTTCCAAAGCAAAGCAGAGTGGATGGCAAACTTGTTGGACTAGGTGGAGATTAGAGATTTCGAATTTCCTAGGGAAAATATGTCCTTCTGATCCGAATTTTATAATATTGACAAGATTGAGAAATGAATACTGTAGGAGGAAAGAGGAACAAGTTGTTATCGATCAAGATGTTACTGCGGCTCAGCAGAGGGTTAATACTATCAAATCTGAGATTCAACACCTGTTTAATACTGACTTGGCAGATCAAAAACTCCATGAACCTTTTTTGACTGTGACTCTTCAAGAATTTTTAGACTTCATTTCGCTAAAGCAAGAAATTTCTTGTCTGGAGAAATTAAAACACCATGCGGATACAATATACGAAATAACTTTCAAGGAACTCGTGAAATCTGAATTGACCAATGTTAATTGCTTAGACTTGATTCAACTTATGTACGATTTTTTCAAAAGACAGGGAATAACCAGTGATGAAATGAAAAATTCCTACAGGAAAATAATGTCTCAGGCATACGGTTCTCAGAATATCCTTCAAATTCCGAAAATGAATCGTTACGCTAGTGTTCTTTTAAATAAGAAACTGGAGGAACTTAAAAAATTTGCTTTGAATCCGATTTCAAATTTTCCATTAGAAAGGGAAACTTCAACAGAAGACGTATCTGTAAATGAAATGCGATCTAAAGATACTTCATCTGAAGAATATTGTGACGATATTTCAATTCCAGGAAAAGATCTAAATTCTGAAGTTATTGAAGATATGAAGACATTGATCTCTGATTCACTAGCTAGTTCTTGCATATCTTCTCATAGCTCGATAACAATACAAGAAAACCTTATGAGCGAATTTCCTCCTGTATCTCCTATTCCTGCTGCAGTATTGAATTCTACTTCTTCTTCCTCATCACTTACTGGAAAAGATGGGTATGCACTAAAGAGATCAAAAACGGCAGTAATACTTAATCCGGATCCTGCCTTTGACGCAGCTAGAAAACACGCAAGTATTTCTTTTCAAGATTTTAACAGTCCTCATAATATCAAAGACGCTCTCCCGAAAATAAAGTCAGAACCTGTGTACTGTGTGTACAAAGCCGTAACAAATAAAGCCACAAGAAACCCAAGGGGGAGTGGTGTAGTGTCGAATCCGAATCCTCGTCGTCTGACAACCTTAACAATTGAAAACGCCACAGCCACAGTAAACAGTCGTATTACCAAACCGAAGCAAATAGAAAACTCTAAGAACAGTAAAACCAGAAAGGCAAGTAATAACATAACTGTCACCAACAAAACAAAGCCTTTTGTTCTCACTAATAACAATAATTATGGAACAAAGATAGTAACTCCTAATCATACAAAGAAAACGCACCTGACTGGGTTTACAGACTCAAAGAAGATTACAACAAAGCTTTCCCCTTACCTTCAAAAAGATAGTAAACGCCTGATGATTAGCAATAAACTCAAACAGACCAATCTCATTAACGATCTGAGAAATAATAATATTACAACTACCTCCACAAAATCAAAATTGCCTTTAAGAAAAGACATTAAGGCTAATGGTCTAAGTCATCTCAATAACAAAACTGTTCTTGGTCCAACAAACTTCAACAAAAGGAATTAAGCTATTTTTCATTTTGTACCATCTTAAATCTTACCACATTCATCAAATATCACATGAAGTACAGAAACAAACACTATGCTATAATTATGACAATAATTATCAAATACCATTGCAGATACCATTGAATATTTCCATGAATCTACCACCGGTAACTTCAATAAGCACAATAAAGTACATGCATATTAATTATTCACTTTTTGTATATTAGTTTTTTAATCAGTCACCAGAAAACGAAAACACATTACCAAAATAACGGCAATTAAACTAGCTCCTAATAATTTTGTAATTACTATTTGGAGAGAAAAGAATCTATAAATTACAGGTATGATTTATCAATAGAATTTAAATAACGCTTGCATAAAAAATTATTGATATTTAGGATATTATTGTTTATGGCAAAATTTATGTACACTGAACACAAGTAAAGAGTATTATTATTTGTATTTCAAATTTTGCAATATTTTGTAGCTTACCACTTTTAGGGTCTACACACTATTTTAGGTACAACCTTTTGTTATCGGAGTACAATTGGTATACACAATAGAAACAACTTCATGAGAATATGAATAGTGTGTATTTTCACATAATGACTTCACATGGAATTGCTTGTATCATATGTCTATCTTTGTCCTTTGAGTCTCTCTGTAGTCGTGCTTAAGTAAATTGCAAAG
Organism: Yoshiicerus persimilis; assembly: GCA_020352615.2. NCBI lineage: Eukaryota > Metazoa > Arthropoda > Collembola > Entomobryomorpha > Tomoceridae > Yoshiicerus > Yoshiicerus persimilis. Next base: position 15,658,402 of record CM036942.2, read on the forward strand.
AAAGGACAAAACACGTCTCATTTAATTTAAGCGTTGATGCGGAATGGAACACCTATGTACGCTCTATCAAATGGAAGAGTATTTGTTGTCAAAACTTTTCCTTTGCTTTCCTTTTCCTGAGACCATATGAATTAATATAGACAACATATGCTTACATTTCTACTTTTCCCAGGCATGCTTTCATGTAATTATGTTGATATTATAGTTATAGTGTGTATTTCCACTGAAAGCACTTTTATTAAGTAAGTGAGCCGTACATTGCTCCAGTGAAGTGTGATCATTGTCACTTGTCATTTCCATCACTGTACTATTTGTCCTTTATCAAACACAAAGCTTCCTGTTAAGTGAATCCCTTTATCCAATCGAAACGAAATCGTATTTGACTTCTATAAGATATTTCTTACCTTACCCACACGTTTTACTATAGTACACTCCCACACTCCCAGTATGTACATTTATAGCCAAGAGTACTGCAAATACGCAGAGAATGGGTTTCACAGCAGACTATAATTAGATTATGAGCTTGCTCTATTGTGAAGTTGAGTTAGAGGAAATGACAAATACTTATAATTCAGTTAGAATCGTCAACTCACTCGGCAATTCCTTTTACACATAAAGGAATAAAAGGTTTATTCGTCCAAAAATGGTGCACAGAATGCTGGTAAATATTACATCAATACATACAATTACAAACTGGAGACAATCGTCACAGACAATCATCGATGTAATGATCAATACAGCTGGTGGACCTAAGATACTTCAGGCAACTATTTTCACAGTTTTCCTTTGAATGAAATCATTCTGACAGTTTGTTAACTTTTCTTGCTTTAATTCGAGTTTTACGGCTAATTTTTTTCCAAGGATCGAAATTAAATTAGACTGCATACACTGAATGGTTATAATTATAATGACTACATCAGATTCGAATACAAAATGTCACCCACCATGTTTTCTTACAATGCTATATTGGTATTTCACGTAAGATGTTCAGATATCTCAAGATATCTGAACATTTAATTTAAAGAAAAGTTTTGCATTGCGAAGTACACTTAACTCTAGTTTTATCATAACCTGCAGTAATATAAAAATGTTTGTCCTGTTCGTGATATTCATGCGAGTTTATATTATCAAAGAAAAATACGTAGACGAAAGCAGAAAACTTTTAGTTTTTATGCAGTCTCTTCGGTACTCCGAAACTGCTGTAATAACAAAACTTGATATTTATCTTTACTTTGGACTATCATTCCAGTTCTTGGGAAACTTCTGATGGTTTGACTTTGAAGTACAAAAAATAAAAGTTGCAGTCCATTTCTTACCATAAAATAACTAGTAGATCGTTGTCTAGAGTCCAAAGTGCCTAACAGGCGCCTTTGGCAGTTCACTTGCTTGCACTAAAAGCATGCATATATTACAGTTAGCTGTGTTTGATTTTTAAGTAAAAGTAAATATATGAGACATTTCTTTCTCTTTCTAAGCAAATACACAGTACAAAGTGTAGTATCAACACACACTGTGTACGTAAACGTATTTGTCATTTTTCAGAGTTTCAACTGAAATACTAAAAATAACTGGTGGAAAATAGTTCTTTAAAACCCTCCTACATAAAGTCATAAATATTCATATATTTTACTTTCACTTACACTATAGGTATTGTAAGTAATATAATGTATAACTATAGATAACTGTTTTCCTTGGTGAATAATTTGGTGCTCATCTAGCACTGAAGTATTAAAGCCGAATTTTCAACTTTTCAAACTTTTATCCATTTTTCTAGAGAAACAAAAATATTTTTGCAAGTTGAACTGCCGGAGTTACGAAATACTACTCTTATAATTCTATTGTCAATGAATTCCAATTCTCGGATGTAGAAACCAAATATCTCTTGCAAATTCATAGTTTACTTAAACATTTACCTAATACGATGAGACACAATTTTCAATGGAAATAAATCAGAGTCTTCCTTCATATTAAATGATGTGGCTAACTTATGTTATGATTTCTGTTGACAGTCCTAAGCTGTACATATCAAGTAAGCCAAGAAATGACATAAATTTATTGGGGTATTTTATTCTGAAAATATTTCGTTGATAAAGAGGACTACTTTGCCAATGGTATACTTTTAAGCAATACCTTGATCACAAAGAGAGAAACACTGCTGTACGAAAGCTGTTTAGAATTTACATTTTCTAGCACGTGGAGCGCATCTCTAAGTGCACAAAGCAACCCTGATGTGTAATATGTATATTCCTTTTCTAGTGAAAATAGCATTTTGTTGTATGGATGTAGTAATAGCGTAGTCCAATATGGAGCAGGTACACAGTGTATACTTTGCAGTAATATATGATCTAGTTTAAGATGTTCATAAAGCAATTCTATTTACATGTCGTTATCTGCGTAAAATAACGATAAGTAGAAAGCAGAGAGCATGAAATAATATATTTATATTCCTACGTTAGCACCACGTCTGTGTTATGGCTAGATGATTCAGTAAACTACACCTTCCACCACAGTTAAACCTGTTACGACTTACTAAGTGCACAAATGCGTCGTACTTACTTTTGCCAGTGGTGTGGCATGACAGTCATTCGCCCATCTAAGCTAATAGTAGCTTTACTGGCGTATACCGAACTATGTAGCCTCATTTATTATTCCATACCGTTTGCGTTGTGGAAGAAAGTTCCAAGTTTCTCAAATAAAACCAGCACATACAGAATAGTCGAGTAGAGTGGAAGAATGCAATGTATTTTAATGGCGTGTACCTACTTTGAAGTTGGTATCCGCTTTATTTATGAGCCGTGCGTTTTATGTCACTAGCTGTTTCATCCTCTCCATCCACTCTCAGGTGTATTAGCATAACACCCCGGTGCACAAGAGAAAGTACTTTTCCTGTCTCTGCCTCTCTTTCGAAAAGTGACAATGAATGAAACCGCCTAGCTGGAATGTCAAGTCACTGTTCAATTTGTCATGTCATCATTTAGTGCATACCATTTCTATCAGCGATTTAAATGTTACGTACTTTACTATTAGCAGGTAAGAAAGCTAAAGTAACAAATAGTGTAGTATTTTGATTTCCACTTAATATCTACAGTGCGGTTCAAAAGTAACGATGGTGTCCCTAATGACGGAGGGATTAAACTTAAATAGTAACAGTGTCTTCATAGCAGTTTTTCAGGATAACATATTTCACTTTTGACAAATGAATTACACAGCTAAGAAGTATACGAATTTGGATTTCCATGGATTACCAATTATAAATGAAAAGAAAAGAATAAAATTGAAGGTCATACTCAACATCGCATTTGTGGTTCATATTTTGCAGTGGACGAGGCGGATCATAATTCATATATGTCTGTATATAAGCTGAGGTATTTGCATTACATTGCCCTACAATTGAAAAGGATAAACGTGAGTTGTTCATTGTTAATTCTAGGAAATTTAATTATACAGTTTTTGAGTCTGCAAAAGCTTAGCAAAGTTTAGAGTAACACAAATCATGAATCCCGTCAGAGCCGCACACAGAGCCGCATAGCATCAGTTTTTACTTCAATTTACTCAATAATTCATTAGATATGTAAGTAATGTTAAGTGTTTGCGATGCTTCAGTATAGTTACTGAGTGGCGCAATATACTACTGAACCTTGGATCTCTCTTGCTTGCTCTCTGAATGTTTACGATCTGGTAATTTGATTTTGTAGTACACTTTTATCACATTTCCATTATTACAACACTCAACATGCAGTACTAGTACACAGACTTTCTCCTGTCAATCCTCTTGTATTTGTAATAAAAGCTTTTATGCTTTCTGCAATGGTCGGACTTCATTTATCTAATGTGCCACTTTCATTTTAGCTAATATCTAATTCCCTTTTTGCAAATACTTCTTCCATATAGATAGATATCTATGGTATGGAGGAGTGTTTTTCTATGGTAAACAACACCAGGCACAAAGTAAAGTACTGACAACTAAATTGACATCGTGCGTTATAATTAGAAACCACTTTTACGTTGAGAGACATTCTTATCAATTCACTGGCGAAAATCCAGATGAGACAAATGCTAATTAAATTTCCATCAACGATAGAGTTGAAGGAGAATAAACAGCTGGAAATAGAACACGGCCAAGGAAAACAGTTCTCAAGTACCCAACTCTGGATCCGCAGTCAGTGTTCACGAACTGGAAGGTATTGAATCATGGAAGAAATTGAATGAAATTGAAAACCAAACTCAATTTTCTAGATGTTGATATTGCTGTTGACAAGACTGTTTTCTCCATCAGTCAAAAGTGTTATCATTCCTCTACAGCTCCTGGCAATTACAGTGCATTATACTTACGTGGCAGAACTCATTTTCTGTCGGCTGTGCTAAATTCTTCGTTGGCTTAATATCATTTAAATAATTGAAAACAATCAAAGTGTGAAATTAAATTCTAAGTGAATTAAAGTCTATTCATTACAATTTTCCTATAGGGAACTCAAATAATTAATAATTATTCACTACTAGAAAACCACCCGTCCTACGGACGGGGCCGTCACAATATCTAGCGATAACCAAATATTGTGTGTGTCTCCTTATTGAATAAACTAATTGTCTTAAGGTCTAGAATTCAAATGTTATGCCTTTAAAGTATTTCTCTTCGTAAGTACAGTTTCCATAAAAAAATTTCCCGTCGTAAATGCAATTTCCCTAAACGGAAGAAATTCTCCGACAGTAATTGCAGTTTCCATAAAAGAAATAAATTCTCCCGTCGTAAATGCAGTTTCCATTGAAGGAAAAAATTCTGGCGTCCTAAATGCAGTTTCCATAAAATAAAAAATTCTCCCGTCGTAAATACAGTCTCCATTAAAGAAAAAATTCTCCCGTCGTAAGTACAGCATCCCTAAAAGATAATATTCCCCCGTCGTAAATGCAGCTTCCCTAAGAGAAAATATTCTCCCGTCGTAAATGCAGCATCCCTAAGAAAAGATATTCTCCGGTCGTAAATGCAGCTTCCCTAAAAGAAAATATTCTCCCGTCGTAAATGCAGCTTCCCTAAGAGAAAATATTCTCCCGTCGTAAATGCAGCATCCCTAAGAGAAGATATTCTCCCGTCGTAAATGCAGCTTCCCTAAAAGAAAATATTCTCCCGTCGTAAATGCAGCTTCCCTAAGATAACATGTTCTCCCGTCGTAAATGCAGCATCCCTAAGAGAAGATATTCTCCCGTCGTAAATGCAGCTTCCCTAAGAGAAAATATTCTCCCGTTGTAAATGCGGCTTCCCTTAGAGAAAATATTCTCCTGTCGTAAATGCAGCTTCCCTAAGAGAAAATATTCTCCCGTCGTAAATGCAGATTTCCTAAGAGAAAATATTCTCCCATCGTAAATGCAGCTTCCCTAATAGAAAATATTCTCCCGTTGTAAATGCAGCTTTCCTAAGAGAAAATATTCTCCCGTCGTAAATGCAGCTTACTTAAGAGAAAATATTCTCCCGTCGTAAATGCAGCTTACTTAAGAGAAAATATTCTCCTGTCGTAAATGCAGCTTCCCTAAGAGAAAATATTCTCCCGTCGTAAATGCAGCTTCCCTAAGAGAAAATATTCTCCCGTCGTAAATGCAGCTTCCCTAAGAGAAAATATTCTTCCGTCTTAAATGCAGCTTCCCTAAGAGAACATATTCTCCCGTCGTAATATATGCAGCTTCCACATAAAAAGTCTTCCGTCGTAAATGCAGTTTCAATAAAAGTCAAACATTTGAAGTCGCTGCAACACTGACACTGACGGAGACTATGACGAAGACGACGACGACGACAATAGGAGGCAGTAGTGACTGGGCAAACGAAGAAGGTCCAAAGAAGTGGCTGAAAACGCGAAGAAGAACAGTTGACAATTAAAGTCAACGATAACGGTGTGAGTATACTGTGGGACTGAATTGGGATGTGATCGCTGTGCTATGCATTTGAATGCAGCACGTTTCTCACTCCTTGGTTTTTGCGTAATGCGTCTCACTTTACCCAAATTCGGGTATTTTTCAGTTATTTTATTTTTTAATCAGTGAAGGAATTGAGGTAGGGACATGAAATTGGTTTTGGTGCAACTACAGGTTATACCAAAGCGTTTAAGACCAAAGTCATAATTTTATGTTGTCAGGGGGCGGAGTTCTATTCGGTGACATACATACTTCAAGTGCTGATTAGGTATAGATGATAAAATATGCATCCTTACCAATTTTGGTTAATCAAAATGATGTATTATACAACTTTTTGTTAACGAACGGACATTTATATTATGTATTCTTTCTTAGTCTAGCTTCAAATGTAAAAATATTCAAAGGCTTTTTGAGAATAAACAAAACCAAAATAAACAAAACATCAATTTTGCAATTTCAATACAATAGAAGTAGACTGAGGTAATTTTCTAGCAGGGTATGTCTAAAAACTTGTTTTGTCTCATCGTGATCATCTCCGGTTAGGAATGATTTCTACTACCAATATCACAGTGAAAGTAGCATGCTGGGTTTGAATGAATTAGAACTTACTGAATTTTCATTTGAATTCAGCCTTTCTGTCCAGCACATTCCCAATGAGACTTGACAAACACGTAGTATTATATTCGGTATTCATGTATCTAAACAGATTTCCATAATTTTGTCTATTCGGTTGCTTGCAGCTGCAGCATTCTTTGAATAGTATTATATTTGGTTTGACTTCTTTTTCTTTGGATTCTCTCTGCTTAGTCCATGTCAAATCAAGTCTGTTTTGCTCGACTGGATCTATATTGAACTTTTGTACGTGAACCACATATTTTGCGGAAACCTCACATTAATTCATGCAGAGATTAGAGTTGCCTTTGGCTTCGAAATTCTCGTTCTGCTATGATATGGGATCAAATTACTACTGTAAGTGAGCTGAACTAAAGTTTTCTATACTTAAAAACACAATGTTCCCAAAATAATTTAGTAGATTCTAAGTTCTGTATTCATTAATTCTGTGGCTCTGTGACATATCTTACAATTGATTGGATTCTACGTATTTTTTGCAAATAT